>JAEHOC010000051.1:0-703041 GCA_016834605.1 Chlamydomonas incerta | reverse complement strand
CGGGGAGTTGCGAACACCAGCTCAAGCTAAACCAAAGCTAAGTAGATGGAGGCCAGGCAAATGCAATATCGGTCAGGCAATACGATACGCGCTGGAGGGTCATCAGGGACTGGTTGCAGTGCCGTACCCGGTGGGCTCACACCCCGGCCGCCCCTGCATCACCTGCACTCACGGCCCCGCCACCTGCCCCGCCACCTGCCCCGCCACCTGACCCACCTGACCTACCCCCAGGTGCGCGCGTTCCCCAACACCAACGTCACCACGCGCAACGGCTGCACGCCGGGCGTGCCGTCCTCCTACATGATGTGGGTGTACGGCGCGAGTGCGCGGGTAGGGCAGACGGGTTTATGGTTGTCCACATCCCACACACCAGCACCGGCCACGAGCGTACGGCACTGGGGTGGTGCTGCCCCGCCCACGCCACCGCCCTGCTGTCTACACGCAACCGCTGAGCGCGTTGAGCGCTGGCCCGCACCTCCACCCCGCACCCCCATCCGTCTCATCTCGCCCCGCACCCCCACCTGACCCTATCTCACCCCATCTCATCCCCCCCGCCCCCCCGCGCCCCGCAGCATGTGCCTGGAGCTGAGTGTGGACGCGGACGTGGACCTGGTGCTTACAGAGTACACACTCAAGTGGGTGTGGGTGTGTGGTGGGGGCGGGGGGGGGGGTGCAAGGTTCGTACAGCGAAGGGGGGGCGGAGGGGGGGCGCGGCTGCGAATACCAAACCAAAGCCAATGCATGCGTTGGAGCGGTGTGTGTGGGGTGTGTGGGGCACGTGGGACCCGGGTGCCATGGTGCCGCCCGCCCCGCATCCGCACGTAGCCTGCCGGGCAGCTCATGTCGCGGTGGCACCGTGCCGTGTCGTGCCGGCAATCATGTGATGCCCATGCCCAATGTGTGCTGCGCCCTGCCGCTCCTCCGCCGCCGCCGCAGTGATGGGCACGACTCCAACTTGTACAGCAACACGGTGGGTGCTCCATGCGGCACAGGGCCGTACAGCCGTGCAGCCGTACAGGGCGGGTGCCGCGGGGCCGGGGCCACCAGCCCGGTCGCCAGTGACAGCGCCGGTAATGCCAGCAGGCGCACGGCGTGCCTGCAGCATGTTCCGCAGCCCCGTGCTGGCAGCTTTGGATATAATCTGCCACGCGCCATTCATAGCATTCCCGACCCACGCGCCCCGCGTTTGCCTGAAATCCGTCTAGCTAGTTTTGGTTGATGTTGGGCTGGTGTTCACAGCACACGGGTATGACGCCGGTCTGGAAATGGGGTCAAACGGTGTGTTATCAGCCCCTTCCCTTGCGCCGGTCGCCCCCCCACTTCAATGTACCATCTTTGGAGTCTTCACCCCGCCCACCCGCCCTCACACCCGCAGGTGGTCAAGGGCATGGAGCGGCTGCTGCGCCGCATCCTGGCGCTGCCCAAGCAGCCGGCGGTCATCATGATGCACCACATGGCGCACAACATGGTGCGGCTGGGGGGGGGTGAGGCAGGGGGGCAGGCAGGGGGTGAGGCAGGGGGGGGAAGGGGGAGGCAGGGGGGAGGGCGGAGGCTGGGGGGCAGCAGGGCGGGGCGGGGCGGGGCGGGGCGGGGCGGGGCGGGGCTTAGCAGGGACACGTGCATGTCAGAATGACGGCATGTCAGCGTGTCAACATATCGCTGCTGCTGCCGGCCGCTGCTACTGCCGCTGCCAGGCCACGTACCCTCCGGGCCACCCCAAGGCCTACGGCGGCTGGCGCCACTTCTACGAGTCCACCGAGGACGCGCAGGGCGCACTGGCGCAGTACTACGACGTGCAGGTGCGGGCCGGGGGGGGGGCATTGGGGGGGTTGGGTGACGTGGGGGCGTGGGGCGCCGGGTGGCCGCATGAGCGGTCACGCGGGGGCATGAAGGCGTCAGCCGTGCGGGCATGGCCCCCGTCATGGCCGCCCGCAACCCCCTTTCCACCACTGCCCTGAGGCGCACGCCGCCCCTGCCTCCGCCCCCCTAGATTAGCTGGTAAATGCAACCCTTGGCAACCCCACCCACCCCCCTCCCCGCTGCGCCGTCCTCCTCTCCTCCCCCCTCCCACCCCCACCCCGCACACAGTCCCTGTCCCAGCGCACCTCGCTGTACCGGCTGGCGGCGCAGCTGCAGCGCGAGGGCTTCCTGTGGGAGAACTTCTTCACCGACTTCCACGCCGGAGACCTTGGCCACGCCGCCATGGCCGACCTGGTGGGGGGCGGGGCGTGGGGCGTGGGGCGGGGGGCGGGGTTGCAAGGGCAGGCACGCGGACCCATGGCCCAGGCATCAGCCATGGAATGAGTTACTCACCGTCCAACGTCTTAAACCCTGTCATCCGCCTGACCCTGACCTGTCCCCTCCCCTGTTGCGACGCCCTGTCAACATCCAATCATGCATGGGCCCCCATCTCCCACCCCATCCCGCCTCCCCCCAGGTGGTGTACATGGTCCAGCAGGTGGCGCTGGACCTGCTGCTGCACCCCTTCGGCCCCGAGGACAGCGCGGTGATAGCGGAGGGCGTGCCCAAGCAGACCATGTACACGGGTGAGGGCGTGGGAGGGTGGCTGGGGTGGGTGAGCGCGTGCGGTGAGGATGAGGGTGGCTGGGGTGGGTGGTTGCATGGGAACGGTTTTTGACATGTGGTGGGCGCGCCTTCACCTCCTGGGGTGCCGTGCGTTGTTGACGTGCCCCCTGTGGTGTTTGGCCTCGCCTGCCCCCCCCTGCCCCCCCCCCCCCGGGTTGGCAATGGTTGATTTGGGAATTGGAGAAAACTACCCCCCGCCCCCCCCCGCCCGCAGACAACGAGCCGCCGTACACCACCATGTGCCACGTCGGCGACACCTTCAAGTGAGGGCGGCGCCGCTGTGTGTGGGGGGCCGGGGCCTGGGGGGCAGTGGCCGGCATCGCAATGCAGGGGCTCCGGCGAGCTGGGCCCCACACGCGTGCGGCGGCGCGTTTTGCTCGGCCGCCCGCTGTTGCTGCATGTCGGCCGGCCCAGTGGGGGTGCTTGAGGTGACGAGCTGTCTCAACCCAACACTGCGGCGTGTGTGCATCGTATTTGTGTGTTAGAGAGCACAAGGAAACACAACGTATTTGCGTGCGTGTGTGTGTCTGCCCCCAGGAACCTGACCACGTCCGCGGAGGGCTGGGAGTACATTAACGAGGGCCGCGCAGGTGCGTGTGGGGCCGCGTGTGGCGTGGCGTGTGGGAAGGCGTTTGCAGCGGCGTGTGTGGCCGAGCGCCCGCCGCCGTCACGCGGCCGCCTGCTCCCCGGTCCCCTTGATCCGCCAGCGCGCCGCCTTGCCTGCGGCGTGGATTTTGTGCCTGACTTGCGACATCTGAGATGATCCCACACCGCGCATTCCCACTCAAACCGCAGACAAGCCCAAGTGGGGCTGGGTGACCACCAAGCCCGGCAGCACCCTCACGCTGCGCCTGGACACGGACCGCTCCGCCGTCTCCACATCCACAGACCCCGTCAAGGGTAGGCGCGGAGGAATGCGGGGGGTTGTTAATGTGTTACCGCTGTGTGCCACGTGCCTCCCCTGAACATTGACGCTGATCCCCTCTCCCCCACCCTGGGCCGGTGTTCACAACCCCCGCCCTCCCCCCTGTTCTGTTTGCAGTGTTCTTCCAGCACCTGCGGAGCTATGAGCACATGGGCATGGCGGAGTTCAGGTGCGCCGCCCCCCCCCCGTCTCGCTTCTGGTTTCTGGAATGAACTACCCCACCCACCCACCCCGCAGCCGCGCCGGGAGGCCAGGGGTGCACCACCTTGTGCCTCTGTGGCCCCGCCGTGCGTGTGCATGCGGCCACCGCCCCCTGCCTCCCTCACCTGCCCCCTCTGCCTGCCTCACCCCACCACGCCCCACCCACCCCCACCGACCCACCCACCCACCCCCACCCCCACCCGCCAGCTGCACCTCGGGCTGCACCTGCGAGCCGGTGACAGTGGACGCGCACATCACCATGCGCGTCAGCCAGCTCTACCTGGCGGAGCTCAAGGCGAGTGCGGGGGAGGGGCGTGGGGGAGGGGCCGGGAGGGGGGCGGCAGCGCGGGGGGTGGGGTCGTGGAGGGTAGGGGGAGGGCAGCCATCCATGTTCTACCCGGTTTTATGAGTGATGAAGTCCGATGTCCCATGGGGGCTGGTCCGCAGCACGCCGCGTGCCGCAACCCCACGCGCCCCGCACTTCTCCCCGTACCGCGCACATGCATCCGCCTGCTGCGCCGGGTACCCTACTTTTCTCAACGCCTGGCTGCAACACGCCCCACCGCGCCCGGCCCCCACCCCTTATTCGGTAACGACTTCGTCTGCAGCCTTCGGTGCATCCTGTACCGCTTTTCCAACCATCCTTGCAAACCCGCCGCCCGCTGCTGCCGCAGGTGAGCCAGTCCAAGGCGTGTGTGGTGACGGTCAAGGTGCTGGACAAGTCCAGCAGCGGCGGCGGCAACAAGTTCAAGCTGGCGGGCGTCATGCTGGCGGAGCGGCCCGGCGTCAACACGGGTGAGGGGGATGGAAGGGCGGGCTGGCGCAAGGAGTCAGGGTGTGTGTGGGCGGGTGGGGGCTGAGGGAGGATATGTGTTTGGGGGGGCGGGGCGGCCGAGTGGTGTCGCTGTTGATGTTGATGACGGTCCGCGCCGTGCGTTGTGTGCGCTGCGATGATGTTCCGTGGACCGGTTACCGCCAGTTCGCTGCTCTTCAATTCAGTCCCGAACCTCCGTAATGCTGCACCGCTTCGACCACCGTTGAACACGCACGTGTCTGTGTGTGTGTGTGTGCAGGCCTGCGCGGCGTGTCCGGACACAACGAGGCGTTTGGCCTCGGCGTGCACACGGGAGACGACACACAGGCACGTGCGGCAGTGACCCACGTGCTCTCGCTGCTGGGGGCTGGGCGCTGGGCGGCACCAGTGGCAGCCTCCTGGCCTGGTGCTTGGGGCTTGGGCTTGGGGCTGGGCGGCGGCGGCGGCGGCGGGCTGGGGGCCGCGGGCTGCGCAATGTGCTTGAAGTGCAACTGCTGCGCACGCCTGCTGCCTGTTGCTGTTGCCGCTGAGGTGTTGTGTTATGTGTCGTGCACCCTGTCCGACAGGTCACTATTAGCAAGGCCGGCCGGAGAGGCGGCTGGGGCGCGCCGGACCGCAGGCGGCGGCGGGCGGGCAGCCGGCTGCTGCGCCGCACATGAGCGCCGCACGGGGGCACAGCGGCCTCAGCTGGCTCGGTGAACTGGATCGTGGTGAGAGCTTTGTCACCTGCCGGAACAGGGTGGGACGCGGCTAGTAGACCGCGTGTCATAATAGCATCTGCTTTTTAATGTCGCGTTTCCATGACTGGTGGTAGAGGAGGTGGCGGCTTCCTGCCGCGGTGGCACTGGTGGGGCCGGAACGGGGGTGGAGGTGGGCAAAGAGGCCTCAGGCATGGCCCGACGCGTTTGTACACGATGCACTTGCATCATTGGAGGCTCCCTTTCAAGGGCTTGAAGAATGGGGAGTAGCGTCACGTATTGCGCCTCTTATAGCCTCTTATCGAAGTCCTGGCGCGTGAGAGTGGCCGTGACCTCGTGGAATCTGGACCGGCGCAACCCGCCGAAATCCACAAGTGGCTTCTGGAAGGTGGTGTGGTGCCTATCCCGCTGGACTGGAGCATAACCATGACTTTTAAGCGCCTGCGGTACTTATTAAGGCCGCGGCGCTGACAGGATGCGCGTGTAACTCGCTCGTCATGCTTTCTTCCGTGCGTGCTGTTTTAGAGTCCCTAGCCCCTTCCATGGAATTAATGATAACTGATTTACAGTATTATGCTATAGGATACGCGGGCATGTCGAAACCGTGCCCAGGCGTGACTTTTGTCGAGCGCTGCAGGTAGAGCCGCTCATACCTGTTTCTAGCATATAATACATAGATATTGTGTTTCAGCAGTCCCTGGACACTACAATGTCGGCGACAGGCTCAAACTGAAAAAGGGCCCAGTCAAGGCGGTTTCTTAGGGACGGCTGGTCATATCTTACTTGGGCAGGACCGTCAGTTTACCAACAAGCAACTAGACGAGCAGCCAGGGCGCCTGGCTGCGTGCGCATCGAGCTTGATGGCACCGCCTTCAGAGCTTAAAATCGCAAGGCTCCCACGCTTGAATGAGGCTCTGAAGGTGAGGCTCAAAGCAGGTACCTTGGGGAGCTGGGGCGACGCAAATGAATATCCCCACCTTTATCAATAGCGCACATGTTCCGACGAACCTGCGGTTTCTTGGGCTCTCCGGTATCGCGGATGCGCGTCGAGTTTCCGCGATACTCGATGTACCGGGGGTTGGCATGCAGGGGCTCCGGAAGAGCAGGGGTCGCCGCCTCCACGCATCCGGGCCGCGGCGGGGTCCGGCCCGACGCCAGGCACTCCGGCGTAGCGGGCTGCGCGCGCCCCCTTGCGCACGGCACGCTGCCCCCCTACCTTTCAATGCACCGCCTCCGCATTTCCTCATCCCCTCAATGTTTTGCGTCTCCCCGGCATCACCAAAATCACGCCTCCCAAACAAAAGAGATGCCCGGCGGCGACCCGTTTTCACGCCTCCCTCCTGCCTCGCTGCCCCCCTCCCGCACCCTCCCGCACCCTCAGGCCAAAGCCACCCGCAGCTGCGAGACCTCCAACATCCGCGGCTGGCTGCACACGCACCGCATGGTGGGCACCGTGGATGAGCTGCACCCGGCTGTGGAGCGGCTGATCGCCAAATGGTGCGTGGCGGTGGTTTTGGACCCTCGCACGGCTGCACGGCTGCAGGGATGCAGGGGTGCAGGGGTGCTTGAAGCGTGAGTGTGTATGCATGCCATGGAGCCGCCAGGCGGGCGGCAGGGACGGAATGTGAGGGCGGGGCGCATGACAGCACCCCGAAAGCAAGGCACGTGAAGGCGCCGAATCATGTTCGTTCGTTTGATGGTGGGGCTCGTGTCACCCACTGCACAGGTTCGAACTGGTGGACGACGACGGGTCGGGGACCCTAAGCAGGAGCGAGCTGCTTGATGCGCTCAAGGTGGGTGTGTGGGTGTATTGATGGGTGTGTGGGTGTGTGGATGTGTTGGTTGGTGTGTGTGTGGGTGGGTTTGGGCACATGCATGCCGCCCCCAGATCAGCAGCCCGTATGGCGGGCAGGCTCCCGCCCTGGCAGTGCCAGCGTGTGGGCGTGGCGGCACACGCACGGCAGCAGCGTGCGACAGCGAAAGAGAAGTAGCGAGACGCCGGGTGGCGTGCAGGCGGGTCGGGCCTTTCCGCCACACGCATTTACCGGTACGTGGCATTACCAGGTCTTGCGGCATGCAGGGTAAAGCCCGCCGCGACTGTGGCCCGGCTGCTGCTGTGCACCCCCACAGGCGGCGCAGGTGCCGTGCGATGACGCCACCATCACCAGCATGATCGACCTCATGGACATCAACAAGGACGGCGTGATTGGCTGGGAGGAGTTCGAGGTAGGTTGCGGGCTGGGGGCCGCTTGCTCGGGTGGGCGCGTGGAGGATTTGGTGTGCATCGTACGGCATGCACGCCAGGGGGTGTGGTGATTGGACGCCGGGGCGTGTGCGAGTGTGTGATGAAACACGAGGTGCCGTGCGCCACAGCAGCGGCCGCAGCAACATGCTGTACACCCTGCTGTATCTGGCTGTACACCCTGCTGTATCTGGCTGTACACCCTGCTGTATCTGGCTGTACACCCTGCTGTATCTGGCTGTACACCCTGCTGTATCTGGCTGTACACCCTGCTGTATCTGGCTGTACACCCTGCTGTATCTGGCTGTACACCCTGCTGTATCTGGCTGTACACCCTGCTGTATCTGGCTGTACACCCTGCTGTATCTGGCTGTACACCCTGCTGTATCTGGCTGTACACCCTGCTGTATCTGGCTGTACACCCTGCTGTATCTGGCTGTACACCCTGCCCGGGACACCTGAATTTCCTGCAACTGGCTCTGCTGCCGCTTTGTATAGCGGCCACCGCCCGCCCCGATGGTGCGGAACGCCGAATGCTGTAATGCCCAATGCTCGCCGCAGATGTTCTTCACGGAAGAGTTCGTTTTGGGCAAGAGCCTGACGGGCGGCGAGTACCTGCTGCCCACGGGCGTGTCGCTGCCGTTCGGGGCCATGGTGGACAAGCTCAGCCGCGACCGGCTCATGCAGGAGGTCATGACGGTGAGGGCGGCCCAGGGTTATCAGGGGAAGGGCATTAAGCCGCAGTCCGTACATATGTGGGCGTGTCCCCACCTAACATGCACGCATGCGTGGTTCTGGTGGGCCCGCGGTGGGCCCGCACGCGAGATGGAAACTGTGTGGGTAGACAAAGTTGTGCCAGCGCCACAAGGGGCTCATCACATCGCACCGACGCGAGCCGCCTCCGCTCCATGCGCCGCCGCAGCCCGGCTCAAACCGCAACCGCTGGGCTGACGTGGCGCGGGACCCGGACGCGCTGTCCGCGGCCATGGCCCACATCCGCAAGGCGCGAGAGGTGGCCAGTGTGGCGCACGACGCGCTGTCGGGCGCACAGGTATGGGCGCACGTGCGTGTTTCAGAGCACAACTCACAAGGAGTGGAAGAAAGACACGAGTGTGCGCGTGTTGGGGTGGGATGGGAGGCGTAGGTGGCGTGGGGCGTGTGAATGTTGCTTGGTCGCGACGGCCGGCGCTGCTCCTCGCTGATGCTGTGACTCTTTCCCTGCTGCTCCCAGCCATCAGCGTTGCACCCGCACTCTGCACTCTGCCCAACTTCCGATCGGGCAAGCGGCCGAGTACCGGACCTCGCTTACACGCCACACACCCCGCATCAACACGCCACACGCCCCACCACCGCACCAAACAGGCCAGCCAGGCGCAGCTGCTCACGCCGCGCAAGGTGCTCACTCAGGCCATGCTGGATGAGATGTCGGCTGAGAAGCGCAAGAGCGAGGCGGTGATGGCGGTCGCCGCCGCCGCAGCAGCAGCCGCAGCCGCTGCGTCACCGGGCGCCGGCGTCAACAACAGCAGTGGCAGCCGCAGCAGCACGCCTGTGCGCGTGGGCCAGATCAACGCGCTCGGCGTGCCCCTCAGGAGCTGGGCGCCCAGCACACCGCTTACGCCTTCCGCTGCAGCTGCTCCTGCTGGCGCTGCCAGGTTTCGGGTAAGTAACCGCCGGTAGTGGCAGTTTCCCAAGCACCTTGTTCTGTCTGTTGCAAGCAGGAAAGGCGTGACGCATCAGGGCTCGTTTGCTTGGTGAACACTGCCCTACCTCACGCCGTGGCGCGCCTTTCACCGGGCCCTTGCTTGACGTGCGCGCGTGCTCTGTCTGCTCTTCTATTCGTGTGCACACACAGGCGGCCTCCTCCGACCAGTGTCCGGAGCTGTTGCGGCGCACGCTGTCCTTCTCGCAGCCCTCCTCGCAGCGCCTGCAGCTGCCGCACGCCGCCTTCGGCTCTGGCGGCGGCGGCGGCGGCGGCGGCGCAGCCGCACCGCCGGGACTGTCACCGCCGCAGCGGTCGCCCTCGTACCGTCGGGCCTCATTCGGCCCCTTTTCGCCACCAGGCGCAGTGGGCGCTGTGCCCGCACAGCAGGCCCACAGCGGGGCACCGGCGCTGCCACCGCGCGGCACCTCGGAGGGTCAACAGGGCTTGCCGCAGCACAGCTATGATACGGGCGGCGGGCGTCACACGCAGCAGACACACGATGAGGCAGGGGTGGAGGTGGGGGCGGGCGCGGAGGACGAACAGCGTGCGCTGCTCAGGTCGCAGCTCCGAGCGCACAGCTGCACGGCGCTGCTCCCCTCGCAACCGGTGCTGTCCCTACGAGCGCAGCTGCTCTCTTCCACGTCACAGCCGCAGCCGCAGCCACAGCCGCAGCAGCTGCAAGTGGCACCCTGGTCGCCGCAGCCGCCGCAGCTACCAGCCAAGCTGGCCCTCGCCTCCGCCTCCGCTTCTGCCGCTGGGACCAGCACTTCCATCACCACCGGGGCAATCCGCACCGGTCGCGCCCTCAGCAACAGCACACATGGCTTCTGCGCCGGCGTCACAGCCGCGCCCACAAGTCCTGCTGCATCTACGTCCAACGCCGCCCCTACTGGGCCTTCGCCCCCTAGTTATTCTGGTGGCACTTATCATTACGCCCCGACACCGGGGCCTGTCGACGGCACCTCAGCGCTCGCTGCACGCGCTGCGAGCACGGCCGCCCCCCGACAAACAAGTCTTGAGCAGCCGCTGGCGTCGGCCGCTTCGTCCGTGCTCGCGGACCTGCCCCTGCTGCCAGTGTGGTGGGACGCGGATGACCTGGAGGAGCGGGAAGAGGACGAGGCAGGCGCCGGGGCGCGCCTTTACGCTACAGCGCCATCCCAGTCGTGCCCGCCGCCGCTGCAGCTGGGCTCGCCGACCGGCGCGCCGCCGGCGCTGCCGCCGGGGCCGCCGCCGGTGGGCTCCAGGACCGGGCGGCGGCGGTCCGTGGAGACGCCCAGCCCGCTGGGGCGCGCGCTGGGAGACCCGCCCAGCCCCGCCATCATGCGGCTGTTCCAGCGCCCCTCGGCTGAGCAGTACGTGACCGGTAGCAGCCCCCACGGCTGCGGCAGCGGAGGCGGCGGCGGAGGCAGCACAAGGCGCCCGGCGGGCGGGCTCGGCAGCCCCGTCGCCGGCGGCGCCAGCACCCGCGGGCTCTCCGGAGCAAACAGCCCAGGTGCGCCGCTGAGCCCGACACCGCCGGGCTCGGCGGCGCAAGTTGGCGGCGGCGGTCGGCCGCACGTGATGTCCCCAACCTACGCGTCCGCCCACCACCGGCGCCTGCCGCACCGGACGCTGAGCGTTGTCGGCCAGATGGCAGAGCGGATTGCGGAGGAACGCAAAGCTGCAGCTGCTGCAGCGGCAGTAGCAGCCGGGCCAGTGCTGCAGCCGTCCGTGGCGGCTGTGACGGCGGCAGTAGCAGGCGCCGCGGCGGCGCGCGGCTACAGCTACGACCAGCACCAGCCTGACACAGCCGATGGTGCTACAGCCAGCGGCGCGCCCGGCCCATGGAGCTACAGCCTGGACAGGAGCCCGAGTAGTGTGGGCGGCGCAGCAGCGTCGTCGTGCTTCGGCGGCGCAGGCACGAGCGGCGGGCTGAGCACTGGCAGTGGCACTGGCCGGGGGCACGCGTACCGAAGCTGTAGCAGCAGCGACCTCCGCAGCACCGCCAGCAGCAGCCCACAGACCAACCTCACAGCGCTGCCTGTGGCGCTGCCGCCGACGGTGACAGCTGGCGCCTCCGCCGCCTCCGCTGTACCGGCGCTACAGCACCTGCTGCAGCAGCGCTCCGGCCGGGTCCTGGCCGCGTGCGAGCACGACCGATCGGATTGCGCCGCGGAGCACTGGCACTTCGCCCGCACCACAGCCGACGACTCGAATGACGGCCTCCTGGAGCCCGAGCTCGACTTCCCTCCCAGCACCGGCCCGCCGCAGCACGCAGCACCGCAGCACGCGCCAGCCTCCCGGTCGCCGTCGTTCAGGACGGAACAGCAGCCGCAGCCCCAGCCCCAGCCGCAGCCGCAGCCGCAGCAGCCGCAGCAGCCGCGCGCGCCTGCCGTCGCGGTTCCCAGGCTGCGGCTGCCCACCGGTGCCGGTAGTGCCGGTAGTGCGGGTGCCGATGGCCTGCCCTACGGTGCCGGCGCCGCCGCCGCCCACGCCGCCACGCTGCTTCGCGCCTCCACGGCCTCCGGCACCGGCTGCTGCCTGGAAGACCGCGGCCTCATCTCCGACCTGGTCACGCAGATCGTGGCGGAGCACGACGCCGCCGCCGCCGCCGCCGCGGCGGCGGCGGCGGCGCTGCCGCCCACCCGGCTGACGTACAGCGGCAGTAGCGCCAAGGCCATGCCCGTGCTCACGGACGCGGCGGGCATGCACGATTACCTGGACGAGCTACTGCCGCCGCCGCACGTGGTGGCGGCGGCGGCGGCGGCGCAGCGGCGGCGCCCCACGCAGCTGGCGCTGGTGCTGGCGAACCTGCCGCCACCGCCGTCGCCGCCGGACACGGAGCGCACGCGCGGGCTCAAGGCGACGGTCGCGAACGCGGTGGCCATCGCGGCGGCGGCGGCGCTGGAGGAGCAGGTGGAGCAGTGTGGCGGGGAGGCGCGGCGGCGGGGGGAAGCGGCGGGCAGTGATGGGGGAGGCGATGCAGGGGCGGGAGTAGCGGGAACGGGGAGGGGCACGGGGACGCAGTCGTCTCGCAGTGTGTCGGTGCAGGGGCTGGGGCCGGGGCCGGGGCTTGGTGGCGAGGCGTCGCGGCTGCGGCTGCCGGAGTCGCTGTTGCTGAAGGAGGCGGCCTCGAAGGCGAGGAGCAGCCGGAGCTAGCTGGCTGGCTGGGTGTGGCGAGTCGGGAGGTGTTTGAGGGGGTGCGTCGCGTGGGCCGAGCGTGTGGTTGGTTGACCGTGGCTAGGTAGGGGAGCAACGTGCTTCACGATGTAACAGCGCCAAGAGCATTACAGAGGATTACAGAGCATTACATAAGGCTTCTCACACCGGCACCTTCACACAAACACACCTTAGGTACCACAACATGTTTCGCGCAGAGCCATCAACGTGCACAGCTACATATGCTGACAACGTAACAGCACCAAGAGCCGTAGAGCATTACAGCCTGTTGCAGAGCGAGTGAACTGGTCCATCTTGCGTCACAAGCGCCATTGTGCGTGCCTCTTGAGCCCTACGCTTACGTGTCCTGCCCATGCACCGAAGGGCTGCACGCACCCCTGGCAGGCGCACTTCACCCCGGCATGCGCACGTACCTGCTGCGCCCAACGCCTCTGCAGTCTCGCCTCCGTCATTCTGGACTCCCTGGCCTTGACCAACCTATCGGGCCGGAGCCTCCTCATACTCGACGCATCTGGCTGCGCAAACCCCAACGGGCGGGTGGTGCGCATCAAACCATTTGGAACCACCGCCCCACCATCATTGTGCCCTCATCCTGCCTGTCCACGCCGGTCACCTGCCTGCAGGTGCGCTGCGACGCGCTCGCGTGTGTGGCGTTGTGGTGTGTGCGTCTGGTGCTATCGCCTGGCCGGGCGCCCGGAGCGTGAGGAATGCGCATCAGCAAACTACCAGCCTGGCAGCTAATCAGCACCGCATCGGTACAGTAACTCCGGCGTTCGACCAGCCGCGCGCTCCTGTCTGCTGTCGCAATTTGTTTGTTGGGTCTGGGAGGTTCTGCACACTATGGGACTTCGCCACCTGGCCCGCTTGCATTGTTCCACCGAATCCTGCCTGTCCACGCTACTCCTCTAGCCTTTGCTCTCCAGAGGCATCTTTACCGCCAGCGCCGTCACCACATG
This sequence comes from Chlamydomonas incerta, assembly GCA_016834605.1. Lineage (NCBI taxonomy): Eukaryota > Viridiplantae > Chlorophyta > Chlorophyceae > Chlamydomonadales > Chlamydomonadaceae > Chlamydomonas > Chlamydomonas incerta. The sequence goes on along the minus strand of JAEHOC010000051.1, from coordinate 689,758 downwards.
CACCGCCTGTGTGGAGCCGTACCGGCACATGCAAGTGAAGCGCAGGCCGGCTGAGCCAATGTGCTGGAAACACTGGGTGCAGCCGGGCAGAACATAGACAACCCTCTGTAATGCACTTTACGCCGCAGCGTCGTCTTCCCGTGCAACCCACATGACTGGAGCGGAGGCTTCTGCCACGAGTCTTCTGCTCGACTTGCACAACCACACAGACCGCTCCTACCTCGGCACTCTGTTCGGCGACTCCCCTATCTACCGTTGCAGCCGCCCATTACTTCGTTGACGTTCGCCCACACCGTCATCACCCCCCCCCCACGCGACGCCAGCTCATGAGGTGTCCTTCAGCCTGGGCGACCATCAGCCCGGCGCGCGGCCCACCCACCCATCCCTCCCGACAAGACATGCATGCAGCACCAATTCACCCCTGGTTCGCCCCGTCATCACTTTCTAAGCTGGGTACCTTCCTAACGCTTTAGAACACCGACGGCAACATGCGGTACCGCGGTTCGCAGCTGCTATTCAACATGGAGTGATGGCGCCCTTGCAAAGTTTGGCACCAACACACAAACGCGATCCTGCGACACGAGCAAACGCCAGCCCATATAGGCCACTCTCCCACGCAACCCATGCATGAATGGATGAATGCGAACCAATTTTATACACTTTGCCAGTAGGCGATGCACACACGCACGGCAACCAGCAATACCATGTCACCTCACACCTAAAGCAGCACCGGCTGGACATACAATCCACAACGCCCTTCCGGCCTCCGGGGCGGCCCCATGTGGCTTCAACGCCCCGCGCTCAGCAGCCGCCGCAGCTCCGCCATCTCGGCCGCCTGCTGCGCCGCGGTGCCGTCCAACCGCGAGCCGCCAAAGTCCAGAAGCACGCACCGCAGCCCCGCCCCGGTGCTGCTGCTGGCACCTCCACTGGTGCCTCCGCCGCCTGTGACGGCCGGCCCGCCGCTTCCCCCTTCCCGTCCCGGCCCCGTCCCGGCCCCGCCACCGCCGTCGTCGTCACCTGCCGCGGCCGTGACCAGCAGGATGTTTTGAAGCCGGATGTCGCCGTGCAGGAAGCCCGCGACGTCGTGCGCCTGCCGCAGCGCGTCCAGCGCAGCGTCCACCACAGTGCCGGGGAAGGGCCGCCCCGGGTAGTCGGACAGTCGCTGGCCGCCCGCCACCGGCTCCATCACCAGGCAGCGCAGGCGGGGCAGGTCGCCGGCCAGGCGGCCGCTTGCCAGCACCTGCAGTGCCGGCACAGCACCGCCGTTTGTGTTGGGGGCGGGGGGGGGGGTTGCAATGATGGTACATGGGGGGTGGGGTGCTGTTGCAGAAACCGTAATAAAGTAACCGCATGAGCGAGACAGCACTGTTGTGTCGTTCATCATCCGCTGGTCCTGTACCGCGCATGCTGCCTATCACCCGCACCCGGGCTCAATGCAGACCCATCGGCTGGGCTACCACGCAAGAAAAGCACCCGTAGCATCATCATGCAGGCATCATGTGCATTCATGCCATGCGTGCCGGCTCACCCGGGGGATCCAGCTGCCCTGCAGCCGAGCCAACGCCCGGTACGCCGCGACCTCCCGCGCGTACGCCTCCTCCTGCTCCGGGTCCCACATGCAGTAGACCTTGATCACCACGGGCGTGCCGGCGGCGGCACCGAGCCGGCCATCGTAGACGGTCCCATCACGGCCCCGGTCCATGACGGACCGGAACCACAGCTGCGCCAGCACCTCTGGCTGGGCACCTGCGGCGGCTGGGCCGCCGCTACCGCTGCCTGCAGTAGCCGGCGCACCGCCACTGGCAGCTCCACTGGCGCCTGCAGGTTCAAGGGCCGCCGCAGCCCGCGGCAGCTGCGCATATCTTCTCGCAGCCTCCAGCGACGCCCTGTGTGTACACCGCATACGAGTGCGGTGTACACGCGAAAGCGCAAGTCAAAGCCCTGGAACCAAAGGAACACGATTGCAGCATGCACCAATACCGTGCAAAACCCCGCAACGCCAAACAAAAACTCGGGTAAGGAGCGCGGTGCCGTACCTGGATGGGACGTAATCGGGATCGCCGCCAGAGCTGGAGGTGGGTCCCCCGCGGTCGGGCCCCCCGAAGCTGCCGTCGTCATCACCCGGCCCGGGCTGGCCGCCACCGCCGCCCGCCTGCCCTCCACCACCAGGCGCCCCGCCGCCGTGGCGGCTGCTGCTGCGCCACAGCTCCCGCTGCTGCTGCGGCGGCGGCGGCGGCTGTGCGGCGGGGTACTCCCCGGACATGGCGAAGCGGAGCGCCTGCTGCTGCAGCCACGAGAGCGCCCGCAGCAGCGACGCGGGCCCGCTGGCGGTGGCCAGGATGGGATGCGACACGTACATGCGCTCCCGGCCCCAGCGCGGCACGTACACCAGCCAGGTGGCTCCATAGCACGTGAGGGCGCCGTGGCACAGGCCGAAGTCAACCAAGTACGTGTACAGCTGCATTCGGGTGTGTGTGCGTGTGTGTGTGTGTGTGTGTGTGTGTGTGGCCGAAAGCAGTCGTGAAGGGTGCGCGGGTGCGAGCGACTGGTTGGAAAGGTGGCGGGGTTCCCTCCGGCTGGGTTTGCGTATTAGCGAGCAAGGGTGGGAGGATAGCACATAACCGCTAGCATGCTGGCCAACGCCTGCCTACGTCCCACCGTGGGCAGGCGTGTATGAAGGCATGAGCCCTGCTTACAGGAGACGCCCACCTGAGCAAACATTGGCTCCACCTTGGGCGCGCCCGGCGCTGTGATTCCGAGCCGCTCCGAGTCGTACAGCCCCAAGAGGTCCCGCGGGGTGCCGTCGCGTTCCATCAGCGTGGCTAGCCGCTTCACCTCCAGCACCAGCACTGGCCGCTCCTCTTCCGGCTCCGGGCACAGGGCTTGCGTCTGCTGCTGCTGGTCCCGCTGCTGCGGCTCCTTGACCAGCACCAGCGTGAGGTCCGTCCGCCGCCGCGCGCTGCTGTTGGAGGTGGCGTTAGTGGCGTTGCGTGTGCGCGCGGCGGTACCCGCGGCAAAAGGAGCCTCGCGGGCCTGCGAGTGCGCCCCCGAACTGCCCGCCGGCACAGCTGCTGCGCCCTGGCCCGGCCCCGGCTGCTCGTCGCCCAGGAGGCCGTGCGGCGCCTCGCCGCACAGTCGGCGCTCCACGGCTTTGCCGTGCGAGTACTCGATCTCGTACAGCGGCTCCCAGCCGCATTCCTGCAGATGGCAGCTGCACTCCGCAAGCTTGCTCAGCATCCGGGTGCAGATGTGCGAGCTGAAGGCTACCTGCACGGCTGCCTCGCGTTTGAGGTGTCGCACGTCACCCGGCTCCAGGCGGTGGGCGTGCCTGCGGTGGCCGTTGCGTTCAAGCGGGCGGGAGTGACTCAGCAGGATGCCGACTCTCACAATCAGGACCGGAGAAATAACGCATGGAGGGGCGTAATGTCATGGGCGCATGCACGCGTGCCGACGAAACTTGAGAAGGTGGAATGTAGACTTTAGCCCCCTGCAGCGCCCGAATGCAAAGTGCGTGCGTTGTGACGCGAGTGCGTTGTGTGCGACACTGGGGAAGTGGGTGGGTTTAGGCGGATCCATCGCCAAAATCCGAAGGGGTCTCACAGGCATACTCACATGGTGGCCGCCTTGGCTTGCACATACTCGCCCTCGTGTGGATGCCGGGCGATGGCGCCTAGTAGAGTCTCAGCGCTGCCGCCGCCGCCGCCGTGGCCCTGGCCGCGGCTTGACCCTGCGCCATCGTTATGTTTACCAGTCGCCGGCTGCGCCCCAGTCGCCGGCGCCGACGCCTGCGCCTCCCGCTCTGGGCATCCTTGCGCCCAGTGCCAAGGCAGGACCTCGCCGGGCAGCCGATACCCGCTTTTCAGCTGAGTGGAGCAGGGCTGTCCCACAATATCAGCTGCCGGCAACGCGAAATCGAGCACTTCCAATAGTCCTGCGGTTAATGATGAGGGGCTGACACAGCTGATGGCACAACCCGAAGCGCGAGCCGCAGCTCCCTCGTTCGGTATTACTTGCACTCACCGCGCCCAGACGCCGGCACTTGCATTGATGATTTTGTATTGCGTAGCTGCGTCGATTCCCGAGAAATTATGTGGCGCTAGTTTAAAGGTTGCGACGCTACCCTTCTGCCGCCTGCTATACATATAATGTAGCGCCTAATGTAGCGCCTAAGCCCACCGGTCGCGGTCAGCTCTCGCTCGCCGAGTCACCCCATCTCACGAGCCATCCCATGCACCCCCACCCTCCCACCCTCCTCGCCGGGCCCCGGAGGTAGAACGCAGCACCTTTGAGACCTAGCTTAATTGTCGCAACCGAGGAGTTCTGAACAAAAACATCGCGTGATAGCACATTCACGTGCTATACTGACAATTAAAAGTGCCAATAGCACACAAGCCATCCCTGCCCGTGTCCCTGCCCCCTCTCTGACCAGCGCCGCATCGGTACAGTAGCTCCGGCGTTATGCCAGCCGCGCGGTCATGCCTGCTGTCGCACATCGTCGCTGGGCTGAGCCCTACCACGCTTGAGCCCCACCACCCAATGGCGCCGCGCCACCTTCCCTGGGGGCTTCGCCCCCGCCCCCGGCCGCCCCCGCCCCCAGGGGCCTCGCCCGCCCCCATTTATTTGATCCAGGGATTGGACGGCGCTGTCAAACTCTCCCCATGCATCATGCCACGGCGCCTGCAACCACCGCCGCCACCTTGCAGTCATTGCAAACCGGAGATGGTCTCAGCGACGCCCGGTGTGCACCCCCCCACGACCCGCACCTACGGCATCCACGAACCACACCAGGCACGAATAAAGTTAGGCCCCAGCCTTCCACACCTGTCAACTCAACTCAACGGGCACAGCTACGTAGCGACCGCCCACTTCCAACCGCCAGCCACGCAGCCACTGCGCCACTCTGCGCCACTGCGCCGCACCCACCCACCCACCCACCCACCCCCATACGCACCCCTCGCGCCCCATTTGGGAATTGGAGAAACTACCCACCCACCCCACCCTCGGCCCAGCTCATGGCCCCGCCGCCGCCTCCACCACCGCGCCCGCCCGCCGCGCTATGCGCACGAACACCGACTCCAAACTGGCGCTTGACACCGCCCAGTCCACCAGCGCCAGGCCTCCGGAGCCCGCACCGCCGCCGCCACCGTTTCCGCCGCCCGCACGACCGCTTAGACCGCTGCCCCCTCCGTCGCCACTGCCCCGCCCCGCCGCCGCCGCGTCGCAGGCAGCCGCCGGCCCAGCCGCCTCCGCAGCCCGGCTACCCCTTATGCCGGCCGCACCGGTGGCGCCCGGTGCGCTGCCGCCTCCCGATGTCGGCGTGTGGGGCAGGCGAACCGGCTCGTCTCCCGCCGCCACCCCCTCCATGGCCGCCGGTCCGGTGGCGCTGCCGCTTGCAGCGCCCGCTGCTGCCATCAGCCCGTCGCTGCTGCTGCTGCTGCTCCCGCTGCTCCCGCTCCCGCTGCCGCTACTGACAGCCGCAGCACCACCTGCTGCCGCTCGGCCCTCCTCCAGCGCTCGGGACATGGTCGCGAACAGGCCAGCCAGGCTGATGCCGCCGCCTCCCCTCGCACTGCTCCCGCTCCCTTCCCCGCCGCCTCCGCCTCCGCCTCCGCCGCCGCCGCCGCGCGGCACCTCGTACCGGTGGCAGCCGTTCAGGCAGTACACCTGCGCGGCGGGCGCGCGGGCGGAGGAGGCGAGAGTGACACACGCACGACGGCAACCACCGTACACACACAAAATCTTGCATGCATCTACGCTCCCAGACGCCCAACAAAACCTGCAGGCCGCCCTTTGGTCCCCCGGCCCACCCACCGACCGCCGCACCTGCTTGGCCGCGGCACTGACGCGGCTGCGCACGAAGTCCGCCGCCGCCGCGTCCGCCGCGCGCCGCTCCTCCGCACACACCAGGCCCGGCGCCACCGTCAGGCTGCGCAAGGGCGGCGTGCGTGTGCGCGTGCGTGTGTTAGTAGATAGTAGCTGTGTTAGATAGCACGAGAGAGGAAACACGCAGACTAGTAGCTGTGTGTGCGTGTGCGTGTGCTGGCGTCTGTTGACATCCGGTCCGAGCTTCATCGCAAAGTCACCCCAGCGGCGCAGCCCCCCAAACAGCCCAACAACCGTTGCAAAATGAACTCCACGCCCCGCACCCCGGCCCCGCGCCTCCCCGCTCCCACCCCCACCGCCCCTCGCCCGCCCCGCACCTAAGCAGCAGGTAGGCCGAGTGCCGCTCCAGCAGCTGCTGCGGGCTGCCCAGCGCGCGCAGGCGGCCGCCCACCACCACGCCCAGCCGGTCGCACAGCGCCTCCGCCTCCTCCATGGAGTGGGTGGTCAGCACCACGGCGCAGCGGGCCTTGGCGCGGAGCACGGCCTGTGTGCATGGGGTGGGGTGGGGGTGGGGGTGGGGGTGGGGGTGGGGAGGGTTGCAAAGATGGTACATAGAAGGGTGGGGGAGCGGAGATATGGCTACCGGTAGAGGGGTAGCGGGGTAGAGGGAGGGGGGGGGGGCGTGTGTGGGTAGACTGCTGCGGCTGTGGAAGTTTGGCCCCCTCCCTCCCTCCCTCCCCTCCCTCCCTCCCTCCCTCCCTCCCGCCTCCGCACATGGGTTTTGGGTTGGCAATGGTTGATTTGGGAATTGGAGAAAACTACCCCCCCCTCCCGGACCCACCTGCCACAGCAGGCGGCGCGAGGCGGGGTCCAGGCCGGTGGAGGGCTCGTCCAGGTACAGCACCGCGGGCCGGCCCACCTGCAGGGGGGGAGGTAGGGTTGGGCAGTAGCAGGTGGCAGTAGCGGTGGCGGCATTAGCGGTGGCGGTAGTGGACAGGCAGTAAGGGGCGGGTGGCAGTAGCAGTAGCAGTAGCTGCAGCACGCACCAGCGCGCACACCACGCTGAGCCGCCGCTGCATGCCGCCGCTGTAGCCGCCCGCGGGCCGGTCCGCCACCTCGGCGCCGCCCAGCCCCGCCTCACACAGCGCGGCGGACACGGCCGCCTCCAGCGCGGCGCCGCGCAGGCCCTGCGTGTGCGTGCGTGCACATTGCATGTATGTGTGCATGTGTGTGTGTAGAGAGTACGCCAGCAAGGGCAGCCAGCCGGCGCCCGCCTTCCAGCAGCGCCAACATGGCCCACTCCCCCTCAGCCCCCCTCGCCCTCCTTCAGCCCCCGCCCCCCCCCGCGGCCCCACCCGCCACCATCACCCCCCCCACGCCCCACGGGCACCCGCGTTTGCACCTTGACGCGGCCGAACAGGCGCACGTGCTCGCGGCCCGTCAGGCTGGGCCACAGCACGTCGTGCTGCGGGCAGATGCCCACACGCGCCGCCACCTGCGCAGCCGCCACACAGCATCCCACATCCCCCAGGTCACCAGGTGTAGGGGCGTGCGTGCGCGTGTGCTTGTGCGCAGGTCGGCACTTCCTGACTGCAGCCAGGCTGCCCGCCAGCCGGCCAGCCGCACTCGCAAGCATACGCACGCCCTTCCCGCGCCTCTCCCGCCCCACACCTGCGCCCCCCGGCGCCCCAGGCACCCCCCGGCGCCCCAGGCACCCCCCGGCGCCCCAGGCACCCCCCGGCGCCCCAGGCACCCCCCGGCGCCCCAGGCACCCCCCGGCGCCCCAGGCACCCCCTGGCTCCCCAGGCTCCCCCCGCGCCCCAGGCACCCCCCGCACCTGCTCCGGCGCCGCCGCCAGGTCCAGACCACACACGTACACGGAGCCCCCGCTCGGCTCCAGCATGCCTGCCGGGCGTGGCGGGAGGGTTACACGGTGTGCATAATTAAGACAAGCGGTGGGCGCTGGCACTCTCGGCATGGCGTTCACCCCCCCCCCCCCACACACACCTACGATGACGTACAGTAGCTCGCACTTCCGGCTGCAATTTCTCCAAGCAGCGCTGATGTCTCTTTACGGGATTGGTTCACAGTAACCCCCCCCCCCACACACACACAGAGCACAGCACGGCGCTCCACCGATTCATTCCGCCCCAGGTTGATATCGGGTATAGGAACTCTCCAACCATCCTTGCCATTCCCCTCCTCCTCCCCCTCTTCCCCTCTTCCCCCGCCCCACCCTGCATGATGCGCAGTGTGGTGGTCTTGCCCGCGCCGTTGGGCCCCAGCAGCCCCAGCGTCTCGCGGCGGCCCACAGCCAGGCTGAGGCCCGCCACCGCCACGTGCGGCGCGGCGGCCAGGCCCTGGCGCAGGGAGGCGGGGCGGGAGGGGGGAGAGAGGCAGGAGGGAAGGGTGAGAGGGAGGGCCGGGGGAGGGGTGGGTGGGGCGTGGTTGCAAGGGGACGCGCAAGCACACACCCCATAGGCCCCGCCTACTACGGCCACGTGCTCCATTCATCAGGTAAAACGTGTGCTTAGGGAACAAGGAAACAAAACGACAACAAACGGTAACACGTATGTGCGCGGTGTGTTTTGGGCGTGTGCGCAAGCGCGCATTCCCAGCCATGGCGGTACAAGCCGGCGTCCACTCACTCACCCCGCGGCCCGGGAACACCTTCCGCACGTTGCGCAGCAGCAGCGCCGGCGGCCCGCCGCCCAGGTCCCCACCCAGCCCCTCCTGCTGCTGCTCCTGCTTCTTCTGCTGTGGATCCGGCTGCGGCAGCGACAGGCCGCCGGCCCCGCCGCCGGCCCCGCCGCCGGCCCCGGCCGTGCCGGTGGCGGTGGCCGTGCTGGCCCCACCCGCCCGCACCGTGTCCGCCGCCGGCCCCGCGCCCGCGGCGGCGACGCCCCTGCCCCAGCTTCCCCAGCCACCGCGCCACCTGGAGCCCCGTGGCTGCGCCGGCGCGGGTGCAGCGGGTGCAGGTGCGAGTGGTGTTGACGTCATGGCGGCCCACAAAAGGTCCACACGCTGCCGCTCCGCCCGCACATCCTCCTCCTCCCCGTCCCCCTCCTGCTCCTCCTGCTCTGGCGCCTGACCCATGCGCTCCTCTGCTTTATGCTCCCCGACCTCCGCCAATGTCGCCGCTGACGGCGACGCCGCCACAGCTGCTGCCGCCGCCGCTGCTGCCGGCGCCGGCGATGCAGCGGCTCGCCTGCTTGCGCCCGAGCTGCCCCCTGCGCCGCCCTCGTCTGCTTCCGGCCCCGCCGGTGCCGCCAGCCCTCGACCCGCCCGCCGCCAATGCTGCTACTGCTGTTGCCGCCGGTCCCGCTGCAGCCGAGTCCGGCGCTGGCGCCGGGGGCCCCGCCGTCCCCGCCTGCTGCCGGCGCTGCAGCCAGCGCCACCTCGCGCTGACGCCGCGCCACCACCTGCCGCGCCGACCGAGCACAGTAGGGGACCCAGTGGGCACACTATAGGCAGCATGCAGGCAGCACGCATGCAGCGCAAGTCCCCGACAGATATTGCGCGGCCGCTTGGCCCCCAACCCCCGCCGCCCCGCGCCCCCTTGCACCCCTTCCCCCCTTCCCCCCAGGCCCAGCTCTCACGCGCGCCAGCGGGCCGCCGCCGCCGCCGGGCCGAACCAGTCCCAGCCGCGCGGCTCGTCGGGCGCCAGGCGCGCCCCCAGGAAGAACAGCGGGTGGCGGCGCACACCCAGCTCGTCGGGGCCGAACACCTGGTGACGGGGTTGGGGGGTTGGGGGGCAGGTTGCTAGATGAAGAAGTTGAAGACAGTGCAAAAGGGGGCGAGAAGGGTCTGGGCGTGTGGAGGAGGTCGCGAGGTCGAGGCACCACCCCACGTCTGCGAGTGCTGAGCGTGCAGAGCGATGTGGTAACTACCCAGAGCCCTCCCCCCCACCCGCGCACACACATCGCCCCACAGCCTACATCTTCATTTCGGTAACGAATTCGTTGGCAGTCTTCAGTGCACGTCTCGCCCCACCCCCACCTGGTGCACGTATGCGGCGCACAGCCCGCACCACAGCGTCAGCCCCGCCAGCAGGCCCCACACCAGCAGCATGCCGCAGCCGGGGTCGTTCAGCCGGGACCAGGTCAGGCCTGCAGGCGCACGTCCATGCGTGTGTTAGAGAGCACAAGGAGAAACGACAAGAAGAGACCTTGCGTGCGGTGCAGCAAATCGCGACGGAACGCTGACAGATACGGTATTACCTCAGTAGATGGCTGCACAAGCCTCCGACCGGCTTACCATCCGGAAATCGCGCAGCACCCCATGCGTGTGTGTATGTGTACATGTGTGTGTTTGCTAGAGAGCCCAAGGAAGCCCCAACCTGTCAAACCCCAGCGCGCCTCGCTACGCGGCCTATGACCCGCCACGCGCCCACGACCCCCGTCGACGGCGCGCCGACCTCGCCCCGTCTACACTCTACACCCCGAAACGCAAGAGTAAACCGTTACCCTGTATTGCCGCAAACTGCACCTGCCTGTCCCTTGTCTAGTTTCGCTTGGGTTAGATTGGGCTGGTGTTTACAACCCCCACCCCCACCCACCACACCCCATTCCACACCCCACAACCACCTACCGCCGGCCCCACCCCCACCCCTTCCAACCCAGCCCCCGCCCCCGCCCCCTCCCCAGCCCCTTCCGCACGCACCTGCGCCGCCGTTGGCCGCCGCCAGGAAGGCGTAGGCGGCCATCTCCCACAGCCCGCGGTACAGCGCGAAGGAGGGGAACACCTGCAGCAGCGCCGCCAGCCAGGCGGGGCCGGCGGCCACGAACTGGGGGGAGGAGGGGGTGGCGGGTGGGGTGGGGTTGGGGCGGGTGGATGGGTGGCGAAGTGGTACAGCGGGCACGGGGAGAGTTTGGAGTGCCGACTTTGGTCCAGCCTTAGGGTTGGCTTGGACTGGCATTCACTCCCCTCCCTCCCATCCTTCGCCCCGCCCACCCACCCACCTGCGCCACCACCATGTTGGCGACCAGCCCCGTCAGCACCACCGTGGCCGTGGCCGCCAGCGTGCCGGCGGCGGCGGAGCCCCACACCGCCGCGAACCAGAACGCCCAGGACACCATGCAGCAGCCCCACAGCCCGTAGAACACCAGCTGAGGGGTGCGGGGTGGGTGGAGTGCGGGGTGCGGGGTTGGGGTTGGGATTGGCGGGTGGGGTTGTAAACACCAGCCCAATCTAAACCAAGCTAAACTAGACGGGGGGGGGGGCGGAGCGCAGGGTGAGGTTGGGGCAGGTAGTTTTTTCGAATTCCCAAATCAACCATTGCAAACCAGGTGGGCGGCTGCGTGCGTGCGTGCCCGCCTGCACGCCCCCGCCCCTCGCCCACAGCCCGCACCTGCACGCCCACGCCCGTCTTGATGAACAGGTTCAGCCGCACCGCCGCGCCAAAGCCCACGAACACCGCCATGTAGGCGGCGTACAGCAGCCCGAACCAGGCCGCCGCCGCCGCCGCCGCCGCGCCCGGCGCCAGGCCCTGCTGCCGCAGCAGCAGCGAGGCGCCGCGCTCGCGCTCCGACACCAGCGCGTGCACGTACGTCTGCATTGTGTCGTGTTGTGTGTTGTGTCAGAGGACATAAAAGGACTGTGACTTGAGTGTGTGTGTGCGTGTGTGGGGCTGGGCGTGTGTGGGACGTTGTGCGTGTGCATGTAAAGTGGTAGACGCCCGGGCCCGGTCTAGTTCGGTTGGTTTAGCTCAGGGCTGGTGCTCACAACCCTCGCCCCCCCCCGCGCTCACCGGCAGCAGCAGCTGCATGGCCCACATGAAGAACAGCGGCCCCATGAGCGAGGCCAGGTCCAGGCGCAGGGGGGCGCCGCGCGTGGGGAAGCCCTTGACGCCTGGCAGGCATTTGGGGGAGAGGGGGGCTTTCATACATGATTAATTAAGATAAAGGGGGGGGCAGGGTTGCGTGTGTGTGGAGGGGTTGGTGGCGCGGGGTAGCCTCGTGGGCTCAACGGAATGGCACCCGCCCCGTGTGCTCCTCTTGGCCCCCACCCTTGCACACACCTGACAGCCGCAGCACCCAAGGCCGCGCGGCGCTGGTGCCGTTGCCGCCAGCCGCCGCCGCCGCCGCCGCCATCCAGGCGTTGGCGGCGGCGTTGATGGCGGCGGGCCAGCGCTGCACGTGCGGCGCAATGCTCGCCTGCGCGCCGGGGCGCGTGGGTGGTTAGCCGTCAATGCGAACGGGGAGTGGGGCTGTGAATACCAGCCCAAGCTAGATGTCAGCAACACATCTGAGCGCCCACTTGCCCATCCACACACTCAACGCCCAACCACGCCCTCCCCACGCACCATGACGTCGCTGTTGTTGACCCACACCCGCAGGTCCAGCGCCGCCCCCGAGCCGCCGCCGCCGCCGCCGCCGCCGCCGCCGCCGCCGCCGCCGCCGCCGCCGCCGCCACCGCCGCCCCTCGCCGCCGCCGCCGCCGGCAGCCGTGTGTCCCCCCAGTCGTACACGCCACTGGGGTATTGCACGATGCGCCCGCCCGCGCCCCCCGCCGCCGCCTGCTGCTGCTGCTGCGGGCCTGCCGCCGGGCCCGGCGGATATTGCCCCTGCTGCTGCTGCGGCTGCTGCTGCAATTGGCGGCGGCGGCGCGACGTAGCATCCGCCGCCGCCTCCACGCCGCCGCCGAGGACACCAGCCCATGCGCCAGCTGGCGCCAGGCCGCCCCCACCCTCGCCCTGAACCCCGGCCTCACCCTCACCCCCGCCGCGGCCTCCGCCCCAGCCTCCGCCTCTGACCTCCCCGCCCCCGCCGCCGCCGCCGCCGCCCTCCGCGCCCGTGGCCTGCAGCATGTCCGCGGCTGTAGCAAGGAACAACTTTGCCACCGAGGCCCCTGCTGCTACAGCCGGCGGCAGCAGCGGTCCTTCGTTGCCCCAGGCTTCGCCGCCGGCCGGCACGCTGCTACTGCCACTGTAGCTACTGCCGCCGCTGTAGCTACTGCCGTGGTCGGCGTCAGCCAGACCGCCTTCGGCAGGCGTGGCCAGGAGCATGGAAGGCTGCAGCGACTGCGACTGCGACTGGGAGCGCGAGTGCAGGTGCAGCAGCAGCATCCGTCGGCCGCCGCCGCTGCCGGCCGACACGCCGCCGTCGGCAGCAGCGATAGCGTCAGCGGTGGCGCTTGCGCTTGCACTGGAGTTGGACGCGGCTGTAGCCTGCGGCGTGCCATTGCTACAGCCGGCGATGCGGCCGCCCCAGCCACACAGCAGCTCCAGCTCAATGGCGGGCACCTGCGCCTGCCTGCGGCGGCCGAGCGCGAGTGCGGTCATGCGAGTGTGGGAGAAATGGCGGAGGGTCGGGGCGGGTCGCGCTTTGCGCCACTCCAACCCCTCCCATACACCCTTCCCCACAGCCGTCCCCCTCCTCCTCCTCCTCCTCCTCCCCCTCCAACCTCCACACGCCACCCCCCCCCCCCACCGCGCACCCACCACTCCGGGCTCCAGGTGGCGCAGGTCAGCGGCGGCAGGCCCAGCCCGCGGCGCAGGCCGCAGCCCAGCTGCCGCAGCACCAGTCGGTCGGTGGCGCCCAGGCCGGCGCAGTCGCGGGACAGGTGGTACAGCGGCAGAGCCTTTTAATGGGGTGGAGGGGAGGGCGGGGGAGGTCAGGGGGAGGGGGTCGCAAGGATGGTGAAAGCTGTGTAACAGGAAGTGCAGCAGGCCGTCCGCAGCCGCACACCCGCACCCCCACACACCGCACCTGGGCAGGATCTGTCAGAAAGCCCGCCTGACCGCCGCCACCACCACCACCGCCGCCGCCCAGGATGCCCTGCGCGCCGCCGCCGCCGCCACCGCCGCCGCGCACGCTGCTACTGCCGCCGCCGCCGCCCTTGCCGCCGCCGCCAAGCACGGGCGAGCCCGCAATGAGCGCCGGCTCCAGCAGGTTGGTGTAGGTGGCGTCGGTGGGGGTGCCCAGCAGCAGGTCATAGTCGGACAGCACCTCGGCCAGCGCCGCCGCCGCCGCCGCCGCCAGCGCCGCCTGGTCCAGCGCGCGCGGCGCGGCCGGCGGCGAGGTGCTGCTGCCGCTACTGCCGTTGGTGCTGCTGTTGCTACTGCCGCTGCCGCTGCTACTGCTGCTGTTGGTGTTCGTGCTGCTGCTGCCGGCGTTCCTGGCGAACAGCGCGGCGACGTCCACCGACGGGTCGCAGAGGTCAATGTCCGCGAATGAGGCGGCGGCGCCGCCAGCAGTAGCAGCAGTAGCGGCGCTGCCGTTGCCGGCCCCGCCCAGCGCCGCGCCCGCTAGCGCCAGCAGCAGCGGGTTGCTGCTGCCGGCGGTGCTCGGCAGGGCAGGGGTGCTGCCGCTGCCGTTTCTGCTTGCGGCGCCGCCGCTGCTACTGCTGCCGTTGTTCCTACTACTGCCGTTGCGGGCGGGGCTACTGCCGCGGCGAATGCGCTGCTGCACGTCCAGCAGGTCCTGCACAGGCGAGGAAAGAAAGGGAGGTCCATGGCAGCAGCAGCTGCGTCACAGCCGCCACCCGGCCGTGCAAACACGCACACGCAAACACACACGCACACGCGCGCGCACCCACCCTCAGGATGCGGCCCCCTACGCCCGCGTCGCCCCCGGGCGGCACCAGGCGGGCGCTCAGGGCGGCCGCCAGGGCCTGGTCCCGGCCTGAGGGGCATGTGCATGTGGTTGTGTGTGGGTTAGGGCCGTCCGAACTCAATACAAAGGGGGGTCGCCGTCCATGCGGGGACAGGAGGTGGGGACAGGCGATGCGGTGGTGAGGTGTGGCTCGGTCAGGGATTCCAGGTCGGCGGGTCGGCGGCCCCCGGGCGCACAGTCCGGGCCGCAGTCGTACACCACCTGCCTCACCCCGTCCCCGTCCCCACCAAACCCCTACCTGCCATCCCTGCCTGCCACCTGCCCCACCACGATACACACACCGCACACTCGTACCCGTGTACGGCGCGACCACAGGCGGTGCAGGCGGCGCCGCCGCCGTGGTGCCACTGCTGCCACCACTACCACCACTGCCACTGCCGCCAGCGCCAGGCCCAGCCGCCGCCCCTGCGCCTCCGCCCCCGCTCCCGCCGCCCCCGCCCCCGCCTCCGCTGCCGCCGGGTCTGAAGGCCTCGGCCGGCAGCTGCATCACGGCGGGCCAGGTGGCGGGCGTGCGCACGTCGCAGAAGGCCACCTGCTCGTAGCGACTGTACTGCGCGCCGCAGCGGGCGGGGTCGCGCGCCTGTGTGCGTGTGCGTGTGCGTCCGTGTGGGGGCGGGTTGAGGCGTGTGTGCGCGTGGGCACGTGTGTGCGCATGTGTGTGCGTGGGAAGCGGCAGGCAGTAGCATGCATGCAGGCATGCAGGCAGGCAGGCATGCATGCATGCATGCAGGCAGGCATGCAGGCAGGCAGGCAGGCAGGCAGGCAGGCAGGCAGGCAGGCAGGCAGGCAGGCAGGCAGGCAGGCAGGCAGGCAGGCAGGACAGAAATCTGGGGATGGGGAGGGGCACAGCCGGCGTTGATTCTCACCTTGCACTGCGCGTAGGGGGAGCAGGGGCGGTCCTCCGTGGCCGTGTAGCACTCCCACACGCTGCTGCTGTTGCTGCTGCCGCTGCTGCTACTGCTGCTGCTACTGCTGCTGCTACTGCCGTTGATCCCGGCTGCTGCTCCTGCTGCTGCTGCTGCCGGCTGCGGCACCCAGTCGCAGCATGCGGTGCACATGCAGCCGCAGCGGTACTCCTCCGCGGCGCCCAGCTGGCTGTTCACCAGGCGCTGAAGCACCTGTGTGGGCGTGTGGGCGTGGGCGTGTGTGTGTGACGCCCCGGTGCGTGTGACGGCCCGGTGCGCAATGGGTGTGGGGGGCACATGTGCAGGGCAGGAAGGGAAACACAGCGTGTTGAAGCGCACAAGCGGGGAAACACAGTTCGGTCAAGCACAAGCAGCCGGTGCACGGCGCGGATATTAGCTCTCCCCGTTTGTGGTATGTCCTAACAGCTGTCATGTCCACGCAGGCAGCCCCGCATGCGGCGGAACCGCTCTCGGGAGCCGGTACTGGGTTGCAGCACGCTGCCGCCTCACCCTCACCCGGCCTCACCACCCGGCATCGCCCCCCCCCGCAGCCTCACCACCAGCAGCACGCAGAACAGGACGGGTAGCCCCAGCAGGCACAGGTTCTGGCGCCAGGCGCGCCGCTGGCGGGAGGAGGAGGGGAAAGGCGGGACGAGGAGGAGGAGGGGAGGAAGGAGGTCAGGTGTTGCACTGTTGTTGGCTCAGTGGGAGTTTTCCCTGCTCCCCCCGATCCAGCTCCTGGGCTCGGATGGCCGCACCCGCACCTGTACACCCGCACCCGCACACCCCCACCCGCACACCCGCGCCGCCCCACCTGCAGCACCGCGTTCCGCCGCAGCACCGCCTCCGTCTGCAGCGCAAACAGCCGCCACCCGGCCGCGCGCTCGCCCGCAGCGCCCAGCCCCTCAGCAGCGCCGGCACCGGTACCAGCACCAGCACCGGCGCCAGCACCAGCATCGGTGCCCGCGTCTGTATCGCCGCCTGCAGTCCCAGCTTCACGCCGCCTGCTGCCGCCCCGCCCCGGCTCCTGCTGCTGCGCAGCGGCCTGCCTGCCCGCTCCATCCGCCCGCTCCGTCCGGCACGCCCCCTCAGCCACCGCCTCAGCCGCCCCACAGGCCTCCGTGGCTGCTGGGATCTGCTGCAGCTGCTGCGGCTTCTGGGGTGCGGCGCCCAGGCGCTGCCGCGCTGCCGCCGGGCCACCTGCAGCTGCTGCCCAGCTCCCGCTCGCAGGCGCAGCTCCCAGCGCATCAGCATTTGTGAGTAGATCAGTCGGCGGCGGCGGCTCGGCGGCGGCTTCGGCACTGCCGTGCCCGACCCGCGGCCGAGCGTTTGTGGCGCTGGGCGGGGGCTCGCCCTGAGGCTGCTGCGGCTGACCCGCCGCGTCGGCCGCTGCTGCTGCAGCCGCGGAATGTGCTGCTCCGTCCATCGCGCCGAGCAGACCAGGCGGCGCCGGCCCGCGCTGCTCCTTCAGCCGCGCGAGCGCTCAGCCAGTCGTTGAGAGCTATGCCGCCACCGCGCTTCGCGCCGTTTACTTTTGCCGTTGCGGCTCGGTTTTGCTACGAGTACCACTTCTGCAAAATCACACCGCTGAACGACCGAGGAGACCAAACGAACGCGACCGGGGCGCCGCAGGTTCCGCAATCCGGGGATGTCTAGGACCAGCCGCAGCAGCCGACCCGTCACGCGACAAAACCTCAGACTTGCCCAGTTCGCAGCGTCACACAGCCAATGCGGTAGCCGGAGCGCGAAGGCGGGGGGCCGCCGGCCGAATTCACCGCAGCGTGGCGGCGGCGCCGGCCGGCGCGGGCGGCAGCCCCGCCGCCGGCCGCAGCCAGTCGCCCACGCCCGCCGCCGCCAGCAGCTGCCCCACCGCGTCCAAACTGGACAGCTGCACCTCCCTGCGCGCGCACGTGTGTGCGTGAGAATATGGTGTTGGTGTTAGAGAGCACAAGGTGTTGGTGTGTGTTTGCAAAGTAAAAAACATGCACAATCGTGTGTCTCTGTGCGTGTGCGTGTGCGTGTGTTTGCACAAGCGCGGGCGCGTGTGTTCCAACCCCAGCTGCAGGCGGCCCCTTTGCGCAGATCCCCAAGGTCCGACTTTGCTCCTCCCAGGCCCTGTCGGCCCTTCAGCGCCGGTCAGCACCTGTAGTCGGTGAAAGGCCGCGGCGAGCCACCGCCGCCGCTGCTACCGCCGCTACTGCCGCCGCAGGGCCGCTGCCCGATCACGTCCATCATGCGCTCCTTGCACTGCAGCAGCGGGCGCCGCACAGGTCACAACGGAGGTCACGGCATTCTCCTCCATTTGACGCGCGTGCGGGCGTTCCCCTCAATCTGCACCCGCCCCGCCCCGCGCCGCCCCGCACGGCGGCCGTCCCGCACACCCAGCCGCCACACATAACAGGGCCCCTGCAACCCCTCATGCGATGATAAGATGTACTGCCTCCACACACACGCACAAGCCACCCGCTTGCCCCTAGTTCAGCTTGGTTTAGATTGGGATGGTATTCACAACCCTCCCGCCCCGCCCCGCCCCGCCCCGCCCCGCCCCGCCCCGCCCCGCCCCGCCCCGCCCCGCCCCGCCCCGCCCCGCCCCGCCCGCGCGCCCGCACGTCCCGCCTGCCCGAGCACCCCGCCCGAGCACCCCACGCACCGCCACGCACCCTGCGGCCGCGCGAGTCCACGTCCACGGCCTCCGTGCGGTGGCGCACCAGGTAGGCGCGCAGGGCGGCGGGCGGGCCGCGCAGCAGCTCCAGGATGAGGCCGCTGGGGCCGAACACCAGCCGGCCTGAGGGGACGCAGCGCGGGGGCAGGGGAAAGGGGCCGCGTGGGCGGGATGGGGAGGACGGCAGGCGCATCGACCGCTCCCCCAGCCCCGCCGCTGCCCCTGCCCCACCACACCGCACCCAACAAACATCCAGGACCCAGCACGCAGCACCCACTACCCAAAGCCACACGCCACACGCGCGCACCCGTGAGGCCCAGTTCCTTCACCCAGCCCGCCAGCGTGCGGCAGTACAGCCCGCGGTCGTGCATGTGGTCCAGCCGCACCAGCAGCACCTCATCCCCCGCCTCCCCCTGCTGCCCCTGCTGCTGGTGCTGGCTGCCGCCGCCGCTGCTGCCGCTGTTGGCGGCAGGCGCCGCTCCTGCTGCAGCCTGCCCCTCCCCTTGCTGCTGCGCCTGCGCCTGCGCCTGCAGCTGCCGGCCCAGGCGCGCCAGCGAGCCCTGCACCGCCTCCACCAGCTCATGCAGACAGGGCCGCCCCTGCGCGCGCACGTGCACGTACACGCACACACACGCAAGGCAGCTATGAAAGCAACAACACATTGCCGTATGCCCCTGCTGCGATTGCTGTCCCTAGCTTGCATTGATGATTTGGTTTGGTTGCGATTCATAACTTCCCCAAGTTCGCAACCCATTCGCATGGATAGCTACCCCTCCGGCCTTCGGTCTTCAGCTCAAACCCTCACCTCCTGCGCTGCGCCTGCCGCCAGCTCCGCCAGCTCGGCTGTGCAGCCGTCCGACCAGCCGCGGGCGCCCGGCACCGCCGCCCCAGCCCCGCCGCCGGCCCCGACGTAGCTGGCCGGCCCCACGCTGCAGACCGCCGCGGCCGCCGTGGGGCCATCAGCGAAGCCGCTGCACGCGCCGCCCGGATAAGCCGCGGGCAACCGCACGCGGAGGGACGCCTGCAGCAGAGGCACTGCCGCTGCCGGTGCTGCTGTGGAGGGCGGCTCCGACACGCATATCGCCAGGTCGATGGATGCGGACCCCAGCTGCGCAGCGGCCACGTCCTCCTGCGCCCACACGGCAGGCTTGCGTGAACGCGCGAGGCGAGCGGGGAGCGGTGCGAGGGCCGCTTCCCTGTGGCCGCGCCCGCCACCAACCCGGCAGCGACACGCTCACCTCGAGGTCCCCCTCGCATGCAGCTTGCACAAGCTGTTGTAACTCCTCCACATCCATTTTTACCGCTCCAGCGCCGTGCACAGCTTGGAGCGCTCCGACTTCCAGCATTGTGGCCAGGCGACTCGGGTCGGCCATGCTTAAAGCTCCGTGTACCACCTGAACTGAATCTATGATAGACTTCAAAAAGTAAAGCAGCGGAACAGATACGGGCAAGGCAGCAGATGTGGTCACCGGCGCAACTTCCTCTACGCTGAGCTGGTAAATTCGCCTAGAGCAACGAGGAAATATTGACTGTTGGATTTTACTTGCAAAATGCAGAATCCGCGCATTTACTGCCTAAATGAGTATACTCCCCTTCCGACAGCCCGCGACGCATGGAAACCAAGATGCGCGTTCGTCGGGCCTCTTGAATCCAAAGGTCAAGGAAACTTGGTTGGCAGGGTTGAGGCGGAGCTGCGCAGCGCGGCGAGCTTGTTGAGGTTGCGCACATCCATCCAACCTTGCACACATTCCATCCACCATTCATCGACCAATCCCGAACTCCCCACACCACGGCAACCACAACTCCTCTCAGCCCTGTTGGTCCCAGGAACCGCAGCCATCCTCCTCCGCCTCCCCCATCTCGCTGTCCGCCAGCTCCCCACCGCCGTCCGCCTCCTCGCCCTCCGCCTCCTCCTCGTCATCAGTCGCGTCCAAAGCCCTCTCATACGCGCGCTGCATCTCGGCAGCGATGGGCCACGCCACCCCTCCCAAAGCCGCCACCTCTTTATCCGGGTCCTCATCCTTCGCCTCGGCCTCATCCACAAACTCGTCGTCATCGCCGTCGCCGAGTGCGCCGCCGTACAGCCCGTTCGCGCCCGGGCCGTAGCCGCCACGCCCATACGGCAGGTGGCCGCTGCCGTAGCGGCCGCCATGCAGCGCGGCGGCGGGCGGGCTGTCGTACACGCAGCTGGAGTCCACGCGCAGCGCCAGCCCTGGGCGCTCCGCCTGTGGGGTGAGCAGCGGGCACGCCGCGCAGTGTGCAAACGGCGCTCACAGGTCAGGCAGCCGCGGCAGAGCTGCCCGGGAGACAGGACCAGCGCAGGAGTAGCGCAGGACCAGCGCAGGAGTAGCGCAGGAGTTAAGGGTGGGGGGGCGGGGTTGCGATCGCACACAGATGCCCGATCCGCATCCGTTGTCGGCGGCCGCTCGTCCCCACAAAGCACAGGCACCTGGGCACCCAAACAGAGCGCGCGCCTCACGCCCCCGAACCCCAATCGCAACCCCATCCCCACGCCCCAGAGCCCCAGAGCCCCAACCCCACGGCGCCCCAACCCCGCGCCCAGGACCCCCCTCCCCCCTCACACACACCTGCAGCCGCCGCGCCAGGTCGCCGTCCGGCAGCCGGCACATGAACAGGCCCAGGCTCTGGGGGCCGCAGGTGCGGGTGCAGCCGGGGGCGGGTGTGGGTGCAGCAGGTCAGGGGCGGGAGAGAAGGGAGGAGGGGCGTGGAGTAGGAATGGTCTGTCCCTGACACATGCCGCCGGGCCGGGTGCGACATCCCCTCTAGCCGCGCCGCAGTACCGCACACGTACACACGCGCGCACACGCACCCTGACTCCCGGCAGCGCCGCCACCAGCGCCTCCAGGTCCCCCGCCGCCAGGTCCAGTCCGGCCACCTCCACCGCCTCCACCCCGCCGCCGCCGCCGCCATTGCCGCCGCCGCTGCCGACAGCGCCGCCGCCCGCCAGCGGCCACAGCTCCGACATCCACGCCGCGTGCGGGCCGGCCAGGCGTGCCGGGGAGCGGGCTGCGCGCGGGGAAAACCGGTGGTCTCCGAGTCAGGAGCATGACGGCATGGGTGATTGGATGGAGTTACTAGTCAGCCACGTGTGTTCGTCGGCCTGTATCAAAACAAAGTCCATGACCCAAGCCTGAGCCGCACGGATGCGCGCGGTGCTCACTGAAGGGGTGCAGGGACAGGCGGCACCACGCGGAGGGCGGCAGCACACGCCGCAGCAGCCGCGCCGCGGTCGCCACCTCCTGAGGCTGCGACCCCGCAGCCCCGGCGGCGCCGCCCGGCGCCTGCGGAGGCGTGCGCACCCGACATGGCATACATTTAAGCTCCACCGACGGCTATGTGGCCTGGACCATCGCACACACGAAACGCGTGACGACTGTGGCGTGACCCAGACCCACTGACGAGCTGCACGCGCTCAAAGCCCACCACGAGACATTACGACAGGAGCCCAACGGCAAGGCTACCGCCCAGCCGCCGCCCCACCTGCTGCTGCTGTTGCTGCAGGCCGGCGGGGTGGTGCCGGCCGTGCTCCCATTCGTCCCCCACCAGCGCCAGGCGCAGCGGCTCGGGCGCTGCACCCGCTGCTGTGCTCGGCAGCGCGGCTGTAGCCGCAGTAGCATCCGGGACTGCAGGTCCGGCAGGCTGGGTCTGGGCCTGCCCTGCTGCTGCTGCCACCGTGCCTTGCGCGTTCCGCGCCGGGACCCACACGCGGCGGCCTGCACCGTCGCCGTCGCCGCCGCCCGACACGCCGCCTGGCAACGCCGCCATGCCGGGCGGGTCGCAACAGCTGCCGCCGCCTGCGCCGCCGCCGCCTGTGTCGCCCCGCCCGCCGTGACCACCAGCCGGCTGCGTGTAAGCGGCTGTAGCGGTCGCCGCGGCTTTACGCCGTTCGCCCGCCTCCCGAGCCGCCGCTGCTGCCGCTACGGCGGCCGCAGTCCGCGCGGGGGCGGGCGGCAGGGGCGTGATGCGCAGCGCGTGGAGGCACGGCAGCGCCGCCAGCGCCGCCAGCACCGGCACTGCGGGTAGCGACGACACCTGCTTGGAGCGTGGGGCGCCGCGGTCAAGCCGGCCTGCCGTCTTATCAACGTGCCTACATCTTTACTCCAGACGACCAGCGCGCAAACAGCATGCCATGCCTCCCGACCCCACGTCCCAACCCCACCTCCCGACCCCGCTTCCCAACCCCACCTCCCGACCCCGCTTCCCAACCCCACCTCCCAACCTCACCTCCCGACCCCGCTTCCCAACCCCACCTCCCGACCCCGCCTCCCGACCCCGACTCCCGACCCCGACTCCCGACCCCGACTCCCGACCCACCTCCAGGACTGCCAGCCCAGCAGGCAGCGGCAGCCGCAACACCCCCGCCGGCAGCGGCAGCGGCAGCGCGGCACCGCGGCCGGCTGCCGCACACGAGCTGGCCGGCTGGGCCGGCGCCGCGGCCTGTGGCTCGTCGGCCGCAGCCGGCGCTGCCGCAGCAGCAGCCGCGGCCGCCAGGCACTGGTATTGCTGTGGCGGCGGCGCGGCGATGGAGCCGCACCGCAGCCGAGTGAGCTGAGTCAGCGCCGCCAGCGACACCAGCGCCTCCGGCGGCAGGCGGTACGACGGGCCCAGATCCAGATCCCGGATCCAAGTCATCGCCGCCAGCAGCGGGCCCAGCTTCCAACTGCCGCCGCCGCCGCCGCCATCGTTGACACGCCCGCCCGCGCCCGCGCCGCCGTAATAGCCGGCGCTACTGCCGCCGCCGCCGCCACCGGTGGTGGTGACGTAGGGCTCCGGCGCCGCCGGCAGCTGCACCCGCAGCCGCTCCAGCTGCGTGAGCGCCGACAGCCCCAGCAGGCGACCCGGCGGATCCAGGATCCGGTCCACGCGGGTCCCCGCCAGCTCCAGCGCGCGCAGGCCGGGCGCCAGCGCCGCGATGGCCGCCACCGCCGGCGGCACTGCGCGCGCGGGTGGAGGGGGAGGTTCCATGCATGATTAATAAAGACGAGATGAGGGGGGGTTAATCATGTCCAGTGGAGGTGGGGCTGTGAGCACCAGGCCAAGCTGAACGCAACTACCGGTAAGTAAGCAGCAGGACAGGCAAGAGCGTGCATAGCTGAGTATAGGCACGCACATGCACACGCGCCGGGTCAGCCAGGCCACTCCATGCGTGAAGCCGCCCAGCGCTGGCCTCACAACACACACACACGGGCGCCGAGCTTTTTTGTCCATCTGATTGTTGTTTTTCACACGGGCGCCGAACACGCCCGGCACGCCCCTCACCCGCTCGGCCTGTCGCCGCCCGCGCCGGCGGCGGCTGCGCGCCCGTCACCGCTCTGGCGCCGCTTGCCATGCCTGCTGCCGTTGCGGCGCCGCCGCCCCCGCGCCGTGCCCCCACTGGCGCCATGGGGCCACCATACCGCGCCTGCGTGCCGTACCCGAAGGGGCCTGCGAGAAGCGGTGGACAGAACACGCGCATGCACACGCTCGGTGACTGATGGGTATCCGTAAGTAACTCAGGCGAGCGTTGGGCGTGCTCGTCCCCCCATCCCCCACCCCAATTTCTCCTTGCAGCGCTGATGTTTCCTTACGGGATTGGTCCACAGTAACCCCCACCCCACTACATCCTTGCAACCCCATCCCACACACACGCGTGCCGCTTTCCTCACGGCAGTGCAACAGGCTGGGCTATGGCCGCTGCTAGCGCCTATCGCCATGCTAACCTAACCTGTGCCGGCGCTGCGGGCGGCCAGACGTCGATGTCGAGCCCGCCACACCCACAGCCCGCTGCTTGCATGCATGGGCCTTGCAGGCAACCCCGCGCCCGCCCCGCCCGCGCGCTCGCACGTGCTCACCGAGGCAAATGTCCCTGTGCATTGACACGATAATGCGGAGCTCCCGCAGCCCTCTGCCTCCGGCGGCGCCTGCGCCTCGCCGCACCCACAGACCGCCTGCTGCCGCCACGCCTGTTTGATTTCCCCGATGCCCCGATGCCCCAGCCTCTGGTGCATCGGCAGTAGCAGCACCACTCGCAGCAGCCGGCTGAGCAGCCGCGGCCAGCGCCAGCAGCCCCGCGCACGGCAGTTCCGAGGAACCGCACAGCTGCAGCTCCAGGACCTCCAGCCTGTGTGTGCGAGTGTGTGCGAGCGTGTGCGAGCGTGTGCGTGCGTGTGAGAAACGGAAGCCCAGTACGGGGTGTGTGTGTGTGGGGGGGGGGGAGTGAATACCAGCCCAAGCTAAACTAACCTAAGGGGGGCCAAAGGCGTTCTGCAGCAGGAGGATCTCTTCCTTAATCAGACTGCACCTCCTTTGCCCAATCGACTTGACAGCAAAGCCCCTTGCATGGGGGTGGGGGTTGTAAACACCAGCCCAATCTAAACCGGGGGTGGGGGACAGGCGGGCACGCTCCAAGGCCCACGCCCTCGCCCCTACCCCGTATGAAGGGGCGGCGGCCTACTCGACCAACACAATCCGCAGCAGCTTCGCACCATGCCACGTCCATCCACCACACCCCTCCCTGGCCGCGCCCGCACCTTACACCTACGCGCTCCCCCTGCCCCGCACGGCCTCCATATCCGCACGCACGTAATCCGTGTGTACCACCACCTTCGCGGTCGCCATGCGTCGCGCATCACCGCGCACCCGGCAGCGCATCAGTGCAATTTCATGCGCCACTCACACACTGCATGCCGCAGACACGTGGCACGGCTCAAGGCCGCGGCGGCACGAGTCTGGGCGCGCCTGTTGCTAGCCGCCTGAGATAAGGTAGAGGTCAGCACACGCACGGGGGGGGGGATCCAGCTCGCACCCAGCGGCAGCCGCCCAAGAGCACTTGCGCCGCGGTGCTACGTACTTCCGCCTCTGCCCTTACACCATTGGGGTTGAGTTGCTGGTCGGCTACCCCGCGCATTGGGTCCCGGAGTCTCCAAAGGACTGGCATTGCTCGGGGCGTCACCCAGGATCAGGGGGTTCAGGGGCATCGGGACCCCTGCCCAGGATGACTGACAGAGTCGGACTTATCCGGGTTGCTCCGCGGGTGGGCAGGGCGGCGCCCCCATGCTGCCAACCCCTTGCGTGCACCTAGGCTTCACCCCTCTCCACCCGCTGCTTTCTAAACCCGTTGAGACCCACTGCGCCCTGACACCAACAAGGGCTGCAGGTCCGCTGCGCCGCCAAGCCGCCGCTGCCGTAAACAAACGCTTGTCGCCCAGGGGTGCCTAGGGGTGCGTAGGGGTCCCTTGCGTGTTGCGTCCCAGAGCCCCGCGGCCAACCCGCGTCCAACGGTGAAGGGCTCTGGACCGCAGCTTCGTGTTGCAGCACCAGCTAATGCGTGTGCCTGGTGTCTGTGGTCAGGCAACTCCTTTGCACGCGCGACATTCGTGGCGCGGTATCACTCCAGTCTCGCGACGAGGGGAGGTCATGCCAGGAACGCCAAATAATCACAATGGAGTCGGTCGCAGAGTATGGACAGGCAGGCTCGCAGTCACAAATTGTCGTGGCTAGTTGCCATCGATGGATGTCGCTCGACGACATTACCACGACTTGACAAGCTCCGCTGCCTCTCAAAGCGTCCGGCACGTTGCCATTTCCAGCGTGTTAGTAGTATCAGGTTGCTGTTGTTTCCGACGAGCGACAAGATGTTGCGCAGCGGAACAACTGCCGCTACTGGGTTTCACGCGTTTCGTCGAACTGGGAGTGACCAAAGGAGTAGTGACGCTCTGTACCCGAATGCGCATGCTTGTTCCTTTCCCAGTTGTCACTGAATGATGATGCTCATCCGCGGGAATTCCAGGACCTCACACGCCGTTGGCGGTTGATCTTGTCACCACTGGGCATGCCACACGGCGTGTTCCAAAGCGAGGAAAGTAGAAGGCGCGCGGCTGTGCCACCCGTGCCTGCCTATCTTGGAGTTGTCTATGAACCATTCCTGCCACTTCGCAATGCGCAGGCTGAGCCCACGCGCGACTTCCCTGGTGCACACACGCGGCCCAATCTACACACACCGTTCCGACCGTGCACCAGCAGCACGCACGCACGCGCCGTACACACGCGGGCGGCCTTCGTCCGATTTGTTTCTCTAATACACACTCACACTGCCCTCCGGGCGGCTACGGGGGTCTTGTCAGTGTGCTATCTGTCCGTTCATGCCACCGGGTTGTTTCTACGGTCGCGCTCCAGCCTTGACGCCACTGGTCCCTAGCTTGCTTGTTGCTCGAAGCCCTGCATGGCACGTTCACCATTTCGCCTGCCCGTGACGGCCGCCCTTAAGCCTATGCTTTCTTCGTCGCCGTTCGACGAGCTTGACCACAAATGCTAGCGGGCGGGACTCGGGGCATCAGTCAGAGTGCCCGGTACACGGTTTTGGCGCGGTGCGGCGCGGCGCGGCGCGGCGCATGAACGCATACGGGTGCAAGTCGGGGCAAGGTCGCTCGACAACCGCTCGGTGAACTACAGCCTTTAGCGTTTAAGTTAACGCGTCAACCCGGCGCCTGGCAATTGGTAGGGGCTGGTGGGCAACTCCGGCGCCGCCTTTGGAGCGCGCCTCGTTTCATCTCCCAAAGCACACACACGCCCGCACGCATATACATGTCCGTTGTGCGCCGCGCCCTCACGTGGTTGCTGGCCCCGACAATGAGCTGCCCCTCCCGCCAAGTCCTCCAACCCACCGTGTCCCCAGCGCCGCGAGCAGCACATCCACCGCGCCGCTCGCCCTCCACATCTGCACCGTCAGCTCCCGCACGCACGGCGCCAGCGTGGGCAGCATGGCCGCCACCTCCTGCGGGCGCCACAGGCAGCAGCCGCGCAGCATGTGAGCATGTCAACAATCAACTCGCGTGTTTACCGTGTGTGCCGTGTGTGCCGGCGCCCTACGGGCGCCCTACCGCCCACACCCGGACAGCCCATGCAGCGCTCGGCGTTGACTCCATCGCCCCCGCGCTGTCGCCCTGCATCGCCCCGCCCTGCCGCTGCTGGGTCTTGCCTTGCACCCCGCCCCGCCCGGCTGCGCGGCGTCGGCTCCGCGCGACGGCACGGCGTGCATGCCCAGCAGCTCCAGCCGCGTGACGCCGGCGCACATAGGCAGCGACAGCACGTCCGACCTGCAACCGATGCAGCCGGTGGCGGCAAGCGGTCAGTCAACCAGTCAGTCAGTCCGCCAGCAGCCCCGGCGTGCGTGGCGGCGCACAGGCCGTTTGCGGAAAGCCGGGCCGCTTGGTCGGCCGCGTTCCAACAACGCGGCCCGCGCCCTCAAGCCCTGTCCCGGACAACCAGCTGCCGCCGGTGTCGCGTCCAGCTGCGCAACCACGGGTGATACCCCTGCACGCCCCGCAGGCCCGAACCGACACCGGCAGCTTGAAGCCATGCCGCCCCGGCGCCCCACACGCCCCCGTGCCGCCCCACACGCCGCCGCAGCGCACCACAGCCTGCCGTAGCTGTCCTGCTGGCACGTGAGCGTCAGGTGCGTCAGGCGGCAGCCCCGCCCCGAGAGGCGCCGCAGCGCCTCCAACATGCGGTGCAGTGCGGCCTCTCCCCGATCCCGGTACTGCAGCGCGATGCGGGCTGACGTCACCGAGGTGTCATGGAGGCTGCGCGTGGCGCTGGAACAGCTGCGCACTGCCGTGAGCTCGGCGGCCCCGAGGTGCGTCCACAGTTGCGGCACGCTCAGGACGTCGATGAAGGTGGTTGGAGCCTCTCTCGTCGGCTCCATGCTGATGTCCCAGGCCCAGTGAGCTGCAGTGGCGGGGGGGGGGGTGCGGGGCGCAGGACGCGCTGAGCGAGCGAGGTGGCTGTGCAGCCTGCGCCATGAGCTAGGGTTCTGGTTTATACCCTAAGCCGGCGGAAACAATGGGCTCACCTGTATTTGAGTGTATCGCCCCCCTTAAGCCAGGCTGCCGCGGAGTGCCCGCACCGCCGACGGTCGACGCCGACAAGTCTGGCGCAGTCCCACGCTCCTGATTTATAGCTCTATGACATTCTATTATTGATGGCCTCCATCATGGGCGTCCTACTGCCATGTCGACGTAATTGATACCGACAAGAATGCATTTAGACACAAAACCGCAGCAGGCTCCACCTCCGGGAGCGTCTCAACATAAACTGGCATGCCATATCGCGTTGTACTGTTTGCTCTGATTTCCGAGTGGCTCTCATGAGCTGCCGGCGTGGCGTGCCCGAATCTGCGACCTGGCCCGTCATGCCCCAACCTGCGCCCAATCAGCGCCAACCAACCTGCCTGCCCCGTAGATCGAGGAGCGTGCACCAGCATTTCAGCACGCCCCCAGCACGGAGCTCATCCCAGCCTCTGGCGCTCAGCCCACGATCAGCGTTACGCAGCAGCTCTGGATCATGGCATGGATCATGGCAACGCTATGAATGCGACATTACAAAGAAGGGACAGTCCGACCAAGCAAGGGTGCCCCGCACCCAGGTCGGGAGGGACCATCTCCGGCCCGAAGGGAAACCACCCTCCCCCCAGCTGTCTGCCGACCTTCCACCAACACGTGCGTTAGGTCCAGGTCCCAGCTGCTAACCTCGCAAGTCGAAGCCAAGCGTAAGCCCGCCAACGCTATGCTGGCAACAGGGCCGGGTAATCGTTGGGCGGGCTCGTTGGCTGAGCGTATTTTCTCGGGAGTCAGCTGTATCAGCCGCAAGGGCGTCCGCAAGGGCAAGCTTACGGAGCTGGCGGCAGTGGCGCGCGCAGAGATTGAGAAGAGGCAGAAGGCGGAGGAGAAGGCAGAGGAGAAGGCGGCCAAGAAGGAGGTGGTGGAGATCAGCAGTGACAGCGACAGCGATGTGGAGATCGTGGGTTGAGGCTAGTTGAGTGCCAGGGACCAGACACGTGCCGCGGGAGTTCCCTTGCCCTGTACCATTGCCCCAGCCTGGCCCTGCCCAAACCTTCCCCTGCCCGGCTGCCCCTGCCCAAACCTGGCCCAGACCAACGAGGCAGCCTCTGGCGTTTCAGGGCACGCCAGTCGCCAGCCCCAGGGGAATTGGCTTGCGTCACACGGCCCAACGAGCCAGCGAGCATGGTGGTGCGCCTTACGAGCGCACCGCCCATGCATTCCCGGGCATCGACTTGCAGGCGCCCACTTAAAGGAGGTGATCGAGGGAGGTGATCGAGGGAGGATCGACCTGTTTGGCGGGTCATGAGGTGTGGTGCAGCTGGAGGTAGGTGGAGGCGAAGGACCAAACCATGCTGTCCAGAATTTGCGTCTGTGGACGAGGGGAGGCCGCTTCGACGGCCGGTAGCCCCCATACACCTTGTCACCCGACAGCGGCCGTTTCGTGTTGGTGGGGCGCTGGCGCGCTGCGCCTGGGCAAGCGGGGTACGCCGGTGTGACTCAGAGTTCCCCTCCCCACTTGCTTCCTGCTTTCCCGCTCCGTCTTGTCTTGCCAAGACCCCCCTCCGTGCTCCCTGACCCTGGCTTTGCTAACTTGTCTAGGGCCAGGGGAACGGAGGGATTCGGCACTTGGGCCAGAGAGGCGAAGCCGGGTAGATTGCATTGGTTACAGGAGGGACCTGCTGACGCAGCTCACGAGCCAGCGAGCACGTACTAGTACGGACGCCCTGCTCTAGACCTCAGGGGCGCGCCACCTGCAGCGCCGACAGCCTACTCTGCGCCTTGGGCTAATAGGCCTTGCTCCCATGGGAGCGCCACCATCTTCTAAACTCAATCTCCTTCCTCTTCAACTGAAATGAAAGTCGGCTTATTGATCCACATACTCCCGTCTTCCCTTCTTTCAATCCAAGGGTGGCCTGGTGGGATTTCGTCCCACCCCCTTGGCTTGATGCCCAGGCTCACATACATCTGCAAACGCTCCCAAAAGTCTGCTATAACTTGCGTTTTAATCCTGCTAATCGCTGTTTCTTCTACCTTGCCTTGTTCCCCTCTGGAGGCAAACAATAGCCTCCTACCGTACTCCATGGCAGAGATCGCAGCCAGGCATACAACGTCCCAGATGGGTTGCTGGATAGCCTCGTGTGGCGGTATTACTAGCCACAGATTCTTACGCTCCACTATCAACTCAATTATGTGATCCTCATCACCTATGTCTGTCGCTTCCTGAATATGCAGCCGTAGCGTGCTAGCAATTGTGCACGTGCTGAAATGGTGTGCGCGGTCAGACTGTGCATCCGTCACCCCACATGGGCATTTATGACCTTGCCCTCTGTGCATCGAGAAGCCTGGGAATCCATCCACTGCTAGCCTCCAGAAGGCTTCTTTCTGCTCTGCTTCCCATTTAAGCTTCCACAAGCGTTCATATGTGCTCGAGATGCGTTCCTTGTCCTCTATCGCCGGGTAGGGGAGGCGAAAGCTGGATTGTGACGCAACGGAAACAGAGCTGCATCCCTGAACGGAAATGTCAAATGTGCGCTGCGGCAGAGTCTTGCTGGGCATAGTGGGAAGGGGAACGCCAAGCCCGTGTACGTGACGTGCCCTGTGCTGTTGCGGAAAAGATTGAGAGTATGTCGAAGAAGGGACTGGAGTGCCGGCGTGCTGCGCAACATTGTGGGAGACCGCGGAAAGTGCTCACGTGGCGACAGCCGACAGCGTTTTAGCAAGCACTTTGTTTAGCCGACAGTTTTCTTTGCACGGGACTGTTCCTCAGGGCAAAGGGAGAAGGGAAGGGAAGCGCGCAGGAGCTCACAGGCGCACGCATGCAACGCAACTGTGCGCACTCCGCAAAGCGCACCAAGGCCGTGGCCGGGTGGCGGCAGGTGGCGTGCGGTCGAGCGGCGCGGCGCGGTGGCGCTCACCGGCGGACTTGGTGCTGCCCACCGCAGGGGGCTTGCGTCCATTAATGCATTCTTGCAACGGGGAACTACAAGGACAGGGAGCGCCATGGCAGAGGAATAGAGGCCTGGAGATTGCTGGCGAGCAGGCCACGCCGCGACACGTACCGGACTGGTTGCATGCCTCCCTGTGCTGCGCAGATACCCACCGCTGCCCATGCCCCCGTGCGGCCTGGCTGCATCTGCAACTCTCATGTGATGAGCGGGGCTGAGAACCCCACCCTGGAGCTCGCGGTCGGCATACGCTGGCCTTGCCGTCCTACAGGATGGCCCGGCCGGAGTGGAGGCGTTGCCCGTGTCCTCCGCAGACAGGGTCACAGGGGTGCCTGCAGGGTAGGCGTGGAACTACAGAAGGCGCTGCGGCGCGGGTCCGTGCGTGGAGGCACGCACATCGGCCACGCCCACCCTTCCCCTATACGGGTAGAGCTAGGTATGTACGATAAAATTTGCAGCAATAACCAAGCAGCGGTGAACCGTGGGCGCCCGCCACTCGCAGCCGCCCACATCCCATCCTCCCCCCACGCGCGCGCCCTGACGGTTGATCTGGGCAAGTTGCCTACCCAAAACTGGCTGCCTCGCTCCTTCTGATCGCTGGCGCTGCTCGTGTGATGCAAGTGCGGACGGGCGCCCATCCATGTCACCCTTCAAAGTGAAACCCAGGAAACCACATCGACGCTGGCACGTAGAGCTCGGGGTTCTATAATTTGTAGCGCTACACCAATGGGCGTTTGGAGCATGCGTGTGTGGTTACAGAGTGGTGCGCACGTTCTTGCGTGCCTTCCTGCTGCGTGTAAACCGGAGGCCCGGGCCGGGGTGACCCTTATAACGCCAGTGCATGATTGTCCTATTTATTGTTCTCCCCTTGCAAGGGGGACTTCCCTACTTCTATGCTCCCAGATGGAGCTGAGTAATGCAGCTAACTTGACAGGCTCAGATTTCAGCATCACTTCGCGCATGCTTAGGCTAAAGTCTAGGCCACTGCACGCTCGTAACTCGGTGTAGGCAGCACATTGCATCAGGACGTGGTGCTCATCCTCCACCTCATTGGCCGTACATAGTGGGCACGTCCTCTCCTCCCTAGGCCTCTCCCAGGCACGGTTCGCGGTGATTGGCCAGCAACATAAACGGAATCTCATCAAAAGCTTATGCTGTGCAACCGGTATGAATGCTCTACTGTGTTCGTGCAGGGTCGGCGGCGCGGACCCTAGTGCGCTTAGCCCAGGGTTTGGAGCAAGCAGGGCGCTGCCGCCGCCGCGGCCACCATCGAGCGCCTCTTCAACCGCACCACACTGCGCTGCAAGAAGGATGGCAAGACCGTGGGTTCTGAGACGCTGGAATGTTATTATATGAATGCGAGGTTACAAGAAGGGGACAGTGTAAACACCATCACGGCTACGAGGGAAGCCACCATTCCGAGGAACGCAGCAAACCGCAACCCCCGCTTGGCTGCCAACCCAACTCACAGCTGCGTAGGCGCGTCGAAGCTAAGCCGCAGCCCGCCAAAGCCACACCAAACAGCAGCATCACAAAGCACGCGGCTCATAAGGCACCGCAAAGTCTTCCACCAAGCCCGAAGGCGCAACACAGGGCAGCGCCCCAAACAGCAAGCAAACTGGTGTGCCTGTGGCACGATCTGGTCCCAGCCCGAAGGCTCAACACGGGGCAGCGCCCCAAACTGCAGGTCTGTGTGCCTGGGGCACGGTCTGGGCCTAGCCCGAAGGCTCAACACGGGGCAGCGCCCCAAACCGCTGTCTGATAACGCAGCACAGGGAAGCGCCCCGAACAAGCAGGCAACACCGGCAACCAGTCCAACCGGGGCCAGGAGCCCCGCCCGCAGCACCCAACACCGGGCCAAGCGTAAACAGCCAGGGCGCAAGCGGCCAGGCACGAGCGCGCCGAACCAAATGAAAGGCACCGCAACATTGGAAACCAGCCACGAAGGCCCGTCAACGGGGCAGCGCCCCAACTGCAAGTGCCAATGGCACAGTCTGGTCCGGGCCCGAAGGCCCAACACGGGGCAGCGCCCCACATCACACTGAGGCAGCCACCCACCCACCAGCACACCACCACGCCACTCGACGGGCACCCCGCCCTCCACCCGCCCCCCCCAACGACCCAAGCCGACCTCACAGCTAACCCCGCCCGCGCTCGGAGGCGGACAAACCCGACAGCAACCCGGGCCCCCGGGCAACGGCCCGAGCCCTCAAAACGACACCCGGGACACCCTACTGCCGATAGCCGACGCGCCTTCCGGTCCGCTAAGGACCAGCATGCTGACGAAACGTATTATATGATAGTACAATACTTTCGGAAGGCGCGAAACAGGCTAACAGGTCAATCGGCCGATAGCGCGGAACAGACCCCTCCGGGGGTAGGGCTCAACGTGTGTGAGGACTGCGGGACCAACGCCTCTACCTTATGTGTATACCAGCGCTCCCATATCCCCCAAGACAAGAACGGGCGAAATATTTGCACGCAACCGCGCCCGCCGTGTGAGTGCGCACTCACACTCGTGAAATTCCCACGGAATTAAACCATCCTCCGCGACATCTTCTCGTGGTCCCCCGAGGCGCATTAAGGCCTTTCGCACGTGAAGATTATTGGTCGATATGTAATATTGAATGCAGGCTTGGGTAAAACGAGCCTGCCCAAATGGATGTTCGCACACCCTGCCCGACCCGAACTACTCGGGGGGACCCAGAGCCTGGCTGCGTTAATAGCCACACATCACAATAACCCTTCAAAAAATAAGATGTTGCAGCGTTGCAGCTAAAACGAGTCGGGCTCCGGTGTGACGGCCCGCCAGGCTGCCCGCAACTGGCGCCTGTTGTACATGAGAGCGCGCAACGCCGCGCCGCTTATAATCCCCGCTCACTCACCCATTGAATTCATACTCCAGCCCCATATACTTGAGGCTGGTAGAGCGCCAACATAACGTTGTGACTGAACACGAGTAAATCGCTACGTACCCGCAACTTACAATCTTGCCGCCTTACACCCACAAGCTCCGACTGTCTACAGCCGCCTGTATTGCAGTCTAAAGGCGTTGCCCATCATGTTTACAAGAGGCTCCTGGGCTCGAGCCCAGGGCCTTGGCGCGGTGCTGTTGCTATGTGGGCTGGCCCTCTCGTCAGCCGCGCGAGTGTCTCTCTACATGAGCGAGGCCAACGGCGTGCTTGACCTTTCATGGGATAATGGCGCGAAGAACCTGGAGTCGCAGCTGCGCTCTTTCGGTTTCGACTTGTCTGTTGCCGCGGACGGCCAGCCCCGCCTGACGGGCACCGACGCCTACGTGATCCCTGCCCAGCACGGTAGCGCATTCTACTCGTCTGTAGAAGACATGGCCTCCGTCTCCAAGTTCGTGGAGAACGGCGGCCTGGTTGTTCTGCTCGGCGGCAAGACCGATGCCGACCGCGACTTCGTCGCCAAGGCACTCGGCTACCAGGGTGAGTTCATATGACATACGACGTTTGTAGGAACCCACATACACTGGGCTGAGCTGGAGCGACCAAGTTGGCGTCCGGCAATAGCGTTGACCGGTTGTCTAACGGCTTTTGCGCTCTGGCACTAAACTGAATGCAGGCTCTTGGGCCGTGTGCAAGCACGTCGGCTGCAACTCCAAGTCCTCCCAGGGCGTGCCGCTGCTGGCGGAGCAGGCGTCCAGCTTCTTCTCGTCCAAGGCCCAGGACGCGTGGCCTGCCTCGCTTGAGGATGCCAAGACTATCAGCTTCAACACCTGGTGCCGCCACGAGGACGTTGAGGCGTTCTCTATCCCCCTGTACACCGCCGCTGGCGACGAGATGAAGGTTGCCGCTCAGGTGGGTGCGCGGGGGCGCGCGGGGCTTGCGCGGTAGCGAGTCGCACGGAACCTGGGGGACACTCTTGTGTGACACGCAGCTAGCCCGACGCTGTTCCGCGCCCTGTGCCTTCGCGCACATGCACACACATGCTGGACCATATGCTAGCATTCTCCGACGCACTAAATTCTTGCGCCGCCTTCGTTTCTCCCTGTCTCCCTCTCTCCTTTCAGGCCTTTGGCAAGGCCGGCGTGTCTGGCGCCGTGGTGGTGCTGGGCTACAGCTGGAAGGAGGGCTCCAAGGCCCGCTGGGGCGAGCTGCTGGAGAAGCTGGTGGCGGACTTCGCCGCCGGCGCCTACGTGGTCCCCGCCCAGGGCAACGCCGACGAGCACCCCGAGGCCGTTGACTCCGTGCTGGAGTCCGCCGCCGACGTTGCCGATGAGGCCGCCGAGGTGGTGCGCCGCTTCCTGCAGACCGCCGCTGGTACCTACCCCTCTCCCTCCCCCTCCCCTTCGCCTTCTCCCTCTCCCTCTCCCTCTCCGTCCCCCTCTCCCTCGCCGTCTCCCTCTCCTTCTCCTTCGCCCAGCCCCTCCCCTTCGCCGTCTCCCTCGCCCTCGCCCTCGCCCAGCCCGTCGCCCTCGCCCTCGCCGACGGTCACGCCTTCGCCCAGCCCGCCCTCGCCCCTGCCCCCGAGCCCCCCTCCTCTGCCCCCTGGCATTGCCAAGATTGTCGAGGACTTTGTGGTGACCTATGAGAACCAGACCATTGGCGACCAGACCCCCTCGGACCTGCAGAACAACCAGACCGCCATCAACATTCTGGTTGACACCATCCAGAGCGTCTACGCACAGGTGCTGGGCGTCAACGAGTCGGCGATCATTGTGCGTGGCTTCCTGTTTGTGTACCAAAACGGCACCGTTGTGATCATTATGGTCGACACCACCCCCGCCAAGAAGCGCCGTATGGCCCTGGAGGACGTGGCGAAGGTTTACGACCGCGCCGAGGTGCAGGAGATGTTCAGCGCCGACAGCGGTGTGACCGGTCTGATCCACGAGGGCAGCCGTGCCGCCAACGAGGACGAGATCATGGAGATGCTGGACGCGGAGGCTGCTCTGCCCGAGCTGCTCTACCGCAAGCTGAACGAGATGAGCCGTCGCGACCTGCAGTCTGAGGACTACTACATCCAGGTTCTGGTGACCATCGTCCAGTTCGTGGAGGTCGCCCTGCCGCCGTCGCCTCCTCCCCAGCCGCCGACTCCTCCCGGCACCGTGCTGCCTCCCTCTCCTCCCCCCCGCCCCTCCGTCGCCCCCTCCCCGCCCTCCTCGCCCGCCGCCAGTCAACCTGCAGGCCATCGCCGACGCTGTGGGCGCCAACCAGGTCGAGCGCGGCTTCCCTCCCCCGTCTCCTCCCCCCCCCGCACCCCCCCAGCCCGCCGCCTTCCCCCAGCGTTGGCCCCACCGTCAAGTTCATGAACCTCACCGCGTACGGCACCGTCGGCCCCACCACCCCCGTGGTGTGGTTCAACGACCCCAACTTCTCGGCGCTGGCCACCAGCCTGTCGCCCCTCAACCTGGTGGGTGGCTTAAGGCGCCGTGCAATTGCTAGCCCGCTCCTCGCCCTGCATGACAGCAAGTGTTCACAGGAGGTGTTGCCATTTGCCCAGCTCATCATCCGTGCCCGTGAGCTCACCACTCCATGCCCCTGCCCTGCGTTGCTATCCCGCACCGCGCAGATCAACCCTTACAAGATCACTTGCCCGCTCAAGTGCGAGGGCTGCCCCTACACCTGGCGCGCTAGCGATGACATGATCACGGTGCCCCTGTTCTTCAAGGACCCCGTCCAGGTCACCCGCATCTTCATCAAGCAGGTCCGCAACTCCGGCGTCGTCAAGGTGCAGTTCATCAAGTGGACCGGCAAGCCCTCGAACGGCAACTATACCCCCGACCTGGGCCGCGTCATCTACAACGTGACCAAGGACAGCACCAAGTGCCAGTCCGTGCTCGCCATCCGCATCGGCCCCGTGAAGTCCGGCATCAACATGAAGGTGCCCCCCGGCGGCAACCAGGCCAACCTGCCCCCCAACCTCAAGAAGAAGGTCATTGGTGGCGTGGTGATCACCATGCAGCGCCCGCCCAACGCCGGCCTGAACTACGGCCCCTTCGTGGAGTACGTGCGCTTCCAGGGCCGCGCCGTGTACCCGCTGGACAGCAGCCTCTACACCCAGTTCGGCCGCAAGAAGCTCTGAGGAGCCGACTTGCGCGTCTTGTGATGGCGGCGCGAGCCTCCAGCTTATGGAAACTGTAGTGTAGCAGCTCGAGGGGTGTGTGTTAATAAGCCATTGGCGGCACACGTGTGAGAGTAGGGCCGTGTGTGTCACGGGCCGACCTGCGCTAGCCGGCGGAGTGGGGCCCGACCAGTCGAAGCTCTCTTATAATTTTGACCGTGGCGCTGAACGAGGGGAAGCGCCCAGGAAGCACTCACGGGGTGTATAGGAGCAGAAGACATCCGACGTAGGCAGACTGTTGTTGATGGCAAGGGCCTATGCCTCGCGTATCGTGTATGTAGGTAGGCGGTGACTGCGCCAGCCCTAGTCACCGTAACACTTTGACCGCGTGCGCGTGCACAAGTCTTCTGACCGCATTAAAAGACTGGCTGGTGCACTGCTGTGTATTTGCATGATTTGTTAAGGAAAGTTACAAGCGATTGTGAACCCAAACCGCATGCCTGGATACGACGTTGCTTAAATGGTTTGTTGTGCCGTAGCAACTTTAGAAAGACGACGGGGCTCAATCATAGGTGCTCTGCAGGAACTGAGGGACCGCGCTCATCCTGGTTAGATGTGCCAGCATCACCTGAGTGCGGAGCAGCACCTGTGCACCTGGCTCCATTGACATGTGAAACTTGCGCGCATGGTGTATATGCATGCATGGGTCGTGCCATACGTGCAGCTCTCACGCACCCCACACCATTCATCGGTTCAGTTCGGCATGCAGGGCCTGGTTTTATGCGCCGGCCAATGCCAATACTGTAAGGCAGGATGCAAAGACTGACTCTGTCTCCGGGGACAAGGTTGGCAAAGCTCAAGCCGTGGTCATTACCAATGTCAGCAGGGGGAACCCCAGCGAACGTTCCCTGGAGAGGATACAGGAGGGTAACCACCTTTCTTGTTCATTGCAAGCATTAGCAGACCGGGTCTCGGGCCCCACGCAGTCAGGGCCCCCCAAACGCTGCAAACCGGGCCCTCACACCGCCCGCTGTGCCCCAACGACACAGGATGGCACTTGCGTCCCTGCACCGCAGGTGCCCGCTAACGCCGCCGATGCGTTACAGTACAGCCCCGCATTACCCCGTACGACTGGACGGGCCGCGCACAGAGCGCCCTAAACAACTCCTCCGTATGTGCGCTGCGGCACCAGGCCCCGTGGTCACACGAAAGGGCCGCGGTCCCGCCCAGTCTGTCTCCCAGTCTCAGACCTTACCTTACAGGACCGCCTCAAAGAGAACGTCGGGGCTGGGCCCTATTCGCTGGCAGCAAGGCCAACTTCCGACCGATTACTGTTCAGGTTCAGAGACCATCTCAGGCAACAATCGCCGTCCTAGCGTGTCCCACACTGGATGCACATTTAGTAAGCCCGCCCTTAGCGACTTCCAAGCCGAGCGCTTATCAGGGGCGGGTTCAGTCAACACCGCGTCAGTTGCCGCCACTGGCAACGCTTCCTTTATCACCATCACTGCGCCTGCGCCTGCGCCTTCTCCTCCGCCTTCTGCCTCTTCTCGATCGCCTTGCGCGCCGTCACCGCCAGCTCCGCCAGCTTGCCCTTGTGGACACCCCGCCGGCTGAAAACAACGCCCTTCTCATTGACCTTGTAAAACTGGGCACAACTATCGCAGCAAACGCTGGAATCACCACCCTTACGCAGGCTGCGTGGTGTGGCACTCGGCCGCAGTGCCAGGCACAGCAGGCACCACAGCTTGCCCGCGGCGTAGGTGGCCAGGGCCGTGCCCACGCCATCAAGCAACGCACGCCACCTGCCAATCACACCCTTGGCTTCTGCATTTCCACACGCCAGGCTTCCTCACTCCCAACAGCGGCCTTCTGCTTCTCGACTGCCATCTGGGCCATCCCCGCCATGTGATTCTCGAAGGCCTCATGGTCGGCAAACGTTGCCTTCAGGGCCTCCGCGCCCATCTGCCCCAGCCCCGCCATGTACGCAGAAAACGCCTCGGGGCTATCGAACTTGGCCTTCAGCGCCTCCCCGCCCTTCTCACCCAGCCCCGCCATGTACGCAGAAAACGCCTCGGGGCTATCGAACTTGGCCTTCAGCGCCTCCCCGCCCTTCTCGCCCCACTCACGACGGAGCTCAGCAGCCTCAGCATCGCTCAGGCTGGACCACCACTCGGCGAGCGCCTCATAGCCAACCCTGGCCGCCGGGAAGACGGGAAGTCCGCCCAGTCGCCAGAGCTAGTGTCAGTGGTCGTGTCCGCCACCGTCTTGATGTTGGCCAGCACTTGTCTGGTCAGCTTCTCCACGAAGTCCGTCGGCGGCTCGATCACGACACCTGGGGCAAGGTTGACGTGCGAATATTCATATCGACTTGACTCGGTGCAGGCGCAGGTGCAGGTGCAAAGTACCCTGAACCGGGCGTGTCCCCCGTGTGGTCCAACCCCCCCGACCCAACCCGAGAGCTGGGATATGGGGAGCTGGGCAGTCAGTCGTGAGCTGGACATTCTCCCCCCCACAACTTGCCTTGGGCATTCACGACCGCGACCTTAAAAAGGACGCGAATGTTGTCTCCCGCATCAGCTGCCCGCATGCAGTGCCTGAACTGCGAGAGGTAGGCGTTGGTGGTGGACAGCAGCGCGCCGGGGGCGAGGGCATGCTCGACGCCATCTGCTGCCAACCGCAGCGCAATGCCGCCGAGGTTCACAATGCCGTGGCTGATACCGGGAGCCGTGGCTGATACCGGGAGTCGGTGCAACGCTTGGGGCGCGCTGGGCGCTCACCACAGGTTTGGCCATGGTAGCGACTATTTAAATGTATAAAACTATGTACCGAAAACGTGTAGCCGGGAATGTAGCGCCACTCGAGGCGGGGTCCCGTTGCCACACGAGGCAGGGAGCGGTTGGGGTTTCCGATCTGGGGTTTTACACCGCGCCCCTCAGCACTGTACACCATGCTTAACCGCGCGTGCCATAACATTTGCGCGTTTGAGCCAAGGCCACCGGTGCCCCTGAGCGGTGGGCTCTGGACTCCTACTGTAGTAGGGATGCCGGTAAATGGACTTGATGACTAGCCAGGGACTGCTTGCGGGGTTATCGTGGAGTTGTGTAGTGTTTACCCGCCACTGGCGGCTGGTCTACAGCTGTCGCCTTCGGCGGCTGCGTGACCGCGGGCGCTGCTGGACGTGTGAGCGGTCCCATGGATGCCACGTGCCAGCCTGGTGGCGGTGGCGTTTAGTCAACCACAGGCGCGTATACCGTAGTGGCTGGCTCAGGGTTGCACCGTACAGCCTCCTAGCTTATAATACGCGTATTAATACGTAGTACGCAGCTCACCTAGTACGATACGCCATGGTACGCTTGTAGTACGTTGGTGCGAAGGGCTAGTACGCCGTAGTACGTTGCGCGAAACCCACAAATTCCGGGATGTTGGGATGCGCGCGTGGGATGTCGAGTCCGTTCCGGGCCGATCTCGCGCTTGCTGATACTCAGACAACATGCTATGTTTATTACAGGGCCATTGAGCGCGACAGGCAGCTGCTAACAGCGTGGATGCGTGTGCTGACGTCCAACATCCCGGCTCTGCAACCCCTTGGGATGCCCATGGTTGCCCCAACCTGTTCCTGGCACAGCGAACTTTACCACGTACTACCACTCTACCAGTCAAGAACAGCGTACTAGTACGTAGTACGTACTCGCGCGTACTAGTACGCGCTACGTGCTGTGCAACCCTGGGCTGGCTGGGTTCGGCCTCGGATGTGGGTGGTGGCGAGGACGGGTATCTTGACCCTGATCTTGACTGCAGCGGACGACGGCGCAGGCTTTCCCTTAAAAGTGACAGGGGTGTCAGCTTTGTACGGCTGGGAAAAGGGCTGAGCCCCGGTGGGAGTAACGGGATGGTGACGATGCAACTGGATTGCCGGAGGATGCATGCTACAGAGTCCAGAGGACAGTAAGGGCAGGGAGGCAGGGGCCGCCACAGGCGGGGAGCCAGGGACACGGACAGGGGGCGCGGGGAGGCAGGGAACGTGCCTTCCCTTCCCTTCCCTTACCCCTCGCCACCCCAAGCCTCTAGCCTACTCAGTCCCAAACCGTCCCGGCTGGGCGAGGCCCCGGCGGGGCGAGCCCCAGCGGAAGTTGGGGCTTTGGGGTATGATTTGGGCGCACTCGTCGACACATGGCTGCAGGCAAATCCTGCATTTTTGCCCTGACTTATTTTGTCGTCCACATATTTCGATTCAATAGCTAAGAACATCAGCACTCGTGACCTCGCGACCTCGCGACTGTCAAATTGTCCATGTGGAACCTTGCGAAGTCGCTTCGCGCTCCGGCCGATTTGGACCTGCCGCCTATTTGAACTCAATAGGCATAGGTCCTTATATGTGATATTCACGGTTTGCGCCAGTAAAACTTGAGTTTGGAGCAGAGACGCAGGCACGCAGTGGCGGACTGGATTGCCGAACTGCCCCCACCTCGGCACAGCGGGACTGCCGAGTCGGCCAGCTGAGCTTGGCGAAGCGGGGGACGCTTGCACTAGTTGGGTTGGCCGAAACGCGGTGCGTTGGCGACCGATCCCCCACCCCCCCCTCCGAGGTAGCCGGGCGTATACAGGCTTTTGATTGCGCACTGGGCAGGGTAACTTGTTTTCTCGAGACTTGCGGTTCAGCTACTGCCCCCTGTTCGCCATGTAACACCGAACCCCCCCTCCGAGGTAGCCGAGTCGGCGGAGCTTCCGACCCTCCGGCGACACGCACCAGCCTGCGCCAGCAGAGCCAGGCGCTGGGCCCTCTCCTCCTCCGTCCCGTCCGCCTGCTTATAACAAAAGACTCTGGAACTATCGGCGACTCGCGACCATTTTGCGCGGCTGCCTAACGCGCATCATGCGCCCGTCTCTCACTCACACTATGCCGCTGGGGTCACCTCAAAACCCATTGGCACAGCGCCTTCAAGCATCATGCACTGGTTCTGAAGGTAAGTCAAGCTGTTGACCGCGCGCTCGCGAAATTCCAACCGGATGAGGTAAGGACCGTGACACCGGTGACTTCAGCCCATGTTTAGGCTAGAACGCAGTAGACGTATTCGTGTGGATCCTCTCTCAGATTGCAGGTCAAGAAAAAAGGGTAGGTAGGCCCTTCTCACACCCCGCCCGCCTCTCGCTCGCGCGAGCTGCGCAGCAACCGCGCGGCGAGGTTAGTCTCGCCCTCTACCTCACAAACTCATCTACGGAGATTTGTAGAGAGCTGCAGAAGATAAAGCGAAAAGGACCCGTGGCGGGCGGCGGGCAGACGGTCAGACGGAGGGCGCATGGGCGCGATTGTGGTCGCCGCGAGAAGGCCATATGAACGCGCGCCATCCATTCGATCAGCATAACCAGGTTCAAAGTCGCCCCCTTGTGCTGAACTATAGCACTTGGGCTGGTCGTAAGGGACCTCCCACACGATTTACATCATCACAACTCAAAGGCCGCACCGCCCCTCTCCCTTGAGTGCCCAACACAACCGGCCTATACTGTCGCCAAGGATGTTCTCTAGCCGCGCGTGTGCCGGGCCTTTGGCCCTGGCACTTGCGCTCGCGTTACTGGCGGGAGCCCAGGCCTCCTCGCGCGTTGCTCTGTACATGAGCGAGGCCAACGGTGTGCTCGACCTGAAGTGGAACAACGGTCCTAGCAACCTGCAGAAGCAGCTGGCTGAGGCGGGCTTTGACGTCAAGGTTGCCGCTGATGGGCAGCCGCGCCTCACCGGCGTGGACGCCTACGTTATTCCCGCTCAGAACGGCCACACCTTCTACTCCGCTGCGGAGGACATGTCGGCGGTCGCTAGCTTCGTCGAGAACGGCGGCCTGGTCGTGATGCTCGGCGGCAACGCTGATGCCGACCGCGAGTTCGTCGCCAAGGCGCTGGGCTACCAGGGTAAGCATTCCTTACTTGCGCTCAGTGGTGTCTGTGTTTCTGGCTCTTCATTGATACACTTTTGAAAAGTGCTGTTACCCTACTTCAAATCTCTATTGAGTTCCTTTCTGGCGTTTTCGACAGGCTCTTGGGCCGTGTGCAAGCACGTCGGCTGCAACTCCAAGTCCTCCCAGGGCGTGCCGCTGCTGGCGGAGCAGGCGTCCAGCTTCTTCTCGTCCAAGGCCCAGGACGCGTGGCCCGCCTCGCTGGAGGATGCCAAGACCATCAGCTTCAACACCTGGTGCCGCCACGAGGACGTTGAGGCGTTCTCTATCCCCCTGTACACCGCCGCTGGCGACGAGATGAAGGTTGCCGCTCAGGTGGGTGCGCGGGGGCCGGTGGAGCGTACGATCTGGAGCGGTAGACATAATGGCTGTGCCGCCGCACAACGGTGCCGTCCAGTGCGCAACGAATGCACAAGTGCTTGCCTTTGCACAGAGTTTATTGACCCGTCTCCCTCACTCCTTTCAGGCGTTTGGCAAGGCCGGCGTGTCTGGCGCCGTGGTGGTGCTGGG
Source organism: Chlamydomonas incerta (assembly GCA_016834605.1). NCBI lineage: Eukaryota > Viridiplantae > Chlorophyta > Chlorophyceae > Chlamydomonadales > Chlamydomonadaceae > Chlamydomonas > Chlamydomonas incerta. The sequence goes on along the minus strand of JAEHOC010000051.1, from coordinate 646,484 downwards.
CTACAGCTGGAAGGAGGGCTCCAAGGCCCGCTGGGGCGAGCTGCTGGAGAAGCTGGTGGCGGACTTCGCCGCCGGCGCCTACGTGGTCCCCGCCCAGGGCAACGCCGACGAGCACCCCGAGGCCGTTGACTCCGTGCTGGAGTCCGCCGCCGACGTTGCCGATGAGGCCGCCGAGGTGGTGCGCCGCTTCCTGCAGACCGCCGCCGGTACCTACCCCTCTCCCTCCCCGTCGCCTTCTCCCTCGCCTTCTCCCTCGCCTTCTCCCTCCCCCTCTCCTTCCCCTTCTCCCTCTCCCTCTCCTTCTCCTTCGCCCAGCCCCTCCCCTTCGCCGTCTCCCTCGCCCTCGCCCTCGCCCAGCCCCTCCCCTACGTCGACCTCTCCCAAGCCTCCGTCGCCTCCTCCCTCGCCTCCTCCCTCGCCCCAGCCTCCCTCGCCTTTCCCTCCCAGCCCCCCTCCTCTGCCCCCTGGCATTGCCAAGATTGTCGAGGACTTTGTGGTGACCTATGAGAACCAGACCATCGGCGACCAGACCCCCTCTGACCTGCAGCAGAACCAGACCGCTATCAACATTCTGGTTGACACCATCCAGAGCGTCTACGCACAGGTGCTGGGCGTCAACGAGTCGGCTATCATTGTGCGTGGCTTCCTGTTTGTGTACCAAAACGGCACCGTTGTGATCATTATGGTCGACACCACCCCCGCCAAGAAGCGCCGTATGGCCCTGGAGGACGTGGCCAAGGTTTACGACCGCGCCGAGGTGCAGGAGATGTTCGGCGCCGACAGCGGTGTGACCGGTCTGATCCACGAGGGCAGCCGTGCCGCCAACGAGGACGAGATCATGGAGATGCTGGACGCGGAGGCTGCTCTGCCCGAGCTGCTCTACCGCAAGCTGAATGAGATGAGCCGTCGCGACCTGCAGTCTGAGGACTACTACATCCAGGTTCTGGTGACCATCGTCCAGTTCGTGGAGGTCGCCCTGCCGCCGTCGCCTCCTCCCCAGCCGCCGACTCCTCCCGGCACCGTGCTGCCTCCCTCTCCTCCCCCCGCCCCTCCGTCGCCCCCTCCCCGCCCTCCTCGCCCGCCGCCAGTCAACCTGCAGGCCATCGCCGACGCCGTGGGCGCCAACCAGGTCGAGCGCGGCTTCCCTCCCCCGTCGCCTCCCCCCCCGCGCCCCCCCAGCCCGCCTCCCCCCGGCAAGGTCGACTCCATCAACTTCCTCAACATGACGGCGTACGGCACCGTCGGCCCCACCACCCCCGTGGTGTGGTTCAACGACCCCAACTTCGCCGCGATGGATGGTGCTCTGTCACCTCTCAACCTGGTGGGTGCCGCCCTGGCTTGGGCGTCGGTTGGGCGTTGACGGCGTTTACCTGAGTTGCCTCACTCGGGGGCGTTGCCAGTTGTTTGTGAAAGCCTCTGTCTGCGGTGCTGTAGCCGTTTTTGTGGTTATGACTAACGTTTGATTGTCCTTCCTGGTGCGCAGATCAACCCCTTCAAGACCAGCTGCCCGCTCAAGTGCGAGGGCTGCCCCTACTCGTGGCGCGCCAACGACACCATGATCACCGTGCCCCTGTTCTTCAAGGACGCGACCCAGATCACCCGCGTCTTCATCAAGCAGGTCCGCAACTCCGGCGTCGTCAAGGTGCAGGCCATCAAGTGGACCGGCAACCCCTCTGACGGCAACTACAAGGCCCAGCTGGGCAGGGTCCTGTACAACGTGACCAAGGACACGACCAAGTGCCAGTCGGTGCTGTCGATCCGCATCGGCCCCAAGCGCAGCGGCATCAACATCAAGGTGCCCCCCGGCGGCAGCACCGCGAACATCCAGCCCAAGCGCCTGCACGACCGCGTGTACGCCGGTGTGGTCATCACCATGCAGCGCCCGCCCAACGCCGGCCTGAACTACGGCCCCTTCGTGGAGTACGTGCGCTTCCAGGGCCGCGCCGTGTACCCGGCGGACGTGTCTATCTACACGCCCTTCGGCCGCAAGAAGCTGTAAGTACACTCCCGGAACGGAGCCACGCGTGTAGCGTTGATTCAGCGGTGATTGAACTCCGCCTGCAACAATTGCGGAGTGCAGCTTACTGCGAGTGCTGGTGTTTTCATGGTTGTGTTGTTGTACAAAGGGGGGCAGTGCCGTAATGGCACAGCAGGAGCATGCGCTTTTTCGCGGCGCGTAGAGGATTGTGTACAGAGAAGAAGAATTGCAGTGCCGCAATAACTTGCAGTAGGTTTGCGCGCAGCTTGCTGACCATTATTTGTCAGCCGCTAAGAATAGAAGTGAGCGTAGGCGCGCGTGCCGGCAGTGGGTTGCGGAGGTCGGGTCCTATGAGCTTTTTCGCGGCTCTTGGGTCCGCCCTGGTGCACCCGCCAATGTTCCTACCGTACCTAGAAGTAAAGCACTGTATGGCATTCATTACTGCTGATCTCTGCACCGCGCATGACATGATATTGTTGCTGTTTGTGACATTCTGACGTATGACATCGCACGCCGCCTATGGAAGGATAGCGCCCGCCGTGATTCCGGCACACGACCTCATCACACTTTGCCTCTCCTGGACTGGGGCCGCCCAGTTGGCCGATGACATGATTCTTAGCTCATCTAGGCAGACATTTTTCTTGTTCAGGCACCCTGATCACGTGATTTCCCCGCTCATGCACTTTCATGTGCATCCACCACCCAATGTTGTTGGAGTACGGTGTGGTCATCCCTGTTCGATGTGCGGGGCTCTGACAGATTCTCGCCGTATGTACGTTTTGGAATGTTTTGAAGTTGTATGATAGGGTCGTCGCGTCGCTCTGCGCGGCCGTCGAGCCACCTATCGAGGTGTGCGGCGTCGGCTGTAGACCAGGCGCCGGAGAGTACCCGTGGATTCAGGGGTCACGTGCTATGGCTTGGGCACGTGCTGTGACGCGGTGGAGGAACCGTTGCATGGTTGGCACAACCTCACAGCGGTTTTACGCGCCGCGGAGGGTTTCAGGTTGTTCAGGCGGGTGGGGATTCAGTTTCTGCTTCATGTGGACATCCGCATGTTGGCATATTTGGCACGGCAGGAAGCGTGCACGGAGGGCGCTGTAACAGATTCTGTGTCGCCTCCAGGCGCCCCCGACCTCGGCTGTCCGCCTCGGCCCTGACACAGTCACGCGATGTAGCATCTTGCGGTCAGCGCCAGTGCAGCTCCGCCGGCTGGCTGCCTGTTTGATCTCAGACAAGTCCGCCTCAAGAGACTGCCAGAGAAGAGTTGGGACTGGCGTGTATACCGTGTTTGGGAGGGAAGGACGCGACCAGTTCGCATCTGATTAGCCAGCAACAACCTAGAAACCGGGATAGTTCCGTATCTCAATCACAACCTGCTGATGTCGTAACAATTGCCGCACTCCCCTCATCTTTAGACGATTACTGCAAGGGAAGGGTGCAGTTACCAGCCCATGCTAGTCCAACCCAAACAAAATGCGCGTGCGTCATTACACATTTATAGAGCGAGGTGGGAAGCGGAAGGCCTCGTACTTCGGTACTAACACGCGACACGTACGAGACCCCCTCCATTTGTTTTGGGGGGGACGGTCCTGGCCTCCTGGGTATGGGCTCAGCCCCACACGGGAAACACAATGACCACAGTGTCGTACAGCCACGACTCATGCCAACCGTATGTCCTTGGCCGTGTGGGGGTGCCGTGTTGGCGAGAGCCATGGATGGCACTAATGCCGTGGGGGAATGTCGCATGCATGCGCCTGGGGACGCCGAGCCGCGTTGGCAAGAGCCACGGATAGCCTACTGTGGGGGCATGTCGCGCCAGTAATGGGCAATGTATGCGCAGTAGGCCGAGTGCGGATCACTTGAATGGCGTGACTGGTTACTGGGCGTGTCGTGCCAGTATGCCGGCTGTGCATTTCACCGGCAGAGCTGGGTTTGACCCGGGCCCATTCAACCGGGTTGAGGGGATGGTGTCACGGTTGGATCGTGCTGTGCCATGAAGCTGTGCCATGGGGACGCTCCCAGCTACAAGAGCGCAGCGCCGGACTCGTCCGGCGCTGCTCTTCCGTAACTCCCTAGCCAACACAGAACAGACGACATATGCTGTAACGAACTCTGGTAGACCTGTCACTGGATTCCCGGAAGCATTCTCTTTCTGTTGTTGGGGACGTCTTCGGAGAGCATGCCAAGTGTAGGCGCGCAGGCGCATAGCAACGTCACTTAAGTCCAGCCCCACGCTTCGCTACCCCACACTGCAACTCTTGGACAGCACTTAGGCGGAGGACAGGGCAGCCACGCGTCCGCAGCCGTCGGGCCTGTCCCTCGCATGTGGACAGAGCGCTGTCCGCGGCTATCACCGTGTCACGTCGGGCGTGCTGGGCGGCTCCCTCGTCAGCCTGACCAAGTTACGGAAGAGCAGCCCCTTGTTTGAGCCCCTTTCGTTGTGGACTTGGGTCACACATCAGCCGCCAACCTCCAGACTCATGCTTTCATCTGTTTCGGTTGTGGGGGGAAGTGGTGTGACTGGTGACGAGCCAGGCTAAAGCCGGCAGATGGGCGTGACAGCCGGAGTTACAACAGACAGACCTCCGCACCGGGGCCGGGGGGCCAAACTTCCCCTGGTTCCCAGCAATCCTTGTTATGCTGGCCACGTGTGCGTAGAGGGGGTCGACTGCGCAAATGGAATGCAGCATACGTGACCTCCGCTCCCCGCAACAGTGCCGATTCCGACCCGACACCATGAGCAACTCGTACTGCCCCCACCGCTCACCACCAAACCGCATATGCTCGCGCGACATAACGGCAACATACTGGCAGCGCAAAGAACTGCTTCAAGCTGCTGCAATGCCCGCAAGCCCCTGCCACCAGTCATGCCGCCACTGGGGCTCAGCCCTTGCACAGGGATCTCTGCCATTCAGCACTGAACCGCTGCCGCAGCTGGCGACCACACGGAACATCCTAACACATCCACACGAACCGAAAAGCCCTTCTCCGGCGCAAAAAACCAGTTGAAGGCAACACAAACGCGCGCCCACGCCCTTCCTCGTTATGTCACCACGCCCTACCTACAGCCGCGAAGACATGCGCGCACACAGGAGGCTACAACCAACCTAACGCCCAGTGCAGATGTGAATTATAGGGGGGGATGCGCGATTCGCAGGGTAGCGTACGCTGCACGCGCAGCAACCAAAGCGGGTATTGAGCGTATTTCTGTACCATCCATCACACGTCACCATCACATAATCAGTGCCGTCATCCTGCTGGAAACCACCACCGTTTGTTTTGTGAGTGAACGACAGGCGATGCGCACTGTCACTTGTCATCCTGACGTCCTGCAAAGCGGCAGAACCTGCGAGCCTGTCACCCAATGCGCAGTCCGTACTTGATACTGCCAGTGATCGTCCGAGCCTGCTACTTTATCATCTTCATGATTAGCTATACACAAAAGAAACAAAGGAATCAATGTAAGGCTCGCAATCATGACGCGGCAGTGGCGCCGTAACCCACACGCAGCCTGGAGGCAGGGCCCAAAAAACCCTTTGCTCCAGCGCTGTACGTGCTTGACCGGCACTGGCCTGCATTCGCGCCGGCGCGGATGGACTCCACGCATGCAGGGCATGCGCACTTTCATATGTGTGCTCGCCATCATACAAAACTGTACAACAGCAGCTATCTACATCAGGGCTGAATCGCTCGCCTCAGATCATCGCAAGGCCACCGCTCTCCAAAACTCCCCCCTCAGCCTGTACCCAACATAACGTAGCCCGCAGATTCAGCACTGCCGTGCCGATGTTCAAAACGGTATTTCAGCCTAGCCAGCTGAGGCCCTCAAAAGCCGCTGCAGGCGGACTGCAGGTCCGCTGGCACGACCTTTGCCGTGCCACTTGCGTTGCTGCATCAGTGAAGGCGGGTTTACTTGCGGGCACGGTCCAGGACGGTCTTGTAGACGCCCACGCTGGCGGGGTACAGCACGCGGCCCTGCGAGCACCGAGGCAGGATTAGGATTACGGTTGCTCGGCAAGTACGGTGGGCGAAACTACCTGCAGGAACCTGGCGCACGCGCACGTGTGCACGAAGTAGCATGCATAAGCCACGAGAGATGTGCGCCGCCGCTGCGGCAACCGCCTCACCTGGAAGCGCACCCACTCCACGAAGGGGCCGTAGTTGGGGCCGGCGCCGGCCGGGCGCTGCATGGTGATGACCACACCACCCACCGCCTTTTTCTGTGGGCGAAAGGGGTGCAAACATATTTGTTTGCGCGAGGGCGAGGAGCGCAAGCGGTCTTTTGACAGGGGGCCCAGCGCGAGCTGCCTTCCACCGCAGCACACTACGGCTGACAGACAATTTCACTGGCCAGTCTTTGTGAGCTCACGCCGCAGGTTGATGCGCTCACCTTGAGGTTGCCGGGCAGGTTGGCCTGGCTGCCGCCGGGGGGCACCTTCATGTTGATGCCGCTGCGCACGGGGCCGATGCGGACCGACAGCACCGACTGGCACTTGGTCGTGTCCTGCATGTGTGGCGGTCGGTGGGCGCGGGTTTGGCCCCGGAGGAGGTCAGCACACGGGGCAGCGCGAGCTTGCTATGCAGGGACGGGGCTGTGGCACGCGGCGCTGCAGGCAACGGAGTGCTCCAGGGCCGAAGCCCTGGACATGGCATGGGCGGCCCTGCCCGCAGCCTGCCGCAGCCATCCGAGCATGCCGTGACCCGTCAAGCCGTGACCCGTCTGGAGGCGCACCTTGGACACATTGTAGATGACGCGGCCCAGGTCGGGGGCGTAGTTGCCGTTCGAGGGCGCGCCGGTCCACTTGATGTACTGCACCTTGACGACGCCGGAGTTGCGGACCTGCTTGATGAAGATGCGGTTGATGTTCATCGGCTCCTTGAAGAAGATGGGGACGGTCAGGTGCCCGGGCGTGACCTTCCAAGACAGGTTGCAGGCGGCGCACTTGGGCGGGCAAACAGCCTTCCAGGGGTCAATCTGTGGGGAGGGAGGGCGACGGGGGGGGGGGCAGCGGAGGCGGTTGAGAACAATTGGCACCCAGAGCGGCTCTGGAACGCATTGGCTACGCCAGCAGCAACGAGAGGATCGGCGACGGTGCGCGACCAGCAAGCTCAAGAGCAGCAGGTGCAATGTGCAGTGGCGGATTGGTTGCCTCCGTGCCGGAGGCGGGTTCGGGGGCCCAGATCCCGGGAGGAGCACGTCACCTCTTAACAACCAGACTGTGCCATGTCAGCACTCACCAGCTGGGTGGTAGACAGATTCTGGTTGACGGCGGAGAAGTTGGGCGAGTCGTACCAGATCAGAGCACTGCGCAGGGAGCAAGCCAGGTGGCGCGTGAGCGGGGCCAAGGGGGAGGGGGGCAGCACGTAAACCTCAACACAGCAGAAGGTGCCGAGTTCCTGCGTGTGGAAGGCCACACAAGACGCACTGCTCAACGTGCAGCACGTGTGTGCGTGGGTGTGTTGCGCTTACCCGGTGGGGGTCAGAGTGCCCTGGCCAGTCATGTTCTTGACCGTGAGGGTCAGCGGCGGGGGGACGGGGGGCGGGCTGGGCGGCAGAGGCGCCAGGAAGGGCACAATGCTGACGGTGCCGTTGGAGGAGGCGTTGAGCGCGGCAATCAGGTCGACCGGGGGAGGCCGAGGAGGGCGGGGAGGGGGCGACGGCGGCGCGGGGGGAGGGGAGGGAGGCACAATGACGCCGGGCGCGAAAGGCGGCTGGGGCGGCGGCGACGGCGGGAACGCAACCTCCTCGAGGTACACCAGCGTGAACAGAATGTCCATCACCAGGCCGTCGTTGGTCTGCAGCACGCGGCGGTGCTCCAGCAGCGCCTTGGCGATGTGCTCGATGGCCTCGGTCTCGATGTCGCGCAGCTGCGTGTGCGCATGGTAGAGGGGAGGGGGGGGTGGGGGTTACGGTGGGGGTAGTTCATTCAAGAACGCGACAGGGGATACACATTTGCAGCCACAGGTTGCCCGATGGACGGAAGCAGGTGCAGGTTAGGCGGGCACACATGGGCACACGCAGCTGGCGTTGTGCTGCATGGGGTGACTCAAACAAGGCGGCGACCAATCTAGCAGAGCACTCGGCGCACCTGCACGAGGTCCTCCTGCGTGCCGGGGGCGCTGCTCTCCAGCACAGCGCGGTGGATGGGCAGCGAGCTGCCGAACTTCTCCACAATCTCGTCGGCGCTGAACACCTTGCCGGCGCCGATCTCCAGGGCCATGCGGCGCAGGCCGCCGGCCGAGAAGGCGACGGTCACGACGGTGCCATTGGCGTAGCGCCAGCGAATGCCGCGGATCAGGACATTCTCGGGTTGGAGGCCCTGTGGGGAGGAGGGCAGGGCAGCGGCGGCACGAGGCAGCAACGGGGTGTGGTCAGAGGCAGCATGTAAGAGAGGAAGCCGGGCAGCAGGGCCGAAGGTCGCAGCCATGTCACAGCACCGGCGCAACGAATCAGGTGCGCTCGCTACGAACGCACATAACTCCCCTCGTGCGCACATGAACATAACTGGGGGCAGGACGGGGCTGGGGCGCATGCTCCGCGCACTCACCACGGCGGAGGACAGCAGGACCTTGATGGTGAGGACCAGCTTGGCCACCTCCTCGGGGGTGCTGGTGTCCTCGGGGTTGGTGACGTTGAGGATGGCCTGGTTGGAGACCGTGATCTGCAATGACACGAAGAGACAACATGGTGTTGTTGTTTGCGTTGTTGTCCAGGCGTTGGGAGCACCGGAGAAACAGTTTGCCGCTCCGTATGAATGCGACATTGCAACGAAAGGACAGTACGTATGCCCCATCGTGCCCCCGCGATCATGCTGCCCCCCCCCGTAGTGACACACACGTGCTCACCGTGAAGTCCTCCACGACCAGGGCAATGCCCGGGGGCAGCGGAGGCGCGGGCGGGCGAGGCGCAGGGGTGGCGCCGGGGGAAGGCGAGGGAGAGGGAGAGGGAGAAGGAGAGGGAGACGGCGAGGGAGAGGGGGACGGAGAGGGAGAGGGAGAAGGCGAAGGAGAAGGGGAGGGGGAGGGAGAGGGGTAGGTACCAGCGGCGGTCTGCAGGAAGCGGCGCACCACCTCGGCGGCCTCATCGGCAACGTCAGCGGCGGACTCCAGCACGGAGTCAACGGCCTCGGGGTGCTCGTCGGCGTTGCCCTGGGCGGGGACCACGTAGGCGCCGGCGGCGAAGTCCGCCACCAGCTTCTCCAGCAGCTCGCCCCAGCGGGCCTTGGAGCCCTCCTTCCAGCTGTAGCCCAGCACCACCACGGCGCCAGACACGCCGGCCTTGCCAAAGGCCTGAAAGGAGAGGGAGACAGGGAGAAACGAAGGCGGCGCAAGAATTTAGTGCAGTGCGTCGGAGAATGCTAGCATATGGTCCAGCATGTGTGTGCATGTGCGCGAAGGCACAGGGCGCGGAACAGCGTCGGGCTAGCTGCGTGTCACACAAGTGTGTCCCCCAGGTTCCGTGCGACTCGCTACCACGCAAACCCCGCGCGCCACCGCGCACCCACCTGAGCGGCAACCTTCATCTCGTCGCCAGCGGCGGTGTACAGGGGGATGGAGAACGCCTCAACGTCCTCGTGGCGGCACCAGGTGTTGAAGCTGATGGTCTTGGCATCCTCAAGCGAGGCAGGCCACGCGTCCTGGGCCTTGGACGAGAAGAAGCTGGACGCCTGCTCCGCCAGCAGCGGCACGCCCTGGGAGGACTTGGAGTTGCAGCCGACGTGCTTGCACACGGCCCAAGAGCCTACAAAAAAGGCATCACGTGGGCATGTTAGAAGTAACCATGGCAGTTGAGCGCGGAGACTTCGGGGCGCTCAGATCAGTGCGCAGTTGCTTGGGTTAAAATTGACTGCTGCGAACCGCTTTTCTTACCCTGGTAGCCTAGCGCCTTGGCGACGAACTCGCGGTCGGCATCAGCGTTGCCGCCAAGCGTGACCACCAGACCGCCGTTCTCGACGAAGCTAGCGACCGCCGACATGTCCTCCGCAGCAGAGTAGAAGGTGTGGCCGTTCTGAGCGGGAATAACGTAGGCGTCGACGCCGGTTAGGCGCGGCTGCCCATCAGCGGCAACCTTGACGTCAAAGCCCGCCTCAGCCAGCTGCTTCTGCAGGTTGCTAGGGCCGTTGTTCCACTTCAGATCGAGCACGCCGCTGGCCTCGCTCATGTACAGAGCAACGCGCGAGGAGGCCGCGCTCGCGCATGCGAGCGTGGCCAGCAGCGCGGCCAGGGCCAGCGGCCCGGCACGCGCGCTCAGAGAACGCATAGTAGCACGAAGAGCCCACAAGGCACTCGTCACAGGTAGGGCGTGGTCGCGAGGGGTGCGATAACCTGGCGAATCGACGGCCCAGTCGAACGGCGGCACTAATCTAGTGCCTTAGCTCGCTCGTGTGTATACACGTATGGTCAAGCCGGCGGGCACGCCTGGCATATAATCGAGGTGGGCGCGAGCGAGCAGGCTTTATTGGCGCGCAGCCGGCCCATTGGCGCGAACCAAGTGGTGGGCGTACGAGGATCGAAATGCATCCCCTGAGAGGCAAAATCAATAGGGCGCAGTAGATTTATGAGATCGGAATAAAACAGGGCGATCGTTTCGTGGGAGAAGTCACCGACGCGAGCCGACAGTTGGGCGCCGCAAGTTCAGGCACAAAACTTAAATCAGGATTCACATTCCTTATGACAAGCGCTATTACTGCATATTGACGCGGGCCACAGCTACACCTTGGCCTCTCGCGCCTAACCCAAACAGCGAGTGGCCGAGCGCGCTTGCCCTGGGAGTATTCTCTTTGCACAGGTAGCGCGTTCATAAATCTGGCGTTACTTGTGAATTCGAGTTTGGGGCCATGTGCAAACCCTTGCCCTCGCAAATTTGAAACTCGTCACACAGAACTCCGCCCAGAAGCGGCGGTTGTCGGGCCGGCTTGTTCTACACAATAGCTTTAGGTGCTCTGTGCAGCTATCTTGTGCCAAGGCCGCTCGAGCCTATGATTTGGCGCGTTTCACGACGAGAAAGTCGGTCCGCGGTCGGTCGGTCTAGGAGTCGAGCGCTCTCTGCCGGGAACCAGGAGGTCGGCAGCTGCTTGCGGCCTACCACTAATTACGGAACGCTTCTTTTTGTTGAGAGCATTTGCGAGTCCGGAAGACCAACCACCCTACTTACCGCTCGTGCTGGTTCATGCACACTGATGCTAATGCGCAGCGATGTTGATAAGGCTATTTCACGTCGGCGCGCCAGGGCTGCCGATGACGGCCCCACATCAACAGTCTCCAAAAGCGTGCACCGATCAAGTGATACGCCATGTAGTCAAATAGGGTTTGAATGAACTCGCGGAACTCCCCCCCCCCCCGCCCCCCCCGCGGCCCTGGGTGTCTGGGGCCAGTGGCGATACGCAACCCTAGATAACAACACACCCAGCAACAGTAAAAAGGGACGAGGTAATCGTCCATAATCGAGTTTGTCACGGGTGGCGGACCGTGGGGGAAACACACCTCCCAGGGGCGCTGCGGCCCTGCATGCCTCCCGCTCCCGCGCCGCCACACGACTTACACCCACGAGCCCAACTCCCCTGACGCCGCGAGCCCCAGCCCCCTCCACTGTCTTGGCTAATGGCTCATCACCTCATGACTCAGTCTGCTCGTCCTGTCCCCGCAGCTTCACCCCCAGCTTCACGCCCAGCTTCAGCAGGTTCGCGCCCAGCCCGCTGCCCCCGCTCGCCGGCGGCCCCGGCGCCGCGGACGACGAGAACGAGCCCGCCCCCGGCCCCGGCCCCCCGGCATGGCCCACAAGTATGCCGCTGCCGCCGGCGCCCAACAGGCCCCCGCCGCCGCTCCCGGACGCGCCCGAGCCGCCTCCCCCTGCGCCGCCTCCCCCTACTCCCGGCCCCTGCGCCGCAGCGTGGTGCGCCCGCTGGCCGCCCAGCACGCTGGTGAGGCCGCTGATCAGCTGACTGCCGCCGCCGCCGCCGCCCAGCGCTCCCAACCCTGAGAGCGGGCCGCCATGGCTGCCGCCGCCGCCGCCGTGCGAAAGGCCTGCGGGCCCCGAGCCGGCGCCGCCGCCCCCGGCCGCCGCTGCCGCGCCGCCCGGCGCTCCCGGCGCGGCGCCCCCCACGAAGCTGAGCCGCTGCTGCAGATAGCGGATGGCGTCCTCCTTGTCGCTGTTGGCGTCCTCCTGCGGGGGGGGCGGCGGCGGTACGGACACGTCAGCAGCGGGCGGTGGCGGGCCGGTGGCGGCGGTCCGGCCAAGCCGCCAGCCGCGCTCCTTTGGGGGGAGGGGCGGAGGCGAGCGCCCGCGGGCCCCAGCGTATTCACAGGACAACTGGACTGCCCACACGGCACACGCCCCGACACGAGCCAATACCAGCCCAGCTGCGCGCCAGCCAGCACGCCCAGCGCCTCTCTCGCACAGTACCCGCCCACCTACCCACCCACCCACCGACCCGCCACCCGCCCTCCACCGCCCTCCACTGCGCCCGGCACCCACCGCCGCCGCGTACTGGTGCATCACCCGGTTGTACTGCGCCTCCAGCGCGGCGTAGGTGGCGCGCTGCTCCGCCAGCTGCCGCACCACCTCCTCCAGCTTCTCGGACAGCACCTCGCCCAGCACGCCGTACTGCGGGGGGCGGGCGGGGGCGGGGTGAGGGTGAGTGAGGGGTGAGGGAGGGGGCGAGGGAGGGGAAGGGGCCGCCAGATTGCGGAGTTGGAGGATACGAAACGCCCGGAACAGCCTCTCCACTTCGGCACGTGCACCCGCATTCGCGTGTACATTGTATAAAGCAATTTGTCACGGGCGGTGGCCAGGAAGGGCGCGCGGGACAGTGATGCAGGAAAGCGCGCGGCCAGGCGGCTTCAGCCATTAGTCCCGGCTCGTCCCACCGGCGGTTCGCCTCCCCGCCTGCTCGCCTCCACGCAACACCTACGCAACACTCACAAACTCCACAGCACCCGCACAGCCCCCCCCCCCACAGCACCCGCACAGCACCCGTACCGCACCCCCGCCGCACCCCGCACCTGGTTGAGCAGGTCCTCGCCCTCCGCGCCGCGCCGCCGGCTGTCCGCCAGCCCGCCGCGTAGCTGTGAGCACAGCGCCGCCGCCCGCTGCAGCTCCGCCAGCTGCTGCGCCGCCGCCTGGTGCTGCTGCTGCTGCAGGGGCTGCGCAGCCTGAGCCGCCGCGGCAGCAGCGCTCGGCGTGCCGGCTAGTGACGACGCCGAGCCGTGCATGCTGCCCTCAGCCGAGCCGGGCAGCGGCGCCGCCGACGTCACAGAGATGGGCCGCAGCGCCGCCGCCGCCGCCGGCTGTAGCCGCACCTGGCCACCGGGTGCTACAACCATCTGGTCGAAGGGCGTGACGGCGGCGCGCGACGGCGGCGGCAGCTGCAGCGGCAGCCCGCTGCCCCCGGCTGCGGCGGCGATGGGGCCGCCGCCGCCGCCGGTGGCGGCCGAGGCTGTAGCGGCCGAGGCTGCTGCAGCCGCCATGGAGGATGCGAGGTCGTCCAGCAGGCGCTGCAGCGAGGCCGCCAGGCCGCCCGAGTCCTGCAGGGCGGGCGGCGACCGCGGCGACGGCAGGTGCAGGGCGCAGGGACCGATAAGAATTAGGTAAGCGCGCCACGTGACGTGGCACGCGCACAAACGCTCCCGCAAGGTGCGGCCGGATGCGGCTCCCCTGACGCCCAGCGCCCCCTTCCCTCTGCCTTGGATGGCATCCTCACCGAGCCCGCCGCTGCGCCGCTGGGCGCCTTGGGTGTGGCCGGCAGCGAGGACGAGGGCGCCGCGCCGGCCGCCCCAGGCGCCGCAGACGTCGACGTAGCGAGGCCTGCGCCTGCGGCTGTAGCGGCTGTAGCGGCCGCCGCCTGCTGGTGCGCCCGCAGCCGGGCCGCCAGGGCTGTGTGGTGGTCCAGGAGGTCCCCCACACCCAGCTGCTCCTGCGGGGTCGGGGGTGGGGTGAACTGTGAACCCATCCCGTAAGGAAACATCAGGAGGTGTGGGTGTGGGTGGGGGTGGGGTTGCAATGATGATCGGAAAAGCAGTACAGCGGGCACCGAAGAGCAGCAGTGGGCCGTACAAGAGCCCGGGTTGCCCAGGCCGCTGCAACAGCCCCACTGCCGTGTGGTGGGGTACCACCGGAGAGCAGCCTTCGCTAGCGTCCCCTGGACACACGCTGCTGCGTTGCTTGGCCCGCGGTCTGGTCCGCGCCTCCCAACCTACCCGCAGCTCCACAAACCCCCCGCGCGCGCCAGGCAGCCCAGCCTCCTGCGCCCCGGCAGCCGCGGCGCCGGCCCGGCTCGCGCCGCCGCCTGCTACTGCCGCTCCGCCGCCGCCGCCGCCTCCTGCCGCGCTTGTCCGGCTGCCGTTGGCACTACTCCCATTGGCGGAGGCGGCGGGCTGCGAGGCGGCAGCCCTGGCGCCGCCACCGCCGCCGCCGGCGCCAGTCGCCTGGGACGCCGGCGCTGAGGCGGCTGGGCTGGACGCGTCGCCGCCATAGCGGTGGTGGAGGCCGCCTGGGTTGAGGAGGGGGGTGGGCGCAGGAGGAGGGCGACGTTAGCGCGTGGAGCCCGGTGCATCCCTCACCGCATCCGGATGAGCAACACATTTCCACCCCAATTTGGGATTTGGGATGAACCACCGCCGCCGCCTCCACCCCAAGTTGGACTCGGCGTAGAATTGGGCTGGTGCTTGCAACTCCTGGCCCTATCCCCCCGCCCATGTCGTCATGTCATCATGCATGGAACCCCATGGCCCCGGGCTCCCCGCCGCACCGTGGCCGTGGTGCGGCGTGCTGGTCGACCACACGCCGCCCGCCGCCGGCGCAGCCGCTGCCGGGTGGCCGCCGCCGCCGCCGCCTCCGGGCCGGCCGCTGCCGCCGGGCGCCAGGGCCGCCGCCATCGCGCCGGCCATGGCGCCGCTGGCGGCCCGGCCCACGGATCCCTCGCCAGGCGCCGACATGATGACCCACTCATCCCGCGCCTCGGCCTGCGGGCGAGATGACAAGAGCATGGCAGGTGTTTGGGGGTGGAAACTGCGAGTCCTTGAATGCGCCCACTCAGTCGGTGACGGCTTCAACTGCTTCAAGTGCTGGTCTCCAGCCTGCCTGCTGTGCAATTCCCCCGCTTGCCCCCCCCCCCAATTTGGGAATCGGAGAAAACTACCCCCACCCCCCACCCATCCACCCCACCCCCACCCCGCTCGCCTGCCCCGCCCGCCCGCTCACCGGCGACGACTCCCGGTGCTCGTCCATGACCATGAGCATGCTGCCCACCGAGCTGCCCGCCGCCGCCCCCGAGCCGCCGCCGCCGCCGCCGCCGCCGCCGCCGCCGCCGCCGCCGCCGCCGTGCTGCAGCTGGTGGATGGCGGCGGCCGGGTGCGGCTGCGCGCGCTGCTGGCCCCCCTGCGAGTGGCCGCCCTGCCCGGCCGAGCCCGCGATCGCCACCGGCACCGCTGGCGTCCCCGGGCGCGGCTCCGCGCCCGACGCGCCGGCCCCTGCAGCGGTCGCGCCGCCGCCGCCGCCGCCGCTGCCGCCGCCGCCGCCCGGCGGCCGCTCCGTCTGCGGCGGCGGCGGCGGGTCGTCGGGCTGGCCGTGCGGGTGCTGCTCGCCGGGCCCCTGCTGCCGCTGCCGCTGCCGGTCGGCCTGGCGTATGGGCGCCATCGCGATCTCCCACACCATCTTCTCCCAGGGCTTGGTGCTGCGGCGCTGCTTGCCGCCGCCCTGCGCGCGCCGCGCCTGGTCCGCCGCCTGCACCTGACTGAAGGCCGCGGCGCCGCTGACCAGCGAGCAAGCACCGGCGCCGCCACCGCCGGCTGCAGCCAGCGCCGCCTCGCGCGCCTGCGCAATGGCGGCGGCGGCGGCGGCAGCGCCGGCGGCCGTGGCCGCAAGCAGCGACGGCTCCGCCTCGCCCTCAGCCTGCGCCGCAGGCGGCGCGCCTGCGGCAGCGGTGGCCGCGCCGCCGGCGCCTGCGCCGGCGCCAAAGTCAAGCCGCAGCGCCGGCAACGCAGCGCCGCCGCCCGCTTTCCCCTCCTTCGCCTCGGCCCCCTCCTCGTCCCCCTCCGCCTCCTGCTCCGGCTCTTCATAATCATCCAGGACCAGCGCCGCGCCGCCCTTGCCCGCCGCCGCCGCCGCCAGCCCCGCCACCGGCAGGCGGCTGAGGCGCGACTTGGTGCGGCCCTCCGTCAGCATCAGCACGTGCGGCGACATCTGGACATGCACGCCGCCGCCGGGGTGCCCGGCGTCCGCGCCGCCGCCGGCGGCGCCAGCCGCCGACGGCGACGCCGGCAGCGGCGGCGGCCCGCCGCCGCCGCCCGGCGACGCCGGCTCCATTGGGAAGCCGCTGTCGGCGCCGGCGGCCGCGGTGACGCTGAGCGTGGCGCGGATGCTGATCCACTTGGGCGTCTCGTGCCACAGGAAGCTGGGCGCCGAGCGCTCCACCGCGGACTGGCAGCGGTTGACGCCGCTGGCGGAGGCGGCGGAGGAGGCGGGCCCGCCGCCGCCGCCGCCGCCGGCGTCGGAGCCGGCCGCCAGCGAGGCCGCCGAGGGCGCGGACGCCGCGGGCAGGCCGGCGGGCGCCGACATGAGGAACGCGAGCGGGTCCGCGGTCGCGGGGTCGGAGGCCGACGAGGACGCCGGCGCCGCGGCCGCCGCCGTGGCGGCGGCGGCGGTCGCGGCCGCCGCCATGCCCGGCGCAAGCGCCGCCAGCACGCCCAGCGGGTCCGTGCCAGCCGCCGCCGGCGGCGCCGCTGCTTTCCGCTGCTGCTGTTGCTGCTGCTGCGGCGGCTTGGCGGCTGCGGCCGGCTCGTCCTCGCCCGGCAGCGCCACCAGCACCGCGGTGTTGCCGGGCCCCGTCTCCGACAGCTCCGACGGCGCCACGTAGCCCACCTGCTCAAACGGCTCGTCGCCCGTCACGCGGTTGTAGTCCTCGCTGTCGGCGTCCGCCGCGCCCGCGCCGCCGCCGCCGCCGCCGCCACCACCGCCGCCGTCCGTGCGCATCGACGGCGCGCGGACCAGCAGCGGCTCATCGGCGCCGCCGGCGCCCACCACCACCGGCACGCCGCTGCCGCCGCTGGCCGCCGCCGTCGCCGCCGCCGCCGCCGAGCCGGACATGGACTCGGGCGACGGCGACGCGGCGCGCTCGACGCTGTTGCCGCCGGTGCCGCCGCCGCCGCCGCCAACGCCCACGCCCACGCCGGCCAGCTTCTCCTTGACGCCGCGCGCCAACATCTTGAGAACACTGATCTTGCTGGGCTGCTGCTGCGCCGCCGCCGCCGCCGCCGCCGCGGCAGCAGCAGCCGCGGCCGCCGCAGCCTGCGCCTGGGCCTGACAGGGGGAGAGAAAGGGGCAGGAGGGGGTAAGGCCCAGCCCGCGGCGTCTCATGCGGCGCTCCATCTCCGGTGCCGCCAGCGCTTTCGCCCACCATTCCCCCTGCCGCCCGCGCCACCCCCACCACCTCATCTGCGGCACTGTCGCGCCCTCCGCACCACTCCGCCATCGCATCCCATCTTTGCACCCCCCCAAATGGTTGATTTGGGAAATGGAATGAACTACCCAGCCCCCATCCACACACACACACCACCACCACCCCCACCCCCACCCCCACCCCCACCTCCCGCCACGCACCCACACCTGGTTGCGGCTGGCCTCCCAGTGCATGTCCTCCGCCCGCTCCGCCTCCGCCTCCACCTCCTCGCGGTACTCGCGCCGCAGCGTGGCCAGCCGCGCGTCCGTGACGCCGTCGAAGCTGGGGCCGAAGGCGTGCGCGATGAGGCGGTTGGAGTCGTAGGTGTAGGGCGCCATGGACTGCAGGCAGTCCAGCACGTCCAGCACGTCGCCGCACAGGAAGAGGGCCGGCATGAACACCTCCAGCAGCGCCAGCGCGGTCCTGGGAGGGGGTGCAGGGGAGGCGGGGGTTGCAAGGATATGGGAAAGCGGTACAGGATGCACTGAAGACTGGGGTGGTTGCAAAGATGGTACATAGAAGTGGTGGTGGGAGGCAGGGAGGGTGAGGGAGGGAGGGTGAGGGAGGGAGAGCGGTAGTTGAGGAGGGAGACCGGTATGGCACGTTGCAAGTTGCGGGGAGTCGAGAGGCCGGAGGACAGGGTTTTGAATCCGCAGCAAACAGTGCGGCTGCGGCGCGCCCTGCCTTGTGCCCCCACCGTTCGCATGTACGGCTACCCGCCGCCTGGCTCCCACCCCACCCCAACCCCATTGGGCTGGTGTTCACAACCCCATCCCTCGTACCCAAACCCCACACACCCCACCCCACCCCGAGCCCCTCTCCCCCTGGTAATGGTTGATTTGGGAATTGGAGAAAACTACCCCTCCCCACCCCCCACCCCCCAGCCCCCGCGCACGCACTTGAACAGCACGGTGGGCGAGCGGTAGTAGAACAGCACGTCCCACACGCGCAGGCAGGCCTCTATGGGCAGGAAATTCACGAAGACGCACAGGAACCAGGTGACGAAGACGCAGGACACGTCTGCGCCCAGCGCCTCCATGTGGGCGGACAGCGCGGGGAAGTGCTCCACCACCAGGCGCTTGAACACGCGCTGGTCCACCTGGGGGGGGAGCGGAGGGAGTGGGAGGAGTTACATGCATGATGGATCAAGATGAGATGATGGGGGGAATAGGCGTTCCTGTGACGGTTGGGATTAGCCGTCCATGTGACGGTTTTCCTTCGCAAGTATTGTTAAAATACAACAAGTGCCGATGCCCGATGGGAGCGGGGAGCGGGCGGGTTCGGGCACCAAGCCGCCAGCCGATGCAACATATAATACGCAACGCCCCCCCCCCAGCCCCGCCCCACCCTCCGCTGTCCCCACCTGCATGCCCATCATGTCCACGTCGTAGTAGCCCTTGAGGATGTCCTGCAGCAGCGCCGCCAGGCACCAGAACGCGTCCTC
Source organism: Chlamydomonas incerta (assembly GCA_016834605.1). NCBI lineage: Eukaryota > Viridiplantae > Chlorophyta > Chlorophyceae > Chlamydomonadales > Chlamydomonadaceae > Chlamydomonas > Chlamydomonas incerta. The sequence continues at coordinate 627,628 of JAEHOC010000051.1, read as the reverse complement.
CTCGTCCAGGAACAGCAGCAGCGTGCCCGCCACGAAGTTCAGGCCCTTTGGGGGGGGGGCGGAGCGGGGGAGGTGGGAGGTGGGGTGCGGCGATGGATGGATGGATAGGCCCCGGGAGGTGGATTAAGGCGGCAGGATGCGGGCGTGTGGAGGCGTGCGGCATACGCCCCTTCGCGCACCCAGCACCCACACACACACAACCTATCGGTGAGCATGGCTACGGACAGCGGGCGGGAACCAGGGAATTAGGCGTGCCGGGCAAACGTTTCTAGCGCGTCGATGGCGCGGCGCATGGACGCATACAGGTGCACCTCGGGGACGAGGCTGAATGCCAAACGCCCGGGTAGGGGGTTCCAGGCTCTATTTGCGGGTAAGTATACAAAGGTAAACAACGAGGGCAACATCGCCAACGCGGAGCTCGGTAACCGGCGTAGGTATTGGTACGTAACTGCGCGCGCGTGATCGGCGGGCTTTGTTGTCCGTCATGCTGTTGCTGTCATTAACACACGACCCCCCCCCGCCACCCGCCCCCCACCTGGCAGTAGCCCACGCGGCTGTTGTGCAGGCTGTAGGCCGCCAGCACGCGGCGCAGCGCGGGCCGGCCGGACGTCTCCATCAGCTGCAGGCCGGGGAAGGTGCGCGGCAGGTCCTTCTCGATCTGCGTCAGCCACGTCTGCGCGCGGCGGGGGACAAAACGGGGCCAAGGGGGGGGGAGCGGGGTGGGGCGTGCAAGAGTTAACAAGTCATAGATGCATGCTGGTTGTGCATGTAGACCCAACGAGCTACGACGTAGCCGGCACGTGGTTGTCCTTCACAAGCTGGGCGCACGCAACCAGTTTATCCCCGGCACAAGTCACACGCCGCTCGTCCCAGCTCCCACGCCCCAGCTGCCCACACACACACCTTGCTGTGCGCCCGCCACACCGCCAGGTTGGCCTCGGTCTTGTCCGTGTAGCCGCTCAGCGCGTGCTGCTCCGCCGCGTTCTGGGCAGGCGGTACAAGTGAGGCGGCACATTGGGGCGGCACATTGGGGCGGCGTCAAACAAGCCCTCACTCGACCTGCCCTAAACCCCTCAGCCCACGGACTCGCGCACTCGCTCGTGTCTTCCCAAGCTCCTCGTGCCCTAGCTCTCCAAGCAAGCTGCCCTGATCCACTCTGCCCTACGCATCCATCACCGCAACCCCTCACCTTCGCATGGACGGCTCACCCCCTTCCCCCATGCTTGATTTCCGTTTGAACGATCCTCCCTCCCCGGACGTCTATCCCCCCCAAAAACAATCCTCCCGCCGCCACCCCCGCCAACCCCCGCCAACCCCATCCAGCCCCCCACCCGCCCCCACACACCACACGCCACACACCCACACACACACACCGCACAGGCGCACACCTGCAGCGCCGCGCTGGCCGCCGCGGCCTGCTCCCGTATGTCCTCCATCTCCAGGCAGCCGCGGTAGGCCAGGTCGCCCAGGCAGCGCTTGACCAGGTCCTGGCGGCCGGAGGGGGGCAACGAGGGCAGGGGGACGAGGAAGGGGAAAGGGGGAGGGGGAGAGGGAGGGGAGAGGGAGGGGATGAGAAAGGGGTGGGAGGGGGGTCGATGAGCGGAGAGGTTGGGGTGGGGGGCGGCGGAGGGCGCTGCGGTTCGGAGGGCTGCGGAGGGTTGGGTCCTGGCGCTTCGGTGCCGCGTTGTGGCGATGAAGTCCCCCCGGTTGAGGCAGCTGGCGGGCAGCTGGGTATCCACGCAGCCGCAGCCACCAGCCGCGTCGCATCCGCGCGTGCTGCCCGCGCCCGGGCAGGGGCCTTCGGGCTGACCAGCAGCTGGGTGTTGCTGGACTACCGCAGCGCTAGCTCGCTGTGCCGTCGCGCTACTACACGCACCGCATAATAGTTCTTCTGCTTGCGGACCGACGTGTCCAGGAAGACGCTCCAGGCCCGCCCGCGAATGGTAAAGGGCACTCCGGACTGCACCAGCTTGTCGAGCTCCTCTCGACGTGGAGAGCCCTCGCGCTCGTCGCGAGACACGGTGACGGCATCCTGAAGGTATTCGCACAGGTCCGCCAAGTCCGTGAAGCTGCCAGTGCCCGCGATTGCCGCTTGAGTGCTGAGGTAAGCAGCCCACTGCGCCTCGCGCTCCTCCTCCTGCTCATTCCACACTCTGCTGTATGCTAAAAATAACTCATCAAAGGGCGGTGATATGGGAAAGCCATACAAGTCGCGAACTGGCGCGGGGTTGGCGGGGTTGGCCGGGCTCCCCTCAAGCGAGAAGAACTCCGTGACTTCAGCCATTTAGAAACAACAACATGACTCGGTAATACAATTGTAGGTCTGCAAGTTAAGACTATGCGTTCGCATCTGGACGTATTCAAGTGAGGCCGGTTCCGCACCGTGCGATGGTGCCACGGCGATCCCCCCGCCGGAGGCATCTGCGCGCACCCACCCCGCAACGCCCATGGCCTGCGCGGCGTCTGTTACTGCTGCTGACCCGTTCTGCTGCTCAGCCATCTATCCACGCGCCACCGATCGCCCATCCTGGCAGCCGTGCCTGCCCAGCACACGTCCCGATTCACACAATTCACCTCCTATCGTATCAATTGCAGGCACAGCTCGGGTGTAGACTGTGGCGTTACCATATCGGGGAAGTGCGAAGGGAACCCATGCGGTTGCACAAAGGAGATGGGTTCCATATACACAGGCCCTGCTCCGTGGGCTGTGCAGGCGTGCAGCCGCACACAGGGCCGACACCACGGAGGGAAGTATACAATCAGATCACAGCCATGCAGGCCAACACCGTCACAGTATCTCTACATATCCATCCCACTGGCCCGGCACGTTCCTGCACGGCTACGTGCACCCCATCCCTCCATCCGCCACCGCGCCGACACACCAAGAACTCAACGCCAATCCAGCACTTCCACTGCATCGCCCTGCACCCTGTCTCAGCGCCCTCAGCCCTCAGGCGCTGGTCCCCAGGAACGCGCGCAGCTGCGCCACGTCCGCCCGCCGCGACGCGCCCTGTCCCTTGGCGTACGACTCGACCTGCTCCGCCGCCGCCTCCGGGGTCAGGCCGTGCTGACGCACCAGCCACGCCGCCAGGGCCATGCCCGTGCGGCCGCCGCCCCCCCAGCAGTGAACCACCACCTGCGCGCCAGGAGGACGCAGGCGGGGCACAGCAGCTCATATACTTTAGGCAATATGCGGGCCTCAGGCGACCTCCAGCCATGCGCCACTGTCCGCGGCCATCGGTCAAACGCAGGGTGCCACTCCCCCAACCCTGGTCTGGCTCGGGCCTGTTGGTACCGTAGTCGCAACGCCACCCCCCATCCCCCCACCCCCCACCCCCGCGCCCCCCCGCCCCCCACCTTCTCGCCCGCGTCCACAGCCGCCTTGAGCTCCGCCACCAGCTGGTCCGCCGCGCCGGGGGCCTGCAACACACAGGAGGAGGGGGAGGAGGAGGAGGGGGAGGGGGTCAGGTGCGGGGCAGGAAGCCGTGCCCGCTGCTGTGGTGGGCGGGCAGTGCGGGTAGGCAGCTGGCGGTAATGAGGTAATGGGCACCAGTGGTTGATGGCAGTGGTAGGCACCGAAAGCACACCGCAGCCTCAGCGCTAGCGCCACAGCCACGGGCGCACAGAGCCTGTGCGCCATGCCGCGGCACGCCAGCGATCCAGCCAACCATTCCGGCCGCGGCGGGCCGCTCACCTTGGCGTCCACCAGCACCGCCCGCTTGAACAAAGTGGCGAGTGTGTCGGTGGGCGGTTGCACGTAGGTGCCCACCTCGCTCTGGCTCAGGAGCGACACCACCCGCGTGACGCCGTGCCCCGACATGAAGGCCGCCCACTCCTCGACTGCAGCGGGTGATGGTGATGGTGGTGTGTGACAGCGCGGGTTATGCTGTGTTGCGTGCAGCGGCGGGCGTGTGGGGGATACACCGCAAGCAAACTGCAGCAGTGAGAGATGTTGCCGTACGGTACTCGCGCACGCCGCGGGGGGAGGAGCCGGGGGCAGCCGCGCTGCCATGCTGTGATTGGCGGGGGGCTTTAAATGACTGCCGAGCATCGACTCACCCTCGGGCACCGTCACCTTGTCATCGGGGTTGAAGCACCGCTGCGAAGCCGCCCCGGGGCGTGCAGCTGCGGCGGCAGGTGGGGCAGCACAGCGTCACTGAAGGTCCGCAGCAGCACTGAAGGGTTGAGCGGAGGGGCAACGGTGCGGCCCTGGATGCCACCATTGCCGGCTGGATCGCCCTTGCCCTATAGAGGCCATCGACCCAGCTTTGGCAGCTTTGTCACCGCCATACCCACTGTCAAGGAGCGCGTTCCGATGTGCCACCCCTCACCTCCAAACACGATGTCATCGTGCGCGGACGCGCGTCCGAAGTTGTACTTGGCATCCGCCTTGCAGGACATGGTAGTCTGGCTGGGCACTTCTGGGCGCTGTGCTGACGGCGGTTCTTATTAAGCGGCTTCCTGTCGACCGCACATATGTGGTGGTACACAGAGCTGGCGGATCGCTGGCGTAAACGCAGGCGCACACGGTGTCGGGTCCCGGGAACACTGACGTTGCGTGCAGCTGCAAATGTGCACGCACCCTCTGGCCCAGACCGCACCGCACTTCAAGCCATAGTGTTCACCATTGGATGCCTCACCTGCGGCACCTCCTTTCCGTGGCAGCACGGCTCTGGTTCCGAATGAAGAACTTCTTCCTGGAACACCGTCCTTGCAAATTAGCCTCTATAAGTAATTGAATGAATCACTGGTTTTGTTTATATTACATCAGAACGTGAATACCGTGGAGTTTCTTGTCGGTTCCATGCACTTCACCCGTTTGAGAAACTAATTGCACCTATAGGTTTTACGAATCAGCGTTAATACGCTGTACTTGTTGGACCTGGAAGAAAATGCACAAAACAGGATTTCGAAGTCCCACATAGTCAGAAGCGCGCAGCGGGCGTAGGAGCTCGCGCTTGCTTGGACAAATGGCCCAGCAGCTTACGATGACCAACATGGGGCCGCGTCGCAAGGGGAGCGCTCGTCTGGAGCCCCTGGTAAGGAGCCCATGCCGTCGCGTGGGTGCGGCAAAAACTGCAGCCCACTAAGACAACTTGAATATAGATGCGCGTGCTGGAGAAATTGCGGCTTGGGGCTCATTATGCCATGGGGAGTCGGGTCGGCGCCGGGCGTGCCCCCAGCGGACAGGCAACGGAGCGGGTACCCGCTCTCAGTCACAGCCAGGGCCCGCACCTGGGGCAGGTCCAGCCCCGCCCGCTCTCGGCACCATAGGGGACTGCACTTGGGCACATTCAGTGCGGGAAGGGGACCGGGCCGCGCACAGGGCCGCCCTGCGGCCCCCACCCTCCACGCCCGCCCGCCCACCCCTCTGCCGCTCGCCCCGCCCCCCGCCCCTCACCCCCGCCCCTGCAGGCGTACGGCGGCTCCGGCGGCGGCCGCGCCTCGCCCTCCACCGGCGGCGGAGGCGACTACATGGGCGAACTGCCGGACGGCCGCTCACCCAGCGCGCACCTGCCGCCGCTCAACCGCGTGCGGGGTGGGTACATGAGGGGCGGGGGAGGTCATTCCCGATGGATGGGGTGTGGGGTAGGGGTGCGCCCTCAGGGGTGCGGCCGGGGGGCCGTGCGGGCGATGGCGGTGGCGCTGGGGCGGGAGGCTGGGCTGCTGCGGGCTGGGGGCCGCGACGGCCAGGGTGGATCGGCTGGTGCTGCTGGGGTACCGGCGGCTTGGGAGGCCGCGTGCAGCAGGCGCTGACGGAGCGGGCCAAGGCCCTGGGCGGCGAGGCCGGGCGCGGCAGGGAGGAGGGCGAGGTTAGACACGACCAGGGGGGCCGGGGACTGCAAGGCTCCATGTTCGTGCCGCGGAAGCGGGTGCGCACGGCGGGACCCCCACGTCTGACGGCTCGGGCGCTGCCCCCCTGCCGTGTGCTCGGTCCCACCCACCCGCCGCAGACACGGCGGGCGAGACGTTTGACAACGTGGTGGCGGACGACGTCAGCCCCGGCGTCAGCCCGGCGCGGCGCGCGCGCAAGGCGGCGCTGATGACGCGCGGCGACGTGGACCACCGCTCCGTGCTGCAGGTGTGCGTGCGCGCGTGTGGGTGTGCGAGGGGGCTCGGGGCGGCTTGACAGGCAGGCATGTCGGCAGTAGCAGGCAGGGCCAAGGTGGAAGATATTGAGGGGTGAGGCAGGGGTGAGGTACATACGAGCCCAAGCTAAACCAACCTAGTTGGGGGGGGGAGGAGGAATGTTGCTGTCTGCGATGCTGACCGCGCGGGCCGCCCGCTTGTCACTTCACCGCAGGCGTCCCTGGCGCTGGACCAGAAGGAGCGCGAGATGGTGCGTGTGGGCGTGTGCGTGTGTGTTGACGGAGGGTGGGTAGGGGTGGGGGTTATAAACACCATTCCAAGGTAGTAACCAAGCTTACAGTAGGGGAATTGATGTGGAACGGTGGCGTTTCGCACGCCGATCTTGTTGGAGTGTGTGCGCTGGGTGCCACCCGCCACTGCCACTGCCACCGCCCGCCGCCCCACCACCCGCCCACCCGCCCACCCCCAGGCGCTCATCCGCGACAACAAGCGCGAGTACGGGCGCATCCTGCTGGAGCTGTGGGTGAACCAGGTGCTGGACAGCCAGTCCACAGCCAACAACCCGCTGGGAGGCAGCCAGGGGCTGGCAGGTGGGGGGAAAGGGGGGCGGGGCGGGGGGGGGGGGGTAGTTTTTTCCAATTCCCAAATCAACCATTGCCAAAAGGGGGGGTGCATACCAGCCCAAGCTAATCCGGGGGGCGGAGGATTGCAGGGATGGGGGGGGGGAACGTGCGGGCGCGGCGTGGCTGAGGGTGGGCGGGGGCCCTTACGGAGCAGGGCCGGGTGCAGCGAGGAGCGTGGGCGACTGCGCGCACCCACAGTCGGTGATGGGCATACAGGGCTGGGCTGTCAGCCCGCGGCGGTCTTCCTTCCTTCCTGTGTGTTATTTGTGTGTGTCCGCCCGCCCGCCGCGACTTGCGCCGCAGACCCGCTGAAGATGGACGCGAGCGCGCTCAAGGTGGGCACGTGGCTGGGTGATAGGGGGTGTGCAAGTAGAGCCGGCGACACCGGCGGGTTGGTGCCTTCTCGGCGGCGCTACCCCACCTCTCCCCCACAACCCCCAGGGCCTGGCCAGCTACGGGCTGACGCGCGTGGAGCTGCTGGGCGCGGGGCTGTCCAACGAGGGCATCGACCGCCTGTACCGCTGCATGTACGTCTACACGGTGGGCTTCTTCGACGTCATGCAGGTGAGGGCGGGGGGCCGGGGGGCGGAGGGCGGGGGCAGAGGCCATCAGCGGCGTCTGCGGTGGTGGTTATGGCAGGACGTGCAGGACACGGTGGCGCACGTTGATACGGCATGTACCGGGCCCCACCCCTCACCTAACCGCACCGCCCAAACACGCGCTCCTGCGTCCGCCCCAACCCCCACCTCAATAAAGGACATCCTGTCGCACAACGACTTCAAGACCGAGATCCTGTCCAACGTGTGGAAGGGCTTCCTCACCATCGCGGAGAGCGCGCTGCAGGTGCGGGCAGCGGGGTGTGTGCATGTGTTAGAAAACACGAGCGGGGGAGCACGCAGACTCAATCACGAATGTAACCCCCTCCGCCATCGATCCTTGCAACACCCACCACTCACCACACACCACACACACACGAGCGCGTGTTTGGCGGCCTTGTTCCGTTTTGTTCCCACCACCACCACCCAACCGCCAACCGCCCCGCCGCAGGTGTCGTTCCGCTCCGACTACCTGAAGCTGTACCAGAGCCAGCAGGTGGCCATGGCGGAGCTGCTGTTCGCAAAGGAGCAGCTCAGCGAGGTGGGGGCGGGCAGGCGGTGTGTGTAGGCGGGGCTGTGAGTGGGGGCGGGGCTGTGAGTGGGGGCGGGGCTGTGAGTGGGGGCGGGGAGGGGGGGGGGCCGCCGAGGCGAAGGGTTTATGGTGATAATGTGATGTGCCGATGCGCAGTGGTACAGCGGGTGGTACAGAGCGAACGCACACATACGGTACACATAGGCGCCGCATTCTGGTCGGTTTGGCGTAAACGCACTCCAACACACGTACGAACACACGCACGCACACGCACACGCCCGCACAGGCCCGGCAGGACAGCGTGAACACGGAGAAGGCGGTGGCGTGGCTGACCAACGCGCACGCCGAGGAGCGGGCGGCGCGGCAGGCGCTCAAGGGGCAGCTGCAGGAGCTGCAGGGCGTGCTGGAGCGGGAGCGCCAGGCGCACAGCGCGGCCGTGTCCAAATACGTGGCCGAGGTGGAGGAGAGGTGCGCGCCGCAGCGGCAAAGAGGGGGGGGTTGTGAACACCAGCCCAATCTAAACCCAAGCGAAACTAGACAAGGGACAGGCAGGTGCAGTTTGCGGCAATACAGGGTAACGGTATACTCTTGCGTTTCGGGGCGGAGAGTGTAGACGGGGCGAGGTGCGCGCCGCAGCGGCAAAGAGGGGGGGGTTGTAAACACCAGCCCAATCTAAACCAAGCGAAACTAGACAAGGGGGGCGGTAAGCCGTTTATGCGGACGGGGATAGAGGCGCCAGCCGTCCATGTGAACGGTTTTGTACAAAGGGGGTCGGGGTTGTGGACTATGGTACACGTGTCGGGCGAGCGCGGCCATGGGGGCGCCCGCTGCTTCACAACTGGGGTTCACAATCGTTGGACCCCTCCCTGTGCAGCTCCACTGCTCCGCTGCTCCGCTGCTCCGCTGCTCCTGTCCAACCCTCTCCAACCATCCTTGCCATCCCCCTCCCCTTGCTCCCTCCCCTCTGCCCGCCTCCGCCCCACCCGCACCCACCTCCGCCTCCACCTCGCCGCCTCCTGTGACAGGGTGCGGCTGCAGGCGCAGCTGCAGGACGCCACGTCGCGGCTGTCCGCCGCGGCGCTGGCGCAGGTGGACCTGGTGGTGCAGCGCGACGGCCTCACGGAGCAGCTGGCGGCGGCGGAGGGGCGCGCGGCGGCGCTGGTGGAGCACGTGCGCGGCGTGTACGAGGCGCTGGCCATGGACACGGCGCTGCGGGTGCGGGCGGGCGGGGGGCGGGATGGGGTGGGGGATAGGGTGGGCTGGGGGGTTGCAAAGATGGTACAAAGGAGTGGAAGGGGCTGGGTGCGGTGGGTGGATAGCCGTCCATCGACGGTTTTGGGGTAGTGATGGCGGGTTGGGATGGGGCCCGCGGGGCTGCGGGTGCGTGCTGAAGCCCCGCGGGAGGGGTTTGTCCTTGGTGAACGCATGCGCCACCGCTGCTGGTCTCAAGGAACCGGCTGCTTGCTGTGTGCCGCGCCCCCGCAGCCCAACGCGGGCATGGCGGACCAGCTGGACGGGCTGCTGGCGGCGGCGCGGCGCGCGCAGGAGGCGGCGGCCGCGGCCGAGGCGGCCGGCAGGGCCGCCGCGGCGGCGGCAGCCGCCGCGGATGGCGCGGCCGACGCCGACGGCCACGACGCCGCCAGCGCCCTGGCATCAGGGCCACCATCCCACCGCTCCGGCGTTGGGCGGGGCACCAGCGGCGGTGACGCGCCGTCGGAGGCGGCGGCGGCTGCCGCCGCCGCCAGCAACAGCAACAGCAGCAGCGGCGGCGCGGGGGCGCCGCAGCGGGCGCCGCTGCCGCCGCTGGAGCCCGGGGCGCGGGCCGAGGTGACGCTGCTGTATGCGGACCTGGTGGGAGACCTGACCAGGCAGCTGTACCAAAACTGGCGGGACCAGGTGAGCCCCTTGGCGGCCCTGGTCAGGCCTGGCCTGGCCTGGCCTGGCCTGGCGTGTGTACTTGCGTGTGTGCTTGCGATGTGTGTGCACCTACCGTCCCGCTGTCCGCGTACACCTGCCGAGCCTTTTCAGCCCCTTTCCTTCTTCCCCTCCCCTTTGCTTCTTCCCCGCCCCGTCTATATTAATCATGCATGGAACCCCTCCTGCGCCCCAGACCGACCTGGCCGCCGGCAACGCGCGGCAGCTGTACGAGGCGCGCGACGGACTGCGCAGCGCCAAGCTCAAGGAGCACGAGCTGCAGGTGGGGCGGCTGCGGCTGCGGCTGGGGTGGGTGGGGGTTTGCAAGGACTGGGTGGCTGTGGGGATGGGGGGTTGCAGGTGGGGCGGCGACTGGAATGGGATAGGGGGGAGACATGGGGTTCGGTGTCTACCCTGCTACACTTGTCTGACCTACACTGCAACCCCGGCCCGACGCCTGCCGGCACAGACGGAGCTGGACCGCACGCGCAACGCCGCGGCGGCGCTGCAGCGCTCCCTGACGCGGTCGGAGGAGGACGCGGCGGGGGCGCACGCCACGGTGCAGCGGCTGGAGGCCGAGCTGGAGGCGCTCAAGGAGTGAGTGGCACTTTGCCGTGGTCCGGCTGTTCCGACGCAGTGTTGGGGGCACGCGGTTCACACTCCACACGCGTTATCAGGATCGCCTGCGCTGACCGCCGTGGCCCGTGTGGCGCGGCACGCCCAACGTGTGGGGGGCAGCACTGGGTCCACACGCAGCGCACATCCACTCGCGCCGCGCGCACTCCCGCCGCCCGCAACCACTCACCCAGCCGCACCCGCCGACCCGCCCGCGCCCGCCTGCGCCCGCAGGCTGAAGGCGGAGGCGGACCGGCAGATCGCGCAGCTCACCGACAGCCTGGCCACCACCTCCGACACGCTGCAGCGCACGCAGGTGGGCGCTTGTGTGCGTGGGCCTGTGGGCTTGTGTGCTCAGGCTGGCTGGCTGGCTGCCTGGCTGTGACGTTGCCGGCATGCCGGCGTGTTGGCAAGGCCGCTTGAGAGCCCTCCAGACGGCAGCAAAGTTGCACGGACGCTGTTGCATGCACTCAGCTTCTTGTGCTCTCTACCACACGCACAGACTGCGTGTCCTCTATCTCGTATTTCCTAACATACGCACGCACGCACGTACACATGCAGGTGGAGCGCAACACGCTGGCCGACGCCACGGGTCTGCTGCAGTCCGACGTCACGACCCGCGACGCCACCATTGCGGCGCTGCGGTGGCGGCTGGCAGACGGCGGCGACACGCTGGCGGAGATCAGTCGCAGCATGGTGGTGTTCGCCAAGGCGGCGGCGGCGCAGGCGAGGAGGGGAAGGGGGGAGGCGGGGGGGTACATTCATCATTAGTTAAGACGTGAAGGCGTAGCCAGGAACAGCCATACAGGGGGGGGGGCGCGGGGGGGCGGGGTTGTGCTTACCAGCCAGGCGGGCGCGTTGGCTTGGAGGCGGGGAGCGGGCGGGCAGCAGGAGCAGAAAGGCTGCGGTGGGCTTGAGGAGGCATGCTGATGCGGGCATTCATCTTCCATCCCTGCTTCACTCCACCTACAACTACCCTCACCCGCACCCCTCCCTCTAACACCCACAGGACATTGCCCGCGGCTTCTACAAGCAGCGCTTCCAGGAGGCCTCCAAGCGCGCCGGCGACCTGCAGTGGAGCATCTTCCGCGCGGAGCGACAGGTGCGCGCCGTGTGGTGAAAGGCGGGCGCGGGGGCGTGTGCAGGCCGTGCGAGGTCGGATGGATTTTGGGATTCGAGTGAACCCTGGACCCCTTGCTTGGGTACAGGAATCCACAACCCCAATGCTCCCCTCTTCTTTGTACCATCCTCGCAACCCACACCCACACCATCCCACCCACACCATCTCAATCTTCAAAATGATCATGCATGGAACCCCCACCCGCCGCCGCCGCCGCCGCCCACCCCAGATCCGCACGCTGGAGGGCAAGATCGAGCACAAGAACGGCGAGCTGTCCACGCTGGCCGCCGCCACGGAGCAGGCCAAGGCCGCCTCCGACCTGGCGCAGCAGACGCTGGCGGGCGCGCTGCTGGACATTGAGAACAAGAAGGCGCTGGTGGGGGGCAGGGGCGGAGGGGGGTGGGGTGGTGGGTGTGGGGGTGGGTGGGTGGGGTTGCAAAGATGGTACATAGAGGGGGCATGGAGGGCTTGCACATGCAGACGCCAGACCGGGCTGTGGTCGCTTGGGCGTACGCAGGCGTTCCGAATTGTACTGCACCGGCGCCGTCCCCGTCTTCTCATTCCCGTCTTCTTCCTCCTCCTAACCCCCACCCCACCCCCTCTCGTTCCCCGCCCCGCCAGATCTCCTCCCTGGAGCGCGCTCTCAACTCGGCGCAGGAGGAGTCAACCCAGCTGCGCCAGGACCTGGGCGAGACGCTGCAGCGCGCCGAGGAGGCGGAGCGCGAGCTGGAGTGGGTGGCGCGCGGGTGGTTGGGCGGGGGTGTGGGCGGGTGGTGGTGGGGGGGGAGGAGTTGCAGTTAGGGTTGGGAAAGTGGTACATGGAGGGGAGGTGGAGGGCGATGCGGGACCGGTCCCCAGGGGGCTGTGTGAGGGCAGGGGGCGTCGTCGCAAGCGCGAGGCGGCCGCCGCGTTTTGCGCCCTGCATGCCACCCACGCTCTCCCCCGGCTCACCTCTCCACCCATGTGTCGCGCGCCGCGCGCAGGGAGGCGCGAGAGGAGATCCAGCGCCAGGTGGAGGCCATGGAGGCGCTGGAGGGGCGCATCGCGGCGGCGGGCGAGGAGCGCGGGCGGCTGCTCAAGCAGATCGAGCGGCTGGTGGGCGAGAAGGCCGAGGTGGAGAAGATGGTGAGGCGCGGGTGGGAGGGAGGAGGGAGGAGGGGTGGGGGCGGCGGCGGCACGAGCTGGCTGGTGGGCGGAAGGAGGGAGACAAGGGGTGTCAGCTTTGTACAGCTGGAAAATGGGCTGAGCCCCCGTACGCTTGGGAGGTAGTAGGCACGTAATAACGGCCCCGCCAGAGCCTCATGCCCCTACGAAGCACAGGCGCATGCCTAGGGACACGCAGGTTGGGGACCGGGCGGGATTTGCCGCGCCATCCATGTGCGTGCCTTGGCACGTTACCAAACACCCCAAGCCTTTCTCTAGCCTCCTGCCATAGGCAACACTCCTCCGGCGCCCCACGCTCAAAGGGCTAGGCGCGGGGCGGGGGCGACCTCGGGGCTTCTCGGCATTCTGGCGCGTCGGCAGGCATGGCTCGGCAACTCGCTCAAAACTTCCGACATGCTTCCCCGCTTTGCTTGCCGCCAACATAGTTTGCCTTATAGACTGCATATCAGCGGGCACCGGATGCTTTCCTCGCGACCTCGCGAAAGTCAATTGTCCATGGATGAGCGAAGGCACTTCTCGCTCCGCCCGAATTTTCCCTGCCACCTATTTACATGCAATAGGCATTAACAAATACTAATACGTAGCAGTCGCAGTTTGCGCCAGTATGCTATGTTTTGCCGACGCAGCCACGCACGCAGCCACGCACGCACAGACAGGGGTGTTTTGGGGGGGCTTCGCCCCCCCCTGGAATCGCTGCGCTCGGGGGGCTCAGCCCAAAAAGGGGGCGCCTGCCCGCTGTCAGGTCTCTTCCTTTGCCCACACACCTCGCCTCGCCTCGCCTCGCCCGCCACACCCCCGCCACAGGCCAAGCAGCAGCGCGAGTCGATGCAGACCGAGATCAACAAGCGCGGGTCCGAGATCGCCAGCCTCAGGGCCGAGGTGGAGGGCGTAAACCTCAAAATGGAGGTGCGTGTGACTGTGTGTGTGACTGTGTGTGACTGTCTGCGCAGGACCGCTGGACCGGCGCGCGCGTTCGCCGCCTGTGCGGGGCGGGGGGCACAACCACGCAACACCGCGCGTGTTGGGTCATGGGTCTTTTGGAATTGCGTCCTGTCCCGGGTCACGCGCCGCGCGCCTGTCTCACACCGCTGACCGCCAGTCGTACGGGTGCACGCTGCCCCCTCCTTATCCCCACCCACCCCCCGCCAGGCGCTCAAGAGCGACATGGGCCAGGCGGGCGCGCTGCTGGAGCGCAAGCGCGAGAAGAAGAAGAAGTGGAAGGTGCGCGGCAGGCCAGGGGGAGCCTGCGTCACAGCGGCCCAGCGGTCTACACAAGACCGTTTCAACCGCGATCCTGGCTCGTGCATACCGCATACGGCACCTGCTGTCAACCCTCCCCCCTCCCCGCTAAATTGCTGCCTCGCTCGCTCCCGCCGCCCCCACCCCGCTCCCCGCCAGGCCGCCAACGCGCTGGCGGAGCAGGAGGTGGCGGCGCTGCAGGTCGCGCTGGCCGAGCGCGACGGCTGCGTGGCGGAGCTGACGGCGCGGCTGGAGCCGCTGGAGCTGGACCTGGCGCTGCTCATGGCGGACCGCGGGCGCGACGCGGCGGCGGTGGAGGCGCCCGAGGAGGGCGGCGACGACACCGCGGCGGGGCGGGCCGACCAGGTGCGTGCGTGCGTGGCTGCTGGGGCGGGGGTTGGGGCGGGAGAGAGGGGGGAGGGCACGGCGGCGGCGGCGGCAAGTGGCGGGCCGACCAGGTGCGTGCGTGGCTGCATGCGGGCCGGGGCCGGGGCCGGGGCTGGTGTACTAGTAGGTTCTTGCAGGGCTGCGGGTCAGGCGGGAAACCGGTGCTGGGTGTGGGTGCCTGCAGGCGGAGCCTGCGCGCTGGCCGCCCACGGCTCTTTGGTGTACATGCGTTTCAGCTCGCCCACTGTCGCCCATCCCGTCCCCACACAGACGCCCGGCGACATCAGCACGGTGCAGCGGCAGTGGGACGAGCTGTCCCGTACGGCGCTGGAGCTGCAGTCGAAGTGAGCGCGCCCGGCAGAGGGGACTAGCCAGGGTGTCCGGCCAACTGGGACAGGGGAACAGGGATTGCAGGGATATGACGGCGCGTTCGCACAACGGGCAGACGAAGTCGTTACCGTCCGTCCAGGGACAGGGGGCGCCTGGGCGCCGTGCCGCTGCTGACAGCCTGTGTGCTGGCACTTGTGCTTCTGCGCTCCCGCCCTGCCGTCGCAGGCTGGAGGCGCAGCAGCGGGCGGTGGAGGCGGCGCGGCGCGAGTACGAGACGGCGCGGGCCTCCTTCTACGAGGCGCCCACGGAGGAGGGGCGCAAGAGCGTGCTGCTGGGCATCGAGGTGGGGGAGAGGGTGGTGGGGGTGGAGTGGTGGGTGGGGGCGAGTTGGTGGGGGGCCGGCCAGCGGACGCCGGATGGGGGAAGGGCGACCGGGTGTCTGGAACCATGCGCTCGTTTGCATCGCCGCCCCGCCATCCTTCCGCCGCGCGTTCCAGCTTTTAACATCACGTTCGGCATTGTGTTGAATCATTCATGGACCCCCACCCACCACCACACACACCCCAGGCCGTGCTGGCCAAGCTGCGGGTGGAGCGCAAGGACACGGAGCTGGAGCTGACCGCGCTGCGCGAGCGCCAGGCCGACCTGCGCGGCGCGCTGCAGGCGCACGAGAACGCCGCCTTCAAGCGCCGCATCGCCGTGGTGGCACGCCGCACCGGCAAGGTGGGGGGTTTTCATGATTAGCTAGTGGGGGAGGGGCCGCGGCTCTGCCGGGCCGCCCCGTCCTCGTTCGCTGCCCTGCCTGAGGCTGTGTGCAAAAGGCATTCCGCCCATGGCGCCGCCTCCACCACCCGCGTTTAACCGCCCCGGCTCACCCTGCCGCCAACTCCCCCCCATCCCCACCCCTCCGAGCAGACGGAGTTCACGCTGCAGCACGAGCTCAGCCGGCGGCTGGACGAGTCCAAGGAGCGCGAGTCCAAGCTGGCGGGCTCGCTGGAGTCACAGGCGCTGGCGGCCACCACGGCGCAGACGCGCGCGGCCAAGCTGGAGAGCGACTTTGTGCGCACCGAGGCCGAGATGCGCGAGCTGGCGGACAAGTGAGCCGCGTCGCAGCGCAGCGCACGCAACGCGTTGCGGCTAGCATGCTTGCGATTGAGTTTGGAGTTGTCACCATCAGTTCATCACTTGTTGGCAACCGAGCCTGCCCCCCTCAGCAATATGCCCATGCACCTCCACGCGACGCAACGGCCCGGGAACCACGCCACGCCACGTCACCCGCCCACATCCCACGCGACTCACGCGCCCCGCACAGGCTGAAGAAGACGCTGGAGTTCAAGGTGGAGCTGGAGCGGCAGCTGGCGCAGTACAAGAACATGGTGGGCTTCTTGCAGGCCGAGGTGTCCAGCCTCAGCCGCGAGCGGGACGCGCTCAAGGCCAACCTGCAGGTGCGCGGGGCGGGGCGGGGCGGGGGCGAGGGCGCGGAGGGAGAGGGTGGGGTGGGGTGGGGTGTAGGGTGGGGGTGGGGGGTTGCAAAGGTGGTACATAGAAGTGTAGTGGCGTAGACAGCAGGCGTGGGGGGTGGGACAGGCCACCGGCAGGAGGTTCAGAGTCATGACGTGGCGTGGTGCAGTCCGACTAGGATGTGGAGGGGCCCCCGCGCTGATGGGCGCTCCGTGGCATTCTGTTGACTGGTGGCGTCTTCTGACATAGCCGCGCCCACCCTTCCGGACCCCTCACTTTCTCTCCCTCGCTCCCTCCCTCCGTCCCTCCCTGCCTGCCTGCCTGCCTGCCTGCCTGCCTGCCTGCCTGCCTGCCTGCCTGCCTGCCTGCCTGCCTCCCTCGTCCGCCCAGGACGTGGACCAGCGCATCGAGCGCCTGACCAACGACGTGGCGGAGGCGCAGGCGGCCGTGGGCACCACCGCCAAGCGGCTGGAGGCTAAGTGAGTGCATAGTCGGAGTGGAGCGGGTGGCTGCGGGTGGCGGTGGTCGCGGGTGGCAGCGGCGGTGGTGGCGGGTGGCGGTGGCGGTGGCGGTGGCAGTGGCGGTGGCGGTGGCGGTGGCGGTGGCGGTGGCGGTGGCGGTGGCGGTGGCGGTGGCGGTGGCGGTGGCGGTGGCGGTGGCGGTGGCGGTGGCGGTGGCGGTGGCGGTGGCGGTGGCGGTGGCGGTGGCGGTGGCGGTGGCGGTGGCGGTGGCGGTGGCGGTGGCGGTGGGCGCCTTGGGCTTGGTGGCTGCGGTCGGCGACGCACACGTGGGCTGCTACCAAGCACATGTACGCGCACACGGAGATCCGCTCTCGCTCTCCCTAATGAGTCCCCCGGCCCATGCCGCCGCTGCAGGTACGAGGGCGAGAAGCGCGAGGCGGTGGCGGCGGCGGTGGAGAAGCAGCGGCACCTGGAGGCGCAGCTGGCGCACAGCCACGCCCGGATCAAGGTGCGGCACGAGGGCGGGAGGCGGGGGAGAGGCTGCAAGGATGGTTGGGACAGCGGTACAGGATGCACTGCAGACTCCATACGAAGTCGTCTCACCCCACCCCGAATCCCCCCCTTGTGGGCCCCCACCAAGCTTCCACCCCCTGTCAACATCGTCTTAACTACCCAATCATGCATGGAACCCTCTGCAGGAGCTGGAGGCGCTGACGGGCTCCGCCACCGCCTCCCTGCGCCGCTACCTGGCCGCCTCCCTGGACCGGCTGGAGCGGGCGCTGCCGCCGCGCTTCATCTGGCACGTCAGCCGACCCGACGACGTGCGGCAGGCCATCGTGGCGTGCGGCGGCGGCGGCGACCTGGCCGATGGAGACGACCCGGAGGGGGCCTCTCGCCTGGGCACGCCGGCCGGCGGCACGGCTCGGGCTTCCGGGGCCAGCGCGCCGGGGTCGCCGGGGGCCGGCGGGCAGCAGACGCCCGGCACGGGGCAGGTGGTGGTGGTGGCGGGCGCGGCGGCGGCGGTGTCTGGGCTGCCGTCGCTGGTGCAGGCCATGGAGGGCGTGGCCTTTGACACCAACTTCGATTTCCAGGTGCGTGTGCGCGTGTGTGCGTGGGCATGTGCGGGGTGGGGCTGCCCGGAGGCGGAGGCGTGGCGCCTGCAGGACCTGCCGCACGCAGCCGGGCAGGCGTGCAGCGTGCAGCCGGGCAGCCGGGCAGGCAGTGGTGCAAACCACCCCACCTGCTGGCCTTCACTGCACCCTGTGCCGCTTTTCCAACCATATGTGCTGCCCCGCCCACACCTCTCACACACGCACCTCCACACACACACGCCTCCACCCTCTCACCCACACACCTCCACTCACACGCCTCCACACACACACACGCCTCCACACACGCGCGCAGGCGGACACGGTGCTGCGCTGGCTGGCCAGCAGCTGGTCGTTCGACGTGACGCTGGTGACCATCAGCCAGCTGTACGTGGAGAAGCTGGCGGCGGACATACGCGCGGTGAGGAGTGGGAGGGTGGAGGTTGTGAATGCCAAGGATGAGGGGCGTAGGTTCAGAAGAAAGGGGGAGGACCGGAGGAGCCCGGGCCCCACTAATCAGACAGGCAGTGCACGCCGGAAGTCGTTCAATGCGCTCGCCGCCGCTGCATGGAGCATGGAAAAGCAGCAGCCGCGCACTAGTATCGCGCTCCATTTTGTACGCCCACCCATGTGCCCACATCCGCTCCCCGCCTGCCGTGCCCCCGCCCCCCCCTCCCCGCCCCACCACCACCACCTCCTCCCCACAGGAGGAGGGGCTTCTGGGCGGTGTGGCCGGCCCGCGGCAGCCTCTGGAGAGCACCATGTACGACTTCTTCACCAGCCGCTACGGCTGCCGGCAGGCGGCGGAGCTGCACCTGGGCGCCTTCCTGGGCGCGGTGCGGCGCTTCCGGAGCCAGCACCCCAAGGTGTGTGGGCGCGTGTGTGCGTGCGCGGGGGGCTTTTGGGCGGCGGGCATCGGGGTTTGGGGGGGTTTCGGGGTGGTGGTGGTGGCGCTGGGGGTGTGGCAAGCTCGATGGGCACAGGAGGCAGGATGAGCACATGCTAAATGACGCTGCGCCCAGGCCGTCGGGCCGCCAATCCCACCCCGCGCTTGGCCTGGTGTTCACCCCACCCCACCCGCTGCCGCTTCCGCTCCCGCCCTCCACCCCGCCCCCGCGCCCCCGCCCCCGGCTGCAGGTGCGCACCTTCGCGCGGCTGCTGGGGCTGCCCGAGCCGCCGGCGGCCGCCGTGGTGGCGGTGGAGGACCCGCTCACGCGGGGGCCGCTGCCGCCCGCCGCCGCGGAGTTCTACCTCACCCTGGTCAACAGGTGCGCCGCTGCTACTGCCGGCCTGCTACTGCCTACCTGCCTGGGCCGTTTTTGGAGTGAAGAATACGTCGGCGCGGGGCGGGGACCAGCATCCGAAGCAAACCAGCACAGCTGCACCGCCCCTACCCCACTGTGACACGCCCCAATCGCACGCCCCAACCGCCCCAACCGCAGGGTGCACGCGCGCGCCGGCCCGCTGATCGCCGAGGCCGCCGAGGGCTTCTCGCTGGTGAAGGCCAAGGTGCTGACGCGGCTGGCTCGCGAGTTCCTGCGCGGCTCCTTCGCCACCACCCGCGACGACGTGGCGGCCACACCCGACTACGTGCGCCACATGGTGCGTGCGTGCCCGTGCGTGTGTGTTTGTGTATGCGTTTGTGTATGCGGGTGTGGTTGGAATAGAGCGGGTGCGTGGTGCGGGCCGCTGGACCTTGGCGCTGCTCTCTGCTTGGGGCTCCATACACGCCGCGCCTGCCGGTCAACCCGACTCACGCCGAACCCGCAACGCGGCCGCACGCCAACACATACACACAGCCAATGGTTCCTTGTGATCTCTGTAACACGCTGCCAACACACGCTGGCTGCCGGCGCGCAGGCCTTGAATGACGAGGAGAAGTCCATCGACCTGGAGCTGGCGCTGGAGGCGCTGCTGCGCGCCTTCGTGGCGCAGTACCGCGAGGACTACGAGGCGCTGTGCGCCATGTTCAGGTGCGGGCCGGCGGGGGGGGGGGGGGGGACACCAGCCCAATGTAAACCAAGCTAACCTAGACCAGGAATAGGCGTGGTGGGGCGGGGGTGCGGGGTCGGGTGCGCAGAGCCGAGGGCTGGTGAGGGCGGGGGCGCGTGTTGCAGAGCCGCGGAGGCGCAAGGAGCCGTGGAGTGAAGCACGCGGCTGCCACACGGCGCGCTGTCGGCAACCCCCGCCAACCTCGGTCCATTGCTCACGCCCGCAACCTTACGCCCCGGACGCCGCGCCCCTCTGCTCGCGCAGGGCCAACTTTGAGAACATGGGCCGCAAGCTGGTCACGCCCGACGACCTGTCCATGTTCCTGCGCACCCTCAACGCCGAGAAGGCCGGCGCGCTGTCGCCCGGCCGCATCCTGTCGCTGTACGTGGAGGCGGCGCGCGCGGCGGGGCCCGCCAGCGCCGACCTGGGCCGCCACCTGTGCCGGGTTGTGCTGGAGAGCGGTGAGCGCGGGCAAAGCGGCGAGTGCGAAAACCGGCCAGCTGTGTGCATGGTCAGATTTGGTGTGATGTTCAAACTCATCCATCGTGGCGCGCTGCGGCATATGCCGTTCGCACATACCCACCCTGTGATTCTGTGAACGTGACGCACCCTGCCACGCCGCCCCCAAACCCCGTGCTGCCCCGCCCCACCCCGCCCCACCCCGCCCCACCCCGCTCCGCCCGGCCCCCCAGGCTTCGTGGGCATCTCCACGCACGTGTCGCGCCACGAACCCATGCGCGCGCTGCCGCCCTACGACGAGTTCGAGCTGCTGGAGGAGAGCTGGCGGCTCATGCGAGTGGCGGTGGAGCAGCAGGTGGCGGTCAGCAAGAGCCACCCCGAGGTGAGACTGGGGAAGGAGGGAGGGAGGGAGGGTTGGTTGTGCGGACGGGGCCGGGTGGCGCTGGCATGACAGCGGTAGTCAAGCGGCCTCGCCTAAGGCGAGGCGGTCAGGGCAGCGCGCGGCCCAGCAGGCCCGGGATCGGATCGGCACCACAGGGACTTCGAGGCTAGCTGACAACTTGTCACAATGCGCCTCGCGTTCCTGTGCCCACCCCCAACCATCCTGTGCTCACCCCCGCCCCGCCCCGCCGCCCCGCAGAAGGTGAAGGCGGACCTGCCCAGCTACGTGGACCTGGCGCGCCGCGTGGACGAGCTGGTGGGCGGCCGCGAGAACGCCGCGCCGGCCTGGGTCACCTACCGCCGCCTGCTCACGACATACGCGGCGCTGCGGCCGGTGCGTCTTTGCGTGCGTGTGCGTGCGTGCGTGCCTGTGTGATGCGCCGGGCGGACCTGTCTGCTGCGACGCAGCGTGTGCCGCACGTGCCGTGTGCGAACGGGAAGCTGGCCTCGATTCCGTGTGTGGGCCACTGCGGCCCAGCATGCGCCCCAGTTGCATCACCGGTCACCACACATCACACCACTCACTACGCCACACGCCCGACCTGCCTCTCGCTACCGCCTCCGCCGTCACCGGCCCCTCCCCCACCGCCGCCTGCAGGTGGCGGAAGACATAATGCCCTTCGACCCGCCCATGGGTGACATCGGCCGAGGAGCCAAGAAGACGTCGGCGGCGGGCGGCGTGCCTGGGCAGGCGGGCGCCGAGGGCGAGGCTGACGAGGACGAGGCGTCGCCCTCGCGCGACATCTCGCCCACCGGTGAGCTGTCGGGGGAGGGGGGCAGGCTGCACAGCCGCTGCTTTTGCCGTCCATGCACTCTGAGAGTAGTACTGCTGCTGGGAGTAGAAGTGCACCGGAAGCGCTTTGCTTAATTGCTTTGCTTAATTGCTTTGCTTAATTGCTTTGCTTAATTGCTTTGTTTCCTCGCTTCACGCCGCCAGGCCGCCGCACCATGCGCTCCACGCTGGGCCACAAGAGCATGGGCGCGGCGCTGTCCCGCAGCGCAAGCAGCCGCAGCCTGGGCGGCGACGGCGCCGCGGCTTCCATGTACGACCTCACAGGGGCGGGCGCCGCCGCGGCGGCCGCCGCGCAGCGCAAGGGCGGCAAGCTGCTGGCACCCAAGGGTGGGTGCTCGGGCGGGGCCCGGGGGGCGGGGGCTGGGGGCTGGGGCGATGCACGCAGTGGTGAACTGGTCACGTGCGCGTGCGTGCGTCAGGGTGGCCTACGAGCTTGGATCTCGAATGTCGTGGGGGTGGGGGTGAAGTGCATAAGGCGTGGATGGATGGGACCACACTCGCGCAGCCAGCAGGCGTCTGTGTTCCTCACCTGCTCGCTCACCGAGACAATTGCTTGTCTGTCGTCCGTGCCCTTCCTCCCGGCAGGTGGGGTGCCCACGGAGCCCAATTCACCCGCGCTGGGGCGGAAACCCGCAGGGACGGGCGGCGGTGACGACCCCGCGCAGGAGCTGCTGAACGCGTCCGTGGTTAAGCTAAAGTTCGATTCAACCGGGGGGAAGTAAGGGTTGCATGCGGTAGGTGACAAACAAGGGGCTGCAACAAGCTCTCATGAATCGGCTGCAGCCTGGACGTCGAAAGTTCGGAAAGTAGGGAGGATGTAGCGGAAGGTGTTCGGACGTGTTTTCTTCATTTGGATGCGGAGCTGGGTGGAGCTTTTATTCTTTGCTGACATGAGTGTCTCCCCCAGAGGCACCTGCATGGACAAGTGGTATGCAGCGGCGGCAAGTGTGCAGCGGCGGCACCACTGCAAGTGGCTCAGGCCGTCCGCAGGCAGACGAGGTGGCGAGTCCAGGCAACTACTTGTGCGTTTACATCGTCTCTTCGCGCCGCCTGCCGCGGCTTGCTTTGCTAGCGCCGTAGCCTATGTGCATGCGTCAACGGGTCACGACTCCCAGTCTAGGCCAGTGGCCACAGTGTCAGGCGCGCCTCAGCCCCGTACCTCGCTACGCCTCCTACATCCAAAGCTACTGCCGTCTTCGACGCTGTCAGAAGTTAGAATCAATCGAGGTCATGATATGTCATGAAGAGTCAGGTGCTATGGTGTTCATGTGCGCCGGCGCGCGCATCATGCCGCTACGACGTTAAGCCCAGATCGCTACCGTCCTCCTGCCGCCCAGCGCTCCTAGTGTTTGCAAGCCACCTGGTCGGCGGCGTCTAGCCACGGGTGTACGACCATTCAAGCCTATGATGATCTTAACTCTAATCACTAGTCCCCACCACTAACGCAACGATACATGGCCTCGGGTAGAGATCAACCCGCAACAGTGTTATCCACCTTGCTCCACACGCGCGCGCGCCCCGCCAGTCACCCTTGACTTTCCCCCACACCCAGCATGTCCGCCACGCGCGTTGCCGTAACTCGCTCTCTATCGCCTCCTTTACACGCTGCGCTCAATGCCGACACAACGGCACCTGGGCCGTGCCGCCCGGCAGCTCCCGGCCTTAAGCAGCCGCCTTCACTGTGACAGGAGGCGGCGCGCAGCCAAGACGCGGTACCGAGCCGCCGAGGCCAATCCGGCCCTCGCAGGGTGCGTTTTACCGCCCCCCAGGCGCCGCCCCGCCCTGGCTCGCGCCAGGCACGCGGATCTGCACGTCGCTGGGGCTGGCCGAGGGCACCGACAGGTCGTCGCGCAGGCTGCCGGCCGCCAGCGGCCGGTTGAGGTCGCCGGCGCTGCCCGAGGACACGCTGGCGGCGTACTTCTGGCTGCGCCGGCGGCGGTACCAGGCGGCCAGGGCCAGCAGCGCCAGCAGCAGCACCACAGCGGGCACCACGACGGCGGGCACCACCACAGCCGCGTTGACGCCGCGCGAGCTGGGCTCCGCCTCCGAGATCCAGACCAGGCGGCCGTCGGCGGCGGCGGCCACGTAGCCGCGGAAGCAGCCGTTGTCGCCAGTCACCTCCACCACGCAGCTGTTGGCGGGCTGGTCGGGCGACACGCCCTGGCGGCACACGTCCGACAGGCCGAGCGGGCCCTGCACCTCAAAGGACAGGCTAGTCGCGGCGGTGGTCGAGGTGACGGTCCAGGTGGCGCCGCTGGTGCGGTCCAGGGCGAGGTTGGTCTTGGGGCGGACCTGGCCGCGGGTGGAGATCTGGTCGACGGCGGCGGCGGACAGCTGGATCTGCACGTCCACGTTGCGGCCGGGCGGCGAGGGCGGCACGCAGGTGGCCGAGGCGTCGGCGGGCACCAGCGCAAAGTCGAACACGGCCGAGGTGGACATGGTGTTGAAGCGGGCGCTGCGCACGGCCAGGCACGAGTCGGCCAGCGGCTTGGGGTTGCTGCAGGCGGGCGCGGGCGGCGGCGAGCCGGCGGTGCAGCTGCTGCCGTCAGCGGGCTTGATGAACACGTCGGTCTCGTCGAAGAACACCATCACGTACACGTTCTTGGAGCGGACCAGTGCGGCGCAGGCCTTGTTGCCCTGGCCGGGCAGCGCGTTGCGCGCGCACAGCGAGGTCAGGCTCTTGGCGCCGGCGGGCAGCGTGACGTAGAAGTTGGTGGTGCTGGCGCCGGTGGGGCCGTAGGTGAAGGTCAGCGCGGCGGGCGTGCCGGTGGCGACGTTGCCGGGCGTGATGATCTGCTTGCCGTTGTTCACGGCCAGCTCGTGGCCCACCGACACCTGGCTGGCGACCGAGGGGTCCAGGTACAGCGACCAGCTGCACACGTCCGCGCAGTAGCCGTACTTGCAGGCGGCGTCGTTGTGGTTGGCCAGCAGGAAGTTGAAGGTGGTGGAGGAGCTGCCGCAGGTCTTCTCGTAGTAGGCCAGCGACATGGACGCGTCCGAGGCGGGCACGTTGGTGTCGGGGGCGCAGGTGCCGGGCGGCGCGGGCGGCACCACGATGGACTGCAGCGCCAGGCCGCTGGGGCAGCAGAAGCCGTCCTCGCTGTGCAGGTAGTAGGCGCAGCCGCCCTGGGCCAGGTCGGAGGACGAGTCGCACAGGTCCTTGCCCGGGTTGCTGTCGGCGGACAGGCGCACGGTCACGGTGAGCGGCAGGCCCGCGGCGCCCAGGTCGTCGGCCACCAGGTTCAGGTTGTCCACCACCAGCGAGCGGTAGGAGGCGGTGTTGGGCTCGTTCCAGGACGAGGTGGAGAAGCCCACCGACTTGCCGTCCAGCTGCACCGCGGTGATGCCCAGGTCCGTCACCTTCATGTCCAGGTACGACAGCTGCGCGTGGCAGCAGTCGTGCACGCCGTCCGCGCGGCAGCTGCCGGTGGCGATCAGGCGGAAGTTGTACGACACGTACTGCTGCCCGGCAACGGTCTGCGGCGCCGACACGCCGTCAAACTCCAGCTTGAACGGGCTGTTCTCCAGGCTGGCAGCGCACTGGAACGCGCTGCCGGCGGGCGGCACGAAGTTGGACTGCAGGTTGGAGACCGTGATGGTGGTGGGGCAGCAGGCGTTGGGGTTGGCGCTGGTGGCGCCCTGCACGACCAGCTCGCACAGCCCGGGGATGGGTGCCAGGCCGGGGGGCGGGCACAGCGCGTCCGCAGCACCCTCCACAGTGACGGCCACGGGGATGCCTGATGCGTGCGGAGAAACGGTGGGCGGTTAACAAGGGGCCGCGCGGGCTGGTTGAGCAAACCTGGCAACCTATGATCAGGGAGAACACTGCCACCGAGGATTGCGCTCCCTCCAACTTACTGGTCTTGGCGTCATCCACGCGCAGGTTGACGGAGCCAAGCTTCAGGCCGAACTCGCCCTGCTCCGTGTTGGCCAGGCGCTGGCCGTTGAACGACACGTACTTGACCTTCAGAGTGGGATCTGCACGAAGAAAACAGTGCAAGTCAGGTACCTGACATCTGCTTCAAGCTTGAGATCGTGGGATGAAGGTGTTCCCCCCTGCCCCGTTCTCGGCGTGCCACGAAACACACCGCTCCCGCCGCAAGCCCCACACCTACCAACGTCCACCCAGATGTTGTCTGCGCTGGCCGTGCAGCACTTCGCATCATCCAGATCGGTGTTGCAGAAGTGGTTTGAGTGGAACTGGTAGAAGAAGGTGGTGTAGGTGCGCCCACCGAACAACTGCTGCGTGCTGTTCACGTAGGTCAGCCCATATGGGGAGGCATACGAGTCCGCCTGGCAGCAGTTCCCGTTGTTATTCGCGCAAAGCGTGGGCTGCTCCGTGGGCATCAGGTATGACGCCACGCTACTGAGGTCCTGTTTCAATAGCCGCGTGAACCTGCAACGCGATGCCGGGGTTCAAGGTCAGCGATGCAACGGGCCCTGCACAGTAGTCGCCCGCGCCTACTCCTTGAATACCAGTGTCATCATTCCTTTGGATTTGCATTCCGGGAATTCTCACCTGGGCACAAACTCAAGGCCACTTTGCGCACTGACGCCTGCTGCAGCCAGGCATAGGCCGCAGAGGACAAGAACCGCGCGGATCCTCATGGCCGCACGTTAGGCCTGCAGTTGCACACAGGTCCGCAAGTCCTTCAGCAAGCCCCTCTCGATTTGCGCTGACCGGGCTGGCGGGTCGGCCCGCCCTGCTGCCCGGAAGGTCCTGGTTAACGCAAGTCTACTGCAAATTTGTAAATGCAGCTGCTGACCTTGCCAGCCGCTAAGAAGGGCCCGCGGGTGAAGGTCGCGATGCTAGGTGCGTTCAAAGCGGTGGGCCAGCGCCGCAACCATACATGCCAATGTCCCGTATGTCCACTATCTTATGTATCAGTGCTATGTTTGAACAAGTATATGTCGGCCGACCACAAAGAACTGGCATTCGCGATGTTGCCCGAGCTACGGGCTGTTCCAAAACAACAGCTCCCCGACCCCACACCTGACGGCTCTGCTCCACTTGGGCTGATGGATGTAAGCTCCGGTGGACTTCGTAAACCGGTAAGGCTAAGGAAGGAAGAGAGACTAGTGAAGGGACCTCGTAAATGGACCGGTCGCAGAAATGTAGTGTCGACTCGGTGGCTAAAGAGGGCGGAGGAGGTGCGAGGTATGCGTTGCACCGTTGGGTGGGCAGTGCGTCTGCAGCCTCGCCCGGTTTGGGTTGACTATGCTCCGGCGGGGCCGTCGTCGCGACGCAAACCCCGGCGCTACTTACTCGGCGCCGTACATCGGCTACGGGGTCGTGGCGGCAGAACCGCTCAGCAAGTCCAGATATGTTTATTCTTGGCATGTAATTAACAAATTTTAAGCGACACGGCCCTCGCAACGCGGGCGCACACTTCTGCCGCCGGCCATCCGGCATCCGCAGTGCTACTTCTGACGCCCTGTCTTCACGCTGCCAGCTTTACAAGTGTTGACCTCGATTATGCATCAGACGCAAAATTGTCTGCAGCCGTTAGCCCTGTCAACTGCCACGCTGTGCGCCGCGGCCAGCCAGGGCCAGCTTCAGCTCTAGGCCCGTCAGAAGCGCGCCGACAGCGCGCGTGGACTGGCGTGGAGGTTTGAACTGGTTATTTTAGAGAGGTCACGCAAACGTCGGCCCTTCCGCGGGTTTCTGTGCCATGTTTCTGTACATTCGTGCGAGAAAGCGTTTGACGTGGGATTGGCTGCGGGCCTCTGGCTGCTGGGGCGTCGGCCGGGAAAGTGTGGGCGTGGCAGGTGCCGCTTCACCGTATGCCCCCCATGCCGTGCCCGCTTGGCCGGGCGCGGCGTCGTGCCAGACGTGGTTACACGCGCACGCCCACGCCCCTCCCCACACACACAAACCTGGTCGTGTCGCGCCCAATACCGGTATGCCGGCCGTGCATTTCACCGGCAGAGAGCAGGGTTTGACCGGGCCATCCGGGTTGGGCGGATGAGGCTCCCGGTTGGATCGTGCCAGGGGACGGGGGAACGCCACACCCGGCACACCCTGCCTCCCCTGGATCGTGCTGTGTCAGGGCGCTGTTGTCCAGCTCAAGATAACAGCGGCGATCTTGTCTGGTGCTGCTCTTTCGTTACACCCATGCCAATTACATGACATAACGCGCACTAGAATCCCGGAAATACCCTTCTGTCATCGGGGGCGCGGCGTCTCTTGGACAGTCTTCAGGCGAAACCGCGAAGGACAGAGCTGCCCGTCGTTAGTCCAGGGGGCGTGGTACGCGGCGTCCCCGTCAAGGATGAGGTGTGGATCTTTGGGGCACGTTTGACTCCGAATCGCTATGAGCTTTGAGAGACGCGGTTGTGGGGGACTGGGGGGGCAGCGGTTGACCGGGGACGAGCTAGGCTTACGCGGGCAGATGGCCCTGACAGCCGGACGTGAGGACTGTGCATCAAGACCAGCGCGCTTCCTTCGGCACAACGACCACGTCGCCCGGCCCTGATCCTTTCTGACCCCTGAAGCACGCGTCTGAGTGTAGGGGTGTGACTGTGTGAGAGTCACGTAGCCTGAACTGCTGAACACCACCTGTTCGACTTGCCACGTTTTTGGCCAGTCGCACCCACACATTGCGCTGCCTATAGACGGCGTGATGGCTACAAGCCTACAACAGGCCTTCTCCAGAGCGCTGCAACAGCCAAGACCCTGATCTCTCCTTTGCGGCTGGCGCAGCTAGATGCCGCTGCGCGCTAGGCTGCGCGCTAGGCAGTGCGCTGTAGAGGCCGCCAGCCCCATGGGCAAGTGCACCGAGGACCAGGCCATCAGTTCGCATTACACCGCCAGATGGAGCCGCTGCCCGTGCCTCAGCCAGCAACCAGAGCCAGTGAAGCCTCACAAACACGTCGGCTTGCTATCTCCGTGATCTGTACAGTAAAAGCAACAAGATGACCCATGGCATGGTCTGTGTGCATCCTTGCCATCCCTGCCCCCCAGCAGCCCCCCGCAACCAATCCCCCCGCATCCATTCGTACACGGACGCGATGCAGCTTGCGTGGCTCTAGTCACCACGCACTTCTGGCTGACGTCTGCACACTTGAGCATTGCCTGGTATCAACTCAAATGGTCCGACCCTGAAAATGATTCCCGCCTGTGCCACACCCCAAGTTGTGGTGGCCACAGGCATGGACGCGCATGCGCCGCCACGTTGACGCCCGCAACCCTGCGCGGCGAGTGCATCGTGACCTCCCGACCGTCACACGGCCACGTACGATATCTGAGCTGGGCGTCCTGGCACGCTGCTTGCAAATATGGGCTCTCGCAGACCGCACATCGGAGCCCACACGCCCCCCCCCCCGCTTTCACATGGCCTGCTGCAGGTATCTCCGAACCAGCTGCTCCACGTTCTCATCGAACAGCTCGCACTTGATGACCTGCGCGCAGGACGGCATTCCGATGTGTATGTGTGCGCGCGTGTTAGAGAGCACAAGGAAAACCGCACACAACGTGTGTGTGCTAATACCGGCGGCGGCTCTTCGCCAAATCATCTGTTCATCGGCATAGCAGCTGCGTGTGTCCGCAACCAGTAAGCATGTTGCACACGACACCCCAAACCATCATGCAACCCGAACGCGCCACCCCTGCTTGCCTGCTCGGTCTCATAAAATGGATTCTTCATGACGTAGTCCGAGTAGAGCTCATAGATGCTGCGCACAGCACGTTCCGTATAAGTCTATTAGGGACGAAAGATCAAAGCAGTCCGGCTGCGATTCCGGCCGCCTCCCCGTGCACCAACAGCCGGCCGGTGGACGCATTGTGCGGGAACGCGGAGCGCGACCGGGCTGTCGCGACGCTCACCGCTGCAACAACGCCGGGATGAAGGAGGCGTGCGGGTCCACCACCAGCAGGAACTTGGTGCCGGTCAGGGTCTGGGGCACATCACAGAGGGGCGTGGGCGTGGGTGTGGTCTCGGTCGCTGGTACACGGGGGCCAGGCTGTTCGCCTCGAGCGGCCCAGTGACAAGCGCCTGCCGACCAGTTGTGGCCTCGTGCGATTACACCTTACGCAACACCAGCTCACGCCAACACACTTTCGCCTTTGCCCCAGCTGCGCGCCCGGGGGTCGCGGTCGCCCGTGCTCGGACCACCGGCCGTCCCTGGGCACAAGCCAACCTGCACACGGCCGCATGCGCCCGCACAGCTGCTGCGCACCTGGAAGCAGTGCAGGTTGAATGTGTCCGCCTCAAGCAGCTCTATGCCGGTGCAGCCCGGCACGGGGCTCAGCTGCTGCGCAATGGCGTGCAGCGAGTGCCTGCATGAGGGTCAGGCAGCCGGGGGTATGCCAAGGCCTTGGCCAACAGCGTGTGTCGAGCAGGCCACGCCTCCGTGGTGCCCAGTGGGCCCACACACGAACAGCACCCGTCTCGCAGCGTGAAATCGGAACAGTATCAGCGCCAAGCTTGTGCTGGCCGTCTGCAGAGAGCTGCTCGCCTCGCAGCCAGGCAGCCAGAGCGGCAGCCGCTGCTGTAAAGAACCAGAGGCCCAAAAGTGACAGCTGCCAAGCTCCCATCGCACTCAGGCGCCCACGCTGCCCTCGTGCTCTCCACGCTCCCCCCGCCTCCTCACCAGATGCTGGCCAACCGCAGCGAGTCATTCGTGTCAACGCGCGCAGCTTCCGTGAAATCCTGATAGATTCAAGCGGCGTACACAGGATGAGGGTTGGGC
The DNA here is from genome assembly GCA_016834605.1 of Chlamydomonas incerta. Lineage (NCBI taxonomy): Eukaryota > Viridiplantae > Chlorophyta > Chlorophyceae > Chlamydomonadales > Chlamydomonadaceae > Chlamydomonas > Chlamydomonas incerta. The sequence continues at coordinate 597,632 of JAEHOC010000051.1, read as the reverse complement.
GCGCACTGCCAAACCCCTGAGCTTGGCAGGCCCGGCTCTCCACCCCCCGCCACGTTGCACCAACCTACCCGATTGTAGATGAGACCACCCGACTTGTTGATGACATAGAGCGAGTACACGGACATAGCGCTCGCCGAGTGGAATGCAGAATGCCTCGGCCCCTGGGGCCGCAGGCCTATCGGCTATCTCAGCAGCAAAACGGTAGAGTTCAATGGTGCTTTGAAAGGCCCAGACTGGAAAACACGGTGGTTCGCGCCAACTGTCTGTCTATTGACTACGTGCAGGCCAACAATTGAAGCGACAGGGCAGGTTGGATTTTGTCTTGTTAGATTAGGTGTGTTTTCTAGCGCATAGAATTGCGGACACTCGCGACTGATTGCAATCGGGAGCGCATGCGGGTTCACAGAATTCGGCAACGCGAGAGGGCGCACGCACGCTTTTTGAACACGTAGCAGGAATTCATCTATCAAGTACATACGCGTGTGGCGGTCCTTCACGCAAACGGCTGTGCACATTCAGCAACTGTCGCACGCGACGAGCGCGCAATTGTGCCTCGGACACGCCCAGGTCCATTAGAAGTGCCAAACCCCTCGAGGAAAGGTTGCGGTAGCTCAGGGGGGCCTTGCTGTCAACATTTCGCCTCATCATGTTCCAGCAACGTGTGAGCTCGCTCTGGGTAGTCCGCAGCGCGCTGCACCAGCGGCTACTTGGCGGCTACTAGCAACGAGCTTCCAGCTTGATTCCTTGGCTGTCACCACCGCCGTGGATACGCCGACCAGGATGACAGGCAGCTGGTTCACGCGCTGGTTCTCTTCCGGTTCCTCCGAGTCCGCAGCAGGGTCAACACCGGCCTCGGCTGATACTCAGCCCCAGCTCAAGGGCCACGGCCTCTTCTCACACACCCATAAGAACAAGCATGCACACCAGCACAGCTACGCAGTAGCAGTAGACACCGGCGCCGGCTCACCAGCAGCGACAGCAGCGCCGGCGGCTGCAGCCTCCAGCGTCAGCGCTGCCGAGGCGGCCGCCCACGCGGCGAGGCTGCGGGAGCACGCATCACGCCTGGCGAACGAGGTGCTCAACAATGGGCAGGCCATCAAGCACGCAGCACGGCACGCCGGCTACGCGGTTGCGGCAGACGGGACCCGCCTCTACGTGGATGTGTATGAGGTGGGCTGCGCCGACGGCGGCATCGACACGACAGCAGAGCCGCTTCCAGCGGAGGCCGTGCCGGCGGCAGCGGACGAGGGCGGTGTGGCCAACGTGCTGTGCATCATGGGTGAGAGCCGGGAGCAGGGCTGCACCCGCGGTGGCGGTGCGTTGTGGCCTCACCCTGGCTGCGAAGCTGATGCCGAGATGCTTTCGCAGGCTTTGCGGCTGGGCGCGACGGCTGGCTGCCGCTTGTGCACTACTGGACGCAGCAGGTGCGTGATGCGTTATCACTTATGAGTAACGGATGGCGGGGCCTGAGGGACGATGACGCGATTGGTGTGTACCACGGTATTGGCGTATGGACTCGCTCTGCCGCGACTGACGCCCCACGACCGACCAACAGGCCGGCTCGGAGCTCCTGCATCGCATCCGCCATGTGCGGTTCGCGGTGTACGACAACCGCGGCATCGGCCACAGCGACAGCCCCGAGCCCCGGGCCGCGTACTCGACCGCCATCATGGCCGCGGACGCCATCGCAGTGCTGGTGCGTGTGTGCCGGGCCCTCAAAAGCTTCGTGGATGGGCGAGGATCACCATGAGCTCCCTAACTAGGGACCGAGCGGGATTATCTCGGTGTGCAGGCTGCTGCGCTTTGCTCGCAAAGGAACGCGAGATGCGGTGACTGGCATGCCCAATTCCCGACCCCGGCAGGACCACCTGGGCTGGCGCCGGGCGCACGTGGTGGGGTTCTCCATGGGCGGCATGGTGGCCCTGAAGCTGGGGGCGGCCGCGCCGCAGCGCCTGCACTCGCTCACCGCCCTGTCCGTCACTGGCGGCGGCTGGCAGGTGAGTCGACTGGGTCAAGCACTCAAACCTGACTGCCGGTGGGCGGACTCCGCAGCTGTGCTCGGCGGGATGGCGACACCATACGGCATCTTCGCTGCTGGGTGTCCTTGTCCAGCGGTGGGGCGCCGCTGTGGCCCACCGTGCATCGTGCCTTCCTGATTTGTGTCATGGCCTACTCCTGGCGCGCCATACGGCCCGCTCCGCCCCGCTCCGCCCGTCTGGCCGCGCACCCGGCGTTTCCGTCTCGCCCCTGGGCTGCCGTACACCCTCCACCCCTTTCCACCTTGCCCCTCTTGACCGCACCCGGACCTGGCGCCCACCAGATCATCCCCACCAAGTGGCGCGCGCTCAAGCTGCTGCTGTGGGCGGCCATGGCGCGCACGCCTCACCAGCGCGCCCACGCCGACGTGCACTTCCACTTCAGCCGCGACACACTGCTGGCGCAGATCGAGGTGAGCGGGCGCGGGTGTGCATGTGCGGGGCTGCCCAGCTCGCAGCTTTGCGGGATTTCATTTGGCGGCGGCTTGTGGGTTTTGCGGTCTGCCAGCTTCATCGGATCAAAACGGCTCACGCCATTTAGAAGGAAGACATGGGTGATAGACCAACCACCAGGTAGACCAACCACCAACCAACCACCAGGTTGCTATCCGCGTTCTGATGCTTAGTAAGCGTAACAGAGCACTCGATATGGCTGCAGGATGCGGCGCTGGGGCCCGAGGATCCGAGGTCGCCGGCCGCACACGGCATGGCGGCTGCGGCAGCTGCACAGGTACGCGCTGCCCACCCGGCGGCTTGGTCCTGTGCCTGTGACTCGCCCAAACAGACATGCGCAACCATGCACTGGCCCTGCACACCCGATCTGCCGGCTGCAGGCGCGGCGTGTGGAGGAGGCGCTCGTGGACGAGTACGTCGCGACCTGCCAGGTGCGTGGGCGGGGCTCTTGGTGTACACCACAGGTTTCGGCGCACCCAACAACACGTGAGCGCATGACAGCGGCTCACACGGAGCAGCAATCACGCGCATGCCAAGCTTGGCTCGGTGCGTCTTACTCGCCGCAGTGTGCCCTGACCACCCCTCGCTGCAGGTGGGCGCCCCGCAGCCGCACTGCGGGTTGGTGGGCCAGCTGCACGCCGTGTGGAACCACACGCTGACGCCGGCGGAGCGCCACCGCATCGGCGAGCTGGTGGCGGACGGGTGGGTGGCACCGTGGCGGACGGGGGTCGGCCGCGCGGCGCGGATGTTCCATGTGGCGGCGGGCCGTGCTTGGCGCATTGGCGCGCGTCGGCGGCGCGGCATGGCCGCTGCACGTCTGCGGCCCCCGGCTACGGCACCTCGCATACGCCGTCGGCGTGCGCCAACACGTCCTCATGTCTCCATGCGCCCCGCGCTGCGCCGCGCCTGCTGCTGCAGGGTGCCGGTCAAGCTGGTGCACGGCTCCCACGACCTCATGGCGCACTGGCAGTACGGCGAGCGCACCGCCAAGCACCTGCGCGCCGCCTTCATCCTCATCGACGGCGGCCACTTCATCGCGCGAGAGTGCGCGGCCATTGTAAGTTGCGCCTTGCGCGCATGCAGCAGCAAGGGGTGGGCAGCCGGGCACCGCTTGCCGGCGCAGCACTGCCGCCCGCCTGCGCGGGCGGCGGCGTCAACCGGTCAACCGCGGCACTCGCTCGACGTGTGGTTGCATGCGCATGCGCGCCCACCCCCGCAGGTGTGCATGCACCTGGCGGACTCCATCGTTGCGGCGGGCGCCCCGGGCGGTGCTGCTGCGGAGGCTGCGAAGCCACACATGCTCCGGCACAGGCCGCCCAGCACATCGCCGGCTGGGCTCAGCGGCGACACCGCGGAGCAAGGCCGCCCTACTGCGGCCGTTGCTAATACGGCGGCACCGCCTGCTGCCAGTGAAGGAATGCCCAGCCCGGCCCTACCCATCGCGTGAGCAAGGACATCAGGCAGGAGTGTATTATTGAGTGCGCGTGCTCACGGTAGCAGGGCGACGTGTGCCAGTGATTGTGGCGCGAACTTTGTACAGCATTCATGTAGCAGATGCGTCGAGCGCGACGGTGCGAGCGAGGCGAGGTGTGCTTAGAATTCCCGTGACGGCGGGGGAGGGGGGGGTATTATTCGCGTTCAGGGTTCAACGGTGGACAGAAGCGGCACGTGATGCAAGTGGGTGAGGTTGCACAGATTCTTGGCGTGCACGCCCAGAGGCGGTTGAACGGAGTGGTCCACCTTCAAGGCGGTGTGTGCTGTTGTGTGCTGTGACGCCTCTGCACATGAAAATGCCCGACCGCTCGGAGAAAGAACAGGGGTTAACTCGTGGGGTTAGCCCCTAAAAAATTGTCTTCCTGAATGCGCTGAGGTTGGAGGTTAGAGCGTGAGGCTGGCCGTTCGAAGGAGCGCTTGTAAGATTGCTTGGCTTACGAGGGGTAGGTCTACAAGGGGCGCCGAGGTCTTCGTTCGGTGCGGGGCCACGGGCGTGGCCCGCGTTGCCGCAGCTATCGGGGTGCCCGGGCGCTTGCCCGGGCGCTGGGGAACCCCTATTAGCGAAGTGCTTTCGAAACCCCTGCCGGGGCGTGAAGGTGCGTGCAGGGGCAAGGGCGTGTAGGGGGTGTAACTGCTCGGTGCACCGGTGACCGCAATTCTTTGGCTTCCTGAATTATTGGAATGCATTAAATGGATGAACGTGCTTGAAAGCAGGAAGCTCTGGCGGCATCCGGCCGTCCCATCGTGTCCCCGAGAAAAGGCCGTTGTGCGCCTCCGTTCATATGGTATAAGCTTTGCCTTAGAAATTGAATCCTTCATTATCCCGCCTAAGACTATTTACTGTTTAAGCAGGTTTCTGGACGTTGACCGCACTTGTGAACGGTTCACTCTGCCTCTGAAGCATTTCCGGCTCTCAAGCGGTCCCTGGATACTAAAAAGACATAGCGCACGCCCGTTAGCGTGGGCCTCCCGGCGGAAGGGCAGGATCAATGGCTGAAGACAAAGCCAGGTCCTCTGGCACGCCGGAAGACGTGCTCGAGCGCGTGAAGAGCCATGACTTCCTGGTCAAGTGCCTGCGCAAGGCAAAGTTTTCTGCGGACCTACTCCAGGATACAGTCGATGCCTGCGAAATCAACGATTTGAACGCGCTGGTCCTGGGGTCGGGCGTGCTCAGCGTGTCAGAGGCGTCAGAGCAGCTGTTCCTGATGACGGACGAGGCGAGCGCGGTCGTCCAGGTGTGCCGCAAGGAGTGCCTGCGCGCCGGGGTCAACTTCGGCGACGGAGCCAAGCTGACGCCAGAGGAGCTTGCTGAGGTGGACGAAGGTGCGTTTCTCGCCAGAATAATTATGTCCGTGAGACATGGACGCGAGGCATTCCGCTTGACCGTTTGGCTATTGCTCCTTTTGACGCCCGCAGAGCCCGAGCCCGTGCCAGCAGCACCCGCTCACGCCGGGGCGCACCACCCGGGGCGCGCTCACTCGCACACCCGCATGTCGCCGGGGAAGACGCAGTCGCCAGCAGCACTCCTGGCGCAAGCGGGCGCCGCAAGCCAGCCGACGCCGGCAGCGGCGCCGGCCGCAGCGGCTGCATCAGCCCCCGCGCCTCCCGCACCCGCGGCGGCGTCGACCCCGGCGCCGGCTGCGGCACCGGCACCGGCGGCCAGTGCCCCTGCGGAGCCCTCGCCTGCTCCTTCTCCAGCACCTCAGCAGGCGACCCCGCCTCCCGCAGCCAGCTCCAGCTCGGCGACGCATGCGGACCATCCGGACCCCAACTTCCTCATAAAGCCGCCGGTCGCGGCGAGCGCAGCGGCGGCAGCAAGCACGCCTGTGGCAGCCACGCCTCACAGCGCAAGGCACAGCCACATTCCGCGCCCAGCTGCCGCGACGCCGGTCACGCCCGCAGCCGGGAACGCCACGCCCCGGGAACGCCCGGCCGCAAAGCCCGCGACGCGCGCGTCGCCCTCCACAACCATCCCCTCGCCCGCGCCGGCCGCAGCAGCGCCCACGCCGTCCATGAACGGCAAGCATACGCCCGCGGCCGGAGTGGCGACCAGCAGCGCCAGCTCAACCAAACCGCCGCGGCCTGGCTCGGCGCCCCTGACGGCGCGAGGGCCGGCGGCGACGCCTCACTCCACCACCGCCAAGGAGCGCCCCGCCTCAGCAATGCCCACGCAAACGCCGCCCGCGCGGCTGCCTTCCTATGCGAGGGCGACGGCCTCGCACAAGGTGGGTTCAGCCTGGTCAGACTGACACTCGCTCGCATTTGGGTTGACGCACCTCCCTCTTCTGCATGCCTGTTGCGCCTGAGCGACGTTGTCTCCACTTGCCTCGGGCCTCAGGCGCGCCTGCTCAAGGAGGACACGGACGTGCCGTCCACCTCGTCGCCCCCGCCGCCGGTGACGTTCGCCAGCACGGCAAAGCCGCTGCGGCGAAACTTCTACTCCATGCCGCGCCCCGCAAGCGCCACGCCGGAGGAGAAGAAGGAGCCCAAGCGGCCCATCTTCGACAACATCCGCAGCAGCTTGCTCAGGCCGACGGCGGCGTTCCTGGTGGGTGTGGGGTGGCATGGTTTGTAAGCGATGCTGCGTCTGCCCTTGGGAGCAAGCAGTTCATGGCGAGTTGCTTTTAAATGATGGCTTTTACCCCGTATGTTGCGCTGGAACGAAACACTTCTGTGCTTTGGCTGCAGGCGTGGACGGCGGGCAAGTCCAAGGCGAGCAAGGAGGCGGACCTCAAAACCAGCCAGACCCTGCAGGTGCGCTGTTTCCTCATGCCGTGACACTGCGGGGGATCTGGGTCAGCACTGCTCAGTGAGAATGTGCCCCGATGTCACGTGCTGCGCATGCGCTAACCGCCCATTACTTGCACTTGTGCGGTCTAGGCGGAGTCCTCCAAGTCGGTCAAGGGCAACAGCCCCGCGGTGTCCAAGTCGGCTGCGGGGGCGGCCTCCAGCCCGGGCGCGGCTAGCTCCAAGGCCGGGACGCCGGAGCCGTTCCGCCTGGCGTCCATGGAGCGGCACCAGAAGGCGCAGGAGGAGCTCGCGCGCAAGGTGGGTGCGGAACTGAGGCGGGCCATGCGGGTAGCGATGGGGTAGCACAGGCACTGAGGGCAGGCTGGGTGGGATAATGCCTGCGCGTGCATACGCCCGTGTATTGCATCATATGGATTGCGTTGACGCGGTCGCTGCGTGGTCCGTGCAGCGCGAGGAGAAGGCGCGCCAGGAGTCCAGCATCCCGAAGTTCAAGGCGACCCCGGCGCCCAGCGTGGCGACAGGCGGCCCGCCCAGCGCTTCGAAGACATCGCCAAAGCGGACCTCCGCGGCGCAGACGGTAAGGCGCAACGTGTGCACATCGCACACTGCATCCAAACTGTGCACGGCGCGTCATGTCCACTGGCTCTTTCGTCTACTTGCGGCACTGACATGGCATGCAATTGCTGCGCCCTATCCTCTCGGCTCGACAGGAGGTCTCGTCCACGGTGGCAGCACAGCAACCTTAAGCGGCTGCCGGGCTGAGGTCTGGGCCATCGGAGGTTGTGCGAGCGTACAATGATCAACAGTGGGCAGGCGCCGAATGCTTTATGGCGAATAGGGCACTGCTGTAGATAGCAAGACCGTAAGTGTCGGTCGTTGCAGGTGGAGGGAAAGGTGCCGTGTGGGGCGGAGGGACAGGAGTGCGCGAAGACGGGGGCGGGCGGCAGTGGGCGACATGATGCGCGCGTAGATCGAAATGTTTCACGTCGGGCGTGCAGTCGCACTAGATGGCGATACAATTGCAATGTTATGGGCCCAATTTCGGGGGCGGGAACGCGGATGACGCGTGATGGCGGCCGTCACTGGTGCGGACGCAGGGCGGGTGCCGGCAGGTCCCGAGCGGTCGGCCTGCCCGTAGGCGGGATGCACCGGGACCCTGTATGATGGGCATCAGAGGAGTGCGTAGGCGACATTTGTAGCATGTAGTAGGACGAGCTTGCTTCTTCTGGAGGTGGAGGGTACATCGGACGACTCCGAGGTCGATGTCTTTGTGGGCAAGTTGCGGGCACGAATGCCTGCATGGCAAACCAGGAGGCAAATCCCTTGGCAGCTGCTGCAAAACCCCTTCCGCGGTGTGCAGTCCTAATATATAGGCGCCTTTTGGCAGTGAGCTTGAACCCCAAGGTGCAGCAGTCGTCCAGACGAAACCTTTTTTGCGACGAGCTTGCATACACCATGCTCGCTGGCAAGCTCCGGGCCCCAGCTTCCAAGCAGGCCTGCCCGACTCAGCGTCTTGCTACTCCCTGTGTTTCCAGCCGCGTTGTTCGCCAGCAGCGACTGCAAGTGAACGCTGTCGCCATGGAGGCCCCGTCTACGTTGCGCACCTACCAATACAGCAAGCTGAATCCCGCGGAGCTGAAGCAGGTTCTTGCTCGCCCTCGTATTGATTTCACATCAATCCTTAACACCGTGAGTTGCGCGAGCACCACAACATCTGCGGCGGCTTGCCGCAAGGGCTGGGTTTAAACATCAGGATTTGGGCATAGAGAGTAATTGTGTTGTGAGTGATTTGTAGTGGCATCGGACGGGGCGCTTGAGAGCTCACCCAAGCGCGCTCATTTCGCACAGGTTTCACCTATCGTGGAGAATGTTCGCACGAATGGCGATGCTGCAGTGCGCGAGTACACGGCAAAGTTCGACCGGGTGAACCTGGAGACCGTGTGCGTGCCCATCCAGGTGTGGTGGATGGCCCGCAATTCGCCAGCACGGTGCACATTGTCCATCATCAAGGCGGAATAGAGCACCCTCCTGGGAAACAGCCTGTTTGGGCAAGCTCCAGCGCCCCTGGTCCGGGGAGGGGGCGCTTGTGCGAAACGCTGCTCACTGCGGCTGCGCTTTGCCCTGGGCGCTGCCAGGGGTTCGTCTCCTGGCAGCATCAGATGGTCCTGGCGTCTTGCACGCTTCGGATTGTACCCTCTTGTAAGATCGCATTTTTACTGCCTGCAGGACATCCCCGACCCGGTGCTGCCCGCCGAGGTGACCGCCGCCTTCGACGTCGCCTACAACAACATCCGCGCCTTCCACATGGCGCAGAAGTCCGCGCCCATGGAGGTGGAGACCATGCCGGGCGTGACGTGCAGGTGGGTGCGGGGTGTGTGGGTGTGGGAGGGGTGGTGGGTGGGAGGGGGGGAGGGAGGGGACAGCGCAGGGGCGGCGCGGGTGGGGAGGGGGCGGATCAGGGGTTGCCAGGGTGTAGGGGTGGGGTGGGGAGTGAATGCAGGGGAGGCGCCAGGCGGAGGCGGGGAGCACAGCGGCAGCGTTGACGTGCGGGTGGGAGGATTGCGGGGAAGGAACGAGCCAAGTCGTGCGGGGGAAAGGGAAGGGGAGGTGGAGCGGGAGGGAGCCGGAACGTATGGCGCGGCATGGGCACCCGGGTGTGGCCCGGGATGGACACACGGGCCTCGCCCCTCCATGCGCCCGGGCGGCTAACGACACCCCCGCCACCGACACCCTGCCCGCCCGCCGTGCCAAACCCCGCAGGCGCGTGACTCGCCCCATCAACGCCGTGGGCGTGTACGTGCCCGGCGGCACCGCGGTGCTGCCCAGCTCGGCGCTCATGCTGTCGGTGCCCGCCGGCATCGCGGGGTGAGCGCAGGGGGGGGAGGGGGCCGGGGCGGGGCGGGCGGGGTGGTCGCTGCAGCGGGGGGTGGGGGGACTGGGGAGGGGGGCTTGGGAGGGGGACTTGGGGGCGGGGTAGGCGGCCTGGGAGATGGAAGGGGTAGCTTAAAGGGCAGGGGGGCTAGGGGTGGGGGTACAGGGGCGGCCAGGCTGCCACCAGGCGGTCATGGCGGCACACAGGGGCTGCGGCGCGGGGCAAGGGGTTGTGTTGGCGGGGGGAAGGGTGGAGTCTGCACGAGCCTGGCGGAAGCCTGGCTGCCCATGTGCCCAGCCGCCAGCGGCCGCAGCCCTACGGTGCACAACCCCACACCGCACCATGCTGACTCGGACGTCCGGTGCACGCTGGCTTGCCTGCGCAGCTGCGGCACCATCGTGCTCGCCACGCCGCCGCGGCCCGACGGAACCATCACGCCCGAGGTGCGCGGGCGGGCGGGCGGACACATCGGACTGACGGGAGCAGCAGCCCGTACAGGCGGCGGGGAGGGGGCGGGGAGGGGCTGTCACAGCGCGGCTCTGCCAGCCGGCTGTGCGACCCGGCTGGGTGTGCGTGGACCGTGAGCTGCGGGCGGGGGACCTCACGAGGAGGGCCGGGGCTGGGGTCGGGGGACGGCGAGGGGGCGGGGCCGGACGTGCGGGGGGCGCGGGGCGGGGTTTGTTAATGCGCAAGCCGTTCTCGGCTCCGCGCATGTCTGGTCTGGCATCGATGGCCACAACCTGCCCCCCCCTCCAACATCTTCGCAACCATCTTACTAAGCAAACCCCCACACTCCCTGCTCTGCCTGGCGGCCGCCAGGTGCTGTACTGCGCCAAGAAGGCGGGTGTGACGCACATCCTCAAGGCCGGCGGCGCGCAGGCGGTGGCGGCCATGGCCTGGGGCACCGCCTCCTGCCCCAAGGTGCGGCAGGCGGCGGCGGCGGCGGGAGGAGCAGCGGGAAGCTGCGGAGGGAGCGCAGGGAGCGGAGGGAGCGCAGGAGCGGGGAGTGGGGAGAAGAGGAGCGGAGCTGCGGAGGGCCGGGGAGCGGGGAGCAGGGGGCGGGGAGCTGAGGCCGTGGTGCTCGCCGTGTGCGGCGCTACCTGAGTGCCGGGCCACGCCTGCGCGCGCAATGTACACATCCTTTGTCCTAACACATGGGTTACATACACACACGTGTGCTTGTCTGTCGTTTTCCCTTGTGCTCTCTAACACACGTGCGCCCCCCGCCTGCAGGTGGATAAGATCCTGGGCCCGGGCAACCAGTACGTGACCGCCGCCAAGATGCTGCTGCAGGTGCGCAAGGGGGGGGGACAGGGGCGGCGGGGCGGGACAGGGGTGGCGGCGTGGGGAGTGGGGCGGGCAAGGCAGCAGGGGGCAGGGAGAGCGGACCTGCGAGGTCCGAGGCGGTTGGCACGTACGGAGTCAAGCTGGCCGCATCCCTTTGGGAATGAGTCAGCAAACGCCCCCACAACGCACGGTCCTTGCAACCTTTGAACGCACGTCCGCCGCCGCCGCCGCCGCCTCCTCCTCCAGAACTCTGAGGCCATGGTGTCCATCGACATGCCCGCCGGCCCAAGCGAGGTGCTGGTCATCGCCGACGGTGGCGCCAGCCCCGTGCACGTGGCGGCCGACCTGCTGAGCCAGGCGGAGCACGGCCCGGACAGCCAGGTGCGCGGCATGGGCGTGTGTGTGGGGTGGGTGGGGTTAGTTTTCTCCAATTCCCAAATCAACCATGGGGGGGGGGGAGTGGAAGGGGGAAGGTAACTCGGTCTTAACCCCTGGAGGGAGGAGGGGGCTGTGGAGTTGGGGCCATGGATGGGGAGGGGAGTACGCTGCAGTGCCCGCAGAGATGCAGGCGTGAATGCGTGCATGTGCGTGTGCGTGTGGGCCGTGTGCGTGTGCATACAACGGCGCCGCACATGTCTTGCCGCCTCCTCAACCCACCCGCCCGCTGTGTTGCTGGCAGGTGGTGCTGGTGGCGCTGCCGGGCGTGGACCTGGCGGCGGTGTCGGCCGAGGTGGACCGCCAGTGCAACGCGCTGCCGCGCAACGAGACGGCGCGCAAGGCGCTGGGCCACTCCTACGTGGTGCAGGTGGGGGCGGTGGGGGCGTGGGAGGGGGGGCGGGGCGGCGGGTGGCGGGGTGGTAGTGGCGGAGGCGCGGGGGCTGGAGGCGCAGCAGGCGGGGGCGGGGGCGCGGGATGGGCAGGCGGTCAATGCGCGGGGCCTGCGAACCGGAAAGTGCGAGAGGCTAGCGGCACTGGCCACCCACCCACCCATCCACCCAGTGCACCTATTCCGCTTTTCCAAACATCCTTGCAACCCACCCATCCACCCAGCAGCCAACCGACCGACCGACTGACTGCCGCTATGCACGCCTGCGCACCATGCGCCGCCGCAGGTGTCGTCGCGCGCCGAGGCGGTGCGCTTCAGCAACATGTACGCGCCGGAGCACCTGATCGTGAACGTGGAGGACGCCGAGGACTGGCTGCACGAGCTGGACAACGCGGGTGAGCGGGGGGCGCGAGGTGTGGGACGGGGGGTGCGGGGTGCAGGGTGCGGGGGGTCGCTTGTTCGGGGGTGCGGGGTGGGTAGTTCATTCCAGCTTGGGCTTGTGTTCGCAAGTCGTTGTTATATAATCAACCATGCATGTAACGCGTCGCCCTTGTGCCGACGCCGCACGCAGGCTCCGTGTTCCTGGGCCGCTGGACGCCCGAGTCGGTGGGCGACTACGCCAGCGGCACCAACCACGTGCTGCCCACCTACGGCTACGCGCGCATGTACTCGGGCGTCAGCCTGGACAGCTTCACCAAGAAGATGACCGTGCAGGTGCGCGCGTGCGCCGAGGACGGGGGGTGGCGGGTGTGGGAGCGGCGGGCGGGTGGGGGCTCCAAGGTGGAATGACTGCTGATGCGCGGGGCGGTGCACTATACCGGCTGGCCACTCAGTTTCCCTGGCGACACCTTCCCCTCCCTTCCCCCGGGTTTGATCTGGGTGTGGTTTACCGTAGCATTGGCTGGTAATAACCGCAAACCCTCCCTGCCCCACACCGCGCCGCGTACTGTGCAGAACCTGACGTACGAGGGGCTCAAGAACCTGGGCCCCAGCGTGGCCAAGATGGCGGAGATCGAGGGCCTGGACGCGCACCGCCGCGCCGTCACGCTGCGCCTGGGCATGCAGTGAGCAGGCCGCCGGGAGCTGGCCAGAGCCGCCGCCGCGGCGGTGTGACTGCCGCGCTGCTGCGTTGGCGGCTACGGGACGCGTTGGGGCAGGGTGACCGGGGACTGGCGCGTGCGGCTGGAGCGCTTGTGGGGCAGCTAGCATGTGGGGCAGCTAGCATGTGGGGCAGCTAGCATGTTGCACGGCCGGGGGTAATGTGTGTATCGGTGGTGGGGTGGGGAGGGGGGGCTGGGGAACGAAGGGGTGGGGAAAGCACGATTACGCATGTGGTGTGTGGGCGGTAACGGTGACGTTGAGGCGGGTCCAAGTCCAGATGGCTGCCTGCACGGCGGTTGCCTGCCTTTACTGCGGTGCCGTGCGAGCGCTATCAAGGAGGACGGCAGGGGGGGGGGCAGGAGTGCGCATGATGATGAGCCAGGACCACATCGGACGGGTAAAGGGAGTACCGTATGTACAGCGTGATAGCGTATGAGCGTATGCAAGTGCGCGACCGGTGGTATCATAGAGGTGGTGGCTGCTCTTCCTGCACAGCTGCACGGCGTGCGAGGGACGGCTGGAGAGTGGGCAGCGCTGCGGCACGGCGCACATGCGGACGCAGGAGCAGGCTGTAGAAGCAGTTGCTTCCCATTTTACAAAGACGCACTGGCGCACTTCGAATGCAATGCACCGTACGTCTGCGTGCGTCTGGGCGAGTCCGGGCCAGCGAAGACAGCGCCGCCACGTGGAGGGTAGGGTCAGCGGGCAGGAGACGCTCGACAAGGGGGAGGGCAATCCGCAGGAAGGGGCCGCAGTCCAGGGGCCGACATCGCCGGCCGCGAGACTGCTTAGGATGGTAGCATTACAAGAATGTGCATGCTTATGTTGCTTAGGACTGCAAGGGCGCGTCGACTGTGCCAGTCGACCCCGAAAGGCTGCCATGTCGCGTGTTTTGACGCGCCGAGCCCCGGCGAGTGGCCCTGCTACAGCATAATGTGGACATTATGTGAAACAAAGTGGTTTGGCGGCGTCGACAATTAGCGCAGGCGGCGGCCGGAAGAGCGCCGGCCCCATGCAGCCGACACAATGCACTAGGCGTTTTCTCCTCTCTCCGCCGATTATACTCGGGGCTGTTGACGCCCAACGCATTAGATTCTATAGAGGTGTGCCACTGACATCACAGGTCTTTCAGTGCTTCTTCTTCCGCGAAATAGAAACCTTAATCTCTTCAGTAAGCACTTGAGTCCCGCAACCTAGCAACATGGGCTTCGGCGACCGCGGTGGTGGCCGTGGTGGACCGCGTGGTGGTGGCTTCGGTGGTCGCGGCGGTGGTCGCGGTCGCGGAGACGGCGGCCGGGGTGGCTTCGGTGGCGGCCGGGGTGGCTTCGGTGGCGGCCGCGGCGGTGGCCGCGGTGGTGGCTTCGGCGCCCGCGGCGGTGTTGCCAAGCGCGGTGGTGGCCGTGGTGGTGGCCGCGGTGGCGGCCGTGGCGGCATGAAGAGCGGCGCGAAGGCAGTAATTGAGGCGCACCGACATGACGGAGTTTTCATCGCTCGCGGCAAGGAGGACGCTCTGGTCACCCGTAACCTGGTGCCTGGTGTCAGCGTTTACGGCGAGAAGCGCATTGCCGTGGAGAACGACGGCGAGAAGGTCGAGTACCGCGTCTGGAACCCCTTCCGTTCCAAGTTGGCCGCCTCCATTCTGGCCGGTGTTGACAACATTTACGTCAAGCCCGGCAGCAAGCTGCTGTACTTGGGTGCCGCTTCCGGCACTAGTGTGTCGCACTGCTCGGACCTGGTCGGCCCCGAGGGCGCCGTCTACGCAGTCGAGTTCTCGCATCGCAGCGGCCGCGACCTGGTGAACATGGCTAAGCAGCGGCCAAACATCATCCCCATCATCGAGGATGCCCGCCATCCGCAGAAGTACCGCATGCTGGTGCCCATGGTCGACGTCATCTTCGCCGATGTCGCCCAGCCGGACCAGGCCCGTATCGTGGGCCACAACGCCCAGTACTTCCTCAAGAATGGCGGCAACTTCGTCATCTCCATCAAGGCCAGCTGCATCGACTCCACGGCGCCCCCGGAGGCCGTGTTCGCGCGCGAGGTCAAGAAGCTGCAGGAGATGCAGCTCAAACCCAAGGAGCAGGTGACGCTGGAGCCTTACGAGCGCGACCACGCCATGGTCGTGGGCGTCTACCGCCCCGCCACCAAGAAGAAGGAGTAAGCGGCAGGCGGGCTGTGGGCCGGGCAGCGCACGCACCTCCGCCGGCGTGAGGCGGGCGGCAGCGGTGGGCGGCGGCGGCGTCAACTCATACCGCCGCGGCCGCCTTGCTGCTGCTGGCGCGCTGCGCGCATCTCAGCTGATTGCTGTGTGAAGCAGCAGCCGCAGCCGTCGTGGCGAGGAGTGCGCAGCCTGGTTGCTGGGTGGGCTGGGTGGGAGCATCGGATTCCGGACTTCGGTTCATGTGGGGCGCGCGGGGGTACGGGGTTAGGGGTAGCCATGGTCAACGCCTCGTGGCATGACGAGGTGTGTGTGGGTGGTTGCGCACATGTCGCGTCTGCTGTGCGCACATGTTGGGCATTAGACAAATAGTTTGGGGCTTGGCCAGCCCACGTCTTTCAAATGATTGACTACTACCGAGAGTTGCCGAAGTTAGGCAAGCAGCAGACAAGGGCCATCTGACGGTTTTGACAGCATTGAATTGACCTCGTGCTTGACACCACAGTTTAGATGTGTGTGACTATGTGCAATACTGACTGAGCTAGGACGAGGAGGAGGCCCCGCCACGAGCTGAGGATGGCGGCTTCGGACCCACGATACCTAGGCCGCAACGTGTTTCTTTTTTGCGGTTGAGCAGGATTGGGGAGCAGGTGGTGCGAATGAGCTTTAAGCGTGTGGGAAGGAGTTATGGCAGGTGCAGAGGAGGACAAAGGCTGAGGTGCAAGGATTTTGCACGCCCGTCGCAGGCGTGCCGCGAAGAAGAGTAACAGGCAAACGAGCAGGCGAGGTCTCTTTGTGTCTCGGGAATGGCTTGGGGCGGGGGAAGGGCTGGGGCGGGGGACGGCGTCCGGGGTGCAGCACACACTGAGGGGCGTCGCACAGCCAGAGGGAACCGCATTCAGCAGTCACGGCTACAGGAACACGGGGGCGGGGGACGACAGCAGCGATGGCTTGGGGTTGGGACGTTGGGTCACTCGGGTGCTGAGTCAGCGCCTAACTCATTGTCACCAGGTCAGAACGCGCGTACAGAACTTGCAGCAGCAGCAGCATGGCAATGCGGGAGAGGAGGGGCGCATGAGGGCACAGCTAGCTGGCGGTACTTGCATTCGCATTCTCTAGCAAACACAACGCTGACAATAGGGAATGTGGGATCAGGGGTGCTGGTGGGATGCACAGCGCAAGGGAGCTGGTGGGATGCACAGCGCAAGGGAGCTGCGCCAGCAGCTGGTGCAGCTCATAACCCCGGCCTGGCTCGCACGGCGTTGCAGCGCCGCCGCCGCGCCACCACACCCCGGCATCCTTTTTCCAGTCATCAGTGGACGATTGCCAACAGGTTGCGCCGGCCGGCCGTGCTTCTGCCGCTTCACCTCGCCGTTGCATGTGGGCGGCCGCCCTTTACAATGCGACCCTCATGGCCTCATCAGCCCCCGGCTGGGTCATCGAGTCCTGCCCCTCCGCCTGCTCGCTGCACTAGGCGTGAAATTTCAGGTCCAAGCCACGGGTCCAAGCCACGGGTCCAAGCCCCAGCGTGAATTCCCTGCTGCACCACACGCCTCAACTGCTGCTCTCGCACCCCGCCACTGCTCCTGCCCTCGCACCGCGGCCCACTGCTTCACGTCCTCCCGCTTGCCCGCGCCGCGCTGCCGCCGTCGCTACCTCCCTAACTACGCCAGCCGGGCCGGTGCCAGGAGCGCCCGCGGCTTGCCCGGGGCGCCCTGCAGCGGCGACATGTCCAGCCGCACCCAGCACAGCAGGTGGTTGGGGTACGCGGCCGGCTGCTGCGGGTCCACGTAGGGCGGCGGGGGGCACACACCGCGCCCCGTCACCACCGTCCTGCTCCCGCCCTCGCCACCGCCACAACTGGTGCCTGCCGTAGTGAACGGACTCTCCTCTCCAACGTCATCCGCGCGCAAGCATATCGCATCCAGGGCCCGCGGCTGCTTGGCCCGCCAGTTTGTTGCCACCAGCGGAGCCGCCGCCTGCGGCTTGACACCGCCCGCCTGACCGCTGCTGCCGGCGGCTGACCCGCCAGCCGCGGCTGCAGCCAGCGCGTTGAACCAGCCCTGGCGAGAGAACACGTCCCACCCGCTTTCTCCCGCCGCTGCTGCTTTCCCTGCCCTTGCCTTTGCTTTTGCCTCAACCTTAGCTGGCGCTGGTGCTGCTGTGGGTGCTGACTGCAGGGGAAGCCCCGCCGCTGGCAGCGCCCTACTCACGTGCAGACTGACCGCCACAGCGTCCGCCTCCACGGCGTATGCCTCCAAATCCAACCCAGCCGCCTCCGCCTCGGCCCCAGACCCAGCTCGTGCACATGCCGCCGTCTGGCCTCCGCCGCCTGGGCTGCACGGCGGGGGCGGCCCGGACCAAGCAACGGGCCACTGGGGCTGCGGCGCCGGTGAATCCGCACACCGCGCGTGTGCCAATGGCGCGGCGGGGAGGCCTGCGTGGTGGCGCTGCAGCAGGTGCTGCTGCAGCGGCCCCGGCAGGCTCTGCTGTGCCCACTGGTGCCGCTGCAGCGCGGACCCTGCGCCCGCCGCCGCTGTGCATCCCCAATCCTCCCCCGGCAGCCCGGCACCGGCGCTGCCACCGTACAGCGGGGCGGCCTGCCGGGGAGACGGTGCGAGTGCTGCCGTGCTGCTGCTGGCAGCGGTGGCGGCCGGCTGCTGCGCCGCCTCCGCCACGGCGCCTGCCCCCCGGCGCTGCGCCGGCCCGCCACCGCCGCCGCCACCGCCTGCTCCGACGCCGGCGTGCGGTCCAGCGGCGGCCGCGACGGGCCGGCCCGGCGGCGAGCAGTTGAAGTCACCGGCGATTGCCACCAGGCCGCGGCGGTGGCGGCCGCGCAGCAGGCCTCCCAGCATCCGGCGGCGGAGCAGGCGGCAGTTGGGGGCCTCGATGGCTGCGGCCAGGCGGTTCAGGGCCGCCACCTCGGACCCTGGGGGTGGCGCGGCATGGGGCGGCAAAGCCGTGTCAGGGCCTCCCACAGCCATGCTGCAGCTGCCGCATCCACTGCTGCAAAACCAAACGTGCAATCATATGCGGTAATCCGGCAAGGCTGACCGCACGATGCCCAATCAAACATGCGGCCGGCGCGGCGTGCATGCTGGGGCGCTCTCCCCCCGGACCTCCCAGGCTCCCAGCCCGCCGCCCGCACTCACGCGCCGCAGCCGCCTCCGCCGCCAGGTGCACGTTGACCACCAGCAGGTTGGCCCAGCCCACCCTGCGTGCAGGCGGAGGCGGCGGTGTGGGGGCATCGGAGTGGGTGACGGGTGGGGTGGGGTGTTGTTGGGGTGGGATGGGGTGGGGTGGTGTTGGGCTGGGCAGCACAGGGTTTGGCAGTGCGGCGTGCTGCTGTTTTGGGGAGCGGGCAAGACCGCGTGTCCAGCGCACTGAGGCCATGCGGCCGCCCCGCCCGCACCTGAACAGGCCGAAGAAGGGGCTGCGGATGAAGCGCCCCTCCGCGCCCGGCTCCTGCCGCCCCCGGAGCATCTGCGGGGGCGGGCCCCGCGGTCAGCAGCCAACCACTTCCACTCTACGCAATAATATAGCGGCCGGGATCCGCGCACCGCACATGCACATGCACGAGCACCTACACATGCCACTGATGCCGAAAACAACGCCCGCCCGCCCGTCCGCCCTCACCGCCCGCAGGTCGTCCTCCCGCAGCAGCTGGAAGCTGCATCCGGGGTCGGCGAACAGCGGCGCCGGCGGCGGCGGTGTGGCGGCGGGGCGGCCGCATGGCGCCAGCCGCCGCGGCAGCCAGCGAGACGGCGGCGGGTGTGGGGCGCTGGGCGGGCCGCTCCACAGGAAGGCGGCCCGCTCGGCGTTGTTACCCAGCGGGCTGCGCGGATGCGGTGTGGAACGGGCGCGGAAGGGGGGAGGACGTGGGCGCCGCCAGCTCTGTTAATCAGCATGTTGAGTTTCTGTTTGCTGTACTGTCTTGCAGTCAGCCCAGCAGTCTCAGCACCGCCCACCCCGCGCAATCACGCACCCCGACGTGACGCAGTGCCACGTGCGCACTCCTCCTCTACCATTGCCGCCACTGCCAGCACCCGCCGCCGCCGCCGCCGCCGCCGCCGCCGCCTCCTTCTCGTTGAGGTAGTCGGCCAGGAAGGCCACCGCCTCGCCGCTGAACACCTCCTGCAGCGCCACCACCACGCCGCAGCCGCCGCCCTCCGCCGCGCACAGCTGCCGCAGCGTGGCGCACACGTTGGCGACCTGCAACCGCGTGCGTGCGCGCGTGTATTTATGTGTGTTAGAGGACACAAGGAAACAACATGCGTGTGTGTGTTTATGTGCGTGCGTGTGGTGCCAAGCGCCATCCCTGCAGGCTTGAGGTGCTGCACCTTGTTGTTAAGGTGTACACAACGTGCACAGCGGCGTGCGCACAGGGCTGCAGCCAGGCACGCTGCCATGGCGACCGCCGGCCTCGCAAGAGCCACCACACGGTCCTGCCCGCGCCCCACACCACACGACCCCCCGCCCCCCCCCCCGCAGCACCTTGCGCGCGGTCAGGCGGCAGTCGGCGGCCTGCAGGCTGAAGCGCTCCAGGTTCCAGGAGGCCAGCAGCACAGCGGCTGGGCAGGCGCGGAGGAGGAGGAGGAGTGGCGGAGGGGAAGGGAAGATGGCAGGGGTGGTGACTTGGGCGGTGGTGCAGGGCGGGGCTTCGATTGGGTGCCGCAGGGGCGGACGCATTGCGCGCTCGCGCACTGCAGGCAGCGAAGAGATGCCCACCTTTTGGACGTCGGGATACGGAGGTGGGGCGGGGCAGCCACGGCAAGCAGGGGGGCTGAAGCAGGGCGCCGGAGTCGAAGGCTGCTTGCCGGGTGGCAGCGGGCAGTTGCGCATCGCCGGGTGGCGGTCCTGGTGGGGAGAAGGTGGTGGCGGCACTGGCGGCGACGGACCTTGGTGGGCCCGGGCCGCTGCCGGCAGCTGCGTGAGCTTTGAGGAGGTGTCGAGCTAGCCCCAAGCCTTTGCTGTAGGTGTTCCGCTTGTCGTTGCAGCCGGGACAGCGCCAGGGGCGCGCCGACGCAGGCTCGTAGCACGGTGAAAGATGCGCCTGCTCAAGCTGCACCGCCAGCTGCTGCTCGAGCGAGCGAGCGCTGACACACGGCGCATCCGTTTGCGTAAGTCCTTCTGAGCACAGCGGGCAGCGCTGCACCGCGTGCGGCGAAGTGGCGCAACCAGCCATGTCTACCAGCAATCTTCTCAGTGGTCGCGCTGATGCCCACGATGCAGGTGGCTATGTGCTTCTACGTCATATTAAAAAGGTGTAAGGAGGAGCCACAGGCACTGCAGCCGTATTGGCGACGCGGGGGCCACTTGGAATTGCAAGGGTCGATGTCGAGAGCTGTCGTCTTTCCGCGGCGCAAGAACTGTTGCCATTATAAAATTGCGACTGGAATATAAAATACTCGGCTATGGGCGCGTCAGTTTCATCAAGCGCGAAGCAACTTGCGCAACGAGCTTTGCCCACTCGCAAGCTCCAACCTTTGAGCCCAGCCGAATTAGGTGCGACTACCTATCGTATTATCTTGTTGTATGCGGCTTGAATCCAGTCCTTGTTGCCTTGTGTGCGCAGAAGCGCTGAACAGGCTCGCTGCTCAAGACCAGGCGCGCATGAAGGAGATGCTCAGCATGGAAGAAATGAACACAAAGGATACGTCCTGGGATCAGCTCCTTAACAAGCTGGGCGGAGCAATCAAGGGCCGGGACTTGTCACCTGACACACCCGCAGAGGTGAAGAGCGCTGACATTTGTGTTGGCTGTGGATGCTCGCAAATGGGACGGTGTCACATGGCTGCGGGTCTTCGGGTCCCGGCCAGGCGGGTCTGCGGAAAGACGGTGGGCGCTCGAGCGTGACGCGTCGTGCCGCCCTCCACTCTCCTGCCAACGCCCGCAGGCCTCCACGAGCCACACCGCGCCGGCCATGCCGCCTGCGCGACCCCGCGCCACGCTCAGGTCGCCCTCCGCAGCGCCGCGGCGCCAGTCGCCCTCTGCGGACGACCAGCCGGGGCGGCTGCAGTCGTATGTGCTCAAGGAGGTGCTGGAGGCGCGCACCGCCGCGGCGCAGGAGGGCCGGGAGCTGGACCTGACGCCCTACACCAGCACGTGAGCGGCACGGGAGCTGGGGCTTGGGGTGGTGGGCGCCGGTCAGTCATCTGGGCCGTGGCCCCGGCAATGCTCACGTCGGCGCGTGGCTGGACAGTCACCGCAATGCAGCGTACAGCGAGACGCTGCCGACCCGCTCTCGCACCCGTGCCTGACGCCGGCCCGCCCTGCCTGCCTGTAAGCCCCTCTCCCCCGCCCCGTCCCGCCTCACAGCTATGGCGCAGACCGCTCCAAGCTGCTGACGCTCATGGAGTTCACCTGCCTGCCGGTGGTGGGCAAGGTGGCGACGTTCGGGCACCAGTACGCCTTTGCGCGCGCGCCCGCCTGGTGGGTGCGGGGCGGCCTGTCGGGCGCCAAGTACGTGTCGGAGCCCCTGACCCCGGCCCCGGCCGCCGGAGCCGGCTCCAGCTCCCCGCAAGCTCCGCAAGCGGAAGCCGCGTCTGCAGGGACAGCAGCGGGTGCCAGCACCAGCGGCGGCGGCGCGGCAGGGCGGCCAGCGGCGGGGGCGGCGGGCGCACGGCGGGCGCCGGCGCCGGCGGACAGCAGCCGCGGCGTGGGCGACAAGGCGGACGACGAGCTGATGCGGCAGCTGCTGGGCAACCCCGTGGCGCCGTCGGGGCCGGAGGGCGGCGGCCCCAGCGGCCCGACCGCCATGTTTGGGTCGGGCGGCGCGGCGGGGCGGCCGGCCAAGGGGAAATAACCGCGGTGCGCTGGGCTCAGCCGCGCCGCCGCCAGAAGTCCCGGAGGTCACGCCAATTCAGGCGGCGATGCGTGATGGGCTCGGATGGGCGTTTGGGTACTTTGGACGTACCGTAGGTGTGCGTCAGGAGTAGCCGATAATGGACTGTTGGCCGCGCGTGAAGCTGCAGACGATGCGGGTGCACCGAGCGGCGTGGCGGCGTGGCTGTGCGCGGGTGGTGGGGTGCGGCCTCCAGGACGCAGCGGCAGGAGCACGTGGTGCCCGCAGGGTTGTTCCTCAGGTCGCGTACCATATGTGCGGGCATCGGCTTTGGTGTCGACAAGCTAGGACACGCATGCTGGTTGATGGCGGTCTCGGACATCTACGATGCGCAGGGTGGTAGGCTCTTCTCTTGTGGGCTTACAGTTGAAGGCTTTCTGCCGACTGCCGTGTAGCGGTACCATCCAAGCCACACACCACAGTCGCGGCCCGGCAGTAGCTGCACGCTTACCACCCGAAGCGGCTCACAGCACGACACACCGCTACGACCTCACAGCTACTCGGCGGCCTGCCAGCGGCGCCCCGCCCGCCCCTGTTCAGGTTGCACTAGTGGTTGAGCGCTGCAATTACTTGGTGAGGCGCACGCCAGGGTGCAGTTAATAGTCCTCAACACACCCCAGCACCGGCAGAGGGTGGCGTGTCACCGTCTCGGCAGAGGCAGGCAGAGGGACGAGCCCCGTACAAGACAGTAACACAACAGCAGCTGAAGCTGCAACCGCACGCAGCGCGCACTGAACCACAAGTAGTGCACACAGGCATGTACTCAACTGGTGCACGCCGCGGGGCACTGACACCGCACGGCTGTCGTGTCGCAGTAACTAGCCTCATCTCCGCTGCGCTGCTTTTGAGCCAGCACCAATCTCGCGCGCCCAGCCACCAATCACATGCATTTAAGCTGCATGCCTACCCCCCGCTACCCACCGAGGCACCACACGGCGGCGCCACCTCGTAGCGGCCAGCTGCTGCGCTGGCCCTCGACACCACTCATCAGAACACACCGGGGGCGGCTCCCCGACACAGCCGCCCACTTCTCGTCCTTGCACTCCACCTCCCGCCACCTCCCTCCCCTCACCTCCCTCCCCTCCGCTCCGCCCTTCTCACTGCCCCCCTCACCACCCCTCCCGCCCCTCCCGCCCCGCCTCCCCCCCTCACGCGATGTGCCGCAGCGCGCTGTAGCCCAGCCCCATGCCCAGGAAGGTGCCCAGCGCGTAGCCCAGCGTAGAGGTCAGGATGCCCGGCACCACACTGGACGTCCAGCCCTTGGCCGCGGCCATGCCCGCCACCGTGGAGGGGCCTGGGGGGGGGCGGACTTGTGGTTCAATGTGGGATCACTGATGTGTGCGTGGGTGCTTGTGTGCCGGTGGGCGGGTTGCCGGCCCGTGTCGGTGTGCTTGCGTGCCGACCAGTGCCGACCGCCCATCAGCACTACAGCCAGAGCACCCGCCACAGCCCCCGCCCCACCCCAGCGGCGGGCGCCATCCCCTCGCCGGCCGCTATCGTATTCATGTCGGGTTGGCGATTGTTGAATTCTATATCGCAATGAAGCACCCGGGCCCCCGGCCCCCCTGCCTCCACCCTTGTCTCCACCCACCGCCGATGTTGGCGTTGCTGGCCAGCAGCAGCTCGCGCATGCTGAAGCCCAGCAGCCGCCCCACGCCCAGCAGCAGGCCCAGGTGCGCGGCCAGCGCTAGGGCGCTGAACAGGAACAGCACCGGCGCCGTCTGCACCACCAGGCCCACGTTGGCGGAGGCGCCGATGGTGGCGTAGAAGATCTGCGAGCGCGGTCCCGTGTGGCGTGCGTGTGTGCGTGAGTGTGCGGTGTTAGAGCATTACTGTGTGTTTGTGTGCGTATGTGCAGGGGGCACGACGTCGAGGAGGGGCACCTCAGCTGGACGGGGTCAAGCGGCGTGGACATGGGTGTGACGGGCATGAGAGGTGCAGGTCGCCCTTCAGGTTCACGCACCACCACTTCATACAAGGTCCAGACCCTGCCTGCCAGGCTGCTGCCCCACCCACCCCACCAAGGCTGCCCAACCGCCGTTTTGGAGTGGATTTCCCACCCCACCCCACCAAACCCAATCCGCCCGCCCGCCCGCCCGCCCGCCCGCCTGCCCACACATGCCCGCCCGCCCACACATGCCCACCCACGCCCGCCCGCCCGCCCGCGCACGCGCACCTGCATCAGGATCTGCGCCAGGCCCTCGGCGGAGGGCACCAGCGCCGCCAGCCGGCGCGGCACCGCGGTGGCCAGCGCCACGGTGAGGCCGGTGATGAGCGTGATGGCCTGGCCGGGCATGCCCCACACCCTGTGGCGGGCGGGGCAGGGCGGGGCGGGGCAGGGCGGGGCGGGGCGGGGCGGGGCGGGGCGGGGCGGGGCGGGGCGGGGCGGGGCGGGGCGGGGCGGGGCGGGGCGGGGCGGGGCGGGGCGGGGCGGCAGCGGTATTGGGGCAGGAATGCAGGATCGAGTGCGCAGGGACATCACCGTCGGCTGAAGCGGTTGGGCGGAGCCGTTCAACGCACACACACACGAACGGAAAGTGACACATTGTGCTGCCACAACAAGCAGCCCCGCACGCCGACCCACCTGGCCAGCGCCACGGCGATGTAGCAGATGGCGGCGGAGATGGACAGCGAGGTCAGCGCCTCCGTCACCTGCACGGCGCATGTGCAGGGCACGTGCAGGGCGTGTGCGTGTGTGTCGCGGGGGTTGGCGGTGATGCACGCGCCTCGCAGACGCGGCGGTGACAGCGCGTGCGTGCCGTGGGCAACACGGAGGTAACGCGTGTCACACTTGAAAGAATGAATGGGCACCGGGGGGGGGGAACGGACGCGGCGTTCGCTCACCGTGATGACCTTGCCGCCCCCGCTGTCCGCGTGTCCGCCGCCGCCGCCGCCGCCCGCCGTCCTATCTTGTTGGCCTGCATCGGGTGGGATGCGCCTGCGCACGCAACAACATTAACAGCAGCGTGTGGTCCTGCTGGGTGTTGACAGGAGTGGCAGCCTGCAAGGTACCCCAGTCCCCTCCGCCCGCACCGTGCCAGGTAGTAGATGGTGACGAAGTAGAGTGTGAGGATGAGGTCGTCTGCGGCCAGGCCGGCGCCGAACACGGAGGGCGACACGTCCAGTGCCTCACTGACTGCCATGTAGTTCACGGCGCCGCCGATGTGGCGCGCGGTCAGCGCCGAGGCCACCTGCGGCAGGTGGGCGGGTGCGGCCGGTGGAGCGTGCGTGTGAGGAGGCGGCGGGTAGCAGCAGCAGCAGCAGCAGCAGCGGGTGGGCAGGGCAGGAGGTCGTTGCTGAGACCTGGGCGCAACACATGCGCGCGCACACGGTCGGCATACACGCACACGCACATGCACAAACACACACATGCAGCCACAGTCTGCATGTTTCCTCTCTCGTGTTATCTAACACATGCAGCCAGCCAGTGTCCTACACCGCAACCCAGCTGGTGCCTTGGCTTTGTTCCCAAACCCAACCCCAGAGGCCCCAGCGGGCCCCCAGCGGGCCCCCAGCGGGCCCAGCGGCCGCAGCCGCCCCCGCGCACCTTCCAGCCCTCGTCCCCCAGGTAGCGCCCCAGCGGGAACACCGACATGGCCGCCAGGGAGCCCGCCACCGTGGCCGCCGCGCCCAGCAGGAACGCCGCCAGCATGCGGCCGGTCTCGGACAGGATGCGCCTGCGCGCGAGCACGTGCACGGGCACGGGCAGGGGAGGGTTCGCATGGGCATGGGTGGCCACTAGCTGACAGCCGCACGAGTCGGTGCCCCCCGCCGCGCGCAACCCGCCTCCCGTCCTCTCGCCCTCACCGCACAAGCCTCCCAAGCCGCGCAGCTGTGTCAACACGGACCCACGTATGCCCTCTCCCTGCCCCTCTTCCCTGCCCGGCCGCCGCACCGCAGGTCCGCCGCGAACAGCAGCATGGGTATGGCCAGCGGCAGCAGGTACTTGTACACCACGTGCAGCTCGGGCGCACCGGGCGGCAGCACGCCGCTGTTGGCCAGCAGCATGCCCGCCAGCGTGGACACCAGCGCGCTGCAGGAGGCGGCGGCGGCGGCGGGGTGGGTGGTGGCGGGGTTGGGGTTGGGGTTAGGGTGGTTAGGGTGGTGGGGTTGGTGGTGGTGGTGAGGGTGGTGGGGGGATCCGTTCATTACTGCGGTAGTTAAGCCGAGGCGATGCTGGCAGGTGTTGCAGCGTCCACGTCTTGGCGTGCATAAAGGGTGGTTGGGGGCGGTGATGGCGGTGGTGTGTCACGTGGGTGCGTGAATGGACAGTGGCATGGCTAGGTGTCCGGCGGGCGCTGCGGGCGGTGCGGTGCGGGTTTTCAAAAAGGTGGCGGCGCTCACCCGCTCAGCTCCTTGCCCAGCCGTGTCCGCTCCGACCTGTGTACGACAGCAGCAGTACGGATCCAGATTACGTGAGTGCGCAGCCGGTACCTGTGGGGCGGAATCCAACCGCAGGGCCAGGCCTGGCATGCCGCGTGCGCGCAACGCCAACGCCCCGGCCGCAGGCTCTGCACCGCCCCCACGGCCTGACCTACCACAGCCCGAAGGCGCCCGCGAGCACCAGCCCAGTCCACACGCCCCATGGACCTTGGAGTGGCAGCAGGGCAGGCAGCTCAGGCATGGATATGGTCAGGCTTGCAGCCGCGCGGACGGAGGGCCGTCGAGGGACCGAGGTCGGGGAGCCGAAGCGCGCCCCTGGGCCCGCAGTCCCTGCCGACACGCGCGCGCCGTCGGCCGCCGAAAGTCCAGCGACCACTACCCCCGTCAGCGAAGCCACATGCGTAGCTGGCAGGCGTCGAGTCCGCGACCAACGCTCGCGTCGAAATCGCGTGCATGCCGCGCCGTGCGAGCTAGCGAGCGTTGGTTGATGCCGTGAGCGGCATAGTGCGCTATTCATCTTATTAGCATGCGCAGGTTTTTGGCGGTGTTAAGTTGCCCGGATGTGAAGCGTGGCGTTCTTCTTCTAGAACTGTGCAGTTCCAGCGCGATTGGCACCAGTTGCTCTTATCTTGTGTGGATTATTGGGTAATCCATAGTCGATATTACGGATGAGCAACACGCGAGCGCCCGTCGAACCGGGAGTCGCAAACTCGCAAGTTGCTGGCACCCCATGGCCGGCCCCATGCAAGGGCCCATTGCCCCAGCAGACTCGAGCCCACCAGCGTCGCCCCCAGCGCGCATTCCATCGACATCACCCAAGTACGCAACCACATTCGCGCGATTTACCGGTTATGCACATTGTCATTCCAAGCAGCCTCTCTTCCACCTGCAGGCCCTGGCCCAAGACCTCATCGTCCTGACAGTTGTCCTTGCCCTCACCCTGTACAACGGCTGACCTCTGCCTGCAAAACACATCTCAGGATTGCCCCCGACCAGGCACCTCGCTGTTTACGACAGAGGCACACATCCTGCCAGTGGGAGCCTCCACCCAAGTCATCTGATGTCCATACTGCCCAAGGCCCAAAAGAGTAGCGAGTCACAACGCTCAAGACAGGGCTCATTTGTTCAAGCTGAGTAATCAAACCCAACTCACACTCCCACCAAGCCGTACGGCAGCGCGCCCATGCAACCCACACGCGTCAAGGTTGCGATGATGGAAGCAAATCGACCGACCATGCATCAGACCGCCAGCTGTACACCGGTCACGCCGTGGCAATCAGCGACCCCGGCAACGTGCGCGCCACAACGAACGCAATGTAAACGCCCAGCCTCTCGCACACCACGCTCACATGATCTTCTAGTAGCCTGCGGCAGCACCTCCCATATACATACCGGTACCCAACATACATCTCCTCCTGCTCCGCCGCCTGCTCCTCCGCCGCCTCCGCCTCCTCCGGGCCGCTCTACTCGCTCCTGGCCGCTCAGTACATGAACTCCTTGTACAGCGGGTCCACCGACCGCTGCCACTTGGTCTCGTACAGCTCAAGCAGGTGGTCGGCCTGCGCGCGGGCGGCGGCGGCGGCGGCGTCAAGGTAGGCGACAGACAGCGGGAGCGAGCGGTCGCGCCTGGCGCCGTGGCGGCCCCCTGCCGCCGCACCCCACACCCGCACCCGCACCCACACCCGCACCCACAGCCGCACCCACACCCACACCCGCACCCGCACCCACACCCGCGCCGTGGGCTCGCGCAGCGCTCGCGCCCGCCCGCACCTGTGTGAGGCCGGTCTCCGCGATGACCTCCAGGCGCTTCAGGAAGGACGTCTCGTCGTAGCCGCGCCGCTCCAGGCCGCCGTGCGCGATAGCCACCACCTGCAGGCGCACAGGCCGTGTGTGTGCGTGTGTGTGTGTGTGTGTGTGTGTGTGCGTGCGTGTGTGTTGCTGGAGCGCGCAAGGACGAGGATTACCCAGGACAGGGTGCAGTGCGGTGCGATGCAACCTACGTGTATCATGCGACTACACCGCACCGTACCGCACCGCACCGCTGAAACCGTGTCCAGCAGTGCCGTGGCGCCATTCCCATGCCCCCGAGTCCGTCGATTGCTCCTGGCTTCCCCCCGCCCGTGCGGCATCCCGCCGCCCCATGCCCCCGCCCCGGGCCCGCCGCCCCCGGGCCCGCCCCCGCCGACCTGCTTGGCCACGTCCTGCACGGTTCCGCTGCGGAAGGGCGTTCGCAGCCCGAAGCGGGTCACCTCAGTGCGCAGGTAGTCGCGCTCGGCGGGCGTCCAGTCGTTGATCAGCGCCAGCGCCTGGCGGGCCGGGCGTGGTGTGGGTGAAGGTGTGGGTGGAGGTGTGGGTGGAGGTGTGGGTGTGTGTGCGCGCGGTCAGATACACATAGCACCACTGCCAGCATGTAAAGAGCAAGCGAGCAGGCGGCCCTGGTCCTGGCAGCTTTTGCGCCCGGGTGCGTAGGCACGCACGCACACGCACCTGGCGCTGCGCCTCCGGCTCGTATATGAGCCCCACCCACAGCGCCGGCAGCGCGCACAGCATGCGCCAGGGGCCGCCGTCCGCGCCGCGCATCTCCAGGAACTTCTTCAGCCGCACCTGCGCAGCCCGCACCGCACCGCCCGCCGTACACACGGAGCGGCCACAGCGCGTCAGCAGTGCTCACCAGCAACCCCACATACGGTAAGCGCCGGCTGCTCCATCAGCAACGACAGCACTGCCCGCCGCCGCGCACGCCGTTCCCTGGGCCCCCTCCAAAAGTTGCCGGCCCTGCCACGCCGCCGCCGCCGCCGCACCTCTGGGAAGATAGTGGTCAGGTGGTTGGCCCAGTCCGCCATGCTGGGGTATTCGCCTGCGCACCAGCCGGGCGTGGGACATGAGGCGGGGCAGCGGGTCGTGCGGGGCAGCGGGTCGTGCGGGATGGGCGGGAGGCGCGGCTGCATTGCGACTGCGCTGCGCTGCGCTGCGCTGCGCTGCGCTGCGCTGCGCTGCGCTGCGCTGCGTGTGGCCCGCTACAGCCTCGATGCACTCTTGCCCGTGTGCACCCACGACTCCCATTACTCCTATACGCAACGACCTGCAACGCCCGTGTGCGTCCATCAACCTGCCCAGCTGCTGCTGCTGCTGCAGCGCTAGTCACCCTAACGATGCCCTCCCCCCGGCTCCTGCCGCCCGCGCATCAGGCTGCGCCCCGCCTCCGCTCTGCCCCGAGAGCCCAACCCAGCCCCCGGCCCCGCCCCCAGCGCCCGCCCCGGCGCTCAGGCCTCTCACCCGGCAGCGCGGGCAGCTTGCCGGCCATGAAGTCCTTCCAGCTCATGCCCAGCGCGTTGATGTACTGCCCGTTGCGGTACACGAAGTACATGGGCACACCCATGGCGTAGTCCACGTAGCTGCGGCGGGGCAGGCGGGGCGGGCGGGTGGGCGGGCGGCGGGATCACCGTTCGACAGCGTGGCCGTGTGGGTCAGCAGGCCGTCAGCAGGCGGTGCTACTACCTACTCCCCCACCTCCACACCAGCACACCGGCAGGTGCCGGCGCCTGCCGCTGTGCGGCGGTGCCCCTTGCTGGCAGCCGCCCGTGCCCACCCCTCGCTGCATGCCCCAGCGCGCACGTCGCCCCTGCCTTGCGGCCGACCCACAGACCGACCGACGGACCGACCGACAGCCGGTGGCCACCGCTCTGCATGCGGCGCCCTCTGAGCTGGCCCGTCCACATCCCAGACCGTGCGGCAGACATTGCGCCCCGCACCGCCAATGCCTGATGCTCCCACCGCACGCTTTATAGCCCCTGGCCCGCCTGCGCAGCTCCACAACTCCACAACCTCTGCTTAGCTACTCCTCACGCAGCCGCAACCCCACTCATCCTCCGCATCGTCCAACCAAACCGTGCTGCCGCCCCAGCGCCTCCCATCCTCTCCCCCCCCCCGGCCTGCCGCCAGCCGCCGCCTGCCCCCTGCCTGCCGCCGCACCTCTCAAAGCACATGTCCTTCTCGAACACGAACGGCAGGTTGCCGGTGCGCGAGGCGTCCACATCCGTCCACACGTGCCCGCGCTGGCTCACGTAGCTGCGGGCACGTGCACGTGGACAACACAGGCAAGCGGGGACGCGGGGGGGTGTCAGGGGTCTTAGCAACGTGCCAGCGAAACGCCGGCACGATCCCCACAGCCAGCTCGCTGGGCCCTGTCCGCCTGCCCGCCCACGCTTATGGCCATAAGCCACCACCCCGCCCGCTCTCTGCCCACAACCACCCTCCAACCCGCCACCCGCTGCATCTGTCCTGTGGCCCCACCCACCCCTGCCGCTGCCCCTGCCCTACCCGGTGGGCTTGCCCTCCTTGAAGGGCGAGTTGGCGAACAGCGCGTTGGCGATGGGCTGCAGCGCCAGGCCGATGCGGAACTTCTCCACCATGTCCTGCTCGCTCTCAAAGTCCAGGTTTACCTGCGGCGGCGGCACACCGTCACGTGCCGTGCCGTGCCGTGCGGTGGGTGATGCGGCCACGGTGGCGCCAGCAAGAGGCCGGACATGGCCGTGGCCCCGGACAGCCCAGGTCCCAAGGGCCCCCTACGCTGCAGCTTGCTTTTGGCAGTGCCCGTACCGGCAAGGCCACCATAGATCTGCCGCCACGGAGCAGGCCGGCCAGCCAGCCGCCGCCGCATCAGCGGCCATACGCCAAGCTGCGCCCGGATCCCAGACACCAGCCCCGCCCCCACCAGCTACTTCCCTAACTCATCCTCGCAACGCTCCACCCACTGGCCGCCCTGCGCCACCCAGTCCCGCGCCCCACGGGCCCAGCCCCCCAAACCGCCCCACAGCCCCACAGCCACGCACTCACGCACCTGCACGGTGCATGTGCGGAACATCATGTCCAGCCCCATGGAGCCCACCGTGGGCATGTACGACTTCATCAGCTTGTAGCGGCCCTGCGCGGGTGTGCGTGTGCAGGGGCGGGGCATGAGGCATGAGGCGGCGTGAATCTGGCAGAGCTGCAAACTGTTGACAGCCAGCTACAAGCCCGCGGCGGCCACCCCGCCAGGACGCAGCCGTGGCCGCACCTTGGGCATCATGGGGATGTCGTTGATGGCCCATTTGGGGTCGAAGCCCACGCCCAGGAAGCCGGTGTGCAGCTCCTCGCAGATGGCCTTGACCTGCGTGAGTGGCAGCGTCAGTGCCACGTCAGCAGGCCGCTTGTCGCAGGCGGTGCTGCGCTGAGTGTCGGGTGTTGCACGCGTGGCTGCCCCTGCAGACACCCTGCGGCCCCGCCCCTGCAAGGCCTCACCTGGTACAGGTGGCTGTTCACCTCCGCACAGGTCTTGTGGATAGTCTCCACGGGCGCCCCGCTCAGCTCGAACTGGCCGCCGGGCTCGAGGGTCACGCTCTGGCCCTCCATTTGCACACCAATGATACGGCCGTCCTCCATGATAGGCTCCCAACCAAACCGCGCCTCAAGCTTGCGCAGCAGCTGCGCAATCTGGTCATAGTTCAGGCGGCTGTTGTCCGCAAGGTTGAAACCCAGCTTCTCGTGCTCGGTGCCGATTCTGTTGGGGGCAGGAGCGGTGCAACGAGAAGCGGCAAAAAGCCTGTTGGCCTGGCTGCCCGGGCCACAACCAGGCCCAATTTCCCTAACAACTTATGATGCAACAACAACTGCATTAGATAACCGGATAGAGCGCCAGCACGGAAATTCGATCGACTTGACGCAAGCTCACCGCCACGCGCTGCGAGGCCTGCACCCCGATTTCAGGTAATCCACCAGCTCCTGCTTCAAGAGGGGCTCCGTGCGGCGTTCCGCGACCGCGGGAGCGTTCGCGTGGACGGGGCTCAAGCGCGGGCTCGGCACACCCCGACTGCGCGAGGGCGAGGCTGACACATGCTGGCGACGGCCAACGCCTGAGGCGAGAGCCATCGCACCACGGCTTGCGAGCGGTCTAGGGTGAAGGCAGAGGCAGAAATGAGCAACGTTGCAATGGTATTTCGCTCGCGGATAGCTCAAACGCCAGTGGCTCTCAGACTAAGTAATGTGCTTGGTGAACAACGCCTTGTGACTTAAATAATTCAGAACCAGGGCTTGCCAGCAAAGTAGCAATGCCGGAATGTAATGATGCCGCCCAATCTTCGGCCCCGAGCGCCCACCACATGAGCAGCCCCCCCCCCCCTACCCCCCGCCCTGCACCCGCTTCAGGCGGCCTCTCGGCGGCCGCCAGCGACCAGCAGCCGCTGCGCCTCCTCGTCCTCTTGCCCTGCAGTCCCTGCCCCTGGACCCGCTCCGCCTGCGGACCCCGGACCCTCTTTGCTGTCCCAGCTGGCCGCGGGCACTAGCTCCTGCTTGCGCGCGGAGGCCGCGGCCGCCGCCTCCTCCCGCCGCTCCCGCTCCGAGCTCGCAATGGTCACCCAGATGGTCGCCGCCACCACCAGCGCCCCGCCGCCGTACGTTAGCGCCCCCGGCGGCGACATGACGCCCGCCGCCCAGCCGATCACCGACCCCACCAGCGGCTCCATCTGGAACGCCAGCGCCACCGTGAGCGGCGACAGGTAGCGCAGCAGCGTGTTGAAGCCTGTGGCCGCGCGGCCGAATTCATTCATGTGCGGCAGGCAATTACAGGTGTACCGGCACTAGCAGCAAAGGTGTGCGGCAGCTGGGCGGGGCGTGTCCGCAGCCGCCCCCGCCACGCAGTTAATGCTCACCGGTGTGGCCCACGATGCCGGGCCCCAGCGCCAGGTACAGCACCCAGGGCGCGTAGCGCGCTGACGTCAGCCAGCCCAGCGACCCGTGGCTGCGAGTTGGCCACGACCATGGAGACGACGGCAGCGATGGCAAACGGCGATGGGTTGGGTTCATGAGCATGATGGCAGGATCGCAGGCGGTACGGGCGCTGACAGCAGCACAGACAGGGACGGGTGAAGGCGTGCTATGTGGGGAGTGACAGGGCGGGGGCGTGCCCGGTAGCCATGCGGCCCATCCCGGAGCAATTCCCTCACCTGCCGCTACCCAGCAGTGTGACCGGCTCCAATGCCAGTCCCCCTGTGTGCATAGCACGACGACAAGCAATGACTCATTCGACTTTTGTGGCGTTTGTGCCAACTACCCGACTACCCCAAGCGATCTCACGAGGCAAGGCACGTGACAGGCTTCGCCCCACCTAGCGTGAGCGCCAGCGCCGCAGAGCCGGTGACGGGGAAGGCGTAAATGAAGATGGGCATCCACTGGCGCAGCCGTCTCCCCACCGACAGGTACCCGACCATCACCGCTGACGCCAGCAGCGACGCCAGGTCGCCGGCTAGGCCCGCCTGCGCCTCCCGGCCGCCGGTGGCGCCAACCGACAGCACCACCGCCCCTGTGCCAGCCCCCCCCACACACACATCCGTCTGTTTGTTGTTTTTAACACACACACACACACGTGAGCACGCGCCATCAGCCAGCTGCGTGACATCGCATGCACTGGCATGCGGCGACGGCGCCACAGGACCCGGTGAGGCAAGTCCACCAGTCCGGCAGCAACAGGCCCCATTCTGGGCGGAGCACGGCACACGCACCTGCCAGCCCCAGCAGCGCCCCGCCGACCTCGCCCCGCGAGATGGGAGACCCCAGCGCCAGCGCAAGCGCCGCGAGCAGCAGCGGCGTCGCCGACACCATCAGCAGCGAGTGGGTGAGGCTGGTGTGCTGCAGGCCCCACACCCAGGCGCCGAAGTGCACCGCCAGGCAGGCGCCGCTGCCGCCCAGCCAGCCGGCGGAGCCCAGGGTGCGGGCGCGGTCGGCTGGCGACATGCCGCGCCACTGGTGCACCGCGCCCAGACCCAGGAACACGGACGTGAGCTGCAGGCGCCAGGCCGCGAGCGTGATGGCGGGGACCTCCGGCATCAGGCTGCGGCGCGGGGCGCGGGACGCAGCACCGTGAGCGACGCTGGTGAGTCGTGCCCAGGGCTGCTACCGCCCACCCACCTGAACACGGTTGCGGCAGAAGACACCGCGAAGACCTGCAGCGCAGCGCAAGACCAGGCTCAGCCACTGTGCCACCCTCGCGCGCTGACATCCTGCGCTGCGGCGCGGCAGCGAGCTCACCGCCGCGACCAGGAGGGGAATCGCGAACGCCGGCACGCCCAGGGCGTCAGCGGGCAAGGGTCCCCTGTGCGCCTCAGGCGAAGCTGAGTCGCTTGCGGCTTTACTTCTTCCATTATGTTCATCATCACGAGCTAGCTGCCCATAGCGCTCCATTTGCGCCCTCAGTTTGGCGACGATGGCTGCCATTTTTGGCCTCAGTTTCACAACTGTGCGGTGGTCAGGATGGTATCATGGTTTTCGTTGAGTAAACACGGAATTAATAGAAACTTGTAAGGCCGATTAAAGTATTGCGCGGCATCGCTGTCGCCGTGTGTTTTTCGGCATGCCACGCGCCATGCGCGACACAGCCCATCTTGGTTGCGACGCTCCCTCCAGGCAGGAACGTCTCGCATTTCCTATCCCCTTCTAACATGAGTAGAGCTTCATACGCGCGCTACAGCCCCTGCCACTCCATCTTCCCGCCAAACGCGTCCACGCGCGGCGCCGGCGCATGTCCTGCCTCGGATGCTGCGGCCCCCGCCGCCTTGGCGCCCTTGCCTCCCCGTGCGCCACCGCGCCCCCCTCGACCCCGCCCAGCCCCGGTCCCGGGTCCGCCAGCCGCCGCGTCGCCCCCTTGGACCGCCGCACCGGCCCCGCGGCCGCGGCGCCCGCCTGCTTGCTGAGGTGCGGCAGCAGCAGCACCCTCGGCCCCGCCTGAAAGCGAGCTGCTGCCGCCCGCTCCTTGCAAAGCTGCCTCTTCGGCTGCTGTCTGCTGCTGCTGCTGCTGCTGTGAGGCTGCAGCAGTCCGCTTCCTGCCCCGCGCTGGTGGAGCAGCCCCAGGTGCGGCAGCGGCAGCGGCCCCGGGGCCGGGCGCAGCCGCCGCATGTGCAAGGGCTTGTGGTGCCGGCGGCTGCGCTGCAGCGGAGGCGCCCGGCCGGCCTCCGGAAGCGGCAGGGGCAGTCGCAGCGGCGGCCCCCGGCTGCTGCACACCATGCCATTGCTGGTGATGCTGCTGGTAGCCTGTATGTTGCTGTTGCTGTTGCGATTGCTGTTGTGGTTGTGGTTGCTGTTGCTGTTGCTGTTGGTGCCATACCGGGCCTTGCGATGCAATAGATGCAATCGTGCCTTGCTGTTGCTGTTGGCCGCCCCAGGCCGGCGGCACGGGCGCCCATGCAGGTTGTGGTGCTTGGTACTGATAAGGCAGCTGGTGCTGCGGCTGGTGCTGTCCTGCAGTGGCGGCTGGCGGCTGGTGCGGCTGAGAGCCGGGCTGAGGGGCTTGCAGCAGGTGGTGCGGGCGGCCTGCCGTGAGCGCCGCTGGTACGGGGCCCGGCCCGGCCGACGGCAGCTGCTGTGGCACCATACCCTGCGGCTGCCCCGGTCGCGGCGGCTGAGCAGGCGGCTGCACACCCGGCGGCGCCTGAGTGTGCGCCGAAGGCGCCGTCGGCCGTGGCTGCTCCGGTCCCGCAACTTGGTAGCTGCCTGGCAGCGGCGGGCGCGGCGGCGCGGTCCCCCTGCCGGCATGGTAATGCGGTGGCTGTAGCGGCTGGTATGCTGGCTGTTGCGGCTGGCGCTGCGGCTGCTGCAGCGCCTGCTGTTGCGCCGCTTGGCGTCGTGGCTGCAGCGGCTGGAAGTTTGGCCGAGGGGCGGGAGGTGCCCCGGCAGACGGTCGGGCGCCCGGCGGC
This sequence comes from Chlamydomonas incerta, assembly GCA_016834605.1. NCBI lineage: Eukaryota > Viridiplantae > Chlorophyta > Chlorophyceae > Chlamydomonadales > Chlamydomonadaceae > Chlamydomonas > Chlamydomonas incerta. The sequence goes on along the minus strand of JAEHOC010000051.1, from coordinate 561,705 downwards.
ACACCTGCTGGCGGGAAGCCGGGCTGCCGAGGTGCTGTGGGCCCCGGCGGTGATGTGTTCCGTGCCGCCGCCTCCGTGGCGCCCGGCGCGAAGCCGGACGCGGCGCCGCCAGCATGGGCTCCAGCCGGCAGCGGCGGGCCGCCACTGCCGGCAGCGTGTGCAGCGGCAGGCATGGCGGCGCCCGGGCGAAGCCCCAGGTCGAGAGGTGGCGGCGCGGCGGCGCCGGCGGTGCTGCCGCTGGGGTCGAACTTGATGCGCGTGAGCTCCTCCTGCACCACCACTGCGCAGCCATCACACAAGCACACACGCAGCAGCACATTCCACCAGTGAGAAGCAGTCGTCATGACTCGTGACGCATCAACATGCAGTCATACGGTAGTACAGCCGGCAGCTGAGCCACTGCTGCGTCCCCACCTGTGCTGTGGATGCCAGGCGGCGCACGTCCCCTGCTAGTGCCTGCCGCGCCGCTGCCGCCTCGATCGGCCAGCTGCTGTGCGCGGCGCGGGGGCGGCTGGGCCGGGCCGGCGGCGGGCTGGTGTAGCTCCTTGATGGTGACCGTGTTGCGCAGCACCGTGTTGGGTGACGCCTGCGCGCAACGAGCGTGCACATGCATGCAGGGCCAAGTGTGTGGTGGATGTAAAGGATTTGCGGTAAATTGCACGAAGTGGCCAAAGTGCTAGCTTAGCACGTGTGACGCCCTGATGGTTGGGAAGCGTGTTCCACCTGCAGCATGCGTGTGATGACCGTCTCCTGGTACACCATGGGGCACGGCGCCGCCGCAGCGGCCGGCTGTCTTGCGAACGCGCCGGCACGCGCCTCCTCCTGGCTCTGCGGCTCGTGCTGCGACCATGGCCCCGCCTCCGTGCCTGCGCCACTGCCTGCTGACATGCCCGAAGCGCTGCCGGAAACGACGGGGGACGGGTATCGCGGCGGCATGCCGTGAGCCCCAGCCCTGCCGCCACCGCTCTGTCCACCTGCGGGCCCCCCGCCGCCGCCGGGATGCGGCCCGCCACCGCCCCAGGGGCCCATTGCGCGGCCGTCGCCGCCTCGCCAGTGCAGAGCGCCGTGCCCGCCGCTTCCCTGCGCAGCCGTGCCGGACCCGGTAGCGTGTCGCCAGTTGCCGCCGCTGCCGCTGCCGCCCGCGCCAGCAGCAGCCCGGTGGCGCAAGCCGGCGCCTCCGAGCCCTGCACTGCCCGGCTGCCCACTGCCGCCGACCTCCTCGTCCACCTCATCGAAATCGCCCATGGCCAGCGCATCCATGTCATCCATGGCGGCAACAGCAGTGCCCTGCTCCACTGGAGCTCCGCTTTGGAGGCCGCCGCCCCGTGCGGGGGCGCAGCCGGCGGGTGGCTGCCGCTGCCACGGTTGCTGCTGCTGCTGCTGCTGCTGCTGCTGCTGCTGCTGCTGCTGCGAGCCGGGCCCGGGCCACTGCTGGCTGCTGTCACGGGCCCAGGCCTCCCCATCGTGCGGGGAGCCAGCAGCGCCAGCGCCACCGCCGTCGCCTTCCTCCGAGTCCGGCTCCGTAACTGTGTACTGTGCAGACACGTGTGGCGGTGCCGCCATGGTTGCGGCTGCAGCGGTGCCGCCCGGCCCTGTCATCACGTGGTGGTCGGGGTGGGGGTGGTGCTGCTGGCTGCCGTCCCAGGCGCTGCCGCCGGCGCCACGTGCGCCATCGGCACTGTGAATAGCGTGCTGCCAATGTCCCTCAGCCGTTGTTTGCTGCTGCGGGTGCTGATATGAGTGATGCGTTGGGTGCTGGGGCTGGGGCGGCATGGGCGGCATGCCACTTGGTGAATGCTGCGAATGATGCTGCGGGTGGCCTGGTGGCGCCTGATGCTGCTGAGGGTACGCCTGCTGCTGGTAAGCCAGCTGAGTATGGTTTGACGTCCGCTGCCAGTGCCCACGGTACTGCTGCTCCCGTGGCGTTTGCTGCATGTGCCCACCATTGGCGCTGCGTGCAGGGCCACCACCAGCACCCGCCGCCGCTGTTGGCGCCTGCCCAGTCCCGCGCTGCGCCGCCGCCGCCGCCTGCTGCCTGCTGCTGTCCTCCTCGTCGTCGTCCTCAGGCATCAGCTCGCCAATGCGCGCCTGGAGCTGCTTCATCTGCTCCTCCTGCTCGGGTTAAGAGCAAGCATGTCATGAATACCGGTACGGGAGCAGGTTGTGCTCAGTGTCCCAATTACCGTATTGAGTCACGGGGACAGCCATCTAGGCCACCACCGCAAGGAACTCACCAACGTGCGGGAGGCCAGCTGCAATGCGCTGCACTCCGCCTCCACCACAGCCGCTTCCTTGTCCACCGCCTCTGCGCTCCTCGCCGCCGCCTCCGTCTGCTCCTGGATGCTCCCCAGCTCTTCACGCTGCCGCTGCAACAGCGCGGCCACATGGTGGCCCGGGTCCTCGAGCACCGTCAGCCTGGTCGCCCACTGCTGGCCGGCACGTGACGCGGCGGCGAGGTCCGTGCGTAGGCCTGTGGGAGCCGAACAGCAGGTATGGGTGCGGTGGGCGGCATCAGCAGCCGGGTCCGCACACGGGTCGGCAGCGTGGGAGAGCCCCGATCGAGGGAGCACGCGCGAGCACGCCTAGCTGAATATCTATCCCCGGTGGCGAGCTGCATCCCCGCTAGACAACAGGTGCGGCAACGCACGTACCTTGCATCACCTCGTGCAGGCCAGCCACCACTGCGCGCTCCTTTTCCAGCGCCTCTCCAGTGGTCTTCCAGTCGGACCTGTCGGTAAGATGGCACGACTCATGACAATGCGCGGAGTTGGGCAAACACGTACGGTCAGGTGCCTTCTGCGAGCGATTCACACGCATACGGCCACACGCGCACATGTACACATGCAAGCACCTGTAGGCTTTGAGCTGTGCCTGTAAGGCCGGCAGCTCCACATGCAACGCGGACTGCAGCTGCGCCGCCCCGCGTGTCACCTCCTGCCACGCGACTGCCCCGTGCTGCGCCTCAAACTCGTCTGCCACCCGCTCTAGCTCCGCAACCTGCGCCTCCAGCGCCGCCCGCCCACCAACCAGCCGGTCCTGTGCGTGTCAACGTGGAAATCTTTGCTCGGCGGTTGCGAAGGGTCAGGTGTGCAGCGTGGGTCGTGCCCACGGACAGCAGCGCCGCTGAAGCCAACCCCACGCAGGCCCCCCCCCCAAACGCTGGCACAACCCTGCGTGAGCACGGCAGCGCGACGGTCCCGGCTCGCACCCGCACCTTGAGCTCTTGCTCCTGCACGTCCAGCTGCGCTGCTTGCTGCTGCAGTGTGGCGGCCAGCAGCCGCAGGTCCTCCTCCGCGGCGCCCGCCTCGGCCGCCTCCGCGTCAAGCAGCCGCGCCTGCTCGCGCGCTGCCACCAGTTGATCGCCCGCCGCGTCCAGCTGGCGCTGCAGCGCGGCCGCAGCCAGCTGCTCCTCGCGAATTGCCTCATCAATGCCGTCCAGCTCGCGCCGCAGCAGCGCCACGCCCGCGGCCAGCCCCGCGAGGCCGCCATCCATCGCGCTGCGGGTGCCTGGCCTATGAGCTGGCGGCGGAGGCCAGCTGCTTGGGAAGGAGGGGCGAGTCTGGGTGCGGTGAGCAAATGCGCGGGAAGCGTCCCTCCCGCCGGGCCTGTATCCGATAGCCTTCAGACCAATATAAATGCAGATATTTCGTAGCTTCTAAGTGGCGAAAAGGCAAGTGGGCGGGTGCCATGCGCCCATGCCGCCTTTCCGGTTTCCCTGCGGGCTTCCCCGCCTGGCTTCCCTGCGGGGGACGTCTCGTCCCCGCCCGTGACCTGGTCATCCGACCGCGTCTGCGGCACTGTCGCCTCCGTCTCGGGGGCGGCTCATGGGCAGGCCCAAACCGGCTTGGCTTATCCGCCCCCGACGCTTTGCAGCCCCGTGCACTAGGGATAGCGCCTGTGGCGAAATGAATACGGTAATGACCTGGTGCACGCGTGTGCACACACGCACCCGCTGTCCTTCCAGCACAACGCCTCAGCGTGTGCAGGACCGGGTCTGGGACTCACGCCAGGCCTTGCGCCACCCTGGATCGGGGAAGCCCCCTCACCGTTGTTGGGCGGCAGGCAGGCATTGGTGGGGGCAGGCTTGATAGTATGGACAGGCCGGTTTAGTACGGGGCAGCACGGTATACAGGAGCAGCGGGCGTGCGTGTGCCAGCCGCGGGCCGAGCCCCGCGGAAGCGACGAGGACGTCGCTGCGCTAAGGGACGCCGGGGAGCCGAGGGTGGCGAGGCGCTGGGGCAAAATGCTCCTGCGGGGGCTCGAACCCCGGACTCTGGGCTGGCTCGCGAAGCATAAGACCCATACTCTATCCAACTGAGTTACAGGAGCATTCCCTCCCGCGACAGATCGCGAAACGAGTTCGAGCAAAACTATAATTTTATTTTCAATATATACCCACAATCACTAGCTTCTATATGTGGGCGCAAGACCCGAGAACGTACGTGTAATGCTCGCTCGCTCACGGACTCTGGCTGCTAATGGCCACCAGCCCCCACAATTTCGTTCGCATTGGACTCGCGGCTCCCTCCGGCGACAGGCGTGGCACCCAGGGAGTCCCTCCCCGCGGCCTCCGTGTCTTGGGCGCGGATAGGGCGCGTGCCCGACGCCAAACGGGTCGAGGCCGACTCCCCCACGCTTTCAGCTTCTTTACATATAGCTAATAACTTGCCTGTCAATCAGGAGGGCGATGTGACCGGGCCATCCTTACCAGGTCCCTTGAACAACCATTTTACTGACGCTTGATCGTTGCCGTGTCCATGAATAGTTATCAATACATGATAGGAGTGCTGAAGGAAGGTCGACAACGCGTTTCGAGCGAACAGCCAGGGCCAATGTCGCTGCGTTTCGTGAGCTCGACGAGCGGGCTGGGCCACAGTAGCTACTCATAACATACATACCATTTATAGACATGTGGGTTGAGTTTGGGCTGTGGATGATGCGGCGTGTATGGGCACGCGCTGAGTGGTTTGCGACTTTGCGGCCCCCGAGGTTGCGGCCCGCCCCTGGTCGCGGCTCCCCGGCTGTGACCTCGCCAAGTCTGTTTGGACATCGCGAGTCCAGCCAGATCTAATTCTGGGGAGGCTGCTTTGCCGCGGCTCCGTTGGACTATTGGTATGGCCTCCCCTGGCGGTCCGGGGTAGCTGGGCGCCAGGGCTACGTTGCGTGGCCAAGTTGCCCCTGTTCCAGTTTCTTGACCCACACGGCTGTACCCTCGCCGTGTTTGGCCTGTCCTGAGCCCAGCCAGACCGGCGCTGCAGATGCCAGATGGCACACCCCCGAGTTCTAGACTCTAGAGCAGGGCGTCTGCATTAGTACGTGCTCGCTGCGTCGAGGGCAAAGCAAGGTGGTGTAGGCGCACGCAGTACTGAAGAAGATATGGGCCCTCCAAGTCGAGGGTCGCTAGTCGGTCCCCAGGGATTCGTTACGGTGGACCGGGAACTCTCGTCTAGTCGTCTGAGCCTCTGAGGGCTGGTAGGACCAGGACAAGGACAGAGTAAGACAGTCGGACCTGTTGCCAAAAGCATGAACTGAAGCTTGGCTGGGACGCCAGGCAACTACCAGAAGACGAAGGACTGACGTCCATCAACACATGCCAGCCCCGCGAGGCCGCCATCCATCACGCTGCGGGCGCCTGGCGTATGAGCTGGCGGCAGTGGCCAGCTGCTGGTGACGGGCGAGTCTGGCGAGGGTGGTGTTACAATAACACGGAAAGCGTCCCTCCCGCCGGGCCTGCTCCGACAGCCTTCAGATCAATTTGCAGCTACGGTAAGATGTAACAATTAGATGCCGCACAGGCAAGTGGGCGCGTGCCATGCGCCCATGCCGCCTTTCTGGTTTCCCTGCGGGCGTCCCCGCCTGGCTTCCCTGCGGGAGACGTCTCGTCCCCGCCCGTGACCTGGTCATCCGACCGCGTCTGCGGCACTGTCGCCTCCGTCTCGAGGGGCATTCACACCGCGCAGGCCTCAAAACGGCTTGGCCTATCCGTCCCGACGCTACGCAGACCCGTGCACTAGGATTAGCGCCCGTAAAGTAATGAATAGGTGCACACGCACGTGTGCACACATGCAGGCGCCGTCCTTCCAGCACACCGCTCCGCGTGTGCACCAAATCTGATCACTGCTAATTGTTGGACACCTCAAATGCTTGGGATAACTGCATAAGATACTTGACCCGTCGGGTTGACACAACCCCAAAGAATCCCACACGCACCTTCACTATGTGATGTATGGGGCACAGATTGGTCACAGCCCAGAACCTTCAACCAAACAGGCCCCATGATTCCGTTGTATGAACATCATCTATTATCTCTGATCATGGCGCACGCTCAGCGGCAGCACCTGCCCTGCTCTCTTACACATGTACCGTTCACTGATGGAGGCCACCCGTGTGCGCGGGTTATTTTCTCATACAGGGGGAGGGGTGGCCACCCACCTGAGATGCAATGCTTATTGATCACCTGCTGTGTTTGCATCTCTGCTAGCCCTCGTCAAAACAGGAGTAAAGAACACTCGCAACTCAGCCTATGCGACTCAAAATAGCTTGCCCGTACCCATCCAGCCTCCCTCCAGAGCAGTTCATACATGCAGTGTGCCAGGCGCCTCGTGCCTTATGATTGCGAGGTTACAAGAAGGGTGCCTTATGGCGGCCGAATGCCGGTCTCATCAGCTAACATGGCAAAGGAGATGCCATAAATGAGGTGATTTTGCATGGACGGTGGTGCATCCTCGCGAACCCTCACGCCATACAGGCGAGCTCATCTCACGTGAGCCGCACGCGGTCCAGGCAAACCCACTGGTCGCTCCAGCCGTCGTTTCTAAACTCCACAGTATGCAAGTCCCATACGCTGTTGCCGCCGCAGCCCTGAGGCAAGAGGGCCATTGGGAGGAGCAGACCGTTTGCGTGTCTGAGCAGCAACATGCTAACCATATGCTACTGCACCGCCGCCCGCCTTCCCGCTCACCGTGAAGAGAAGAGGGTTGTTGATGACCGAATCCACGGGCCAGCCGTTGAAGATTGGCAGGTATACCTACGTGGAGGGTATGCTCGTTATTGCCTTGTGTTGTCGGAACGTCAGCGCCTTCCTGAGCCCCGCCCCTCCCGGCGTCCAGCAACCAACGCCAATCCGCCAATCCGCCACGCCCCTGTCAGCGGCCTGGATCTCGTGACCCTGACAGCGCTTGTGACATTCCTGCACTTCTCCGCACCTGCCATCCCCAGAAGTAGTTGGTGGCCTGGGGGAGCAGAGCGTGTGGGTAGCGGCATCACAAGTTTTATAGGGGCAGGTGGGCGGAGGCTATGGCACATGTTCTTCGCCACTCGCTGCGCACCACACTCACATAAGGCCGCCAGGTCGGCTCCATATAAATTGGCTTCATGGAGATGATGCGTGTGGGATTACAGCCGCCCTGTGCAATGCCAAGGCCAGGGGACGGACGTGGAAAAATAGGAAGAAATAACTGGCGCCACCCCAACCCCACCCCAACCCCACCCCAACCCCAACCCAACCCCGCCCCACCGCGTCGTGCTGCATCGCATGCACTGTCTTTGCACATCACCCCAACGACAGACACCCGCACCCGTGGAGGGCACTGAAAGCGAGCGAAACTGTGACGTACCTTGTTCCCGCTTACGCTGATCCACAAATCAGGCGTCTTCTGGTCTCTGCCCTCCCAGCCGGGATATCCTACATAGGTCCAGAATTCCAGAGCCTGTGTACGGTACAGCAATGCGCGACAGGTAGCTTGGATTCACGACCAGGAATGCCGGCACCGCATGCGTGTCATCACCGACACGCACCTTCTTCTCCTGGAACATGCCGTTCCATCCCTTGAACGCAAGAGCGCCCTGTGTATGCCAGTAAGAGTGTGGTGCGTGACTCTGGCAGTGGGCAGGGTCTAGGGCATCCTGTGTGACTCTGGCAGTGGGCAGGGTCTAGGGCATCCTGTTAAGTGATTTGCAAGGCTCACTCCCTGGAAGACTTTGCCGCAGATGGCCGGGCTGCCCAGAGCGCCGCTCTTGGACGAGTCGTGGAGAGACTGCAGTTGTGTGTTCCACGACGCGTCTTGAATGCCATCGCCGTAGTTATCCTGTCGTAAAGGTCGGCGGGCAGGGGCAGCATTCGTTGGCTTTAGAGGTGCTTTCAACGGAAATGCGCTGTCTCGTTCACAAACACACGCGCGGACAACGGGTGCTGGTCTCACCTCAAACAGCGTGTTCAGATGGGTCTGAGTGTCGTGCATGTACTCAGGCCTGCACAGTGTGGCAGAGCGTCGCATACCGGTTTGTTCATGTTCAGCGGCAAGAACACCCTAGAAGCTGAAACCTACCAGTCACGAGTCCGGCGTGTTTTGTCCGGTGTCGCCCATGCCGTCCGCCCGTCGGTGGATTCCGGCGTTGGGTTAGCCACTGGCGGGGCAGGTTCTGTCAACAAGTGGGAAGAACTTCAGCGCGGTAATTTGTGCAATTCAAGCCAAGCTCCAAGCAAAGCCTGCTGCAGGTCGCCAGGTCCGGACCCGATCGCCCGAGACTGTGCACTCACTGTAGGGCTGGTAGTCACAGGGAACCTGCACGTATCATGTGCAACGAGTGCGCAACAAGTGTCAGTGCGGTGACTAGTAAGTAACACATGATTGGGTATATGGGCCACAGCCTTACCGGCCTGTACTTGATCGGGATGGCGCCCCAGCGCGTCTCGGCAAGCTTCTGCAAGTATGAAGGTTAGGATGGATCTGATGGCACGGTCTGATGGGTAGGCTACACGCGGCGTGGTTTCTGCTGCCCGTTCCTCTTCCGTTTCTATACCTCGAATGCCCAGACAGACACATCGAAGTGGTCCCTGTCACCACAGCACCACCGCTTGTTATTGTAAGCGTTGCTGCAATGCAAGCAAGGGGGCGATGCTTGGTTTACTTCCATCATGTTCACGACTGGTTGAATGAGCGGGTCATTGCGCATGTGTCCGCGATCAGTGGTATGGATGATGAGGAAGAGGAGTAGCACTCGGAGAGGCGGTTCAGAATGAGGCATGTAAATATACGCGGTCGTGGCAACAACCCTACCTGGGGTATGAGCACGGGCAAACGTCGACGATGCGCACCACCTGTGTTCGAGAGGCAGTGTGGGCTCCGTTCAGCAATGCACACCCTGCACACGCGTGAAACTGCATACGCACAGTACCTTCGCCAGCCATACGACCCACATGGCCACCGGGCTACGCAGGCTGACGGGCTGACTGATTCGCAGCACTGAACCCCGACCCAGATGGAGAACGCTGCGCTGGCCCATCAACTCACCACGCTGGCGCCGGTGTCAAAGCAGCTTGCAGTCCTGTCCAGCCACTGGCCTGTGTTGCAGAGTACAGCATGGGTGAAGAACACGGTACAGGGCGGCTGCATTTCACTTTTCTGCCCATTCCTTGCTCACCATAACCATCGCTGGTCCACGTCGAGTCGCAGGCAAGCTCGTAACACAGCCCGCAGCTATCCTGGTATTCAGGATGAACGTCCGTCATTGCGGCAACGTCCCAGCCCAAGGGTTCGTCCTTTTGGATGTACTGCGTCCAACAGAGGTACAGGTGTTGCATAGCTTCAGGGCTTCAGGGCACAGGGTGTTGTGGGGGTGAGCAAGCGGAACCCTACCGGCAGGGCTGCTCCAGTACTGTACCGAATGCAAGCACAGGGCGCCAAGCAGTCAACGCGGGCGCGGCAGGCCGACGTGTGGCTAGGGGAACCACCGCAGAGCTAATGCCGGCTGAGCCAGCGGTTACTGAGCCAGCGGTTACGAGACATATTCATGTGTGGTCACCACGTAGGCAAGTGCGCGGCGCATGCACGACACAAGTCCATTACCTGATAAGAGCAGCTCCCATTGTGAATGCTCCACCTGCAAGTCACGAGGTAAGGGGTTGCCCGGTTATGGACTATTGGTAGGCACTGCTGCGCGTGCCCGAGAGCCCTTTGCGTCGCACGCACCCGTCCGAACCGCCAAACCATGTAGCACGGCCGCTGCGCCAGCTCCAGTCGTAGTTGGTGCCGCGCCTGTCACCATATGGCGCCGCGAGTCCAGCGCTCGCTGGCATTAACATGCAAACGAGGAGCTGGATGGACGCGGCGAGGAGAACACCGCCGGCGATAGCAGCGCGCCCCTCAACCATGTTAAAATGCTACGCTAGAGTCTTGAGTCAATAGTGGTCGAAAGCTAGCACAATGTGCGCGGTCTCGCGCGGCAGCGACCCTTCTTTGATGTTGCAAGGCCAGGTCGGAGCTTGTTGATATCCTATGTTGGAAGTTGATGGCATGCGTATTTGAAAATATTATGGAAGCGCCCCTGCAACGCGCGCTGCCTGAGGATTTGTAAGGGTCCATCCCGCGCGGCCGTCTGTCGGGCCCGACAGCCCAGATCCGCTAAGTTTCTTTAAGCATGCAACGAAGCAGCGAAGAGAGGGCTTTCACATGCATACATACACCGTCAACGAATTGCGACGACGGCCAGTTCCAGGAGCGCGTGCAAGCCCCTTCGTTGCACGAACCCACTACGCTCCTCGACCAGGCATGCGCGGCTCCGCCCCGTCCCTGGGGGTAGCCATCTCCGCGGACGACCGCAGCCGTAGTGCACTCCTGCCAGTCCCGGTGTTGTAGAAGGACCAATCCACATCCTGACGACGTTGGCGAACGATCCCCGCCTTTGACCCAGATGAGGTGAGGCAATAAAGAGCAATGGACTCAGTTACATCCGCATAACAGCCGTGCCCAGCCCCGGTTGCTCCGGGAGGCTGGAGACGCCTTCAACTGGATGCTTTGCCCGCCGGCCCCTGGACTCCCTCACCACCTCAGCGTCCACACCATCATCTGTTTGCAGTCTCATGTCTGCGCTCACTTCGCCGGGCCGTAACCAACATCACGCAGGCGCCGCGCCGCGCAGTACTTATCTGGGCATATGCTTCGTTGTTCTTTCATGGTCCACCTATCGAAGAATCAATCGTGCGACATCACGTGGTACAATCATCCCCGTAATGCACCGCACATGGAGAAACAATGCTGTGACTTGAGAGGCGGGCCACACACCGGTTGCTGGTATCATCGCCGTCACCTGCGGTCCGCCCCTGCTCACACCGTCAAAGCACATCGCTTGTCAAGTTGCTGTGCACACTGCGCAGTAATGAGCTCCATGCTTCTCCGCAGGTTTCAACCGATGCCGCCCGTGCCCCACCCCTGCTAAACGCTACAATCACATACACACGGACACACAATCACTCTCAACGCAACAACCAGGTTTCAGCTGAGGGGTCGCGAAGTCATCGATCCCCCTCCGCGTCTTGCGCTGGCCATCCGCACATCCTCCTGCCGCCCAAGACACCCCATGCATTGTCGGTGTTCTTTATCCAGTGTCAGCTCCGCGTCAACGTTCCATCCCTGCAGTCCAACATTCATTTCCAGCCCACATCCACACGCGCACCTGTGTGCACGACCACGCAGCAGCAGCCCGGCCAACACAGGGCAACACAACAGCACGCGGCACCGAGGACGGTGGCTCAAGCGGCGCGAGCCCTGATTGCGCGCAGTTGCCGCGTTCCTTCTTGACTGTGCACACCCGGTAACTCAGAATCAATAGTGCAGACCAAACACGCAAACTCAACATCACACCTAAGAGAAGATCAAGGGGTTTTTAAAGGAAAAATCAATAGCCACGCGGGCGGCTGCCCTTTTAAGGGCGGGACGCAGCAGCAGCCCGCTAGGTCAGATGTGCGGCCGGGGCGCGGGGAGATGATGGCCCCACCAACACGACAGTCGTGGGTGGGCATGTCCCGACACCAACCACCATTCCGACGCCCGACCCACATCCCTGACCTCACAGGCCTGCCATGCAACGGCCCTCCCTCGAGTGCACGCACCCGCGGGCGAAATGCTTCAAGCACGCAAAACATGTCTGACAGCCGTTCCGTGGCCGTCTTGCCTGAAGCTGGAAACAGCAGGAATGCAGCCTGACCGGACGCAGAATCCAGTCAAGGCCGCATCAAAGCCGCAGACCGCTGACCACCGACGCCAGCGCCTCCAGCATCCTCCATATGCAGCTATCTAAATGCACTCGGAAATCGTGTCCATCCACCTCACGCTGCAGCTTTGCAATGCTTGCAGTCATCGCAGCTCTGCGGACTCTACCTGCCCCTTGCCTCCCACGCACCGCTTCTTCGTTCGAGTGTGCCCGTGCACGCAACGCGCCGATACGCACCAACGATACGTTCCAGGCAAGGTGCGCGCGGGTCCCACACGACCCACTGTGTAGAGATGTTCGGTTGCCGGGATGAATGCCCGCAGCCCCAGAGCCACTGAGGGTGGCGAGGAGAAACAGACCGTGCCTACGCGCAATCTTCAGTCCGTGTGCCGCGGTGACACACCAACCACTCCCCCCTTCCCCCACTCCGTCTTCACTCGCTGGCGCGCCGACCCAGCGCGCCTGCGTCATGACTAACTCCGCGTGAGGCGGAACACCGGCGACGTCCACTCATCCACCGGCACCACGCTGCCCGCCGTGAGCGGCCCGTCGGGCGCCGCCGCCGGCCGCCGCATGCGCACCACGAAGTAGTAGTCGCCCGGCACCACCTGCACCTCGCGCTTGCGGTTCACGTCGTAGTACGTGCCGCGCCACGCCAGCAGCAGCGGCGCGCCGTCGTCCGGCCGCCGCAGCGGCTGCGACGTCAGCGACACGTAGCCCAGGTACTGGCCGCCGTAGGTGGCCGAGTGCAGCCGCAGCTCCTGCGCCGCGGGCTGGCGCTGCAGGAACACGGCCAGCGCGGGCAGCGAGGAGCGAGGCCCCGACAGCGCGTAGGAGAACAGCGGGTTGGGCATGGGCGCGGGCGAGGCGTCCAGCTGCGCCGAGTCGCCCTCGGCGGGCGGCGGCGAGGCGGCGGCGGGCGGCGAGTTGTCGGTGACGGACAGGCCGCTCGCGGTGTCGTCCCACCACCACTCGCCGGCGGGGTCGGACATGCCGCCGGGCAGCGAGGGCAGCAACACGGGCACGTCCGCCAGCGGCGCGGTGTAGCCCATGTACGGCACGTACAGCGGCGGCTGCAGCGCGGCGGCGGCGACGGCGGGGTCGGCGGCGGCGGCGGCTGCAGGCGGCGGCACCGGCTCCAGCACCACGTAGCCCGACAGGAACAGCTGCGCGTCCGAAGACACCCAGTCCGCCACGCCCAGCGTCACACGGAAGCGCATGCGGCCGCGGCCCGGCAGCGTGACCGTGTCAATCACGCGCGCGCGCGTGTTGGCGAAGCCCACCGCCGCCGCGCCGTAGGGCAGCTCGGCGGGCGAGAACGGCAGCGCGGCGCGGGAGTTGTTGGGGCCGGCGCCGCCGATGCTGCGGTCCACCGTCATCAGCAGCCCGCCGTCCACCGTGGCCGCCGCCAGGTGCAGCAGCCGGAAGGTGATGGGCGCGGCGGCGCGGTTGACGGCGTCCATGTTGAAGGTCAGGTTGCCGCGGCCCAGCAGCCCGCTGCCCAGCTCCAGCTTGGGGGGGCTGAGGTCCACCAGGTTGGTGGCCATGGCCGCCACGTCCACCACGCCGCCGCCCACGCGCAGCACGCTGGCCGGCGTGGCCGCGGCGGTGCCGGCGGCGGCGCTGGCGGGCAGAGGCGCAGAGGCGGCGCCGGCGGCGTCCACGGCGGCGGCGGTGGGGCGCAGGTTGGGCAGCGGCTTGGCGGTGAGCACCAGCGCCGCCTCCACCTGTGCCGCCGACACCTGGCGCGCCTTGTTGGCCTGCAGGTACAGCGCGGCGGCGGCGGCCACGTACGGCGCCGACTGGGAGGTGCCGGACAGGTAGGCGTAGCCGCTGCCGCGGCTGCCGTCGGGGCGGGTGACGATGGGCACGGTGGAGAGCACGGCGCCGCCGGGGGCGGCCAGCGTGGGCTCGATGCGCAGGTCGGGCGTCTGCACGGCGCGTGGGGCGTGACAGGTGGAGGGCGTTGGGCAGGGCAGCGCAGGGCGCAGCAGTGAGGAGACTGGGTGGTGGAGTTGCGGGCAAAGCAGGCGAGACACAGCGCCAGCGGGTGAGCAGAACGTGACGCAGGTCCATGTGCAGCGCAGTGCGTGAACAGTTGAACACTCACCGGTCCCCAGGACGAGAACGGCGACGCCAGGCTGCCGGCGACCATCACCACCGTGGGCAGCAGCGGCTCGCTGGGCCGGCCCTGCATCAGCTGCCGCCGCCGCCGAGCCGGGCGGGCGGGTGGAGGCGGCTGGGTGCCATCCTCCAGAATGAGGCGGTGGCGCATCCGGCGGCCGCCCTTGCCCTTGCCACTGTTACTCCCGCTGTTGCCATTGCTGCTACCACTGTTGCTCCCGCTGTTGCCGCTGCTGCCGCTCGAGCCGCTGCTACCGCTGGAGCCGCTGCTGCCGCTCGAGCCGCTGTTGCCGCTCGAGCCGCTGCTACCGCTAGAGCCGCTGCTGCCGCTGTTGCTCCCACTGTTGTTGCTCCCGCTGTTGGCCCCGCTGTTGCCGCTGCCGCTGTTGCTCCCGCTGTTACTCGGGCTGGGGCTGTCACCTCCAAGCTGGGTGAGCTCTTCAATCGGCGGCGGCGAGCTGTCCTCTCCTTGTGGAGGAGGGGATGGCGGCGACAACTTCTTGGCTGGGGGCGGCGGCGATGGTGGCGGTGGCGAGGGCGGCGGCGGCGAGGGCGGCGGCGGCGAGGGCGGCGGCGGCGAAGGAGGCGGTGGCGAGGGAGGCGGTGGCGAGGGAGGTGGCTTGCCCGTTGGTGGCGGTGGAGAGGGCGGCGGTGGGAAAGGTGGAGGGGATGGAGACTTTGCCAGCGCGTTGCCGCTGCTGCCAGGCTTGGGTGAGCCAGGCGGCCCCGGGCTGGGAGGTGGTGGGCTGGGAGGTGGCGGACTGGGAGGCGGTGGGCTGGGAGGTGGTGAACTCAACGTGACCACGGCGCTCGGCGACGAATCCCTGGTCTGGGAGCCCTGTGCCGAGCCGCCCCCACCAGTCTGCCCCTGTCCCTGCCCCTGCGAAGGAGACGGGCTCGGCTGCACCGACGGGGCCGGAATCACGGCCACCGTCGGGCTCGGTGTCTGAGCATTGGACGGAAGGTTGCTGTTGCCCGGCTTGGGCGACGGCAGGGGCACGGGCGGGACAGGCACGGGCGGCCTGGGGGAGGGCGGCCCCGGCGAGGGCGGCGGCGAGGGCGGCGGCGAGGGCGGCGAGGGCGGCGGCGACAGCAGCTGCAGGGACTCCGCCATGGTGCGGTAGGCGTCATACAGCACTTGCCCCGACTCCGTGTCGGTGACCATGAGCGGGATGCCGTACGGGTTGGTCGGCGACAGCCAGCCGGCGCCGCCGGGCGCGGACCGCAGCGGCGCGCGCGACACATCGCCCACCACCGTGTCCGTGTCGCCGTACAGCAGCAGCCCCACCGCGCCGCGCGCCGCCGCCACGGCCGCCTTGATGGACGCCGAGCAGCCGCCTGCCGCCAGCAGCGCCACCGCACCGCGCACGTCACCCAGCGCCGCCGGCGAGCACCCGTCCGCGGACCCGGTGGCGGCGGCGCTGCCCGGCACCGCCGCCACGCCGGCAATCAGCGCGGCGTCAGAGGGCCGGATGACGGCGCTCGCCAGCGACCCCACGTCGCCGAAGGCAGCCGCGATGACAAAGTCGCGGCCCGCGGTGCGCACGCTGCGCACGCCCGACACCGTCAGCGTGGCCGCCACGGGCGCGGCGCGCGACTGCACCGCCGCCACGCCCAGCACGCCGCTGGCGGAGGCGGTGCTGGTGGGCATGAACAGGCCCGAGGGGCCGGCGTTGCCCACCGCCGCGACCACCAGCACGCCCAAGCCCGCCAGCCGCGCCGCGGCCTCCGCCACCGCCCCGCCCCAGGCGCCCTCGTCGCCCAGCGACAGGTTGATGACCTGCATGCCGTCCGCCGCCGCCGCGTCCAGCGCCGCCACCACCAGCTCGCTGGTGGTGCCGCCCGCGCAGCCAAACACCTTGTAGGCGCCCAGGGTCACGCCGGGCGCCACGCCCGAGAAGCTCCAGTCGGACGAGGCGTAGCTGCCCGCTATGATGCCCGCCACGTGCGTACCGTGGCCGGCGCAGTCCATCTGCGGCGGCGCGGAGGTGAGCGGGTTACATGGGGCGGCGGCGACGGCACCGGTCGGGAGTGCCAGTGCCAGCTCTTCCAAGCCCCCCCAATAGCACCAACACCTCCCGGCGCCCTGGACCCCCATCCCCAAGACGTTATGCGCCCCACACGCACCGGGTCGGCGTCGGGCGTCGGCACGCCGCCCGGCTTGAAGGCGTCGCCCGCAAAGTCGCGGCCGTACGCCACCTTGAAGCCCGGCCCGAAGCCGCCGCCCAGCGCCGGGTGGCGGTAGTCCACGCCCGTGTCCACAATGCCCACCTGTGCGTGCCGACACGATGCCAGTCAGACGCAGGTCGCAGCTCGCAAACAGGCACGCGCAGGTTCAGGCGGCACGCTTTGCACGGCCGGGTGCTGCCTCGCCCGCTACGTCCTTGGCCCCCAACGGGCGAGACGCCGTGCTCCATCAGCCCAGCCCTCCGTGATGCCCTCCCGCCCGCCAGAACCCGGTGCAGGGCACACACCTTGACGTCCCAGCCATCCAGCCGCTTGAAGCCGCCGGCCGCCAGGCGCGCGGTGGTGCCGTTGGTGGGCGCCGAGGCGTCTGCGACGGCGAACACGCCCCGCAGCGCAGCCGCGTCCACCTCCGACACGTTGCTATCGGGCGCTGGCAACCACGTCTGCAGAGGAAGCAGTGGGGAAGCGTCAGGCCAAGTGGCGGCCCGACCCGGCCGTTCGACTCGGCTCGTGGCAGCTTCGCCACGGTACCGGCCTATGCTCCCGCCCGCCCGCGTTCCAACCAACCAACGCGTGCGCTACGGCAGGCCCCAGCCCCTGTACCTCTCTCACTCACCACCGGATAGATTGATAGCACCTCGTACTCCTCGTCTAGGGCGGCGAGCGCGCTGTCAACGTCGTCCGCCTGCAGGCCAAAGCCCTCCCAGGCGGTGCTGAACTCGTGTGTGAGGCGCACCGACAGCTTGGCGGTCCGCATGCGCCCAACAATTTGTTGGGCTCTGCTCTGAACGCTGCTGCTGCCGCGGGTGCTGAGCTTGCCGCTTTTGGGCCGGAGTTTCACAAGGAAGCGGTCGGGCAACACATTGGTCGCCACCTCCTGAACGCCGCTGGTTGACGCAGAGGAAACAGGAGTATATTTTCTGGACTGCCTGGGCAGCTTGCTGGCTTCAGCCGCGGGCCGACCCGGGCCGCTTCCGCATAGCTCGCTCAGGAGGACAAAGAGCAGGGCGCGAAGGACAAACCCCCACGCCCTGCTCATTGTCAACGTCATTTTGTCAACCCGGGGCGCTGCAGCCCTCAGCCCGAGGGCCTCAGGCCTTGCTCCATCCGCATCGTTCAGCTCGCGTTGCTAGCTGTCCGCCAACGCCAGGCGCCGACTGCACGACCACAATGCTCAATGCTGTTGATGTAGTCAAGCGCGCGCCACTACGTTTAAACACGCAGAGCAGAACTTGGAAACCGCGACCGGCGCAAACGCGGCCGTCAGATATGTCTGGTACTGAGGGCACAAGGCGTAGTAAGGATTTCCAATCGATTAACACTCGATAAACTCGGCTCGTCTCGTCTTGGAGGAGTGAGGTGATGGCGAAGTTCGGTTTGTGCTTGTAAGCGTGTGCTTTGGTGTGCTATACTATACACTCCCAGATGTGGTAGGGAAGTGGGTGAATTTGTATACGCAGCCGGGGACGCAGCTTCAGTATGCGGCGTTGCTTGGGTCGTGCATGGGCGCGACGGTGCAGCACCGGCTGCGAAGCGGCTGCCCTCACTCACCACGCCCGACGTCCAGCTCAGCGGAACTCAGCGAGCAATGTGCTATAGCACACAAACACTAAAGCACCCAGCAGTGCAGGGCTCTCGTGTGCCGTGGGGGACCGAGAAGGCATCCGTGTAACCTCGCCGTTCCAACGCGCTGTGGCGTCAACTGCCCAGTAGTGAAGTGGAAGCACACAGTACTATATTTGGACTAGTTTACCACGGTATCCACGCGCTGGCACATAGCGGCGTTGGCGTCGTGGATGTTCTTGAGGCATCCAACCTCCAGCAAGGACAGCGCGACAGCGCGTGGGCTGTGTTCGGTCACCCCGGGCTGCCTTAGGGCGACTTTCATCTCGCCGGTGCTCGGGGATGCCGATTAATGACGAGTCAGTCCGGGGTCAGTCGCCTTGGAAGGTGAACCGCTGCGCGCGTGCTGCCAGGTGCTGCAGACAGGGCAGCAGCTTCGCACCCTTCTGCATGCAGAGGGCGTGTGCAACTGCGCGGCACATCCGACAGCCCCAAACTAAGCAAGTGAAAGCATGCAAGAAGAAGAAGAATCGCTGTTACTCGACAGCAGGATGGGAGAAGCGGATGGCATCGTTTCAGACCTGTTCAGACAAACGCCACAGGACGGCCACCGCTTGACGCCGGCAATTCCTTCCCCTCGACAGTCCCGATACCAAAATGCTTTGATAATGCGGCCACCAGCGCCCTGCACGGCTGCAAGCCACTCCCTACGCCCCTGCTCCTGCCCTGCCCTGCCAGATCCGGGGCTTCTGCCCCGCTGCCAGATCCGCCCACCCCACTAGCAGGTTGCAACAGACTCACGCAGGCGCGCAGCAGGACGACCGACCACAGCCCACATTCGCGCTGTCCTAGCTGGAGGTTGGATGCATAAAAAACATCCACGGCGCCAACGGCCAACGCCGATATGTGCTAGCGCGTGAATACCGTGGTAAACTAGTCCAAACACAGTACCGCCTACCGCGCTACCGGCCGATCTGGGGGTGTCGTTCATCATCCGCATAACCCTCATGCGCATGCAGGCACGCCATGGTATCCCACACCCGGCCGACGCTGCTACCCTGTGCAGCCGCCGGTCCTGTCCGACGGGTGTGGGGAACCGCACTGCGGTCCGCCCCGTCGGTTGTCCTGTTATGTCGTGTTGCGGGGTTGTGACCTGTTCTGGGGTTTGTTTTGGTGTCTTGCTGCGTGTTGCTCTCCGCCCGGCATCCCGCATGGCGGCCCCCTGTCGCGGGACCGCGCGCGCCACTTTGCATTCCGGCCATCTGGGCCCGTGCCGCATGCAGTACCGCCGGGATGAGTCATGCAGCCATTGCGCTGTCTCAAAGTTTCCGCGGCCACCGGTTTGCAGTACTTGCCTTGCCACACTCCTTTAAGCCTCACCGTTTTCATCCTTGCCTTCCTTTCCGCCTTGGTAGTTCCGTTCCAGCCCGCGCCAGCCCCAACCGCAGCGACAGCCGCCCGCCCAGCCCGCCGTTACTTGGGTGCTGCTTTGTTCCGTGCTGTCGGGCCCGCTTCTTTCTTTCGTTTTCTTACGCCTCCATTCACTCCCTCCCTCGCATGTGCTGCTGGGCGACGGTGGCGCTGGCGCTTCCAGGTTGGTTTCGGATGCCGCGCGCCCCAATGCTCCGCTCCCCGCCAGCCCCAGCCGTCCGACAGCCCAGCCATCACAACCTGGTTATATCAGCGATGGGTCAGCGGCGCTCCGCCATCGCCCGTGGAGTTTACCGTCTGGACGAGGTAACATGCCTGCTGTGTCTGCGTCTTGCTTGACATGCGCTATGATGTACCAGTAGGGTCCCGGTAGTCTATCAGATCCCCGTGTGGCCACCTAGTCCTCGATTCCCGTTTCGCACCGGTGTTGGCCGACACCGGCACTAGCGGGGACGGCCAATGACGGCTGAGATTGTCGACGCCGCGCTGCTGCTGTTCTTGCCAAGAGACAGGCTTACGGCAGACTCTCGAGCGGAAGGGGGCAAGTCGACCGCTGGTTTGACATTAAGAGGATAGAGGTATCACGCTCATTCGAATCAGTTAGAGTTGTCACAGTCTGATAGTCAGTCTGTCAGCTTACGCCAGCGGCAACTCAACTGGCGAGCACGGCTCGCCAGGGCTAGAAGAGACCCGGGCTTGGCCTGTACTGCCCATGCCCGTGCGTAAACCTTTCGACACGACACAACCTGCCCTGACTCCGCACACACGACAGCAAGAAGCACAGGCAGACAGCACACAGCCAACCGTAACTCAGCACATCCGCACACACAGCACGCCTACCCCCGGGGGGCAGGGAGAGGCGGCGAGGCGCACACACGGAGTCACACGACATGCTCACCGGCCTTCTGTGCGTGCTAGCGACTACAACGACACATGATTACGCATATTCGCGTTCGCGTTTCGAAAGCACTTCGCTAACAGTACTTGTGCTTCAGGGTATGCTTCCACTTCACTACTGGGCAGTTGACGCCAGCGCGTTGGAACGGCGAGGTTACACGGATGCCTTCTCGGTCCCCCACGGCACACGAGAGCCCTGCACTGCTGGTGCTTTAGTGTTTGTGTGCTACAGCACATTGCTCGCTGAGTTCCGCTGAGCTGGACGTCGGGCGTGGTGAGTGAGGGCAGCCGCTTCGCAGCCGGTGCTGCACCGTCGCGCCCATGCACGACCCAAGCAACGCCGCATACTGAAGCTGCGTCCCCGGCTGCGCATACAAACTCACCCACTTCCCTACCACATCTGGGAGTGTATAGCACACCAAAGCACACGCTTACAAGCACAAACCGAACTTCGCCTTCACCTCACTCCTCCAAGACGAGACGAGCCGAGTTTATCGAGTGTTAATCGATTGGAAATCCTTACTACGCCTTGTGCCCTGGCGCAGGGCAGACCCTGCCGCGTAGGAGGGTTTATGCCTGGCCCCGCCCTCCTACCACCCCACCCCACATGGGTTTTGGGTTGGCAATGGTCGATTTGGAGAAAACTACCCACCCTACCCAAAGAGCACAGCGCGCACAACCGGAATAGGCCCCCGCCGCCCTACACAGACCTCCATCCAGGCGTTAACCGGGTCCACAGTCTCATTCTGATCCACGGAGACTGCAGTATGGGGCAGCCTGGGTACAGTGGAATCAGCTGTCAGGAATCAGGAGTCCCAGTCAGGGATCAGGAGTCTGCAGTCAGCAATCTTGCTTACAGGCTCCGTGCGCCGGTGCGCGTGTGCGCATGATTGGGTTTGTGATGCTCCTCATTCGCCCCCGCTACCGGGCGCACGGAGCGACATGCGGCACATACACCGCAACACATCAACGCGCGCACGCACATCATTCGCACCGTCCCGCTAGCTAGATCATTCTGCGACCCAGTCGCTGTCCAGCATGTGCATGAACAGGCGCCCGTGGCCCACCTCCGAGACGCGGATAACTTTGCCTGAGATCGACGTAGGCATCCTACATCCACCTTCGTTCGCTGCTCCCCGCCAACAAACACTCGCACGCCACACCGCGAATCATTGCGCGAATTGATGTTCAACAAGCCAGACCAGGCTGCCCAGGGTGGCCTGCCTGAGTTCCCACGACCAGCGACATGCCACTAGCGCCCCATACCCAGTAAATGACCCCATCAACCGTAGGCCGTTGTCCCAGGGCGTAGTCAAACCCACAAGCGCCGACGCGCTCCGATCATAGGGCCCAGTGCCTTCCGCGCCACCGCCTTTGGCCCACCGCCACCGCCACGTAGCGCCTGAGCGCGCCGAGCCCCAGGCGGACGGCCACTTATTTGCGCACAGGAAAAGCGCGTTGGTTCGAGCAGGCTGCACGCTGCTTCGTGCGCCGTTTAGTCGTGGCTTCAGCGGCAGGTGCAGGGCAGGCGCATGAAGATTGCTCTCTGCATGCGCGACCTCTCAGACTATGGCAGGCACACGGCACCTATAACACCCGCCCCCGCCTGCGGTGCACAAACACGTCACGCTTGCCCCACTGTTTCACATGGCGGCTTTGCTGTGCCTTCCGCCGCTGTGCACAGCAACATGCCGCACCCAATCATGCATCCATTCGAAAGTGGCAGTCCAAGTATCAGCTCCATGACCAGGAGCGAGCACCGAGACTGACAACCTATAACAATCCCGAAGCCCTGTCCGGCTGTCCCCCAGCCCTGGCATCTCGCCCTTCCACTACCCCACCACCCAGCTGCTCTCGTCCCGCCCTGTGCAACCAGTGCCGCATGCCCCACATCCACCTCATCCTGTGCGCGGCTGTAGCCGGCGGCACCAGCGGCTTACGGCCTGTCCTCAATCCAGTCCCACAGCTCCCACTGCTGGCTGTGCTTTTCCGCGCGGTCGGCGGGCACGGGCGGCGGCTCCAGGTCCACGTTGTCGAAGTTGTCAAAGTTGGAGGTGTCCAGCGGGTTGCGCACGCGCGGCCGGAACGGCGACGGCAGCCTCTTCTGCTCCAGCGCCTTCCAGTCGATGCGGCTGAACCAGCGGTGCCGCTTGATCTCCTCCGCGCCCAGGCGCTTGTCACTGCCCAGGCGCTTGTCGGGGTTGACCTGCAGCAGCTTGAAGATGAGGTCGGCGGCCTGGTCCGAGATGAAGTTGGGCACGTAGAAACGGCCGGACAGCGTGCGGCGGAAAGTGTCCCAGGGGTCGCCGGTGAGCGACTTGAAGGGCGGGTCGCCAACCAGCATCTCGAAGATAAGCACGCCCAGGGCCCAGTAGTCGGCGGCCTTGGTGGTGCCGCGGCGCATGATCACCTCGGGCGCCTGGTAGTCGGGCGTGCCGCAGATGGTGTAGGTCTTATCGCCGCCGATGTACTTGGCAAAACCAAAGTCCGCCATCTTGATGTAGCCCTGCGCATCATGGAGGGGCATCATAGGGACGCACGAGCACGGTCAGCTGGTGCCAAACAGATGGCGACAGCCACGCGACGTCGTGCAGCCTCCCAATCCGCCCGCCTGTCCGCCCACCGCCAACTGCGCACCTGCGTGTCCAGCAGCAGGTTCTCGGGCTTCAGGTCGCGGTACACGATGCCCTTGGCGTGCAGGAACTCCAGCGCCAGCAGCACGTTGGCGGCGTAGAACATGGCAGTGGGCTCGTCGAACGCGCCCTCCACGTCCAGGTGGTGGAACAGCTCGCCGCCGGGCACCCACTCCTGCAGCAGGTACAGGCTGGCCTTGTCCTGGTAGGCGCCGCACAGGCGCACGCAGAAGGGGTGCGTGCAGGCCTCCTCCAGGATCTTGCGCTCGTTGATGACGTGCTCGATCTGCTTGGACTCCACGATGGGCGCCTTGTGCATCACCTTGAGCGCGTACACCTCGTTGGTCTTGATGTTGCGCACGACGCGCACCAGGCCGAACTGGCCGGTGCCGATGATGCGGTGGAACTCCAGCTCCGTGAACTTGACGCGCGGGAACCGGCGCTCCTCCGCCGCGGCGGCGGCGCCCGGCAGCGCGTTGCGGCTGCGGCTCATGGCGCGGCCGCCCATGACCTTCTCCACGTCCGAGGTGGTGAAGGTGATGATGCCGCAGGGCGTGCCCGCCACCAGCGACGCCTCCAGCGACGCGGTCTCGGGGCTGTTGAGCGCCTTGTCGTTGAAGATGCTCCCAGCCAGCAGCCTGCGGTGGACAGGGCGGCGGGGGTTAATAGGCCTGACTCGGAATGCATTGCGCTTGCAATTGCTTCGACAGTGCAGCAAGCCTAGCTCACCGTTGCCGCTCGCTGCCCGTCAGCTTGCGCACGTCCACCTCGCCGCTGTCCGGCAGCGCCAGGTCCGCCGCCACCACCATGACCTCGCCGCTCTTCACCAGGAAGATCTTGTTGGTCACCGAGCTGTTGGCCACCGCGATCACCTGCGTCGCCAACAAGAAGCACCGTAGCCGGCACATGTCAGCATCGGTTTCCTCTCACAAATTATGTCACGGTGCATGCACGAGCGCCTCGAAGCTCCTTCCCCAAGCAGCGCGCACCTCGCCGGGGTTGTAGTCGGTCTGCTCGCACGCCTTGAGCAGCTCCTTGAACTCGGGGTCGGTCATGTTGGCCAGGAATTTGGACTTCTTGAGCGCCGCCACCACCGCCTCGTCGTTCTTCAGCCCCGTGTCGCGGCCCATGAACGAATCCACTTGCCTGGGGTGGGCGCAGCGCGGACCAGGCAGACATGTCAATGGCGCGTTGATGGGGGTAGCTCAACGGGGCAGCTCGGCTCATACGGTAGTTCATAGCAGGTACTTCATGGAACGCGGCCGCAGATGTCTGTGATACGGCAGTGCCTCCAGCTGTGGTTCTTACTTGCATCTGGGCTGACTAGAGACCACCCGGCAGAACGCCCGGCATAAAGGAGCGACCGTAGGAGTCCTTGCTGCGGCTAGCGCGGGATTGCTGCCGCGCAAGCACCGATGCTCCCCTGCCTGACACGCTCTCGTGGCTCGACCAGCCATTGCGGGTACCCGCACCACCACAACAGCCCCCGCAAAACCTACCGCTTGGGCAGCGACAGCAGGTGCAGCGACTCCGACGCCACGCGGATGGTGTAGGGGCACTTGCCCGTCTGCGTGATGGCCGTCTCGCCAAAGTAGCTGAAGCCGGCGATTTCGTGCACGAAGTTGGGGTCGTCCACGCGCTCCTCGTTGCGGTACAGCACGATCTCGCCGATCTTCACCACGTACAGCTTCTCCAGCTGCGGGCCGCAACAAGGGGCATTGAGGGGGAAGGCGCAGCCAGTACGTCTGAGCTCTTGTGCAGTAGCCGAATGCTGGGGGAAACGCGCCGACGGCTCAAGCACGCTGGCTTTGCTAGCGAGGTTGGACCACGGCCACGTCAAAGCACCAACGGCTTGACCACAGGCCGGAGACTTGAACCATACGCCTCAGGCACCAGCCCCCAAACCGCCCGCCCGCACCCACCATGTCGCCCTGGTTGAGGATGGTGTCGCCCTGCATCAGCTCCTCGCGCGCGTCGAAGCGGTCCAGGATGTTCTCCATCTGCTCCTGCTTTAACCCCTTGAACTGGGGCAGCGACTGTGGGCGGGGCGCAGGACAACGAGGACAGCATGGCGCAGCAGCGCATAAGTATGGGCCAAACGCAGGCCTGCCTGCCTACCTGCCTGACTGGGGACGCGCATCGCCATGCTCCCTTGAACCCACGCCAGACAAGTGTCGCCCCAAAGCCCTTGACACGGAGCCCAGGAGCGACTCCTACGCCCGCAAGCCATATCACACCTGCCCACGTAGCAGGCATTGTTCTCCCTCGCCCCCAAACTCCAATGCGCCATGCACCGCCCGCCCGCCACGCACCCTGATGACCGCCGACACGGCGTCGTAGTCGAGCATCCACGCCAGCAGCGGGTTGTCCAGGTCCATGAACTCGCGCTTCTTCAGCACCACCACCTGTACTTGGCCCTGCGCCACGCAATCGGCGCTGCGCAGCTTGTCGTTGATGACGGCGCGCTCACCCACGAATTGGCCGCGGCCCAGCACCGCCACCTCCACACGCCCGCCGTTGCCGTCAGGCCGAAAGACGCGCACCTGCACGCGTCGTTGCATGCCAGTTAGAGGTGACGCGATGGGCTAGTCAGCGATGCTGTTGATATGGCCACGAAAGATCAGCGACTGCTGAATGGCTACGAAAGACCCAGTAACCAAAGGTATGGGTTGTTGTAGATCTACGCGGTAGCACCCCGCAACACCTCTCCAAGCTTCCCGTCTACTGTTTCCCTTCATTTGCATGGGCTGGCTGACGCCATTATCAACTTCCACGCATGCCTTTTCATGCCTCATGCTTGACCGCGTTCTTCATCACCTGCCCCTTGCGCAAATGCTGCTACAGTTTGGGCGTTAGTGCATCACCCCTATGCTGTCACGCCGGCTTTGTCCCGCCCCGTCATTTGGCTCCCCTGGCGCCGTCCCCGGCTCGCACCTTTCCGTAGCGAATCAAGAATAGCTCATCACCACGCTCGCCGATGCGGATCAGTGGCTGCCCATCCTCGTACATGCGCTGGGGCATGCGCGACGCCGCACGGATCAGGTCGTTATCCGACAGACCCTTCAGCAGCGGCAGCTTGCGCAGGAAGCGCAGCGCACGCGCACCCTGCGCGTGCTTCATCACGAACTTCAGGAACGTTCTCCGGTCCATAGCCCAGACCGTGATGTTGGTTTTCGCCACCACGGAGGCGGTACGCGGCGAGTGGAACAGCAGCGCCACATCGCCGAACAGCCACCCGGGCTTCTGCGGGATGCGCACGGTGTGGCCGTCCACCTTGCGCTCCTCGCCGTGGTTCTTAGAGGCGGCGTCTGCGCCACCGCTAATCACCACCTCCGCCTCGCCCTGCTGCAGGTAATACATGCAGTCGTCCTGCTTGGGCAGCGCGCCCTGCTGCAGCACCACCGCGCCCGACTTGAAGCTGATGCCGTACATGCGGCCCACCACCTGCATAGGACCACGGCAGCCAGATTGTTAACGCAGAAATGGCATCAAGGCATTGATGCTGCTTGTGCACCACCTGCCTTCCTCCGGTGGAAACGAACCGCTGTCGACCCGCCGCCCCGCTGGCCCTGCCTGCCCCGTCCACCGCCAACCGCTGTGCTCCTGCGCCGCTCACCTCCACCAGGTGGTTCTGCGGAATGCCTTTAAACACAAAGTTGCGTTTGAGGGCCTCCAGAATGGCGTCCGTCACCTCCTGAGGCTTGTACCAGTCGCCGGAGAGCGTCGTCCTGTGCGCGGGGAAAACACCCGCGTATAAGTTTCCAAGCGTTTTCCTTTCTCCAGCCCTGCCCGCTGCAGTGCAGAGACGGAAGCGGCATTTGTCACTTGTCACCAACCCCGGCCGCACCTCTCGCTCGGGTCGTCCTCCAGCTCCTCATCTTCGGAGTCGCTGACCTCGTAAATCTTCTCCTTCTCCTCCCTGGCTTGCGGCCCACCGACCGCAAGCTTCCTAATTTGATCTCTTACAGCCTGTCATGAGCACATTATTGTCGTCAGCCAGCAAACGCGGTGGTTGACGGAGCACTCGCCCCCCGCACTCCGGTTCTCTTCGCTCACCTCTGAACCCGCCGCCGCACGACGCTCCTTTGTTCCTCCCTGCTTAGCTCCTGGCATTGCGGGCGACTGCTGCTGCAGCGGCCCCGAGCCATCGCCGGGCTGCCCTCGATTAATGCTCTGCCGCGATGTGGGGTGTCGCCAAGCGTCAGAGGCAATCGCGGGGCTTCCCCACCAGCGCAGCAAGATACGATTTGCATGCAATCATGAATGAGACTGACCTGCGTCTTCTCTACGTGTGGTGCCTCCGAGGGCTTAGTGCTGGGCACCTCCGCCTTCGGCTCGACCCTACACGCATCGACACGGCAAACCAGAGCAATAAGTGGCTGTAGCTGCTGTGTGGCGCCACTGACCAAAGCCCTGCGCTGCCCGCGGCACTGTTCGGGCCCCCCACATGTGCGCGCAACCCCGGCGCAAGGCCCGACCTTGCTGGCTCGACGGGCTTCTTGACCACCGCAGGCTCCACAGACTTCTGCTGCGTTGCTTGCGGTTGCTGCCGCGCCGGCTGGTCAACCGGCGTACTCTGTGCGCACCCCATTGTGCTCTGCTAGGACTCGCTCGCTATGCCCCGCAGGGCCAGAGGGCGTCGGTACGCCGTGCTACCCTAGTTCCAGTTCCTCCCACATGAGATGGGTGGGGCAGTTCAAGACGCCAAGGCAGAAGTCCTGCTAATCAGGGACGCAATTAATGGCCGCGGGTTCCCCAGCTCGTCCAGTAATCAGTAAGACTTTGCCTTGAACACAGTGTATGCACAGCGATGCTATGTTTTCGCTGCAAGTTGCGGAAACTTCGTCGGGCATCAATGGCCATTGGGCCGGGTCTCGCAACCTGCGCAACAACTGCGCATTGACACACACGTATCAATTCAATCAATTATAGCATTAGCATCATTGCAGCAGGCCAAAAAGGAAGCCGCAGGGCTTCACCTGCCGCTGGACTCGGTCGACGCGAGGTCCAATCATGCCACCATCACCAGATTCGCTTATGTGACGAACGAAGACGTCTGGCACAATAAGGAAGGGCTCCAGTAGCCCGCAGTCGAAACGACAACCGAAGCGCGCCAATTTCCTCTTTCTTTGGGCCCGCGCGGGCGCAGATGGCATGAGCCGATTGGGCACTTGCATCATCTAATGGCCTTGCGCGCGCGATAGCGACCCGCACCGTGGCCGAGGCCGTGGAAATGGCGGATGTGGGGCCGCTCCAAGTCCTTCGTGGCCACTTTGGCGAGGTGCAGAGCCTGAGTTTCTTGTCCGAGTTGCAGCTCTTCTCCGGGTGCGTGCGGGGACCGCGATGGTGCTGCGTGGCTCTCCCTCCCGAGTTGAGCCACGCGGCAGACCCCAGGGTCGCTGCCGCTGTGGTTTGCGTGCACTGCACAAGCGCCCAGCGTGCTTGCTTGAGGGGCTGGACGGAGGCTCCACGGGTTTGCAGGGAACTCAGGTCACGCTAGCATTGGTCATACAAACAACCAGCGCGGTAACCATGCGCTGTCCGCGGCGGTGTGGCGCAGGGACTTCAACGGGGAGGTTCGCCTGTGGGACCTCAACTCATGCCGCGCCGAGTACACCGGCAGGTGCGCATGTGCCTGCCGGGCTGCCAGCTCACCAGGTCACTCGAAAGCGGGATTCAACAACCCTGAACCTGCAAGCATCACCGTCGGCGAGTGGACCGCAACCACGCATTGTGTGCGACCCCTTCGCGTATAGGTTGCATGACACCAACGCCGGTGTCCTTCACCTGGCCTGCTTGCCCAGCTACGGAGTGCTAGTCAGGTAAGTGCGCTGCTGCAGCTATCCGGTGTCGTAGGTTCTTTGCCGGGGGTCTGAGGCGCTGAGGGAAGCCAAGGGAAAGCCGCGCGGTGGCTGGAAGGAAACCGGACTGTAACGGCAACACGGCATGCATCAACAAACCCGGCCTGCTTGCTGCGCTCAACCACCAGCCAGGGCAGGGATGGCTGCGTGAAGGTCTGGGCGCTGGACCAGGCCGGCACGCCAGACAGGTGAGCTGCAGGAGGTGCCGCTGGCGGGGGAACGAAGCTGACAGCCTCGAGGGCTTGGCTGCCGATGGCCACTACCGGTAATAGCAAGAGCCCACCCAGGCACTGCCGCCGTGATGCCATCGCCTGCCCTGCGCTGCAGGTCAGATCCGCTGCACATAGCAGCGACGGGGTCGTTCAACTTCTGCCGTTTCGCGGTCTGGGCTCCCGGCAGCGCAGCGCACCAGGCAGCAGCGGAAGGGGCTCCTGCACGACACGAGCTGCGGGTGCGCCTCGCCTGCAGTGATGGATGCCGCAGCCTGCACATAGCTCTTGTCTCGAGCTTCAGCCACTGGAAAGCATGTCACCAACGTAGCACATGAATCTTGGCGTCGCAGGGTGTCTACCTGGCGTCGGCATCTCATGATCCGTCCGAGGTGGCAGTCTGGCGCCCCGCGGTGCGTGCTCGGTCGCTCTTAAGCAGCATTGCCCAATGTCCTTTGCCCAGCTGACCTTCCTTGCCTGTTCGTGCCTGACACCACACTGCCGTTTGTCCCCGGCCACCACCAAACAGGAAACGGCGGGTGCAGTGGTGCACCTGCGCCAGAACGCGGCGGAGGCAAAGCACGGCATGTGCATGTCGCTGGCCTTCCTCGCGCCCGCCGGCGAGGGTGGCGGCACCGACGGCAGCAGCAGCGGCCAGAGTGGCAGTAGCCCGGGCGGGCCAGGCAGCACTGAGGGCGCCGGCGGCGGGCCGCGCTACCTGGTGACGGGGTACGAGGACGGCGTGGCTGCCCTGTGGGACGTGCGCAACACCGGCCGGCCGCTGGGCTCGGCCCGCCTGCACAGCGAGCCGGTCATGTGCTGCGACGCGCGCCCCGTAGCAGCCAAGCGCCCCAAGGGGGATGCCGCCGCATCGGCAGCAGCCGGAGCTGCGGAAGGTGGGTCTTGCTTGTGGGCTGTACAGGCGGGGTTGCTGGGTGCTCGTGCGTCCGGTCGTGCGAAGGGTTGGGGAGCGAGCGAGAAGGACGGGAGCCGGGGCCAGCATGCAGTACCCGGGCGCGCGTCCATGGAGCTGGCCGCGGCGCCCACGCAGCCCCGCTGCTGCTCAGCCCCTCTCAGCTACTGCATGTAACCCGCTCATCCACGTAAGCTGCGCCTGCCCTGGCGGAACAGGTCCAGCTGCCGACCCCCAGGCGGCAGCTGCGCCGCCCGCGTCCTCGCCGGCGCCCACGTGGTACGACCTGATCACCGGCTCGGCGGACGACGTGGTGTCGTGCTGCAGCCTGCGACCGGCGGAGGCGCAGCCGGTGCGCATGGCCAAGCAGATCAAGCTGCGGGAGGCGGGCACCGCCGACGTGCGCATCCGGGCGGACGGCAAGCTGTTCGCGTGCGGCTGCTGGGACGGCAGGTGTGGCCGGGCGGTTGCGGGCTGGGCGCGTGACGGTGCCGCGCCGCCAGTTTGCCACCGGTGCCGTGCTGCTGCATGGGGGCGCGCTGCCACGCCCCAATGACAACAGGGACATTGCTGCCACGTGGCCATATGCTTGCGGGGGCAGCTGCCTACGGTGCGGCGCTGGCGCTAAGAGGTTTCGTTGCCCGTCGGCCCCCCGCAGAGTCCGGCTGTACTCCCTGCGAAAGCGTGAGCCCTTGGCAGTCCTGAAGGTAAGGCTCGGTTCGATTACACCGTTACAGTACGGCATGCTAACTTTACATATGGTCCTAACTTTGGGTTCCAATTCTTGCCTTCACAGTACCACCGCAGCCAAGTTACGGCCGTGGCCTTCAGCCCTGTGACCCGCACCTTGGCCACCGCCTCCCGGGACACCGCGGTGGCGCTGTGGTCTGTGTATATTGCCGGGGCCTCGCATAGTACGGATGCGTAGCACGTGTATCTTCAATTGGGCCATGTTCTCGGAGCAGTGAAAGTAATGTATTACCGTATACTGTGTGGGCGCGATGGCATGGGGGTGATGGGGCAGGCGGTGCACGGCGTAGGTGCAGGAAGCCGCACAAGCCGCCCGTTGACTGATACGGTTCATATGCATACTGGCTGGTGCGAATAGATATTAGGACGCTGCAATATATCACTGAGCTCACCAGACGGTGACTTGCTTGCAGTTCCCGCGCAAGGCATCGTGGCTTCTGCGCTGAACACTGTTGAATCACAATCTGATAACCGCTTGTTCATATACGCAGCACTGACTCATCAAATCAAATCCTGATTCAAGCTTTTTTCAGCGGCGCGCGGGAGAGCGACCGGCCAAACGCCAAGTAGCCCAGCACTCGTTTGAGTAGAAATGGGGAAAGGAGGAACTCAACACTTTGAATTTTTCGGGCCGCATGGACCCGCCGTTCTAGTGCTGGCGCTGCCAGCGGTCTGCTACGCGCTCATCATCGGGTGCAATAAGGACTCCTGCTTGCAGCTATGGCCGGAATTCAAGCTGCCGTCGTTTCCTAAGAATGTCAGCTTCTACAGCAATGAAGCGATGCTGGTGTACCTGGCGTGGTTCTTCGGGGTGGCGCTGCTGCACGTCATCCTGCCTGGGCCGAAGGCGGAGGGTGTGGTGCTGCCCAACGGCCAGCGCCTCACGTATAAGCTGAACGGTGAGGGGGAAGCTATGCAAGCCGGAGGGAGCTGACATTCGCGCTGGCATGGGGTGGAGAGGGCCGAGGTTTGCGCGGGCGGGGGGGGGAGAACGACGCGTGACATCGAGCAGCTTGTACGGCTCGTGTTGGGCTCTTTCTCTGGGGCCGGCTCAAGTCGCGCCCGGGCCATGGCTGCAGCCGCCTTGAGCGCCGAGCACGCATGGCGTGTCCACCCACCCACCCCTCCCCCCGACCTGCCGACGTACTCACCTTAACCTCTGAACGCGCCCCGCGCCCTGCTGCCCCCGCCCCTCGCCCCCGTCCACGCACACCGCCGCCCAGCCTTCCGCATCTTCCTGCTCACGTACGGCGCCGCGCTGTACTTTGGATTTGTCAGCCGCCAGCTGGATCTGGGCTGGCTGTACGACAACTTCGCGCAGCTGCTCACGGCCGCCATCATTTTCAGCAGCGGCCTGTCGGTCTACCTGTATGCCTCCTCCTTCCAGAAGGGCGCGCTGCTGAGCGGACACGGCGCCACGGGGTGAGCGTGTGTGGCGGGCGGTGGTGTAAGAGCGCGCCTGGGTGCGGGAAAAGGCGGCTGGGTGGAGGCTTTTGGTAATCGTTGTGCGTGAAGGATGTGTGGGAGCAGCCTGCGAGGCTCGTCTGTCCCTCAACCAGCTCTCCCTTTGGCCCGCTGACCGACTCCCCACCCGGCTGCTGAACCCGCCCCGCGCCCGCCCGCCCGCCCGCCGCCGCAGCTACCCCGCCTACGACTTCTGGATGGGCCGTGAGCTGAACCCGCGGCTGCTGCGCGGCGCCTTCGACCTCAAGGAGTTCTGCGAGCTGTACCCGGGCATGATTGGTGGGGCGGGGGACAGGCGCGCCGGGCGGGGTGTGTGTGTGTGAACACCAGCACAAGCTAAACCAACCTAACTAGACGGGGCGCACAATGAAGGGGGGCTGCAGTTGCTAGCCCAAGCTAATCCACAGTGAAATGGGGGGACTGCTGGCGTGTGTCGCGTCGGGAAGAGGGCGGCTGTAGCTTGCGCAGTAGGCTATAGCCTCCGCTCGGGAAGGCAGTTGGATGCTGTGCACCCGTGCCCCTGACCCGCCCCTCTGGCCGCCCATTCGCCGCCTGCCTCCCACCCACCACGGCTGCAGGCTGGGCGCTGATCAACCTGGGCATGGCGCACAAGCAGTGGGCGGCCACCGGCTCCATCACCACCTCTATGCTGCTGGTGAACGTGTTCCAGCTCTACTACGTAATGGACGCGCTGTGGTGCGTGGGTGGCGGCTGACGTGGCGGCGGATGGTGTGGCGGATGGTGTGGCGCATGTGGTGGCGGATCGGGTTTGCAGGGGTGGGGTGGGGTGGGGTGGGGTGGGGCGGGGTGGGTAGTGGAGTGGGGTCGCTCGCCTGAGTTCAGCTACGCGGATCGGAGCGCACCCTAATGGCAGCCCGCCGCGCGTAGCACGCCTGCCGCCCGCACCCCATGCACCCATGCCAACCACCACCATCACCACCATCACCACACGGTGCAGGTGCGAGAAGGCCATCCTGACGACCATGGACATCACCACGGACGGCTTTGGCTTCATGCTGGCGTTCGGCGACCTGGCCTGGGTGCCCTTCACCTTCACCTCCTGCGCCCGGTACCTGGTGGACTACCCGCAGGTGGGGCAGGGCGGGCGGGCGGTGGCGGTGGTGGTGGAGGTGGTGGTGGTGGTGGAGGTGGTGGTGGTGGTGGAGGTGGAGGCGGGAGCTGCGATCTTGGGAGGGGGCGTGTGGTCGAGGTGGAGCGGGAGTGGGGGTGGGGGTGGAGGTGGAGGTGGAGGTGCACACTGCGGTTGCAAACAAGCTTGGGCGCATGCCGGGCCCACACGGGCCATGCTCCCCACCACGGCTTGCAAAACACCGCTCGCGTGCACGGCTAACCACCACCACCACCACCACCACCCTCCCCCGCAGCACCTGTCGCCGGCGGCCACGTGCCTGGTGCTGGGCGTCAAGCTGCTGGGCTACTCCATCTTCCGCGGCGCCAACAGCCAGAAGGACATGTTCCGCGCCAACCCCGCCGACCCGGCCGTGGCGCACCTGCGCACGCTCAAGACGGAGCGCGGCACACAGCTCATCATCAGCGGCTGGTGGGGCACCGCGCGCCACATCAACTACTTTGGCGACTGGATCATGGGGTGAGCGCGGGGAGGCGGGCGGGGGTTGGGGAGGGCGGACGCAGAGTGTCGGGAGACCGGGGAAGATCGTGCGTGTGTGCGACACCTACGTGCCTGGTGTGTTGCCAAGTTGCTAACCCGGCGCCCAGGTGCGGGTGCGCCCGCCGTTGGCTCCCAGCGCCTTGCTGCCAGGCCTCCTGTGCACTGCGGCAAGTCACACCACGAAACCCCGTGCTCATTTGGCACCCCCGCCGCCTGTGCTCTTGGAACCAATCGCGTGTGTGTCGCAGGGTGGCCTGGTGCATGCCGGCGGGTGTGCAGGGCCTGGCCGCGGTGGTCCCCTACTTCTACTGCATCTACTTCGCCTCCCTGCTCATCCACCGCGAGCGCCGCGACGAGCACGCCTGCCGCCTCAAGTACGGCAAGGACTGGGACAAGTACTGCGCGCTGGTGCGGTACCGCATCGTGCCGTACCTGTACTAGTGCGACAGGCCGTGTGCGGCAAGGAAGAGCGTGCGCGTGCTGAGTGAGGTTGTGTTGGAGAGAACGAGGGAATGAAGAAGGCTGTGAGGTGAGCTTCTGATGTGATGCATGCCTAGGTGGTGCGAAGTTGTGTGGCTGTGTTGTGCGTGCGCGCGGGTTGCTCAGGGCTGGGCCCGAGAAGCACGGCGCACACGACCTGAGCAGAGGCACGGGCGATCCGTGTATGTGTGTGAGCAAGAGTGACGGTTTGCACGCTTAGGAGGCGACGGACGCACCGGACCATCGGATTGATCGGAAGCTCCTTTGGAGACGGGGTTCGGTTGAGGGAAGGGGCCTGCATGGGGTACGGCATTGGAGCGCCATGCGGCGGCGCAGGAGGTGTTTTGCCGTGAAGCGCGGGTAAAGCCGTTTAACACATTGTCAGATTCACACAGTACGTACCAATCTCGCTCATTAGGTGCACGGCCGCGACGCTAGGAAGCACCTGCACCTGCAACCACCGTGCTGTGGACCGCGTCACATCGGCCTGTGCACGGGGTAGACGCGCTCCCCGCTTGCATCCTTGCACCCCGGCCTTTCACACCATTGACTGCGAGAGCGGTCTCAGAAGCAGCCTGTCTTGCAGCTGTCTATGGTGCGCAGCTGATGAGCAGCTCAGCGCGGAGTGGGGGCGGGCTGCTGCGACGCGCCTGGCGGGCTGTGGACCGGTTCCTGTCCGGTGCGTGCCCGAGGCGGGCTCGGCAAATTTCGGGCGGGTCTCAGCTATGCCTGGACGTGTGATCGCATGCTTTACCCGTTTGCACTCCAGTTGACCTTCAGCCGGAGCCGCTGGTGTTGTACTCGTTCAAGTCGCCGCGCGATGTCGCCGCGTGGAACGTGTTCTCGGACTCCAGCTTCGGAGGACTTTCCAAAGCTGCCTTTCAATTGTCCGAGAGCGGAAAGGTGAGGAATTGCATGTGTCTCAGTTGCCGAAATGCACGCGCAATGCCCTGACCGCTGCGCTTTGTCGCTCGCGCCGCAGACCGCGGTGTTCTCGGGAACGTACTCGAAGGAGGTGCTCGAAACGTCAACGCTCATCCGGTCGGGGTACGCCGGCATGAACCAAGTGGTGCGCCGGGGGTGGTGGGAGGGCACGCACACGGCACGCACCTTCCCCCCGCAGCACAGTCCACGTGCCACCTCAAGGCTCACGCCATGCGCATAAAACTCTTCCTACGCGCTCCTCGTGCCGCCTACAGCGCAAGAAGGCGCTGAACCTGCGGCCCTATGACTTCCTGGACGTGCGCATCCGCGGCGACGGCCACACCTACCTGGCCAACATCCGGCTGGACCAGCTGACGGGCGGCGACGAGGAGGTGTGGCAGACCACACTCAAGACAAGGTGCGTGTGCGTGACGGCGGCCAGCGGTTGCGGCGCCCGGGGCCCAGGGCCGGGGCGCCGCGGTGGGGTTGCGGAGGTCTCGGGCAGTGGCGGCGCGAGTTCCAGGTCGGCGCCCAGAAAGCACGGTGCACCTGCGGCCTGGCAGTGGTGTGGGTGCCGAGGCGCCGCGCGCCCACCCGCCCTCACCTAGTGTATGACCGCTGCTGCTGCTGCTGCTGCTCTAAGCCACGCATGCCGCGATTACCCCTGACGGTGTGTGTATGCCGCGGTGCACAGGCCGGGCGAGTGGCAGGACGTGCGGCTGGACTTTCGCGACTTCGTGTTCACCTTCCGCGGCCGGCTGGTCACGAACCACTCGCCCGGGTCGGTGGGCATGCCGCGGCACAACATCATCGCGGTGCGTGCGCCCGTGCGCTCCGCGACACCTTGACTTGTAGCTGGGTGGCGGGCGGGCTGGACAGGCACGTGAGCTTGTGATACAGGCTTGGCGTAGCGGCGGCACGCAGACCCGGGCCGGCTGTTGCGCGGGGCGGCAGCGGCGGTGGGGTGAAGGGCTACATGTGCACACCGGCCCACCACCAAGGCAGCTGCCAACACCACGGGGATGGGTGCGTCTTGCTCACCCTGATCACCCTTACCCCACGCGCGCCCACCTGTCCGTGTGCCCCACCCGCAGGTGGGCCTGACCATGGCCGCCAGCGAGGACATGCCGGCCGAGGGGCCCTTCCGCCTGGAGCTGGAGTCCGTCATCGCTGGCGCCTACACGCTCAGCGGCGGCGCGGCGGCGCGCAAGGCGTTCGCGGGCTACCACCAGTTCCGGGAGGAGGGAGGCGGCGGCGGTGGGGGGCGGGGCGGCGGCCGCGGCGGCGGGGGCGTGGGGGGCGCGGGGGACCTGGAGGACATGCCGCGCGTGCAGCCGCCGGCCATCTCGGGGCCGGACGACCCGCGCCCGGCTGCGTGAGCTAGCCAGCAGCCGACAGGCAGGCCAGCCAGGTGTGTGTGTGCGCGCATATATGGGCGTTCGGCGGTGGGTTGAAGATGACACTGGGGGCGGGTTGCCGCGGCACAGCGATGTGCCAGCAGCAGGACCATGTGGGCGGACGTGGCTTACATGTGACGTACATGCGGTGGTGCGGGGCATAAGGGTTGAGGGTGCGGGTGGAGCAGCGGGATGAGGAGATAAGGAGCAGGAGGAGGAGGAGGAGCAGGAGAACGACCTCGCTCGACTGAGCGGAGGCTCCCTGCCCTGGATGGTGCCCTGGAAGGTGCTGTGTACATGACGGGCTTCCGACGAAGCGTGTGTGTTCAGGTCATGTCAGTGATCGGGTGGTGCTGCAGCTTCTGCGCTGCGGGCCGTAACGAACCTGGAGGATAAGCTGGCTAGGGGCGCGGGCTCGGCCGTATGGTGTCAGCGCAGGCTAGTGATCCATGCACGTCCGCCTGGTCGGAGCCTCGAAGTGTCGTCGACTCGTCGTCACAGTCCGTCACACCACTGCGCACCTCGCGCCTGTCCTCGCATGTAAATCAATCTCGTCCCGGACCAATCCTATGCGGCAGCCGGCACGCCTGCTGGTGGCTGCGGACCACCACAGCCACCTAAATCAATCGCACGGTGTGGGCGCGGCGCCCGCGCACCGCATACCTACCCGCTGTCCGTGCGCACCGCATACCTACCTCGGCTGTCCGTGCGCAAGAACTCATCAGTCGCGCCATGCCCGCGGCCTCGTGTGCGAGATTGTGCCACTCATGAAGGCGCCAGGCCCCCCAGCCCCCTGGCCCCCAGCCCCCCTCGCCGCCACCCACCAACGTCCGTTGGTCCGTACCACATGCTACCTCCCAGCCACTATGTCGCCTATTTCTACCGCACCGGTATTTGTCATTTGATCTCCTGCGCCAGTGCGCCACGTATAAGCACGGCTTATGTACGGTCATTTACCAACGCCCACCGCTGCACACCACCCCCGTCCATTTACATCGCTTGTATACATCCAACACACACCTCATGCGGGCTTCCTGCATGCGGCTTCCTGCTTAGGATGCAACGCTTTCTCCATCACTATCTCTCGCCTCTCATCGGACTTCTGCCTGCAAGTGCACGTGGCGCATCGGCGCTGGTGCCACTCCGCACCGCGATGCATGGCCTCCGCCGTCATGTGCTGATAGGCGTGCCTCGTGCCTAGGTCCTGCCGTGCGTGCCTGCCGTGCACACAGTCACACGCGCCCCCATCCTCCCAGCCTCCGCGGACTCGGACTGGGCGCGCACATACATGCGCACACGCTCCATGCTCCGGGCACAGCCCCGCCCCGCCCCCCGTTGCTGCGACCCGCCGCCCGCCTGCCTCATCGCCCATGCCCGGGGTGCCCCGGCGGCCGCCGGTTGTTGGGGTCGCGCACCCACTCGGCGAACGAGGCGGTGTGCATGGTGAGCATGCGGCGGCGGCCCTCGGGGCTGGTGGGCGACACCGCCCACTCCTCCTCCTCGCCGTCCTCCTCCTCAATCACCACCTCCGCCCGGTGCTGCCCCCGCTGCGCCGTGCCCACCCGGTCAAACAGCTTCTGGGGCGGCGCCGGCGATGGCCCGTCCGCGCCGCCGCCGCTGCCGCCCGCCGGCCCCGCGCTGCCGTTGCTGCTGGCCGAGTCGGGCCGCCGGTCCCGCGCGTGCAGCCCCCGCCTGCACACATTGCGCACCCACACGGCAAACAGCGACAGCGTTGTCAGCATACTGCTGGTGTCGCTTGGGAGGTTTCTCTCTCCGGAGGCCTCCCCGGACTTGTTTGCAGGTGTTCGAGTAAGCGGAACGAAGCCCGCAAACCGGGCACTTTGCAGGTGTCTATTCATATACCCGCACAGCGTGACTTGAGCAAAAGCCATCGGCCCCACTCACCTGGGAGACACACCCACAGAACGCTCGGAGGTGGGCGGCGACGCCATGGGACCAGCCCCCATCGCACCGCCCGGCGGCCGCGGGCCTGCTGAGGATCCGCCCGCGCCGCCTCCGCTGCCGCCGCCTGCCAGCTCCGCCTCCATAGCTGCTGCACGCGCCTCGGCCGTGGCCGCGCGCGACTCCGCCGCCTCCGCCAGCACCTCCGCCTCCGCCAGCCGGCCACGCATCTCTTCCAGCTGCCGCCGCATGCCCGAGTTTGCTTCCTGGAAACACAGGTAGTTGCATGCAACATGGGTGGACAAAAGGCGCAAGGCCCGTTGCTGGAGCACTGGCAACACGCATGCTGCACGTCGCAACACACCGGCAAGCTGCTTTCGTATGTAGTTTACACTGAGCCCCCATCATACGCACGCACAAACGTACCCGCAGCCCCTCCGCCTCGTCTTGCGCGTCCGCCAGCCGCTCGCTCTCAGCCACGCGGCTGGCGGAGCGATTCGGCTGCTTGCCGCCGCCGCCGCCTGCAGACCCTGACGAAGCTGCCGACGACCGGGCCTCCAGCAGCCCATTCACGAGCATGTTGGTCAGCTCTGCGCACGTCAGGTAGGGACGTCGGGTGTCGGGACGGGACACGGTGAAGGCTCTTGTATGGCAGCCTGATGATGCATGCGGACTGTTACTGCTTTGGTCAACGCAGCCTCACATTTCCTGCGGCAGCGCTTTCCAGTTGCACGGTTCCCCCAGCCAAGCCGCACGAGCTCACAACCCGCCCCCCACCTGCAGTGCCCTCCAAGAACGCATCCAGCGTTGCCCAGCACTCGTGCACGCAGCCGCTCAGCTGCCGCGCACCCGCCGAGCCGCCGCCGCTGCCACCGCCGCCTCCTGCTCCTCCCAGCTCCTGCCGCATAACCTGGAACGCCCGCCGCAGCGAGCTGCGCAGCTCCATGTGCAGCTCCGGCGCCGAGCTGGACAGCGCGCCCAGCTGTGCCGTCGTCATCTCCGCCGCCGCCGCCGCGGCGGCGGCGGCCGCGCTGCCGGGCGACGCCGCGGAGCGGGGCCTGCAGGCGGGCGTGTGCAGCGCCTGCAGCGCACCCGCCGCGCGCTGCAGGTCATCGTTCACCTCACTGAGCAGCGTGGCGGCGGTGCTGGCGGTGGCGTGGTCCAACACGCCGCCGCCGCCTAGCCCGCCGCTGCCGATGCTGTCGCCCACCATGGACAGGCTGTGCGAGCGCCGCGGCGAGAGCGGGCTGGTGCCGCCGTGGGACACGGCGGTGGGCAGGGGCAGCGCCGACAGGGTGTCGTTGTCCGCTGCCGCCAGCAGCGGCATGGAGCCGGCCTCCATGATGCCGCCGTTGGCGCTGCAGCGGCGCCGCGCGGCGGCGCCGAGCGGCGCATCGCTGCTGGCTTCTAGGAACGCGGCGGTGGCGCCGGCGGCGCCGCTGGGCCCCGCGAACGGCCCGGCGCCGAGTGGCGTCTGCGCGGTGGACGGCCGCAGCGGCGCTAGTGGCGACAGCGTCCGTGGCGACAGCCCCGCCTGCGGGACGCCGGTGGCGCCGTCGGCCGCCGCGCCCGGGAAGGGCGGCAGGTCCATGGAGCTGGACAGCAGCTCGGACCCCAGGCCCGACCCCGGAACAGACTGCCGCCGCATGCCGCCGCCGCCGCCGGGCCCGCCGCCCGGCCCGCCCATGGCTGGTGGCAGCTCCAGCTTGGGCAGCCCCACGCCGCCGCTGCCGGCGATGCTGTGCCGCATGCGCATGCTGCCGCCGCCGCCCTGCGGCAGCGAGGGCATGCTGGTGCTGGTGCTGGATGTGGGCAGGCCGGACATGCTCTGCCGGCCGGCGCTGTTGACGCGGTCAGCCGCGCTGCCGCTGGTGGCCGGCCGTTCGGGACCGCCGCCGAAACCCACACCCATGCCGGGAGGCCGGCCGGGGAGGTTGAGGATGCTGGTAGACCTAGGGCTGAGCTGCAGAGCATCCCTGAGAGGCCAAGGCG
Organism: Chlamydomonas incerta; assembly: GCA_016834605.1. NCBI lineage: Eukaryota > Viridiplantae > Chlorophyta > Chlorophyceae > Chlamydomonadales > Chlamydomonadaceae > Chlamydomonas > Chlamydomonas incerta. Next base: position 521,357 of record JAEHOC010000051.1, on the reverse strand, counting down.
AGAAGACACGAAACGACACGTGGAGTCAGCGCTGGCGCGCGGTTGCCAGCGTGCAAAGGCGAGTATTGTGCACATGTGTCTACGTGTGTGCGCAAGGTTGCGGGTTGTGCAAGGCACACGCATGCTCGTCCCTTACACACGCAGTCATGGAGCGCTACCTATACTCTGCTCACGTGGTATCCTCGAAGTTTCCGCAGCCATCGCCTGCGCCCGACGGAGTGCGTAGCCGCCGCGGGCTCATGAGCGGAGAGCCTGGGGCGGCGCTCGGGGACGAGCCTGCAGCAGCCCGCAGCAAAGCGTGAACCCCAGTCAGGAACAAGATAGGCAGCCTTCCAGCGGCGCGCGCTGCACGTTAGCATCGATCGTCCCAGCCACGGCATTACCCCTAAATCTCTCGGCCAAGGACACGACTTCCACAGCAGCGCATGTCGCGAATGCGCATGTCGGTGCCCCGAGCTGCGGCCTGCCTTACCTGTGCGTCCGCCCGGCGTGAACGAGTACAGCAGTCCGTCTGAAACCTGTGCAGCCATGGTTTCCAAAGACACGCAAGGGCAAGCCCGCGATTTTCGCACTGCTTCACTCCTCTGCTTTCCTCCTCTCAAACGATGTGCAACTTAGGTAAATTGTGATAGATTGCCATGGAAATGCTGGTGCCGCAGAGCGAGGGGCAGCTTGCAAGGGCGTTGAGGGGAAGCCGGCTTTTCTGTTGCCCCGGCTGCACGATTCACGGATTAAATTGCATCATGCTCTCAGTATCTGTTCTGCGCAAAATCTTATGAAACTAAAATCGCCTTCAATAGCGACGAGGAGTTCACTGTCTTTTTGCGCGACCCACGAGCATAGTAGGCAGGTTGGTATCAATAGCTAAAAACATATATGTGTCCCAACTATCAGCCACGCACACCGTGTGCACTGAACAGCTCATGTTGATTGCCCCCGCACGCTGAGTGTTCCTGCCCCCGCCCCCGCGCCGTCCGCCAGTTATGCATCCAGAACAATCGTCCCCAGCGCCTTGCCGCACCACCCATATCCATTCATTGTGGGTCTCCGTAACCAGCAGCATTTGTCCAGGTATAATATGTTCACGCCTCGAGCCCCACGGCCCACAGTGCCCCTGCTGCCAGTGACACCAGAATAGACGCTCACAGCGCCAACGAACGTCATCAGCACGCTATCTTTCTATGCGTCAGAGCGTGCACGCTCGCGACCCGCCATTCACCACACACACGCACACCACTCATTGCTCTTCGGGGCTGCGCCGCTGCCTGCGCCAACGCTTCTCTCCTGCGCACTCATCACACGCTGCTCTCCACTCCGACTCTTCTCCTCTCCAGCAGTCAAACGCTCAAACGCGATGCCCGGACGCCGCCTTTTCGAGCCCCAGCGCCAGCACGCTCTTGATCATCACGATGCTCTCCTGTGGTAAGTTTGTTGGTGAGTTTGTTGGTGAGTTTGCTGGGGAGGAGGTTGCCGCAGCATGGGGACACATGGTCATCGCCGATGGCCACGCAGGGATCCACCCCCAGTACAGTACGGCAGCAGAACGAAATCGACCCATATCGGGCCGCCAGCACGCGCACGCACGGCCGCACCCACCTGCACCGCCGTGTCGATTTCGGGCTTCTCCCCCTTGCTGAAGGGCTGCAGCACGTAGGAGGCGATGGGCATGGGCCCCGACGGCCGCCCGATGCCGATCTGCGCGCCATCGAGGTCACGTGCCACGGCGTCAGGCGGGGGGCCGTACGTGTCGTACGTGATGCTGTTGGGCTTGACAAGCACACACTGAGCCTGCGCCCTTTGATCCATGACCCACACGGCGCCCGCCACGCGCCGCGCCGCACCGCGTGCCATACGGTACTCGAGGATTCAGGCCTGCCTTCCCGCCCGCAGCCCGCTGGCCCTGCCAGCCTGCCGCCCGCTGCCTGTCGCCCACTGCCTGCCGCCCACCTCACCTTGATCCGCGGGAAGTCCTGTGTGCCGCCCATGCGCTCGATGATGGACCGCAGCCCGTTGTGGCCGCCGTGGCCGCCGCGCTGCCGCAGCCGCACCTGCAGAGATGGCGGAAAGGGGTGAGTATGCGTGTGTGTGCAGGCGGCAGGCCACGAGTGCGGGGACATAAAGGGTAACGGCTAACCCCGTCCCATCCCAGGCGCGCTGACTGAACCAGTCCCAAACAGGCAGCGCTGCAAAAGGTTTATGCAAGAGCGGGGCTGACGCGCAGTGCACGAGCTTGCCGGCTAGCTACCGTGTGTGCTCGCGAGTCCGAGCTGCTGGCACTAGCTGCCAGGCCGGCACATGGCACAGCAGCACGCGCCCCTAGCACGCGACCGAGCGCTGGCCCCCGCCCCCCCGCCACGTTCTCTGCTGCCTGCGCCTGGGCGGCCCCGCACGCACCTGCGCGGTGGGCTGGTCCAGGTCGTCCGCCACCACCAGCACCCGGCCCGGCGGCACCCGGTAGAACTTGGCCAGCGCCGCCACCGATTCACCGCTGTTGTTCATGAACGTCACCGGCTTCACCAGCAGCACCTGCCGGCCGCGTGCGGTTGGTGTGCGTGTGTGTTTCTACTGGTGGGCGTGAGTGCGGTGCGGTTGCGACCGTGTGTACGCAGCTGCCGCTCCGCCGAACGACGCACCGCCCGGGCCCACCGCTCTACACGGCGCCTGTGTCCCAGCCCTTCCCCACACCCGCCGCCTGGCCCTGCCCCTGCCCCTGGCCCCCGCTCCCACCTGCTTGCCGTGGAGCTCGCCCTTGCCCACCGCCGCCGACTTCTCCAGCTTGCGGCAGTCGATGCCAGCAGCCGCGGCCAGTTCGTCAATCACCTGCGGGTTGCAACCGCGCGCGTGCAGAGTTCAGGTCGTGCCGCCGTGGGCGGTGGGCCCCCGCCTCTTAGCGCCCAAGTCCTCGTTCATAGCCCCCCAGACACCTCAGCCCAACACCAGCCAGCCCGCTACAGGCCGACGGTCCAGCCCAATGGGGCCACAGTTTCGGGCCGAACCCGACCGAAGTTCGGGATGAGCCAGCGGCACGTGCCGTGCGCACCTTGAAACCGACGTTGTGGCGCGTGTCATCGTAGTTGGAGCCCGGGTTCCCCAGCCCCACAATCATCCACAGGCCGTCCTCATCCACTTTGGGCGCTGCGGCCTTGGGCGCGGCCGCCTTGGCGGGAGCGCCAGCTGCGGGCTTGCTGCCAGCTGCTGGAACGGTCTTCGGGGCTGCTGTAGCGGTTGTAGCGGTCTGCGGCACCGAGGACGCCGTCACCTTCCGGCGCTTGTTGGGCGGCTGGGCAGAAAGCTTTGCGGGGCTGGTGCCCATAGCTGCGGTGAAGGGGCTCGAGCCCGTGGCTGAGGAAGGAGGGGTCGCTGTGCGTTTGGGCATTGCCCAGTGTGTGACCGCTGTATATGTATGAGTTTTAAGTGCAGCCGACAGGCCGCCGACCAATTGACGTGAGAGCAACATGAGCGCGAGCGCCCTGCCTCAGCGCAGGTGGAGCAAAAGCAAGCAAGTGGGGCGCGCTGCAGGCCGCTTCCAGCGTATTTTATGGCCAAACCAGCTCTGATTATTATACGCGCGTATTGGGAGGCTGAGTTGCTCTGAACTCGGGGGCGCCCATCGCTGCAGCTTGCTTCGCGGGGCCCATTCGGATGGCAGAGCGCTCCTGGCGGGCAATTCTTCGGCAAACCACAAATCACATAAAATCTTCTCGTGCCAAGTGCTCGGAGCACCGGCGACCGGACTTCTGGCACAATTCCATTTACGTGCGCGGCGCAAATACTGCTGGACCGTTTTGAGCCAAGGCCTAAACCATCAAGAGCTTGGCACGGTCTCGTTGACAGCTTTGCATCCCCATTTTGGCTGGTCTGAGCGCCGCCGTGTGGGCACGGACGGTGGTGGTTGCCCAACTTTTACCCATGTTGCGGCTGGGGCGCGCTGTCAGTGGCGCCTGCGGGGGCCAGCCTCTCTGTGCGCTGCCCTCTAGGTCTCTGGGCTGTGTAGCTGTGCCTTCTTCCCATCCTCCTGCTTGCCACAAGCCGAGTCGCGGCTCCGCCTTGGCAGCCGCGCCAGACGCAAGCAACAGCGGAGCAGCGGGTCCGGAGCAGCTGCAGCCACGCCCGCAGGCTAAGCGTGCCCGCCTGTCACCGGCACCCGGGGAGGCTGCCCCCAAGCCGCGGCGATGGCACAAGTCCGGCTCGCAGGGGCCGCCGGCTCCCGGCAGCTCGGGCGCGGCGTCACAGGCGCCAGCGGCGGCTGCCGCCGCCGCTGACGGGCAGGCGCTCGCGTCCGGCCCCGCCAGTAGCAGCAGTCAGACATCAGGGCCCGCCGTCGCCCAAAAGAGTGAGCGCGGCAGCTCCAATGTACAGCCGGGTCGCGGTGGCGGAATGCAGCGCGGCACGCGGGGCAGCGGCAGTAGCGGCGGCGGCGGGGGGCGGCGCGAGGTCGGCCGGGCGGCCGGGCAACAGCGGCAGCGGCGCGAGGCTTACGCGGCTGCCGGAGGTGACGACGACGAGGAGGACGAGGAGGAGGACGAGGAGGGGCTCGACATGGAGTTTGCGGGTTTGACGGAGGAGGAGCTTGAGAAGCTGGTCTTCTCTAGCGCAGGGGGTGGGGCCGCCACTGCGCCCGCCGCGGCGGCGGTCAACCAGAGTGCCGGCAGCGCCAGCGCCAGTGGCAACAGCAACGGGGCTGGGAGTGGAGACAATCAGGCGGTCGCCGCGACCGCAGCGGCGGATGACGCGCCAGGCGCAGCCGCGCCCGCGGCCAAGGGCGGCAGCGGCAAGAAGGGCGGCAAGAAGGGCGGCAGCGGCATCGGCGCGGCCGAGGCGGTGGCCGCCGCCCAGCTGGATGAATCGGTGTCGGCCCGGGTGCTGGCGGCGCTGGCCGCCGGCCGCGCCACAGCCGATGGCGACAAGCTCGCGGCCCAGCTGCAGCAGGTCATGGCGGCAGCAAGGGCCGCGGCGGCCAAGGGCGTCGGCGCGGCGGCGCCCGCAAACGCAGCCGCAGCCGCCGTCGGCGGCGCGGCGGCGCCTGCCGGCGCGGACGCCGGCGCAGGCGCAGGCGGCGCCGGCGGTGTGGTGCTGGCCGCGGCTGCGGCGGTATCGGGACTGCTGGACTGCGACGCGGATGCCGCGATGGGCATTGTCCTGGCATGGCCGGGGTACGTGCGGTTGCCGTACGGGGACGCGGAGGAGCGGCTGCGGGCGCTGTGCGGGTTCCTGGACGTGGAGGCGGCGGGCGCGCGCGAGGCGGCGCGCTGCAACCCGGCGCTGCTGCTGGTGCAGTCCGACCCGCTGCGGCGCAAGCTGACGGCGCTGGCGAACGCCACTGGGCTCAAGCCCACGCAGGCGGCGGGCATGATCACGTTGTACATGTTCCCGGGTTCGATGTAGGACAGAGGGCGTGGTCGCACGGGTGGTGATTAGGCCGCCGAGGTTGGTGCCTGTGAGCTCGAGATTACTGCTTCAGACAGGCGTAAGTTGCTGGTGCCGTGCAAGCGGGGTGGCAGCGCCCAGTGAGCCCGCCGTGCTGGCGGGGTGGCAGCGCCAAGTGAGCCCGAGGTGGAAGGCATCGAGGTGGATGTGGGTGTTGTGCGTCGCATGGGTGGCGAGTGGAACGACGTCACATCCTGAATGGGCGTGCTGATGGATGTGTAAGAATACTCAGTCCAAATTGCGACTTTAATCTGTGAGCAACCGGCCCACACTTTCGATCAGACACCACAGTGCGTTCTTTGGCTACGCATGATGCCGCTTGGGTTGTAGTAATAGGCATCGAGCGATAAGTGCCGTCTGTAGCAAGAATGGAGGACGGGGAGAAGCAGGAAGCGGTTGTGCAAGCGCAGCCTGCTTCGGCACCACCTGAAACTTCGGCAGCGCCTGACACTCCGCCGGCAGCGCCCGCTGCGGCTGCACCTGACCAGCAACGTCGCGAGGCGCTGCGCAAAGCGGGCGCGGACTACTTGGAGAAGGCACTTGCCCAGTCGCGGACGACTAAGTCGCGGAATGCCGCAGACCACTTTGCTCCTGTTGATGCGCCTCTCGCGCCATCGTCAAGCGTACCTCGAGCGTCACCTACGGCAGCATCGCGAGGGCGCAGGGGCAAACAGCCGCAGGTCCTGGACCCGGATGTCGCTGCGTTCGGCCAGGTAAGGGGGGCCGTAGTCCTGTGGGGAGCCTGGATGTCGCCGGCCCTCACGTCACGACAAGCGCTATGGGGGGGGCGGGGTGCGCATCAACCGTCCGTCGGGGGCTCGGTGCGACACGCTTTCTGGGACACGCCGGGCAGCCTGGGGAAGGCACGCCTGGTGCTCTGCGGAGGCACAGGACCGGAACGCCATACCTGCGACCGGCGCAGCCAAGTTGGGGGGCAGGGCACACGTTTCGGGGGCGGTGACACGCCTGCGGCCCGCGCCCTTCGCCCGACTGCCGCCCGACCTGCAGTACTTTGAGAGCACCAAGCTGTACGTGTACATGGGGCTGTACCTCGCCTGCCAGGGAGCCATCTATGTGCTCATAAAGGTGAGCGGGAGGTGGTGCACAGGGGGCGGGGCGGGGATGGGGCTGGCGCACGAGAGGATGACGCCCCCCGCCCAGCAGTCTCCACTCGCGGCCAGTGCACCGTCCTCCCACCCGCACGCTGCAGTTGCTGCTGTGCACGGTGCTGCCTAGCCACGGCGCGCGCAAGGCCGCATCCCGCGCCTGAGCGGCCCCGGTCAAACGCGACATGCACACACACGCTCCTCGCACGCGCGCGCTCACAGGGCTCGCTGACGACCATGAAGACGCCCGGCCTGATGTCGTTCCTGCACCTCACCTCGGCCTCGCTGTCGTTCTGGCTGTCCAGCACGTACGACATATTCGACACCCGCGCGGTGGCCGAGGCGCCGCTGCGCTGCCTGCGCGGCATCGCCGTGCGCGCCAGCCTGTACGGGCTGCAGGTGCGGCCGCGGGCGCTGGGTCCGGGGGCAATGGGGTCCGGGGGCAATGAGGTCCGCGGCGTCGGAGGGGAGCGCGCGGGGGGGGGGGGGGCGCGGATGCAGGCGGGCGGATCGAAGCGCAGTGCGCGGGGTGGACGGCCGGGACCGAACGGGCTGCCGGCGCTCGTGCGGCTGCCCCGCGCGGCCTGACGGCGTGGGGCGTCCTGCCCTCGCCTCGCCTGCATGCATGCACCTGGCGGCATGTCTGGCGCCTGTCTAGCACCTGTCCTCAACCCAAGTGTCTCCATGTCGCACCCGGCCCGTCGCCCCAACTCCGCCACCGCGTGACCCCCCCACCCCACCCCACCCGCGGGGTCCCCTTCGCCTGCTCGCCTTCCTGCCGCCCCACGCCCTGACGCCCTGACTCCCTGCCGCCCTGCCGCCGCAGATGCTGCTGCTGTACAGCTCGCTGCTTCACTCGTCCGTGTACATGATCCTCAGCTGGGCCTCCTCCGTGCCGCTGCTCATCGACGCTGGGCTCAGCCTGGCCACCGGCAAGCGCTCGCGGCTGCTGGCGCCGCACATCGTGCCGCTGGTGGCGGCGGCGGCGGGCGCCACGGGTGCGCGCAGCGGGCGGGCGGGCGGGCGGAGCGGATGAGAGGGGGCGGGCTGTGGGGGCGGGCCGCGGCGACGCATGGTGGCTGGGGCGGGCAGGGGCGTTATGGCATGACGGCCTGTCCGCCGCGTCTCAGGAGTCAGGACCCGTCCCCCTGGCCTGGCTGCTCTCGCCCGCAGTGCTGGAGGTGGTGCTGGACGGCACGCTGAGCTGGCTGAGCCTGGTGATGCTGCTGCTGTGGAGCGCCACCAAGGCGGCGGAGACGCTGTGGCGCCTGCTCAAGGAGGACCCCTCGCTGGGCGGCAGGCTGCCGGGAGGAGGTGGGGCGGGGGAGGGGGGGTTGTGAACACCAGCCCAATCTAAACCCAAGCGGGGGGCGGCGTGAGGGAGGGCGTGGTGCGTGGTGGGTGACAGGGTGAGGCATGCGCGCACATGAGGAGGGAGCGGGTCGGTCACAGGGCGATCAGGCGGAGGGCGGCATAGGGCATAGCGCGGCGCCTGGTTGCCCACGATGCCTTGCCCGCTTCCCGCTAGCGCTCAAGGTTGCGGCTCGCCCACCTCCTGCTGTTTGGGCTGCAGCTGTGACCCCCGCCTCCGTGTGTTGCACCACAAGGTCATCCGTAACGCCAAGACTGGTCGGTTGCAACGACCTGCCAACATCACCTCGTCACGATTAATCGCGCATGGAACGTTGCACCCCCCCCCCCCGCTGTGCTGCAGACTTCGGCGCGCTGGCGGGCGCGGTGCGGTCGGTGGCGGAGGCGGAGGAGGGCCTCAACGCGCCCGCCGTGGCGCTGCTGGTCAACGCGGTGCCGGCGCTGCCGGTGCTGGTGGCGGGATTCATCGGCCAGGAGGGCCGCGAGATCGTGAGTGCGCCGGCGGCGGCGGCGGCTGAGGGGCCCGGCTGAGGGAGGGGGCCGGCTGAGGTTCCAAACCTGGAGTCAACCAGCGCAAACGCGGGTTGGGGGTGGGCGAGCCCGCTGCGGGTTCGCGGGCAGGACCGTTGGAGCCTCGTGGTTGCAACGTGCTTGGCTGGAGGGAAGCGGTGGCACCCGGCCTGGCGACGGTGTGCAGGGCCGGCGGCCGTACGCCGCCGTCGCACGACATGCCACATGGGGTCACATTGCCCCGTCTCAGCCTGTTTTCTGGTTAGCAACCAACCTACCACGCACACACGTTCCCTTGTGCTCTCTAACACACGCACGCCCACTGCTCCGTGCTGCTGCCGCGCCACAACACTCGCGGGCAGGTTGACCACGAGCTGTCGGTGCCGGCGGTGAAGCTGATGCTGCTGTCGTGTGTGGCGCACGTGGGCATCACCTGGAGCCAGCTGCTGCTGCACGACCGCCTCAGCGGCACGGCCAAGGCGGCGCTGCGCTGGGGCGCGCTGCTGGGCGCGGTGGCGTTCAACTTCGCGGTGGGTGGGGATGTACGTGCAGGGCATGAGGGGCTGCTCACTTCGTGTGTTTTGGCGTTTGACAGAGACACGGTGCGGGTGTGTGACACTCTGTTCTGGCGCTGGTTCCATTGGGGCGAGCTTGACGCGCCTCCCCCCCTGCTCTGTATTGCTGCAATTGCATTGCCGGTCCCTATCTAGTTTAGCTTGGTTTAGCTTGGGATGGTATTCCCACACACACCCGTCCTGCGTCGCCTGGGCTGTGGGCTCGGCGCCCCCACAGGAGAAGACGGCGGGCGCGACGCTGTGGACGGCGCTGTGTGCGGTGGTGGCGCTGGGCGCGTCCGCGGGCGCCTCCCTGCAACGGCACACCGGCTCGGAGGCGCGGCAGATGCGGCCCTTTGACGGGCTGGCGGCGGGCGGCGGTGGCGGCGGCGGGGGCGGCGCCATCGATGATGACGACGATAAGGACCCCGAGAGCGGCTGAACCCCGAGCGCGGCTGACGGCGTCGATAGTGCAGGTGGAGGCAGAGGACTTACGGGGTCCGTAGGGATGTAAGGGATGGGCTGTGAGCTGCGTGGGCTAGGATGAGCGGTGGTGACTGGCCAAGAACTGCGATTGTAGGACGCGTGTGAGGGCGATGTGTCGGCAGTTGGGAATGTCCTGCGACGTGTGCTGCGACGTGCGCTGCGACGTGCGCTGCAACGTGTGCTGCAACGTGTGCTGCGATGTGCGCTGCATGCAGCGCACAGTTGGCAGACCGGTGCGCCCGGGGCCTGGTGTCGCCTTTTGTGGGCGCGCGCTGGTGGTTGGCCGTGTGGCGGCGGCAGCGGCGACCTGAGGTCTTGACATGGCGCAGCGCTTTGCGTTTGAGTGTTTGACGTGGTGGGGAAGTAGGACCGGGGCAAGGGATGAGCATTGGCGTTCCCCGGCGGTGACAATTGAAATCCCGTGCCGCCAGCCCCGCGCGCAACAGCAGAGGCTGGATTCATGGCTACCGTAAGTGAAACGTTTCTGTACCGATGATGCGCGCTGGCTGCGTGGCTGGCTGGCTGCCATGGCTATTTGCTGACAAGCAGTCCTCACGCCCCGGGCGCCCGGCCAGGGCATACGGTAGCCTTTTGTGTGGTGGGGAGGCGTATGGGCACGAGCAGCAGTCATGTGACTGTGATCGCTCGTGTGGGCGGCAGAGCGCAGAGGAAAGATACACAGCTCAAGGAGCTGTCGCTTGATATGGGTAACGCATGGAGCACGTGCACCAAGGCACTCTACGCTCCATCCGCTACAGCGCGAGGCAACGAATTCCTTGAGCGCATCGCCGCTCTAGCCCGGGGGCACCGCGGCCGGACATCCGGGTTTCAAATTCAGCGCCCACCAACAACTCACGTTCTTATGCACGATGCAGGCACATTGGGATCCATGGAACTCAACTAGGAGTTGTGTGTTTCTGGTTCATTTGCGTCAAAATATGGTGATATCCTTAGCACTCCTGCATGGACGTGGATGAAGTGATGCCCACGCGGGGCCATAACCCTGCGTGCCGCAAACCGGCCCCACTGTTGTTTGGGACCGGAAAATGATGAAGTCATGTCGCGTCTATCCCACACTTGCCTACGCCCCGCAGCAGTTTTGTTATGGAAATGATCACGCAGCGCAGCACCGTAACTCGCTCGCCTGGACACAATCACATGACGACTATCCGACGGGGGAACCGCGGAGAATGGTTCATCTTGGTGCACAATGCGCAATGCGCCAATGCGCTAGGGAACAGGTGCATTAGGAATGCCAGCAAGCACGGCTGGGGGACCCTTGTGCAAGACACTTTCAGCAATGCGCAAATGACACCCACGGCTTTGCATTTCATTAGGGTAGCATGTCCATGCATTGAATACGCGAATACACACGTGCTATGAAACAGGGACAAATCCCCTGTGTTGTGATCAATCAGTACCCCCGGACTTGCAACGCGCACGGCAATTGCGCGCGGCGTTTGTGCCCCGTTCATTATTCCCAATGACAGTGTTCCAATCGACAAAACATCCCGAATGCATGATAGCTTCCGTACAAATGGCTAGTGATTTTGAGAATTGTACCGGGATTTACCAAGCCTGTACACGTGGCCCCACACCGCCGCTCGGCACCACCCGCAGCCCGCCCGCCTGGGCACGTCGCCACCGGACCGCCGCATACCCAGCCAGCGCCAGCACAGCCAGACCCGCCACAGCGGCCACAGAAGCTGCCACGGCCACAGTGGTCGCGGACCCAGATGCAGCCCCGCTGCTGCCAGCTACGACATCAGCCTTGCTCGCTGGAATGCTACTGCCGCCCCCACTACCTCCTACGTCGGATGCCGAAAGAACCGCGGCGGCTTCACCACCGTCACCGCTCTGTGCAGCAGCAGCCTGCGGCCCATCAGCCCTGTCAACCGCAGCCGCGTCCACAGGCACTGCAGAGCTGCTGCCATCTGCGGCTGTGGTGCCACTGTTGCTGCTGCCGTTGGTAACCTCGTTCATGAGGTCGAATTGCTCATCGCCGCTGCCACTGCTCGTCAGCGAAGCCGTCGCTTGGCTATCACGTGCCACGGATACACTTGCAGTCGTAACTGTGGGCGCGGGACTTGGAGGCGCGGGGCTGGGCGGGATAGGACTGGGCGGTGCCGGGCTGGGAGGCGCCGGCGAGGGAGGAACTGGAGACGGCGGCCGTGGACTGGGCGGCCGCGGTGACGGTGGCCGAGGAGACGGCGGGATAGGACTGGGAGGGAGCGCAGACGGAGGAGGCGAAGGAGGGAACGGGCTGGGAGGGACAGGCGACGGCGGCGGGCTGGGAGGAGCCGGCGACGGCGGACTGGGGCTGGGCGGCTGTGGAGACGGGGAAGGGCTGGGTGGAGCCGGGCTGGGAGGCGCCGGGCTGGGAGGAGCTGGAGAGGGCGGCCGTGGACTGGGTGGCCGTGGCGACGGTGGCCGAGGAGAAGGTGGGATAGGGCTGGGCGGGAGCTGTGAGGGCGGAGGCGAAGGAGGCAGCGGGCTGGGAGGGACAGGCGACGGCGGCGGGCTGGGAGGAGCCGGCGACGGCGGACTGGGGCTCGGCGGCTGTGGAGACGGGGGAGGGCTGGGTGGAGCCGGGCTGGGAGGAGCCGGGCTGGGAGGAGCTGGAGAGGGCGGCCGTGGACTAGGCGGCCGTGGCGACGGTGGCCGAGGAGACGGTGGGATAGGGCTGGGCGGGAGCGGTGAGGGCGGAGGCGAAGGAGGCAGCGGGCTGGGAGGGACAGGCGACGGCGGCGGGCTGGGAGGAGCCGGCGACGGCGGACTGGGGCTGGGCGGCTGTGGGGACGGGGGAGGGCTGGGCGGAGCCGGGCTTGGAGGCAATGGAGACGGAGGCGCTGGAGAGGGCGGCCGTGGACTAGGCGGCCGTGGCGACGGTGGCCGAGGAGAAGGTGGAACAGGACTGGGAGGGAGCGGAGACGGAGGAGGCGAAGGAGGCAGCGGGCTGGGAGGAACAGGCGACGGCGGCGGGCTGGGAGGAGCCGGCGACGGCGGACTGGGGCTCGGCGGCTGTGGAGACGGGGGAGGGCTGGGTGGAGCCGGGCTGGGAGGCGCCGGGCTGGGAGGAGCTGGAGAGGGCGGCCGTGGACTAGGCGGCCGTGGCGACGGTGGCCGAGGAGAAGGTGGAACAGGACTGGGAGGGAGCGGAGACGGAGGAGGCGAAGGAGGGAACGGGCTGGGAGGGACAGGCGACGGCGGCGGGCTGGGAGGAGCCGGCGACGGCGGACTGGGGCTGGGCGGCTGTGGAGACGGGGGAGGGCTGGGTGGAGCCGGGCTGGGAGGAGCCGGGCTGGGAGGCGCCGGAGACGGCGGCCGTGGACTGGGTGGCCGTGGCGACGGTGGCCGAGGAGAAGGTGGAACAGGACTGGGAGGGAGCGGAGATGGAGGAGGCGAGGGAGGCAGCGGGCTGGGAGGAACAGGCGACGGCGGCGGGCTGGGAGGAGCCGGCGACGGCGGACTGGGGCTGGGCGGCTGTGGGGACGGGGGAGGGCTGGGCGGAGCCGGGCTTGGAGGCAATGGAGACGGAGGCGCTGGAGAGGGCGGCCGTGGACTAGGCGGCCGTGGCGACGGTGGCCGAGGAGAAGGTGGAACAGGACTGGGAGGGAGCGGAGACGGAGGAGGCGAAGGAGGCAGCGGGCTGGGAGGAACAGGCGACGGCGGCGGGCTGGGAGGAGCCGGCGACGGCGGACTGGGGCTGGGCGGCTGTGGAGACGGGGGAGGGCTGGGCGGTGCCGGGCTGGGAGGCGCCGGGCTGGGAGGCGCCGGAGAGGGAGGCCGTGGACTGGGTGGCCGTGGCGACGGTGGCCGAGGAGAAGGTGGAACAGGACTGGGAGGGAGCGGAGATGGAGGAGGCGAGGGAGGCAGCGGGCTGGGAGGGACAGGCGACGGCGGCGGGCTGGGAGGAGCCGGCGACGGCGGACTGGGGCTCGGCGGCTGTGGAGACGGGGGAGGGCTGGGCGGAGCCGGGCTTGGAGGCAATGGAGACGGAGGCGCTGGAGAGGGCGGCCGTGGACTAGGCGGCCGTGGCGACGGTGGCCGAGGAGAAGGTGGAACAGGACTGGGAGGGAGCGGAGATGGAGGAGGCGAGGGAGGCAGCGGGCTGGGAGGGACAGGCGACGGCGGCGGGCTGGGAGGAGCCGGCGACGGCGGACTGGGGCTCGGCGGCTGTGGAGACGGGGGAGGGCTGGGCGGAGCCGGGCTGGGAGGAGCCGGGCTGGGAGGCGCCGGAGACGGCGGCCGTGGACTGGGTGGCCGTGGCGACGGTGGCCGAGGAGAAGGTGGAACAGGACTGGGAGGGAGCGGAGATGGAGGAGGCGAGGGAGGCAGCGGGCTGGGAGGAACAGGCGACGGCGGCGGGCTGGGAGGAGCCGGCGACGGCGGACTGGGGCTGGGCGGCTGTGGAGATGGGGGAGGGCTGGGCGGTGCCGGGCTGGGAGGCGCCGGGCTGGGAGGCGCCGGAGAGGGAGGCCGTGGACTGGGTGGCCGTGGCGACGGTGGCCGAGGAGAAGGTGGAACAGGACTGGGAGGGAGCGGAGATGGAGGAGGCGAGGGAGGCAGCGGGCTGGGAGGGACAGGCGACGGCGGCGGGCTGGGAGGAGCCGGCGACGGCGGACTGGGGCTGGGCGGCTGTGGAGACGGGGGAGGGCTGGGTGGAGCCGGGCTGGGAGGAGCCGGGCTGGGAGGCGCCGGAGACGGCGGCCGTGGACTGGGTGGCCGTGGCGACGGTGGCCGAGGAGAAGGTGGAACAGGACTGGGAGGGAGCGGAGATGGAGGAGGCGAGGGAGGCAGCGGGCTGGGAGGGACAGGCGACGGCGGCGGGCTGGGAGGAGCCGGCGACGGCGGACTGGGGCTGGGCGGCTGTGGAGATGGGGGAGGGCTGGGCGGAGCCGGGCTGGGAGGCAATGGAGACGGAGGCGCCGGAGAGGGCGGCCGTGGACTAGGCGGCCGTGGCGACGGTGGCCGAGGAGACGGTGGGATAGGGCTGGGCGGGACCGGCGAGGGCGGAGGCGAAGGAGGCAGCGGGCTGGGAGGGACAGGCGACGGCGGCGGGCTGGGAGGAGCCGGCGACGGCGGACTGGGGCTCGGCGGCTGTGGAGACGGGGGAGGGCTGGGTGGAGCCGGGCTGGGAGGCGCCGGGCTGGGAGGAGCTGGAGACGGCGGCCGTGGACTGGGCGGCCGTGGCGACGGTGGCCGAGGAGACGGTGGGATAGGGCTGGGCGGGAGCGGTGAGGGCGGAGGCGAAGGAGGCAGCGGGCTGGGCGGTCCGGGGCTGGGTGGTTGTGGGCTAGGTGGTCCAGGCGGCCTGGGGCTTGGGGGCCCAGGGCTGGGCGGCGGGGAGGGAGGTACGGGGCTTGGAGGTGAGGGGCTAGGTGGCCGCGGCGAAGGCGGCACGGGACTGGGTGGAGCCGGACTTGGGGGTGACGGCGGCAGGGGCGGCATAGGTGGCGGACCGGGCGGTGCGGGTGACGGCGGTACTGGGGACTGTGGAGCGGGAGGAGCCGGCGGCTTGGGAGTCGGGCTTGGCGGAGCCGGGCTCGGCGGGCGCGGTGAGGGCGGGCGCGGCGAGGGCGGCAGCGGCGGCGAGGGCGGTGAGAGCAAGGTCGACGCCACCGACGCGAATGTGAGTGTGAGGGTCGTGTCGTTGGTCAGGCCGTACCCGTCGTACAGCACGTGGATATAGTCCTTGGCCTTGGCGGGGTCGCTGTACGCCCTGTGTGTGTGGGGGGGTGGGGGTGGGGGATGGGGGGTGGGTGGGGGGGCGAGTGTGCCTTGTGTGAGAGTGTGAGGGAAAGGGATGTCCGAGCGTACGGGACGTCCTCATTGGTCACCACTTGGCCGCCAGCAGGGGCCGCATGTGCGCGGGCGGCCGCCCCTGAAGGAAGCATCGTCATTGCAGCGAGGACTGGACTACTGAGGGCGAGGTGATCTACGGAAGCAAGTCATACCCTCCACGCCGGCGCCCCACCTGTACGATGTCCACGCGTTGTACGGCAGCTTGATTTGCGTTGTGACGACATTATTTGCGTTTGGCACCGAGCCGTTGACCGCAGCAGTCGCCTCCTTGAGCACCCAGGCCGTGCTGGGCCGCAGCTCCGTCGGCGTGTCCAGCCGCAGATACTGCCAGCCGGCGGCGCTGCTGCCCGCAGGCGACTGCAGCAGCGCCGGCGGCTGCAGCGCGGAGCCGCGCACGCGCAGCGTCAGCCGCTGCCAGGCGCCGCCGTACCCGGGCGGCGGCGCCGCCGCCTGCACGGCGCTGCTCAGCAGCGCGGCGGTGGGCACGGGCTGCACGGGGAACACGGTGCCGTCGCGGGAGCTGTGCAGCTGCGTGGGCAGCGGCACGCTGGCGTTCATGAGCGCGGCGGCGGTGAGGTTGCCGACCGAGTTGGTGGTGTTGGACACGCCCACCACCAGCATGTCGGGCAGGCCGTCGTCCCACGCGACGCCTGCGCGCGCGTGTGTGGCAGGGATTACTATGAACCAATCCCGTGTGGCGGGGAGGTTGCGTTGCGGCTGATGGTCGGCACTCCACCCCACCCCACCACACCACGCATAGGTATCAGGGCCACAGCGCCTGTTTCCGTATGCACACAGGACACCCCAGTCGTGGCGTGATGTGTGCGGCCCCGGTTGCTGGCGCGCCAGCCTCGAGCCACCGTGTGCAATACTCACCCGTGATCCAGGCCAGGTGGGTCATGTCGTACAGATCCAGACTGGCGATGGAGCTGCGGGGCGGGGGAAGGTTTGAAGGGGGGGTATTTGCTGTGAATATGACATGTTGCGCCACCGTGCGCATTGGGTTTTGTGTTCGGGACACGTACACACAGCAGCTGCAACCTGTCCGTGTGTTCGTGACGGATTGCCCACTGCCCACGTGATGCCCCAACAGCCTGTGCGCCGCCGCCGCCGCCGCCGCCGCCGCCGCCCAGCGCGCTAGCCGGTATACCCACACCCTCACCTGAGTGTGGGGTCGTTCAGCGGGTTGCGAGCCACGAAGGTAGCGTTGATGCCGCTGAAGGTGCCCTGCAGCGTGCACGTCAGCTCCCACGTCACCAGCGCCGAGCCGCCCGCCGGCACGTCGCCGATGACCGCGCGCAGCGCCCTGGTGCATGCAGGGGTGGGGACAGGAGGGCAGCCAGCGCAGGCGCGCAGCAGGGGCGGCGATTGTCAGCGGCCTGCTTGAGTTGACGCCATCCATCTAACCACGCCGCCAAGTATAGGCGTCACGGGCGGTGTCGCTCCGCGCCGCTGCATGCGCCACTCACTCGGCCTGCCGGGCGCCGTTCACGGCCACGCTCGTGATGTTGAAGCCCACCAGCAGCCCCTTCTCGTTCTCCACGATCGCCGGCTGCAGGCTGTCCATCACCAGGCCCAGGGAGGGGCCGCGGCCGACGTTGAGCAGCAGCGTCGCCAGGGTGGCGGGCGGCGAGGGCTCCACCACGTTGGGCGTGAAGGGGTTGTCGCCCTGCAGCACGGCAGGTGCCGTCAAGGGGAGTCTTTATGTCGTGCGAGTGAGTTTGCTGATCACTGTGCTTGCGGCGGTGCCACCGAGACACGTATGCTGAGCAACGCGAATACCAGCGAATGGTCCCATGCCCAACGACCCAATTAGGCCACTACGGTACACACGCACCTGCACGTCCTTCTCGATGTAGTACCGCACCGCCAGTCGCCCCTCGGGGCTGACCCGCACGTCCGCCGGCTCCAGCGGCAGAAGCTCCAGCGGCAGCCCCGCGCCCGGCACATAGCTGCATGTGTGTGCGTGCGTGTGCGTGTGTGCGCGTGTGCGCATGCACAGCAGGGGCGTGCAGGTGTCAGACAAGCGCACCCACGCCACAGCTGTGCATGCGTGCAGCACGTGTGCACAAACAAGTACGCATCCAGCAGCAAGCGCGCACCGGCCCCATGCCGCCCATGCCGCCCACACGCACCTGACCATGCCGCCTATGAAGTACCAGGTGTCAGCCGCCAGCGCCGCCGCCTCGCGGGGCACCAGCAGCCAGCGCACTGTCGCCACCGCGCCGCCGACCAGCACCCAGGCGCCCGGGACGGCCGGGTCGGGCGTCATGCCCTGAACGTGCACCGCAAGCGGCAGCGCAGCGCCAAGTTCGTAACGTGCCTCAACAGCTGCGCTCACGCGTGTGCGGTGTGGTGTGCTCGTGTGCGCACGCCTGCCTGAACGCAAGCTGGCAGGCGCCCGCCAAACCCAGGCCACAGCAGGTAGGCCAACACGCACACACACGCACGCACACGCACGCACGCACACGTGCGCACCTCCACGACGGGCTGCCCAATGGCGAAGGCGGCCGCCACCTCCGTCCCGTTGTCCTTGAGCCACGCCGTGAGCGACACGGACACGTTGGTGAGCGTGTACACGCTGCCGGCGTTGTCGAGCTCCAGGGAGGCCTCAAATGCCTGCCGCGGCGGTGAGGGCGGGGTGGTGGTGGGCGGATGGGTGTGTATGAGCCATGCGGCAGCTGCTGGCCCCACCTGGCCGCCGCGTGTGCGTGCTGGGTGGGTACACTCACACATGGTATTTGCATGCTATCCAAAACGGGCAGCGGGGGCAGTGCCGGAAGGGCGCGTTGCATAGTGCACGTCCAATTGTGAAAGTTTCGGGGGCGCCGCGCCCTTCCGCTGTGGCCACCCACCTGCCGCGTCAGCACCAGGCGCTGGCTGATCTGCACCACCACCCGCGCGCACGTGGCCTCCCCCGTGCCCGCCCCGCTGCTGGCGGCGGTGACGTGCACCACCACCAGCGACATGATCGCCTGGTCGAGCGCGTCGAACACACCTGCATGCGGGCAGGCACGTTTCGCAAGCGCGCGCGTGTGTGCTTGGGGCGTACGCGCGGATGTGTGAGTGCAGCAGGCAGCAGAGCCGCACCGGCAAGCATAGCTGGGCCTCTGAACGGAGCGCGGATGCCGAGCGCCAGCAGCCCGCCATCATTGAAAACCTACAGCCGCCAGCCAGTGCCGCCGCCCGCCCCATTGCGCCACTCACTGGTGAAGCCCGCCTCCAGCGCCGCGCGCGTCTCGTTGAGGTACAGCACCTGCCCCGCCCGCACCAGGTCCAGGTCGATGGGTGCCGGCGGCGGCGCGCCGGCGGCCGACACGCCGGCGGCCCAGGCGGGGTCGTAGGTGGCGTTCCACCTGGGGGGGGGGCGCGGGGAGCGGGGGCGGCGGGGGGCAGGGTTAGGGTTAGGGGCGGGGTTCGCGTGAGCGTAGGCTGGTCAAATGCGGCCACACGCACGTGGAGGTAGTTAGTGTGGTGCATTCCGCGCCACTGACGCAACGCCGTGGCGTGCACTGATTCGCCGCCGCTTGAGTTCTTGACCCCACCCGCCCCCAAGAGCCCCAGCCTCAGGCAGGCAGGTACGCGATTACGCACCGGGCCAGCAGCGCCTCCCGCGCCGGCACCGGCACCAGCGGCGTGAAGGCGTCCGACAGCAGCGCGGGCGCCTCGCCGGCCCAGTCCACCAGCACGCCGGCGGCGGAGCCGTCCGACGTGGCGGCCTCCCACGCCGCCGTCCACGCCACGTTCACATCCTTGGGGTAGCCGGGGTTCAGCCAGGACCTGGAGGGTGATGGGGTGGGCGTGTGTGGTGCATGGTGGCGGTGCGTGGTGGTGCGTAGCGGGCGCATGTGAGTGGCTGGTGTACGGTATGTGCGGTGAGGCGGCCGATGAGTCACCCCCCACACGGCGGCTAGCTGCACACACTCCTGGCACACGATCGAGCTGCAGCCCGCAGCCCCCGGCGTGTCGCACTGCTGGCAAGTGTTCCCCCCGAGCGAGTGCCTCAGCGCCGTAGTCATGAGACTCTGTGCGCTCATGCGGCGGCTCACATGTAGTGCTCCAGGCCCCACATCTCCGCGGCCGCCGCGTGCATGGCAATGATGGCGGCGGACCAGCGGATGATGGCCTTGCCTGTGTGTGTGTGTGTGTGTGTGTGTGTGTGTGTGTGTGTGTGTGTGTGTGTGTGTGTCAGGAGGAGTGCGGGCGGAGGAGCGCAGGGAGCAAGCAAGCAGCGTTCACAAGCAAGCTGGTATTCGTGCGTTGGGGTGGTGTACAGCGATGGCACTACTTGCCCGCCGGTGTTCGGGGCGGCGGCGGACGCGCGCAACCAGGCAGCAATCACATGCAGCCCACCATGCACCAAATAGTACGGCTGATGAGGTAGTAGCACCCAGCCAGCGAGCTAGCATGGCGCATGCAGGCACCTACCCGGCGCCGTAGCTAGGATGGGGCTGAAGGTCTTGACGGGGCCAATGTACACGTTGCCACCCAGCTGCCGCCGGCGGCCCTGCGGCCGGGCGCAACCCAGGCCCCCGCTGCCCCCACCGCCAGCACCCTCGCCATCAGGCCCGGACGCCGTCGCCGCGAGCATGGCGGAGGCGTCCGCCGCCATGCGGGTGCCGTACACGTGGTGGTCGTGGCTGCTGCCGTCGGCGCCGCCGGTGTACGACGGCTCCCGGCCAGACACCTGGCGCAGCAGGCTGCGGCGCCGCATGGCGCCCGGCGCGCCGCCCACTGAGCCCAACAGGTTGTCCACTTTGTTCTCTGCATGCAGCAGGTGTGTTCGCGTGTTCGCGTGTGGACGGCAATCAACTTCAACAGCAGCACACACCAGCAGCATGTTTCACAGCGCAACCCGGCTTGTGGGCGGCAAGCAAGCAAGACTTCTTACGCGCGGAGCGAGCCCGCTGGCGGCCAGCCCACGCCCTAGCCAGCTGCTGCTCACCGACTGCGTCCCAGAAGCCGGCGCAGTCCAGGGCGGGGTTCAGCAGGCAGCCCAGCACGGGGATCTTGCCCACCACCTTGTCCTTGAGGATGCTCTGCGTGCAGCCGGGCGGGGCGGGGCGGGGCGGGGCTTACGTGGATGGCAGTGTGCAACAGCAATGAAGGAGCAGCAGGCGGACGGGCAGGCTGGCATGCGTGAGCGATTGAACGGCACGTGTTGCTGTCACTGCTGGCTTGCGGACGCACTAGGTGCGGGATGCGCCGGGTGGCGGCCCAGACAGGAGCGCAGCAGCGTGGCGACGTGGCATTCTGGCACTTGCGCACGCACGTGGATGGTTGGGGCCACACGCGGACGGGGCCGTACGCCGCCACCCGTGAGCGCACTACTGAGAGTGTGTGCCAGCCAGGCGGCAGGCAACCAGTGATGGTTGGGGGCGGCTGCTGCTGATCGAAATCACCCGTGTCAATCACCCGTGTCAATCCGAAATTCGTTGTGCTTCTGTTCCTATGTCCGAGCGAGAAGCGAGGTCGTCATCGGGGCGGCAGCACTCACCGCCACCAGTTTGCCGGGGCCGCTCATGCCCGAGGCAGTGGCCACCACACCGCCCGCCAGCGTGCTACGGCGCAGCTGCTGGCGCCTCCGCTGGCTGCTGTCGCCACTCCGCGGCTGTAGCGGCTGCAGCCGCCGCTCCTGTTCGGTGCTCCTACTGCCGGCCAAGGCTAGCGCCCTGCTGCTGCCGGAGCTGCTGCTGCTGGTACCTCCATCCACGTCAGCACCGACAGCCGGGAGTGCTGCAGCCCCAAGGCCCGAGGAGGGCTCCTCCGGCTCCGCCTCCTCTGCCAGCAGGCGTCGCCCGGAAGTGACGGTGACGCTGGGTGCCACCTGCAGGCGGGCCGCCAAAACCAACGAGGCCGTTGTCAAAGACACATCACACCACCAAGCGCCTTGCCCTGTGAACGTACTGAGAGCGCCCATCCCACCTCTCGGTGCATCCCACCATTACCACCACCTCCACCTCCACCACCCTGTGCCCCACGTACGCTAGCTCTCTGCCGGCCTTGCAGGCCCTGCACGCCCGCAGCTCAACCACTCGCTCCTGTAACCGCTCGCCTCGCTCGCCTCGCTCCCCACCCGGATCAGAAACGCGCACCCAGCAGCTTGTACCACTCGAGGATCCCCCTGGCCCCCGGCCCCGCACAACCCGCCTGCTGGCGCTGCCTGCTGGCGCTGCCTGCTGGCGCTGCCTGCTGGCGCTGCCTGCTGCTGCTGCTGCTGCCTGCTATCAGTGCCCGCACCGGCCCGCACCGGCCCGCACCGGCCCCCACCGGCCCCCACCGGCCCCCACCGGCCCGCACCGGCCCCCACAGGCCCCCACCGGCCCCCACCGGCGCCCACCGGCCCGCAGCGGCCCGCACCCGCACCCCCACCCCACCCGCGCCCCCACCGGCGCCCCCGCACCCCCACCCCCACCCACCCACCTCCTTGATGACGTCGTACACCTCGCCCAGCACCTCAAGCGCGTTGCTCAGCGGCTTGTTCCAGGGCGCCACCAGGTCCTTGCCCAGGCACAGCCCGATCTCCAGCATGTCGGCGGCGCACTGCCGGGGGGTGGGGTGGGGCGGGGGCGGAGGGGCATCGGGGGGTGGGGGTCCCATGCATGAACAATTGAGACGAGGAGATGTTGACAGGTAGGGGCAGGTGGCCGTGGCCGTGGAGGCGCAGGTAGCTTGCTTGGCAGGTAGGTGCGTGGCCGGCAAGGAGTGAGGTGTGAGCGAGGCGGTATGCAGGGAGTGTGCACGTGACGTGACAATGCGGGCGTGGGCGAGTGAAGCTACTTAGTCAACGGGTCATGCTGCTGCATTCGATGGACAGCATAACATGAGGTAAACGGAGTGCCGATTACACAGCAAGGGTGCGGCCAAGACCCAGCTGCAGGCTCTCTAGCTAGCTCGTCCCCCATTGACAAGCCTTGTCGCCTCACCTTGTCGCAGAGGTCAGGGGCTGCACGCGGCGGTGTGGGTGGATGGTGCGTGCATGCGTGCGGGGGCAGCGGGGGAGGGGCAGCAGGGCGCGGATGAGTGCACGCGTGGGGTCGGGGCCAGAGAGCACGTACCGTATCGCGTTCATGCACGCGTGCGCACGGCGCTGCACTACTGGCCCGCCCGCTGACAAGCGTTACCAATGACCCCACCACGTCGACGCACACTAACTCCAGCAGTGCAGACAGGCACGAAGCACATCACAACAACGCGCAGCCGCCTCCTTGTCCACTCACTTGGCGGGGACTCGTAGCTAAAACTGAACCAGGGGTTGACGCCGCCTCCGCCGCCGCCGCCTCCGACGTCCACAACCGAGATGTGGCCGCCGGCGCAGCACCCGGCCGTGCATTGCGGCCCAGGCGGATTCCTGTGTCGCGAGCGGTGTGCAGGATGGACATGAGGCTTCACTGAAGCTCGTTGCACCCACACCAAACACACAGCCCCCAGGAGCGGCCACACACCCATATGTGCATGGTCATGGCAGCACAACACATGATGAAACAGCATCACCACTCGAGCGGCGGCGGTGTCACTGATGACAGTGCCGCCCTTGCTCCGCACGCTCGCTGGCCCGCCCGCACGCCCGCACGCACGCGCGCACGCACGCCCGCACGCCCGCACGCCCGCACGCCCGCACGCCCGCACGCCCGCACGCGCGCACGCCCGCACACACGTACTGGGGCCAGGGTGAGAGGGGCTGTGGGGTCTGAGGGTGTTAGCGGGTTGGGTGCTGGAGCACCTCGGGCCTCTCGGCCTGGACCGGCCTAGTGGCCAAGACGCGTTTGTGGCTGCCCGTAGGCATAGTCTGCCCTGGCGTCGAGTGCTGGTTAGGTTGAGGTCTTGGTCGTGTTAGGCTGCGAGGGTCGCAGGACTCAGCCCCGCAGCCTATGGGTGTCTTGTTGAGCGTGCGTGTGCGTGCATGTGCGTGCGTGTGCGTGCGTGTGCGTGTGCGTGCGGTGGTGGGTGTTAGATGGTGTGCTCTGGTGTGCCTTGCCGTTGCCTAGAGGTGGTTAGCCCGCTGGGCCCTGCGGCGTTTTGGTCAGGAGTAACCCAGCTGAGGTTACTGGTGTGGCCCGGGGTTGGTGCGTTCTCTCCGGTGGACTCCAGAGCAGGATGCGCTCTGGGCAGGAGAGGCGCTTAATGGCGGTATACATCTTGCATGTAAGCTTAAGTGCATAAAAACACAAAGAAAAAAGGTCAAAAGCACGCACGCCCAGCACGCCCCGCACACACACACATACCCGCACGCACCTGCTGGTGATGCTCACACCGCCCGCGACGTTGCTCTTGGACGGGTCGCAGGGGTCGGAGAAAGACTGCATGGCGTGGCAACAACACATGGCAGGCATGCAAGTACGGCATGACGACATGGCATGACGACATGGCAGACATGATTGATGACGTCAGGGTGCGCTGCGTGTGTGGAAGTCGTCATCCGGCGCCGCGCGGCGGGCCCGATGGATTACGGGTCGGTTGGATCACACGGAGAACCTTTGCTGGTCCGCCACCGTTGCCCCACACACCAGCTGTATATTGGTGCTCCAGCCGCATCCGCCACCGCCCTGCAGCTGCCGCCGCCGGCGCCCCGATGAAAGTGCAAGCACTGCAAGCGATCGATCGAGAGGGTTGGCGTAGATCGCGGTCAAGCGGTTGCACGTCAGTGAACTTGGGTGCGGACGTTTGGGGGTGTGAAATTAGCGCACCTCAGGCCGGGCCGTCACCTGCTTAACCATGTGCAGCCCCTCGTGCCAGCACCAGCCACGCGCACGGCGGAGGGCGGCCCCATGCGCGCACGCAACCCCGGCGTGCATGGATACCTCGATCCCTAATTTCCCAAACATTCCTCTCAAGCCCCAAAACGCTAACAACACAGGCGCGATTGTCAACTACCAGTACTGTACTCACGCGTGTAGGTCGTCTGTTTCTGCTGCACGCCCAGCTCGATGACCAGCTCGCTCATGGCGGGCATGCGGCCCACCACCAGCGTCATGGGCAGGTAGTCGGCGGGCGTGATGAACGGCTGCGGCGGCGCCGCAATACCGCCCAGCCGCCGGCGGCGCGAGCCGCCGCCGACAGTAGGGCCGCCGGTGCCGTCGGCGCCGCCGCCGGCCCACGCCGCCTCTGACGCGGGGCCGTAGGGGTAGACCATCACGTCGGCGGTGTCGTTGGCGCGGGTGACGTTGTCGGACTGCACCCAGTAGGCGCGCATGAAGGCGATGGTGAAGTCCTGCGCGCGCACGTGCACGGCAAGTGCGAGAATGTGTGATGAAATGTACGTGTGAGTTTGAGGGGCTGTAGAGCAGCAGGTAGGCGAGCAAGGGCTGACTTGATCAATCGCGAGCGCGGAGGCAGCAGCTAGCAGGCGGCGGCAACCGCACGGTTTTGACCAGGGACGATCTAGTGCGTGGTCCTGACTCTGCTTGCTGAGCGTGTGTTGCTGTGGCGTCACTTCACTTCACGTCATGTCAATTTGCGCCACGTGATGAGATGTTGTGCATGCATGGCAGGCGCCGAACGCGCCCCCGTGCTCACCGGCGAGTCTGCCGGGATGCGCAGGCGCGTGTTGAACGCTGCAACCAGGCCGGTGTTGATCACCCGCAGCGTGTGTGTGGACCCCACCTGCAGGTCCTCGATGAAGCTGCAGGCGGGCGGGCGGGCAGCAGGGCCCAGCGATTGAGGAGCGGCGGCGGCGGAGGGCGGGCGTGCGGCGGGCATCCATCCACCCAATCATTGGCCATTGGCCACTTGCTGCATCGGCATGCGCGCGCTAAGCCCCCGCACGCGGCTCAAGCTAGCATGAATGAAGGACGGTCTATCTAGCTAGCGCGCGCACACGCACGCGCGCACACACCGTACACGCAAGCAAGACAAGCAAGGCCTCAGCAGCCACGGGCCTCAGCCACGGGCGGGCCAGCACGCCGCTGTACTCACAGCAGCGGCGGCTCGATGCGCACCACGGGCATGGGCACGAACGTGACGTACTCCACGTTCACGATGAACTGCACCTCCTCCTGGAAGCTGGTGGGCACCACCGCGAAGGTGGCCTTGACCGCCACGCGCGACATGAAGACGCGCAGCAGCCGCAGGCCGCCTGCAGCGAGGCGGCGGCGCGCGCACATAGGCACGTGCACATGGAGCGATCGAGTGAGTGCGTGCGCGCATGGCGGTAGATAGGCGCGTGGATATGATGGAGGGAGGAGGGAGGGAGGGGAGAGGGGGCCGCCGCCGTACGTGTAATGGGCAGCAGCAGTGCCAGCGGGCCGCCATGGGGTGCAGCTGGACCCAAGGCTGGACAGCAGCAGTCAGGAGGATGCCTTGGCTCAGCAGGTGCGGGCAGCAGCAGTAAGACATTCCTGCGCTATTATGAGTGCGTAGTCCCGTGCCGTGCTCACCTGTGATGGTGACGGTGCGCGTGGTGGAGGTGTGGTTGGCGCTGAACGCGTCCACCGAGTACGTGTAACCCGCTGTCAGGTTGGGGAACAACCACACGCCGCTGGAGTTGGTGCGGCCCTCCGCGACCACCCGCCCGTCCTGGCCGCGCAGCGCCAGGCGCGCATCCGCCACCTTGGGCGCCGCCGGGTCGTAGGTGGTGTACTCGTCCACGACCGTGACCTGCGTGTGCGGCAGGCGTGCGGCGGCGTGGCGGCGCGTGGCGCGTGGCGGTCGCAGCAACAGAGCAAGCAGCGGTTTGGGGCAGCAGCAGCGGTAGGATAAGAACTGACAGATCCCGGAGCCCATCCACTGGGTCCACCTACCTCCAGGCTGCCGGTGGGCTCGGACGCCACCGCCAGCTCAAAGCGCAGCGGCGCAGTGCCACGTCCGTCACCGCCGCGCACGTCGGTGCTGGCCCTGCGGTAGCGCCGGGCATACACGAGCCTTTGGCGAACACGGGTAAGGTGCCTAGACGGACAGCAGGCGCGTGGTCCATTGTCAACTGCCTACACGCCTGCTGACATGCCAAGAGCGCACTCGGGGAAACGCGAGGTGTCTGGGGGTTTCCGTCCGAATCCGCCGGTCCGCACGTGTTAATCAGGACGGGCGCATTCGGACAGGGGCGCCGGCCGCCCAGACCGTGAGCCGTCGGACCACGTCCTGACGGTCGTTCGAACAGGGCATTCAGACCAGATTCGGACCGGAATCGGACGGGAGGGGTTCCCCGCCGAGAGGAGTTGCTGCTGCCACGCACACGACGGCACTCACGAGTACACGTTCCCCAGCTGCGCCCCAGGCGGCACCGCAAAGCGGAAATCCACGAGTGCAGTGGCGCCGGGATTGAGGGGTGGCAGCGGCAGCGGCGTGAGGCAAGTCAGCCAGGAGCCGTTGGCGGGCAGCAGCAGCGACCTGCGGGGAGTGCGTGATTGGGGTCGAGTTGCGAGCGGGGTCGTCGCGAGTCGGACTGCACACGAGTGACATGACGCTTGCCCGCACGCATGGGGTAAGCAGGTGGCCCACGCCACAGGACCAAACAAGTGCTGCTGCCCTTGCAGTGGACCTCCTCAGCAGCCAGCACCTGCAGCACCAGCAGCACCAGTGGCCAGCCCGCCCGCATGCACTCACGCCGATGGCACGTTGCCGTTGTTGACAACCGCCAGCCGCACCACCGTTGCGCCGCCCGGCGGCAGCACCGCCGCCAGCCGGCCGCCGGGCGGGTCAGTCACAAGCTCCACCCGCGCCGTGTCCACCAGAACACGCAGCAGGAGCTTGGTGGCGGCGCCCGACACGCCGCCGCGCAGGTCGATCGCCACCTGCCGAGTACGGTAGTGGCGCGACGGACGGGTGGGTTGATTGCGTGCGTGCATTGTACCGCCGTGGATGGAACGGGTGGATGGTGCCCGGCCCAAAGGAGGCCCAAGCTAGCGGTTTGCCGACTCCGGCCGGCCGCTGAGCCTCTCCACATTACAACACCCGCCACACGCACCTCGAACTCAGCTGCCGAGGTGGCGCCGGAGCTGTTGGTCTGCACGCGCAGCCCCAGCCGTGATGCCCCGGGCGAGGTGGCCGAAGTGGTGTTGGCCACGCCGCCGCACAGGCCGGAGGCGGTGACGTTGTCGAGTCCGTAGGACAGCGCGATGGTGGCGTTGGCGGTGGCGTTGGCGCCACACAGGGGCGCCGGGGCGGGCAAGGTGGTGATGTTGACGGCCAGGGTGGGCGCCAGGCCCCCCGCGCTGTACACCAGGCGGGTGCGGACGGCAGTGATGAGAGCCCGCAAGTCCTGTGGGCGTACGTGCGTGTGGGCGTGTGGGCGTGATCAGCAGTATGGTCCTTTAACGGCGGGGTCAGGCGTTGCGGTCACACACATGTGCGCAACCTGCCTCCACCTGCCGTGTGTGCATCATGAGGCTCACACATGCAGGCATCCCGCCCACCCACCCGTAAGCCCGCCTGCACGCCCGCACGCACGCGTGCACAGGCAAGCAGCCCAGCCGCGCACGCACGCACCTGCAGCGCACCCAGCAGGTTTGCGAACGGGTCCACCAGCGAGCTGCGGCCGGGGTCCAGCTGCAGCGTGGGCAGCGCGTAGCGCGGGTCCAGACCGCCGGCGGCGGTGAAGGCGGAGCGGTCCACGGCGGCGGAGATGAAGGACACGAACACGCCGGACAGGTAGCGCTGGAAGGACTGCGAGCCGGTGGCGTTGAGGGTGGCGGAGGCGTTGAGGGTGGCTGCGGGGTGCAGCGCAAAGACGTCGTGGGCCCTGCATGCATAAGCAAAAACCGAAGTAGTAAGGTTGGGGCGCAGCCGCAGCCGCAGCAGCACGCGTACGTCGTGGGTCAGCCATCATGATGCTGGGGTGCAACGCAAAGCATACACAGCGCGAAACGGGCTCGCGGCGGACACACTCAACTCTACCTGATGGCCTGCCAAGCAGCATACATCAGCGGCTAGCATCCCGCACTCACCCCTGCGCGGTGAGCGGCACGGGCCACTCCACTGTGAAGGTGCCGTTCACGCCCACCGTGGCGCCCAGCTCTGCGAAGCCGCTGCCGCTGCCGACGACGACCCCGGCGGCCGCTGCGTCTGCCCCCACCACCAGCTGCGGGCGCACCAGCACCACCACCGGCCGGCCCACCAGCGATGGTAGCGTGGTGTTGGTGCCGTTGGTGCTCGCTGCGGAGGGCGGTGGGCGCCGGGGAGCGAGGGGGTGATGTTCAGGGCCCGGGGCATGACCTTGAGCGCTGCGGAGAGAGAATCAACACAGCAGATGAACACAAAGCCCGCCCGCTCCTGACCTCAACCCTGTCGGGCCTACCTGCCAGGACGGAGGAGGCGTTCGTGGTGTAGCCCACGCGACCGGAGAACACCGCGCGGCCGCCCGGCACCAGCCCGCCCACACCCGCCGTGGCGGTCGAGTTCAACCGCAGGTCCGTCATGGAGTACAGCGGTACGACCAGCAGGTAGAAGCTGTACGATACCACGCGGCCGCTGGTCTGGTCAATGACTGAGATGACCACCGAGGTGGCGTTGCCGCCGGACACGCCCTTGGCGACGGCAGCCGACCACTCCACGCGCCCGGTGGCGGCGCTGATGGTCATGCTGCTGCCGTACTCTGTGCTGAGGACCCAGGTGGCGGCGGGCAGGGGATCCACCAGCCGCGGCTGGGCCGTCCAACGGGCGCCCTCGAGGATCCGCAGCGTGCCGCCGGCCGCCGGCGCGCCTGTGATGTGGGCATGCATGCGCACGCACGCACATGGGTCGGCGGCGGCGTTGGTTGCATGGTTGGAGACGCCGCACGTAACAGGAGTCAGGCATTGTAACCAGCAATAATGCACGGAGGCGGCACCAAAGCGCGCGCCCCTGCTGGAGCGCCCCTCGCACTCGCAACGCAACCTGCCAGCCGCGGCGGTATGGCGTGCACGCAAGCACGCGCGCCGCTGTCACGCGCTGCTCACCGTCGACGGCCACGATTCGCGGCAGGGGCACGGCGGTGGCGCAGTCGCCGCCGGTCCAGCCCTCCTGGCAGGTGCACGTGCCCAGCCGGCACAGCCCGTTGCCGCTGCAGTCCGCCGGGCATGGGCCGTAATACCTGTGACGCAGGCGAGGCGGGACAGGACGTGTGTATGACTGTATGTGGAGTGCATGGCTTGGCTGGGCGGGAAGAGGCATGCGAATATGCGATGGATCCAATAAACTGGATCCAGATGGCTCGAGTACCGCAAGTACTGACCCGACCCTGCCCTGCGTGACTCACGTGATGGCTGTGGCGTACGACAGGAACTCCACTCCGCCGCTGCCGAACCCGACTCGGGCGGGGCTGCGCGACACGTTGAGTCGCAGGCTCGCCGCCGGGGTGGGCGCGGCCGGCACGTCACACCGCAGTGTGGTACCCGACGCCGCTCGGATGGCCTGTCGTGCATGATACACAGATGTGCACACACAGCAGATGCCCGTGACTGGGTGAAGAGTTGCAGTGCCATGTTCCGTGCAGGCCTTGCGGTGCCCCTCCTACTCGCTCTGCTCGCTCCTGACGGCGGCCACACCACACCCATCCATGCATGGCTTCACGCCCGCAACCGGCCGCAGCTTTGTCACACACGCGCACCGTGGCGTTGGAGCGCTGCACACCGCTGCCGCCCAGCGCCGGGTCCGTCAGCAGGAACACGCAGCCGAAGACCACGCCGCCCTCGGCGCCGCCGATGTCGAACTGGCCTGTGATGGTCAGCTGCCCGCCGGCCTGGGGCAGCACCGAGGGGATGGCGGTAGCCAGCCGGAACTCGGGGCCGGGCGGCGGCGGCGCGGGCGGGGACGGTGCGGGACTGGGCGGCGCCGGTGGCGGTCGCGGCGCTGCAAGGAGGGATTGTAACAAGGAAGGTAGGTCGCAATACAAAGGTTAGCAGGTGCGCACACAATGGCGGCTCCCATGCAACAAAGAAACACCGCCGTGCCCAGGAGTCGGCCTCCCGGAAAGGGCTTGCAGGCTGAGCCGAATGGGTGCGGCGGACGCTCACATGGGGGCGGGCTGGGGGGCGACGGGGGAGATGGGCGCGGGCTTGGGGGCTGCGGGAAGGGCGGACGCGGCGAAGGCGGGGCCGGGAAAGGCGGCGGCGACGGCGGCGTGGGCGGAGGTTGTGGCGGCGAGGGAGGGGCAGGGCTGGGAGGCCGCGGCGAAGGGGGCGGGTTCGGAAGCGGGGGCTTGGGCGGCGGGAAAGGCGGCCGCGGCGGCGGGGAGAGGATGAGCGGACCTGTGGAGTCCCATGCATTCGCATGGACAAAGTAAGTTGCATATTACAGCGCGGACGAGAGCTCTGTGTGCGCAAAAAGACATGCCCCATGAACCCGCCGCCGCCACCACGCATGCGGACCGACCCGGCAACCCGCCAGCAGCCGCCTCACCGTCGGGTGGCGCCTTGCAGTAGACGCCCACGGTCCAGGCGTGCCGCGCGCGCGGGTCATTGGCGCCCCGCTGCGCGCCGTCGTAGAACAGGTAGGGCTCCGTCCGGCGGCTGCAGTCCCACAGGCTGTACTCGGTGCCGGTGCAGGAGAGGTTGAAAGACAGCACCGGCACGCCAGTGTACGGCTCCTGTGATCGGCGTGTACGGCGTGCGAGAAAGAGTGGGCGTCGGTTGGGTGGCTCGCTGTGAGGGCGTCGTATGTACGTACATGCGGGAGCACGGCGGTCTTGCAACGAACGGACGATGCTTACCCCAAGACCATTGGCGTAGAAGCTGTGGGAGGTGTTGCCGTACAGGGGCTCGTAACCTGTGAGCGTGTCGGTAGATTGCATGGTATAGACAGCGCCATGCATGGGCAAAGTGGGTTTGGAATGGCTGGTGCATCAAGAGTAGCTGGGGGAGGGGTGAATACCAGCTCCGACATGCGCTCCTACGGCAAGGCAGGTGTCTCTCTACACGCGCCGTACACAGAGCATCATCCTTTACGCGGCGCGCAGAGAGCGCGACCCACCCAGGGTTCGGCACGCCATGCCGGCTTCCACGGACCCAAACACGGCGGAGGGCATATAGTTGTAGTTGTTGGGGTCTCTGTTCTCGATGGTGAAAGCGCTCCATGCGCCGTTCAAGTACACCTGCACACACGCATGTGGGGCTTGCTTGTCAAGGAAGGTGGCCAGACGCTTGACAAGTCAGCAACATGCACGGAAGGCCGGTGCGCGTGCGGACGCGGCCGAGCCTACCCTCCTGCGTCCAGGACCCGCCCTCGCGCCCACCACCTACCAATCGACCCCCCACCTTACCTCCAGTCGGCCCGCATACGGTGCCAGCAGCCCTGTCAGGCGCAGCGTCCACGGCGCGGGCGGTGTGGAGTTGGAGCACTCCAACACCACTCGGTGCGACGCCCACACCGGCTGGCCCATGGCGCCCGCATCGCTGGCGTCCGGCGGCGGCCCGTAGACGGTGCCGTTGCGGCACTGCGACAGGAGCGTCTCGTTGCCGCGGCAATCGACGGAGCCCAGCCACACCGGCACGTCATTGAGTGGATAGCCGACCTCGTCGCGCCAATAAGCGGCCACTGGGGGAGCGCGGGCATGGGCGTGGGCGCGCGTGTGTGTGTTGGAGAAAGCCAAACTGAACAAAACGCGCACAACAACGTGCCCTTGTTAAGAAAACACGCGCGTGTGTGTACGTGCACGCACAACATAAGGCGCGACCAGGCTTACTCCAGATCGAGCCAGCAGCAGCCCTATGAAGCACACCAGCGCTCATGGCTGCTGCCACGCACCCACACGGCGAACCGACACGTGATGACTCACTCTTGTACCCCAGGCTGCGGCACGCCACCTGGCTCTCGGGCCAGCCCCAGCGCGGGCCGTACACGCTGCCCCACATGCCGCGGTACGCCACCTCCAGCCGCCCGAAACCAGGGGCGTCGGGCAGTGTGCCGGCAAGCCGCAGCGTGCCAGTCGCAGGCAGCGTGTCTGTATGTGGGACAAAGCACCGTGGTCAGAAGGAGTCAGGGCCGGGTCAGCAGGAAGCCAACGCAAGCAAGAAACTTGCATTACATGATACGGGTGCGTGCCAGCACGCAGGTGCCCTGCTGCTGCGCCCCAGGTGCCCGCGGCTGCTCCATCCGTCACTGTGCGCAGACACGGGGGACCCACCATTGGAGCAGATCACGCCCGCCTGGTTGTCTGCGTATCCGTCCCACCTGGCATACGTGTTGTTGTTGGCCTTGAAGCACTCCCTGCAGTTCGCACCGCGCACGCGTGGAAGGAGGGGCAGCGGTACGTTGGTTTAGGCTCACACACGTACGGCCCGCCGGATCATGGACGAATGCGAGGTAGGCACGTGCTCGTAGTGGTTACAGTGGCGGTGGGACTATCGCCGGTACTCACGTGAGGTTCGCTTCCGTACCATCGCACATCATGTCTGCCACAAGCAAGCATGAGGGCGGGTTCAGACAAGAGCGGTTCGTTTGCAAGGGCAAGGACAGGGACACTGGGACGTGCGTGGCATGCAAGACACCAAGTCACAGCGTTCTATTGCCGCCTCGAAAATTCCCTATTCGCCAACAGACCTGTGAGCCAGAAGGAGTTTGAGGAGCCCCACCCTCCACGCGTGGCCTGCAGGCCGCCCTTGTAGCCGAGCTGCAATGGCCAACAGGTAGGCGGACAGCACCAGCAAAACAAGAGTGGTTGCGTGCACGCGCAGTCCTGCTGTTCCCATTCCTCACCTACCCGCCCCGCCACCATGGCACCCATCCACCGCATTCAGCTCTCCCAGCCGCCCAAACGCGCACACACGTACGCGCGCACGCAGCAGCCCATACGTACCGGTACGTGCCCACACACACCTCCCTGCCGCTTGCGCGCGCACCCACCTGTTTGCAGGCCACGATGGCGTCCGACAGGTCCCACGTGCTCGGCCAGGCCCAGTAGTAGTAGGAGGTGTGGCCCACGCCGCGCCAGTAGTTTCCGCGGTACACTTCCAACATGCCCTCGGATGCTACCGCGCCGCCGCGCAGGCGCAGAGCGCCCGGTGCCGGCAGCGTGTCTGGTGTGTTGCCAGTTGCGGGCGGGGCGATGGATGGTGGGTCAGTGGCAACATGGCACGTCAGTACTGGCTGCGTGCCGGCAGGGAAGCACCGGCCGTTCTGCAAACTAAGCAAACGCACTGCGGCCCAAATCCGCATCCAATCAACCACTCACCATGCACGCGCTCATTTACCCCAGACCGTTAGCTGCTATGATACTAGTTGGCGTTTATTACTGGCTGCCGGCACCCACACACGCAACACGCACATGCCCGCAGCAGCTCACGCACCATTGGAGCACACCACGCCCAGGTCGTAGTAGCCACTGGCGTAGTCGGGCCAGCCCTTTGAATAGAACCTCCAGCCGTCACTGCGCGCCATGTCACCATGTGTACGGCGGGAAAGAAAGAAGGCGTACGTGGTCGCGCATCACCATCGCACGTACATAACCAAAACCCTGGACCCGTATGTGCCGCACGTATGTCCCGTATGTTCCGCGTGTGCATGGCACCGCATGTGCACGGATGCACGCCCGCCCGCCCGCATGCACGCCCGCCACGCACGCCACGCACGCACACACACACGCACCTGGGGCAGTCCAGCAGGCTGGCTTCGTTGCCGGCGCACATGACGTTGCGGTTCCAAACGGGCAACGCATCATAGATGGACCCAAAGTCCATGGCCGGCACCGCCCGGCCCCCACGGTAGCCCAGCGTCCTGTGGGTGGGTTTGGGTTGTAAGGCGACCCGCCGAGGCAAGTAAGTAAGGCGCCGTGCTTGCTGTTAAGTGCGTAGAGCAACAATGCAAGTTCAATGCGATGGAGAGCAAACGGTGAATACCATGCGCGCATGAGGCCGGCTCACTTGCAAGCCACGATGGCGGTTCCGTCATCCTTCACGTAGCTGTCACGGCGGTTGACGGTGCCCCACCTGCATATGCAGGTGGTACATATGCAGGTGGTACATATGCAGGTGGTACATATGCAGGTGGGGCATATGCAGGTGGTACAGATGCAGGTGGTACATATGCAGGTGGTACATATGCAGGTGGTACAGTAACCGCCAGTCGCCAAGCAGGCGCAGCATGAGTGTCGATGTGATTCAGACAAGTAAGGCACGCGGGCGGGCATGTGTACTGTACCGCCTTTCACGGCTGGGGCGTGCAGCGGTCAGTTGCGGCGGCGGCACACACGCACCCACCGTCCGCCCCAGAAGACTTCCAATCGGCCCGCGGCTGTGCCCATCAGCCGCCGCGTCTTGCCGCCGGTCGCCCACAGGAGCGGCAGGTCGTCGCGCAGGCGCAGCGCGCCCCATGCATTTGGCATTGGGTCTGCAACACCAGCACAACAGCGGATGGGCAGGGCGCGCAAGCCATCCAAGCAGCAGTGAAGGGGATCCATAGCTGCTGATCTGCTGGTTTTACTTGTGCGCGCGCCCCCTCCCTTCCCTTATAGGTACCATCCTTGCAACCCCTCGTGCGCAACGAAACGTGCATGCATGCATCGGCCCCACCAGTCCTGCAGATGGCACCGGCCGAGTAGTCGCGGCCGTAGTTCTCGACCGGGTTCGCCGGCGAGAAGCCCCGGAAGGTGCAGTTTTGCAGGGCGACCTCGGTGCCCTGCAGGCGTGTGCATGTGTGCAATGTGCGTGTTGACCCACCCACCGCCAGTGCATGCATGCATCAGCAGCACACACGCAAGTCCAATCCTAACGGGGCGAGGAAGATCGACGCGGCCGTCATTGCAGCAGAACATCCTCATCATGCATGCATCACGTCCCCATACATCCAGCTTACGGTGCAGTTGGTGTTGGTGCGCACCAAACGCAGGGGCCCGGTGCCATAGTAGTTTCCCGCATTAATGAGCGGCACTCCGGACGGCCAGCCAAGCTGGGGGCACACATTGTGTGTGGGTGTGAATGATGTGTGTGGGTGTGTGGATGTGGTGCATGGGTTTGGGGGCAATAGGCATCATCGCAGGGAGGCAAGGCAGCGCACCGCCGCCGCATGCATGCGTGCGAAAAGGCGTAAACACGTCCCAATTGGATGTGAAACTACTGCCGCACATCGCACCCCCTGGGAATTGGAGAAAACTACCCCTTTCACACACACCTGTTTGCAGACTGTGATGCCGCCGCGAAACGTCCACGAGAAGCAAAATCCATAATTGTCAGCAGTGCAGTAGGCAGTACGGGGCGAAAGGAAGGAGACAGCGCTCAAACCAGCTTAAAGCCACTAGATAGATGGAGCTGGCACGCGGCACGCACGCACATGACCGACTCACCAACCAGGGCGTCCGCCTCATCCCAGTCATCCTGGTACACCGTGCCCCACACGCCTGCGCAGGAGCCGCGCAAGTCATCGGTGCGTGGCAAGTCGGTCGGCCGGGCGGGCGCATCAACAGCAGCAGCCTGATCCCACACGTGACTGCCTGTTGTCTATGGTTTGCCTCGCAACTGCTGGGGCCGCTCGCACACGCCCTGTCACTCTTACGAATGCGGTTTTCTCGTTAAAAGGGCGAGAAAGCATGCCCGCCCCACCACTAATAACCGCCACCAACCGCCACCACTACCTCCCGCCCGCCCGCCCGCCCGAAGTATGCAACCACTCACCGTCAATCAGCATCTCCACGCGGCCCTCCAGCGGCGACGTGCCGCCCGCCAGTCGGACCGACCGCCGGCCCGGCGCATTCACAAAGCCTGCACGTGGCACGCGCGTAGCACGCGCGGGGAGCAGCAGCGGGCGCAGCGTGCAATGGTGTGGACGCAACACTGACACCCGCCGTCACCAGCTAGGATCATTGTTGCCCGTGCGTAATGTATGATCGAATGCAGCAGCCCACCTGCCGGCATGTAGCAGCACTGGATGCGCAGACCGGTCATCGCCGTGTCATCGCAGTTGCCCTGGGAGGTAGAGCGGGAGCGAGAGCGGGCGGGCGTGTCCAGCAGCGCACATTCACACGTACGGCGCGCGTGTCAGAAGCGGCGCAAGACCACACTACACTACACTACTGCAAGCACTCTCCCCCTGGATTTAGCTTGGGATGGTATTCATAACCCCCCGCCCTTCCCCGGCACCTCCCGGCACGGCTTTTATTTGCGTGCCCCCGCCACCAGGCACCCACACATGCATGCACACACGCACGGCCGCACATACACAAGGAATCGCATCCCTGCTGGTATCTCTGTGTCCCTTACCCTGCAATCTCGCTTAACCACAATTACATCGATCCCAGGAGCCAGTACCCTCGCTCCCACCCCGAGCAGCCAGCAGCCATTCAGCACACGCGCTGCCCCGCACGCACCGCGCCGCCGCGGCACCAGCTGATGTCTCGCGCCCGGCTGGACAGGCCGCACAGCGCCGTGCCAGATGGGCAGGAGGTCCAGTTGCCCCATGTGCCGTTGGTCATGCCACCTCCAGTGATGGTGCGGTTGTCACTGCACGCGTCACACACGCACGTGCACGCACATACACACTTTGTCGTTCGGCGCTTATCACACAAATGAGCGCCCGCCCACAAGCAAGCTACCCCAGGCGCGGCGGCAAACTAGTTCCGTGCCAAGCAAGTAAAGCAACGTAGCGGGACCACAAACAGGGCGCCCTGGAACCTGACTTCAGTCGTGACGGCCCACCCACTACAACCACCTGCAGCGAAACTCGATGTCCGTGACTCCCAGCGCGTCCACGGAGTCGGTGGTGTCATTGACGTCGCCTTGCACACGCAGCCGCACGCCCGTTAAGTAGGGGCGCACAGTTGTGCTGCCGTTGACGGTTGCGGTTGCGCACGTGGCATCTGCCGACCACGTGCCGTACCGGTCGTCGCTCCAGGGCCAGGGATTGTCGGGCTGGGTCAGCGTGGCCAGCAGCGCCCCGTCCTGCACTCATTGGATAGAAGCGGGACTTGGGTTGGATTGAGGTGACTGCTGCTGGATGGGGGCAAACGGCCGGACTGATCTTGACCGAAAGGTACGTAAAAACGGAGGTAGGGAACGCACGCACCTGGTAGCAGTGGAGCCTCAGGTCCGCCACCCCTGCGGTATCAACGCTGCCACCGCCAAAGTAGGAAGACTCCCAGGAGGGGTTGTCAAGCTTCAGCGTGAAGCCGGAAGGAAGAGAGTCGTCCGGGCAGCGCATCGTCCCCTGCAGAAACGTGCACGCGTACAAGAGTGTGTAAGCTGCTTGTGCACGCACATGAGCAGCGGTCTGCTGCTGCACCTTCATTTCAATCGGCCTGATTGTCACGGCCCCGCGCTCTATCTACGCCGACACATGTGATCATGATTATTTGGAGCACGCACCAGCCAGGTTGTGCCCACTCGTGAGGGCGCCTGGCTGCCCGCATCCACTACCGTGAAATCTGATGTCACAGAACCTGTGGGAAACGCAAGCAGCATGCAGGTTGAGTAGTCAGAGGAAATTGGGCGTACGTACGTGTGCGGCTAGCTGTCCCGCGCCCTGGCTGCTGCAGTGTGCCCGCGGGGCTAGCTAGCCTGGTTAGTTGGGGAGACGAGCGGCAGTGCGGCCAACGGCGGCACACGGCGGCCCGCTCTCACCTCGGGGCTGTTGGTCGCACATCAGGTGTGTTGTGTAGCCAAAGGTGCAATCGCTGGTGTAGGCCCGGGATGAGGCGACGCCGGGGCAGGCCGAGATTGCCGCCTCCGAGCCCGAACAGCTCATGTTGTACAGCAGGTACTGCCAGCCGCCCACCATGCTGCCGTACCCGAACTGATAGTAGTAGTACAGCGGGATGCGGCCGCCGGTGTAGCCCAGCTGCCGGCACACGACCTGCGTGCGTGGGTAGGTACAGTAGAGCGCCGGCGGGTGGTGGGCCGTGCGTGGATGGGGGAGTGTGATGAGCGATGCGGCGCGTGCGAGGCACGGGTCTGAAGCCATGCGTGCGTGCTAGCTGGTAAGGATGATGAGCTGCGCTAGCGGGGTTGACACAGGGAGCGTGGCGGCACAAACACGCTGCCGGCACACAGTCTGTACGCAACCCACGCACACGTACGCCCGGCCCGCGCACCCACCTGCGCGTCTTGCAGCGTAAAGTCACCGGAGCAAACAGCTCCCCACAGCTGCAGCAGGCAGAATGGGGCAGCGGCAATCAACCAGCAGGAGACCGATCAGATCAGGCACAGTTTTACGAGATCCAAGCAACAACAATCAAAACGGCTGCTGGGAAAGGCAGCGTCACCGGTGCTGACAGCAGCAGGCAGATGCCATCCCCACCAGCAGGTAAGCACACGTGCCCCGCCGCATCCCCCAAGCCACAACGAACCGCACAACTGCCGGCCGCATTCCAGCGGCCCGAGACGCCAGACCAACCAACCCACGCACGCACGCACGCACGCACGCACGCACGCACGCACGCACGCACGCACGCACGCACGCACGCACGCACGCACGCACGCACGCACGCACGCACGCACGCACACACGCACGCACGCACGCACCCCGCTGCTGTACACCTCCAGGCGGCCCGCCCAGGGGCCTGGGCCGTTCACCAGCCTCAGGGTGCCGGTGGGAGGCTCCGCGTCTGCGGGCGTTGCATGTGGATGGAGTGGCAAGGTGCATGTGATGCGGCGAGCCGTGCTAGCTAGCGGTGAGAGTGCTTCTGTACGTGGATGCCTTGCAACTAACAACGTACGAAGTAATAACTTTGATCGCGCGTGCCTGTGGCGGTGTCTGGGCCTGGGCCTGCGCTGCTTCAACGCGTCATCATCAC
The DNA here is from genome assembly GCA_016834605.1 of Chlamydomonas incerta. Lineage (NCBI taxonomy): Eukaryota > Viridiplantae > Chlorophyta > Chlorophyceae > Chlamydomonadales > Chlamydomonadaceae > Chlamydomonas > Chlamydomonas incerta. Next base: position 482,469 of record JAEHOC010000051.1, on the reverse strand, counting down.
GACCCTACCTACCTGTCCAACAACACCCCGCAACCGCCGGCCTGCCACGCACCTGCTGCGGTGTCGCACCAAATGCCGACGTCCGAGCTGTGGCTTTCGTAGCAGGTCAGGGAGCTGAGGTCGGCGGGCGCGGGGTAGGCGCACGCGTCCAAGCGCGACTCGGTGCCACTGTGCGCATGCAGGCAGGGGTAGGGCCCGCCACGAGTGTGTTAGGGGCAGCAAGGCGGCGGGCAACGCACGCATCAGCTGCACGGCACCGTGGCGACCCAGCCTCCCGCGTGCCCCCCAGCCAGCCGCTGGTGCCCTGGCTTGCAAAAGCTCACTTGCAGACGCTGCGCATCATGCGCGTGACCGGCTGAGTCAGCCAGCTCGGGCTGGTGACGCCCGGGCCAAATATCGCCGAGGCCACAGCCCTGCAGCAGCGGGAGGGGCCACGCACGATCATCATACCGCGTGCGTACATCCCAAGACGCACGTGCACACGTGCGTGGGTGCTGTCCACGTTCTCGATCTGACAACTCGATGAGCTTCATCACCACGCACGGAGGGTCATGCAGGCAGCAGGTCGCCGCTCCAGCAGGACTAGCAGCACGCGCCAACAGGCGCGGCAACATGCCCATACCAACGAACCAGCAACAGCCGACATAGCCAGCCCTGACACCCACCCAGCTGCCGCACGCCCGCGCGCCTTCCCCCCCCCCCCCCCCATCCCCACACACGCACGTCCGCCCACCTGCCGCCCTTGTTGTAGCCCAGCTGCCGGCAGATGACGCGCACTGTCTTCCAGTTGAAGTACCAGTCATTGGGGTAGCACACCGTGGCCCAGGTGGGCAGGTCGGCGTTGGCGCCGTACACCTCCAGGCGGCCGGCGTGGGGCCCCGGGCCGTCCACCAGCCTCACCGTGTGGGCAGCCGGCTCCGGGTCTGTTGGGCGCGTTTCACGGCGTGCGGCGGCGGCGGGTGCCACGCAGCGCAGCAGGACACGGCAGCAGAGCAGAGCAGAGCAGGCAGCAGTCGGCAACTTGCAACTCTGCGCATTGGATGGGTACGGCTGCTTGATCGGGCTGGAGTTCAGGACCCGCCCGCCCACCCCCTCCCTCCCGCCCTCCCGGCGCATCCAAATGCCCACGCACCTGAGCTGCAGATCAGGCCCGCCACTCGGTCCGGCTGAGTCGAGTACCTGATCACAGATAGGTCGACCATGCGTGTGTGTTAAAGCGATTCCCCGTCATCATACCAGCTATCGTGCATCCGGGCTCGCTATCTAGTGCGCAGGTAAGACAGCGGGTGTCCAGCCGCGGGCGCACGCACCACTGGATGCGGTCGTTGGACCCGTAGGCGGTGTGAGGGCAGTCCACCAGCCGCGCCTCGCTCCCCGCACACCGCAGGTCGGCTACCCAGTACGCCAGCGACAGGCCTGAGGGCGGGGCGGCGGGGCGGACAGCCGCACAACACAGCGCATGTGCCGATGTGCTTCATGTGCGGTGGATGGGTGAAGAAACCATGGACATGGAACCTGCCGCCTCACAACAGAACACAACGCCGCTCCCTAGTAGCTAGCCAGCTGTCCATCTACGCATCACGCCAACAAGCAGCAGTCGGTACCCACAGCAGCCCATACACGTGGCCACACAGCACCGCCACGCGCGCGCACCACCGTATGTGTGTACTGCACCACTGTACCTGGGTCGTACGACACGCCACCCACGGCGCGGCCGGTCTTGAAGCCCAGCTGCCGGCACGCGACACGCGCCTCCTGCCAGCCGAACCTAGGACCGAGGACGGGTCATGCGTTGAAGGAGCAAGCTGGGTAAGCCAATCAAGGCCGTCGCAAACAGCAGACGTACACTTTGCGGCACACGGGTGCAGTCCTTGCAAACCAAGCAGCAGCAAAACGGGTCACTCGGCACGACAGCGCAGCATGCCACCGACCTATCCACCCCTGGTGGCCGCCGCCATCTATCCACTAATCCACCCACCCAGCGAGCGAGGCCTACCCGTCTATCGCCACCAGCCCCCAGCGGCTGCCCCGCAGCAGCTGCAGGGTGCCGTAGGAGCTGTTGGCAGGCAGGCTGCTGCTGCTGCCGTACAGGGCGGGCAGGGAGCCCGTGGCGCCGCCCACGGGGCGCACCAGGCGCAGGCTGCCTTCGGGCGGCAGCGTGTCTGCGGCAGCAGGCGGCAGGCGGCGGCGTGTGAACGGCCTCAGTGACGCGCACTTCGCGGCTTGAGGAAACAGCGACAATGGTGGACGGAAGCAGGGACAGGGGCGCGCAACACTTGCTGGGCACCGCAGGCTGCTACGCACCCATCTATATCACGGCCGGCCCATTGTGAGCACCCAGCCACACGCCCACACACATCATCCGTCGCACCGCACCCCATTCGCTGTTCTCTTCCTTGTGCTTTTAAACACGCAGTGGCGGCTTTTTCCCGTCCCCAAGCGCATGCGGGTGGCTGGTTCGCGGCACGCCCCGCACGCCCCCACCTGTGCTGCACACGACCGACAGGGGACGACTGCAGTAGTCGTCATACCAGGCCAGTGCGACGCCGTAGAGCGTGGGGCACTGCGTCAGCCGGGACTCGCTGCCGGCGCCTGTGGATTGCCGGCGAGTTAGGGCGGGGCGGGGGTGATGACGGATGATTAAGATAAGGAGGACAGTGAAGCATGCAAAGTCGGGGCCAGTCGGGCTTGCATGCATACGCCCAAGCAATGCGGGTCGGAACTGGGCACAGGAATGCACGCTATCTGTCTGCTTACATCGGCAGCTGGTCCACCAGCTGGGCGCAAAGTTGATAGAAGCCCAGGCGGGCCTCTGGTAAGATAGCAGCGGGAATGCGTGCAAAGCTTCTCAGCAGGGCGGCAACTTCTTAGTAGGAAGGCCATGGTTTGGTCAGTAGGTAAGCATGGGCCATGCGCAACGCATGCTGGCTTGGCGCACGTACGTGCAAACCTTGATTGCCGAGCCTCGGCGTAGGCAATGCCACGCCCGCGCCCGCGCCCGCGCCCGCGCCCGCGCCCGCGCCCGCGCCCGCGCCCGCGCCCCCGCCGGCCCGCGCCCACCTCACGACCGGGCGTGGGCTGGTCGAAGAAGCCACCGCCACTGTAGTTCAGCTGCCTGTGTGGCGTATCAAAGTCACCGGCACTTGTCCCATAGCAACTTGCAATCCCCATCATTCGACATAGCATCGTTCGCATGGATTGCTACGTCCCCGCGCCCCCGACCCCAGGCAGCGCACAGCAGTGCGCACGCACCCATACATGCATCCATCCACGCCCATGCCGTGCGCGCGCCCGCCCACCCACCCACCGGCAGATGACCGCGGCCTCCCAGCGGAAGCCGTCGTCCCAGCACACGCCGCCCCAGGTGCCGTTCCAGAATATCTCCACCTGCCCGCGGCCGGGCGTGGGGCCGCCCACCAGCCGCAAAGCGCCCTCCGCCGGCTCCGGGTCTGTTGGATGTGCCAAATGCACGGGCAGAAGCAAGTGACGGTATGCCGATGGATGCGTGTGAAGCAAGTTGAACCAGCAGCCGAACATGACCGGCATGCAAGTACGAGCGAGCATGCAAGTAAGCGCGAGAATAAACGGGGCAGCGAGCAGCGAGCAGTGTGCAGCGGCCAGTGCGCGTCTAGCCAGCAAGCATGCCTGCCTAGCAGGCCCCGGCAGCAGGCGCCTCGTTGAAGGCACACACAGACGGACAGGCCCAGCAGCCGCCGCGTACTTGCCGTTGTTGCACACGACGCCCACGTCCTGCTGGTTGTGGTTGCTGTCCGGGTAGAAGTAGGCGCCATCGCAGTCCACCAGCCGCGCCTCGCTGCCGGTGCAGGTGCCCATGTTCAACCACACCAGATCTGCAAGCGCACAAGAACCCAAGTGCACACGCACACTTGCATGCGGCGCGTGTTCAATGGCGGTGCACGCGTGCGTGCGGGCGGGGACCGCCCATCGGCGCCGTGACGCAGCGGTGATGACAATGCCGGTTACGGTAGTTTGTGTGGGTTGGCATAAGGAAGGGTGTGTGGAATGCGTGGCTGGCAGCTGGCAGCTTTGGCTGCGCGGTGTGTAGAACAGCAGAGCACGCGCGCGGCGCCAGCAGCAGGGCGACAGGCGGCGGCGGGGCTGCCGGCATTTGCGCAGCAGTCAGCCCAACAACCGCCGCAAGCAAAGCAAGCAGCACACGAACCGGCGTACACACCAACTGCTGGCCGCCGCATGCAGGCCTCACCCGGCGGCTGCCCGAAGGCATTGTTGTACACGGGCCTGCCGTTGGCGTACCCCAGCTGCCGACACGCCACCCTGGGACGCGGGGACGGGGTCGGTGGGAGCAGCACGGGGACATGTGGGCAAGCAGAATCCATCAGTGGTCAGGGGCGCGCGCACAGCAGCCACAGTCCCCTCGCGGGAATATACACGTTACGTACCTCGCCGCCCGCCAGTTGAAGCGGTTCTGGACAACAGTGCCCCACGTGCCGTTGAACCAGACCTGGCGTCCAGGGGCGCCGGGCATGCAAGCGGTGGCGGCAAGGGCAGTAGACATGAATGCTCAACAGCGGAGGTCGGCATAGGGACAGGTAGCTGCGTTGTCCACACGTCAGCGCACATACCCGGGCACTCGTCCCAAGGCCGCACCTGCAGCAGCCCGGAGTTCGAGGTGGGCCCGCCCCACAGCCGCAGCTGGTACTGCTGGCCGTCCGTCTCTGCATGCAGCATCAGCGGGACGTCGTCAATCTCGTCAGTGCCGCAACCCCTTGGCGCACGCACCAGGAACGCCCCGTACTTGCGGCCCTCCATCACCCGGACACTCGCCAACCGCCAACCGCCAACCGCCAACCGCCTGACCCCCTCCCCTTCGGGCCCCACCCGCCGCACGGGTGGCTTCACGGCGGCCGGCTTCCCCACCGACCCCTGTCACCCCCCACGCACCATTCCTGCACTCCACCCCCGCCAGCTGCGTGAAGCCGCCCGCCTCCTCCAGGTACTGGCCGAGGTCGGGCCAGGCGAAGCTACAGTTGGCCAGCGACGTCATCCAGTGCTCGCAGGCGGGGCCCGAGTACCTGGGGCGAGTGAGGGTTCCATGCATGCAGCGTGGGTTGCAGGGTTCCAAACTGGTGCTTTTTAGGGGCCGGGGCTGGGGCAGCACACACGTGCGATTCGGCTGGGTGCGGTTGCCACAGCTGGTGCCTACACGCGTACATGTGCACCCGGTCTAGTACATGCGCGCCTCATGCCAATGCCCCATGCCTCATGCCAATGCCCACGCCAATGCCCATGCCCACGCCCATGCGCACCACACGGGTCCGGGCGACGGCCACCTCGCGCCGGCGTCCACCACCAGGCGACCCGTCCTCCAGCCCATCTGCATGCGCACGAACACGAGCGCCACTCATGGCGGCACTCATGGCGGTCGCGCCTGCAGGTCTGCATACGTGCCATGCGCGGGAGGGGGGTTTCCCACCCGGACACACCCGCGCACACGCGCACACGCACACGCGCACACGCGCACACGCGCACACGCGCACACGCGCACACGCGCACACGCACACGCGCACACGCGCACACGCGCACACGCGCACACGCGCACACGCGCACACGCGCACACGCGCACATGCGCACACGCGCACACGCACACACGCACACACAAACTTGCACCCACCTGCCGGCATGCCACCCGCGCATCCACCAATCCCAGTAGTTCTGTATGGTATTGCCCCTGCGAGTACATGTGTGTGCACGCACGCGTGTTAGAGATAAAAAGGACAAGAGGTCGGACAGCAGCATGAGGCGTGGCACCTCGGAACGTCTGGCACCCGGCCGCGAAAGACCCACCATATGCCGTTGTGGTAAATCATGAGCGTCCCAATGCCCTGGCTGGCATTGACGCCGTAGATGCGCAGCGCGCCTTCCGTGCCGGGGGGCTCTGCGCGTTGAGGGGTGCGCGCGCGCGCGTGAGCCGAGAGGTTCAACCGGCGCAAGGCAGGTATGTAATGGGTGTACATGTGCGGCGGTCTGGCGACCGGGTGGTCCGTACGTGGGGCGCGCAGCGCACCGCTGCTGCAAGCCCACACGCCCACGCCCACGCACCGTTGCGGCACTGCACTCCCGCAATGGCATTGAAGCTGGAGGCGTCCGGCGTGAGGGTGGTGTAGATGTAGCCCAGGCCGTTGCCGTTGGGGCAGTCAATGAGCCGGTCGTGCTGCAGCTCGCAGCTCAGGCCTGCAAGCAAGCACACGCGGCGGGAGGATGCGGACGCGCGCACACAAAGCCGCGCATGCGGCATGCATGCATGATTTTGATTGGGGACGCACGACTGGTCGGTGAACACCTCGCTCGCGCGGTGGTCAGTGTATACATGCGAACTGCAATCGGGATTGGCCCCACACACAGACGCATTGGCGCGGCTTCTTCCGCCTGATCACAAACAGGTACGTTGTGTACGGCGAGTACGGCATGCCCACCCGCACCTACCTGGGTGCCGCACGGGCCCAAGCACGGTGCCGTACAGGGTGGGCGCGTACTGCACCACGGTGCCGGTTGTCCACCCCAGCTGCCGGCACTGGGGCATGCAGGCGGTTAGGCACGCGGAAACACGTTGCACGACAGCACGCAAGGCAGCAGCCCGAACAGCTTCCAGGCGCCCAAGCGCCCTTGGCACACCCGTGCGCACCGCACTTGGATCAATTGCCCCAACAAGCGGCAACCGCAGCCCGCAGCTGCTGCCAAGCACACACAGGACCACGCACAACAGCAACAACGTCCAACCGCAGCATAACTCACTGCCGTGCGGGCCTCCTGGCGGTCAAAGTAATCCTGGTGCAGTGTGCCCCTGCGCGCGCGCGTGCATGTGCGGTTATGCCCATGCGCACAGTACCGTGGCATAGGGTGCCGTAAACACACCGGAGCCCTCAGCCTTCCTCATTCGAGGAGCGGGCTTTATGCCCATGCCAGATTGCCAGTGCATGCGCGGCTTTGCCAGGCTGACCTGACCTGGGCGAGAAGCCAAGCCAGCCACAGCCACCAGCCACCAGCCTGCCTCCACAAAGCTTCCTCGTCTCTGAACCTATCCCCAGACCCCAGGCCACCTCACTGCGGCCGCTGTGGCCTACCGCCCAGGCGCCCGCTCACCACACGCCGCCGAAGTACAGCTGCAGCACGCCCTGCCCCGGCGCCGCCGTCACGTTGCTGGACACCACCAGCCGCAGCGCGCCGTCTGTACGTGGTTCGGGAGGGGCGGGATGGACGGGACGTGCGCACTGAACGAGTGTCGTGCGCCTGACCCGGCCGACGCTCGCCCTCGACACTCCTCGCGGGTTGTGTGAAATACGACGCCCACCCTTCCCAAGGTGCACGGTTTCGATCTATACAGGGTATTGTGAACGAACTTCTGCTTGTCTTTGGCTGCGTCGGTTGGCGCTCGCGTACCTGTGACATTGGGCGTAGACTGCATGAGCCCCCTCCCACGCGAGAGGTGCGACGAGGTAGCGTCTTCTGTATGATTGAAACACGTAAGAACGTCAAACGCATATTGTATGATGTAACCGAGCGGTTTCGACCCCGGCGAACGCACCTTCTGCGGTCGCGTTGGCTGCATCGAATGCCACGACTATGCATGTTACCAATATGTAATAAAAAATCGTAGGAGTTCGGTGGGCAAGTCGCGGTCTTTCGCACAAGCTCTTCATCAGGAAAATCAGTGACTTCTAGCCTGAATGCAACATGAAATTAAATGAGGTGTAGGGCAAGCCCCACTCAGGGCTGTGACTACAAAGTCCGCCCTTCCTTTGCTGCACTGAACCTCAGGGACGTATAATCATATTACTGTAAACACAGCAGCATAGAACACTTTGAGTGGCACCTTGGCGTGAATCCGAGAGCGGATCCCCAAAAACTGTTTTGAAAGGCCGCCATCTGCCGCAGCCGAACCGGAAGGCGCCTTTTGCGATGCAGCTGCAAGACGGCGCTGAACGGCACGCCTTGTCTCTCCCTAGGGTGCGCATGCAGGGGTTGCAGGCATTGGCGTGGGCATAGGGGCACGGGGCAAGGGACACAAGTGGGAGACTCATGAGAGGCACAATGCCAAGGGCAGTGCCCGTATCATGTAGATGGCTTTTGGCCCCCGGCGTCTACACAGCGTAGATGACCCCTCCCGCGCCATCTACACCCGGAAAAATTTTCCTAGGGGCACGCTCCCCAAACCCCCAAACCATGTACGCTCCCTGTCTAAAATACCGCCAAATCAGCACAAAACGCCTGCGCTCCGTACATGCGCGGCCCCAAACCCCAAAAAGTTTTCTCCGCCTTCGGCGGATTTGGGGCAAATTTCGACAGCGTAAATGGAAGATACGGGCACTGGGCCCAGGGCTTGCGCAAGAACTGAGGCAGGGTCCAGGGCTCGGCCAGCTCTCGTATCTTGCCAAGCCAGTCCATCCCCTAAGGCGTGTCGACGATGTGCTCATCTGCCCCGCTGAGGTGTGCGCCGCCAGCACCGGGTGTACTCATGGCGGGCGCGGCCGCATCCCCCGCTGCAGGCCGTGTGCCCTTCACGCCTCCCCCCTCATTGCACGTCATCACAACCTGCTTCCCGCATCACACACCTTACATTATGATCGCAGGGTTGTGCGCTGCACAATAGCGTGCAACCAGCTCCCCCCCTTTTCCTCCTGCCCGGGGCTGCATGCTCCCCCAATCTGGGAGGCTTGCGCCATTCGTGCCAGGCCTTTCCGCCGCCACCGCGCCACCTTGGTCCCATCACGCTTTGGGCCACACAGCTGCCGGCCGCGTTATCGTACGGTGTCCTCCTCTCAATGCACCTGCCGAAACCAGTAGTCCACCTTGACCAACCCAACAAAAAACAAAATTATAATTTGAAGCTTTGCTGTGAGCCCACAGCAGCTTTGCCCGTGCTGCTGCCGTTGTTTGTCCCATACAACCTTGCCGCAACTACGCATGGCCAACCTAATGTACACATGCGGCACATGTTTGGACACCCTACGTGTCTTACCGATAGATGTTGTGCAATCAACGCCACGAGTGCTGGGGCCATCAAATTCATGGCACACCCCGCCACACGATACATAAAAGTGCTCTGCTGACCGCCCACCAAATCGAACAGTGGATCTGTCAAAAATTTCTTCCCGAAGGTAACCTTTTTGTGAAGTCCCTTGCCGCATAACCACGCATACACGACCCACCGTTGCTGCACGACTGCCAGTGATCCGCCGTGCAGGTACTCAAGCGGGCAGCGGCATTCGGGCATCAGCACTTGCCCAAAACTCCATCCTCCGCCTGCTGCCGCCGCCGCCACGGATTCTATCACTGCTGCCGCTTCCCTGCTGATGCCGCCCGCCGATGGCATCGTCGTTGCTGGCGCCCCTGCCGGAGCCGCCACCGCTGCCGCCGCCGCTCCAGCCCCTCGTGTCTAGACCTTCATTATGTACCAGGCCTGCGCCATCAGGTCAGGTGCGCGCAGGTTAAAGCGCACGTGCGGCATAACCGTCGTTGCGGCGCACCGACAGCACAACCCGCTCCAAGCACGACGGACCCGGCAGCTGGGTGCATATTTCCCTTGCCCTCGCCGTGCGCCAGCCCCATAACGACATGGCAATCGCCCAGGCAGTGAGTGACAGGGCAGCCCCCCCCCACCCGCCCACCCACCAGCATGTACAGGGCCATGGCGCCGCCGGAGGCCACCATATTCTGCCCCACGGAGTCGCCTGCAAAACACCGGTGAGAGGTCACCCATCAGCGCAACTTGTGGGCCCACGATAACACAGCAGCTGGCACCGGCTGCCGGTCCACGCAGGGCGCACGCTCGGGACATTGCACACTGCGACACACCGTGCAGCGCACCGTCCCATGCCTCCCCCTGCACGAATCTCGGGCCGCTGTTGGCCCACAGCTGGCCCGGCGCGCACACCCACACACGCACACATGCCCCCCCGGTCCCACCTTGGTCAATGAGCCGCTCCATGGTCACGACGCGCTCGTAGTACCGGTCCACTGGAGGTAGGGGGGCGGGTGGGGAGGTTCAGTGTGACGTGTCTGGCTGGCTTGCAGCGTTGAGTCCGCTCCCTCAGGCACACGCCATCCGTAATCAGGTTCCACACCGTATGCATGTGCTCCTCTCACAGCTACCGGCTCGGCGCACGCAGACCCGTCACACACGCCTGGGCCCAGCGCAGCGACTGAAAAGCGGCACACGCACCTTTGTCGCTGTCGAGCCCATACACCTCGAAGCATTGACGCCTCTCGGTCGGACTGGAGGTGAGGCTGCAGGCCTCGTAGGCGTCCCTGTGCGGAGCAAAACAAGGGTTCAGCAAAGCCAGCGATGATTCTCACGCACGCGCAACACCCAAGCAATAACGTGAGCCTGCCTCTTGAAAACCATCAGGCTGCATAAGCTTGAAGCATCGGTTCAAATCCCAGAAGCGCAGACGCGGGATACGTCCGAAGCAAGTCTGGATACGGAAACATCGCTTTTAGAACCTTCGGCGACCCCCGCTGCTTTGAATGCCCACCCGATTAGCGAGAGAGCGGTCTGGCCCTTCAGCACAGGCTGTGGCGCATTTGGCAGTCGTTTTCGGGCCGGCCCGCGAGCGCGCTGACGCGGCAAAATGCCTGCTCCGAGACCCTGCAACTTCTTCCAACGTTGCGCAAGGCCCCGAAACTGAGCTTCTCACCTGACATCCAGCATTGTGGACGGCACAGGCGACCCCTGAATCTGGAACACGCCGCTCATGTTGGCGCGCGGGTTGGGGGCGCCCGAACCCGCCGAGGAGTTGTGTCCGCCGAAAGCTCCACTTGCTGAAGCATGCACCTTCAGCTGCACTCGCGCGCACTTGCGAGACGACTGCGTCGCCACGCTCCGACAGGGGCAGGGTGCCAGGGAAGCCATGTGAAAGCTTGCGTGACAACGAGCTGTTGAGACGTGGAAGCCTTCGTGCCTATCGGTGTCGCGACGGTGTAGCGAATGTGGTGTGTATAGTTGTGGCGGGATGTCGGCGCGTCGTCTATTCGGTCAACCGTTCGGGATGAGGCCCCCATGCTGGACCGGCCGACGCGCCGTGCCGAGACGCCCCCGCACCGCGACCCCCGCCGGGCGTGGAGTTCGGGCCGATGTTACATGTTAATGTTTTCGCATGACGGTTTCTCTATGCGATGTCAGCCAGTTCTTGGCTCACTGTAATTCTAACAAAGGGGACGACACAAGCTCCTGAGAACCCCTTGTCCGGAGGGTCCAGCGGTCCGGCCACCGCAACCAACGATGAAGCCCCTGCCGTTTAGTACGCACATCGCTAGTGGCATGCTGGTGCAAGATAGTTTTCCAACGTACATCCTTGCCCTCAAAGGGGACGGGTCAGACGGCATTTGGGCACCAGGACACCCGGAGCGCCCGCAGCGTGAGGACTGCGCATCAGCAAACTGAAGCAGCCTTCATTCGGTACAATGAACGCGTTGCCGGATCTGAGACAGCCTCTGCTTGCCGCGTGAGAGGTCTACTGGGTCTGGGAATTCAGTCATCACTCCTGGGAATCGCTGTTGTGTTTTAGCTGAGCGCCCTGAGCGCAGCGCTTGGGGGGGCGAAGCCTCCCAAGAACACCGCGGTCGTGCGTGCGTGCGTGCGTGCTTGCGTGCGTGCTTGCGTGCGTGCGTGCGTGCTTGCGTGCGTGCGTGCGTGCGTGCGTGCGTGCGTGCGTGCGTGCGTGCGTGCGTGCGTGCGTGCGTGCGTGCGTGCGTGCATGCGTAGCTGGGTTCGCACCCAACCCACTACTAGCGCAATGCCGCAAACTACTTTCTTGAATTCTTGTCGTTCCATGCTATCGTCGCCAGGACGCACCGCCACACCCCAAGTGCGGGCAGTCAACTACTGCACTAGCGGCATCCATGCCGCCCAAGAGGCCGCCACCTGTGCAACCTTAGCCGCCAGCCAGCACGAGATATGTGCGGGTATGGGTGCGTGTTTAGGGAGAGAGCGGGGTGCGGCTCCAGGACTTCACAGGGCGGGTGTGAAGGTGGGTGGAGGCAGGGTGTCAGGGCGGTCGTCAATGCTCGCGGCTTCCAGGCGCAGGCGCAGGCGCAGGCGCAGGCGCAGGCGCAGGCGCAGGCGCAGGCGCAGGCGCAGGCGCAGGCGCAGGCGCAGGCGCAGGCGCAGGCGCAGGCGCAGGCGCAGGCGCAGGCGCAGGCGCAGGCGCAGGCGCAGGCGCAGGCGCAGGCGCAGGCGCAGGCGCAGGCGCAGGCGCAGGCGCAGGCGCAGGCGCAGGCGCAGGCGCAGGCGCAGGCGCAGGCGCAGGCGCAGGCGCAGGCGCAGGCGCAGGCGCAGGCGCAGGCGCAGGCGCAGGCGCAGGCGCAGGCGCAGGCGCTAGGCAGTAGGCAGTAGGCTGCAGCAGCTAGCGGAGTGTTGCGGCTACAGGACGTCGTGTTGCTGTGCTTGTGCTTGAATAGCTGAACGCGGCGGCCGGGCACATGGCTGGCGGTGCCTGTACAAACCGACCCCGGCTATGTCCGGGAGATGAGGCAGTTTCGACATACCTTCGGCCTTAGACGGGAGACGTGACGGGGACTCAGCCCCCTTTTCCAGCCGCGCTGGAAAGACACCTCTTCTTGTCCACTCTGCCTGCCTGCCCCCCTGAAGCTTTCTCGGCCACTGCTGCACCAGCACCTCCACGGCCGCTGCTGCACCAGCACCTCCACGGCCGCTGCTGCACCAGCACCTCCTGCGTCCGGCTCCGGCAGCAGCCGCTTCTCGGCTTCAGGACCGATCAGCGCGCCTGCAGGCAATGCGCATGCTGCGGACACACCGGCTGTTGCAGGGGTTTAGGGTTAAGGCAGGGGAGGCCATCACCGTGATGAACCACACGTCCGCAATCCCGAACAGGGGAGGCCCCTGATCCCGAAGACAGAGTACAACGTGCATGGGGCTCCCGAGCGCCATGCTGACGGCATGCCAAGGCGTAGCTGGGGTCTGGTGGAGGTTGGGGCCCAGCTGGGCCAGTGGGGTCGGCATGTCGGCATGTCACACGCGACGATGCGGAGTCTGAGTGCCCGGTAATGGCAAGTGAGGCCTGCTTTTCCCCAGCAAAAAAGTCTAACATGACATTAGAGTTAACGCGCATCTGCAAGGCCAAACACAGTTGAATTGTAAATGAGCAGCTTCGCATTTCCCTATTTCCACAATTACCCGCCTTACTTCACGTGAGTGCGAATGAGTCATAGCATGTTGAAAGCTTGTTTGCGCCCAGATGGGTGAACCACGGCTCCCACCCTTATGGCGACGTGAAATTTCCGCAGGCTGCAGCCGGTGAAGGAGACCAGGGACAAGCAGGTCGCGCTTTGGTGCTCACTGATACTGCAGTATTGCCAGCAGACCAAGGTGCGGGCAGCAGGTCGAGCGTGCAAGCCGGGCCGTGTGGACAGACTCGTTAACCCGGTGCCGCCCCCACTGCCCCTTTTTGCTCCTCACAGACCTTTGTGCTCGACGTTCAAGGTGACTCACCTCTGTTCGTGAACAAAGGCATCAATCGTGAGTGTAAGGGTGGTCCCCACGGCTGGTCCCCGGAGCGCTTCGACTTCAACGGGGTGCACACCTGACTGATAACCTCCCGCTGGCGCGCAGGCAAGCTCAACACTGAGGCGCGCGTGGTGTTATTAGACGAGCTGGTCGCGCAAGGTGTGTATCATGAGCATACGGCCTTCCTCAGCCCTTTCCCCGGCTGGGGGTTTCTCGTGCGCAGGGCGGCGCAAGCGTTCACACCAGAACTGAGTCCATTCATACACAAAATCGGCGCAGGGCGTGCAGAATGGATGGACAAGGGCAAGACGAAGTGCCTCGTATACTGGAAGCGGGTAAGCTGCCATCTTACACGCGCATGCACATTAAAGGGCCCTTTGTTCAACCGTGACAGGGATACGTCCGCGGCAGATGGACAGCACGGAACGCGCAAGCCGCTCTCAACTGTTCAAGTGCTCAAGTAAACGGTTTCCTTTTGGTGCGGCTGTGCAGGTGGATGAGTGGGCGGCGGTCGTGACGGAGTTCGTGCGCACCTACGGTCTGTCGGACTCGGTCATGACGGTGGATGAGCTGAGCAGCGGGGACGATGTGCGCGGCACTGGTGCGTCCACTGGGGTGGTCGCCGTGGCCCAGCACGAATGAGCTCGCCAGGGTTGATGCCTGCGGGGCTGTCGGCGGTGTATGCGGGAGTGTGACATGTTGGTTGGGAAGGATTGGCTGTACGCTGCCTTATGTAGGCACAGGTAGGCGGGTATGTGCGCGGACACGGAGTCCTGGCAAGGTTGTCTTTCTGCGGGTTGCCAGCACCGCACGGCTTGCTCAAAGCTGAATGTGTGCCCTGCTTTCATCCTACCCCGCAGACCTCTATGGTCTGCACGCAGAGGTGCTGACGCGAGCTTTGAAGCTACTAGAGGCACAGGGGAAGGTCAGGTGAGGCGCGCGCGCGGAAGTCCTGGACATGTGTAGCGTGCCTGCACCTGCCTGACACATGACGCGTTGCCCGCTGCTGCCAAGCCCAACATGCGTCATGTATTCGCGGTGCTTCATGCTTTATTGCGCAATTGTCAATGTTATCAAATTCTGTGCGCGCAGAACCTTCAAGGGGGCAACGCCGGAGGAGCTCGGCGTCAAGTTTATCTAGCTTCACCTGGCGGCGCCCACCGTTGCGGGGAATCCCGGCCGTTGGGCTCGATTGTAAGGAGGCCGAAGCCAGTGCGGATGATTTTATTTGTGGTTTGGTTGCACATGTACGCTTGTGTGTTTGCCTGCTGCGCGTCGATAGCAACGGACAATCTGTGCACACAGCGGTGCCGCTGGCAGGGCAACTGACGTATGGCGGAGGCTCACGTGCCTAGGGCTGCATCGGAGTTTGGGACATTTAGGACTTGTACAGCACGTGATGTCTCTTGAAAACAATCTAGGGGCGTGAGCATGCACGAAGAGCTGGAAGCGCTAGACGGGGAGGCTTGACGGCGGGCAGGGTTGCCGTCGGGGCGTCGGGGCGAGTGGGTGCGGTGGCACAGGAAGGTGGTGTTGGGCCACCTGGCTCGGCCGGTACTGCGGCTGCGGATTAACATGCAAAGAATGGTGCTTGACTTGTGATAAAGCAATTTTGGCCGGGGTGTGCCGGTAAGCCGGCATTTGCTGGTTGACCTGCAGAGCTTTCATGCAGTGAGCGAAGGGCGGATGTTCCACAACTCCCAGAGCCCAAACACATTGACCAGTGTGTTGCACATTGCTTGGAGATTAGGGTGCTAATATCAGGCCCTTGGGAGCCTCAGTCTTCGGTCAGTGTCCATCACGACTTGATTCAGTAGTATTCTTCTACAAATCAGGCCAAAATGGCCGTTGACGCGCTATCTAGCGAGCTCGCCTTCAAGGCGCATGTGGACGCAGCCAAGCGCGACTACATTTGCGAGCCGCACCTCGGTGCGTCTCCAGCGTCGATGCAGCAGGCCAAAAGACCCAGCATGACGCCTGAATTGTGTTGGCCGCAGAGTACCGCACTGTTGCTGGTGTGAGTGGCCCTCTGGTGGTGGTGGAGTGCGTCAAGGTGCGTCGGGAGGGTGTGGGTGGTGGATCCCGATGAAGAATTCTTCCCCTGACCACCAACCCTCGCCAGCGCAGAAGCCCAAGTACGCTGAGATTGTGGAGATCAGGCTGGGCGATGGCAGCCTCCGCCGCGGTCAGGTGCTGGAGGTCGACGGCACTCGCGCAGTGGTGCAGGTGTTCGAGGGCACCTCGGGCATTGACAACCGCAAGACGTCGCTGGAGTTCACCGGCGAGGTGCGCATGGAGGAAATTTACGCAACGGTTATGCATTCGAGGAGCAGGGGGCTGTTGTTGTTAAGCCTGGTGCGTGGCTGCTCGTGCAGGTGCTGACCACGCCCGTGTCGCGTGATATGCTCGGGCGCGTGTTTAACGGCTCGGGCAAGCCCATCGACGGCGGGTGAGTGGCGCGGGGAAGGGGTGACGAGGGGTGGCCAGTCACGCTGCGGGGCTGCTGCGGGGCCGCTGCGCGGCTGAGGGTTGGGTCAAACGTGTCAGGCAGGGCGTGCTTCTGAAACCACCGTCCCGTCGCCCCCTGCAGCCCGCCGATTCTGGCTGAGGAGTTCCTGGACATCACCGGTGCCTCCATCAACCCCGCCGAGCGCACCTACCCGGAGGAGATGATTCAGACGGGTATTTCCACCATCGACGTGATGAACTCCATCGCGCGTGGCCAGAAGATTCCCCTGTTCTCGGCTGCCGGTGGGTATGCGCTCGGGGGCAGGTGCATGGGGGCACTGTGTCTGAAGCATGCGGCGTCTAACCGAAGGCCGCCTGCAATCGGTCCGCAGGTCTGCCCCACAACGACATTGCCGCCCAGATTTGCCGTCAGGCCGGTCTGGTGAAGCTGCCGGCGGGCCAGAAGAAGCACGGTGCGGGCGGCCACGACGAGGAGGGCGGCGACGCGTTCGCCATCGTGTTCGCGGCTATGGGTGTGAACATGGAGACTGCCCACTTCTTCAAGCAGGTCCGTGGTAGCGGCGCCGCGCGGTGGGGGAAAGAGGAGTTGGAAACGGAGGGAACTTCACTCCATACACGAAACGGCCCAGGTCCCAGAGCGGCAGGGGGACTGGTCGGGCCAGGCGGTTGGCTGTGATGCGCAGGCTTGGGGATGGTGGTCCGTCGGGTTTTGGGTTCAGGCGGGAAGACAAAAAGGGTTTGATGGAAGCCAAACGTGAAGCAGAAGAGAGGAGAGGATACGAAAAAGGATGGGGAGATGAGCAGCGCTATTTCTGCCAGCTCTGATCGCAGCGGGCGGGCGGGTCGGCATCGTAACGGGTCAAGCCATCCCGGCTCGCGGCTAAGCTGTCAAAAGCACGACGCAGCCGCCTGGTGCCCCATCGTCAGCCTGCCTTGCCGGATTGTCCACGGCCACCCCACGCCTCCACCTGTCATTACCACAGGACTTCGAGGAGAACGGCTCGCTGGAGCGCACCGTGCTGTTCCTGAACCTGGCCAACGACCCCACCATTGAGCGCATCATCACGCCGCGCATTGCGCTGACCACCGCCGAGTACCTGGCCTACGAGTGCGGCTACCACGTGCTGGTCATCCTGACCGACATGTCCTCCTACGCCGATGCGCTGCGTGAGGTGTCGGCTGCGCGTGAGGAGGTGCCCGGTCGCCGCGGCTACCCCGGTGAGTGGCGGGGGTGGCTGGGTGTAAGGGGAAGCGCACAGGAAGTGCGCCTTGGAGCGGGCGCGGCAGCGCAATGATGGTGGCGACCCGGCAGCGACGCGGAGTCCAGAGAATGTGCTGCTGCTGACTACGCCTCCGCTGCATTCTCAGGTTACATGTACACGGACTTGGCCACCATCTACGAGCGCGCCGGCCGTATCGAGGGCCGCAAGGGCTCCATCACGCAGCTGCCCATTCTGACCATGCCCAACGACGACATCACCCACCCCATCCCCGACCTGACGGGGTACATCACGGAGGGCCAGATCTACATTGACCGCCAGCTGCACAACCGTCAGATCTACCCGCCCATCAACGTGCTGCCGTCGCTGTCGCGTCTCATGAAGTCCGCCATTGGCGAGGGCATGACCCGCAAGTGAGTGCCGGGCCATTGCACTCCGTGCCAGTGACATGACGCGCATGGGTGCCGCCGGTCGGGCTGCACGCGCCAATGCGTGCGGACGTTGGCAGTTAAGCTGACGCCCGTGCCGGCACCGCCACCCGACTACCCTGCTCCCAGGGACCACTCGGAGGTGTCCAACCAGCTGTACGCCAACTACGCCATCGGCAAGGACGTGGCGGCCATGAAGGCCGTGGTGGGTGAGGAGGCGCTGAGCAGCGAGGACCTGCTGTACCTGGAGTTCCTGGAGAAGTTCGAGAAGAAGTTCGTGGCGCAGGTGAGGAGGGAAGACGAGTGGGGGGGAAGGGCAAGGTTCGGTGGGTACCTGACACGGAACTGAGGCGGGGGCGGGCCGCGGACACGGCAGGAGGCAGTGGAACTGGCTTTCTACAGTGACGCACCTAAGCCGACGCCCGAACTCTGTTGTCAACGCACCCGCCAGGGCCCCTACGAGAACCGCACCATCTTCAACTCGCTGGACCTGGCCTGGTCGCTGCTGCGCATCTTCCCGCGCGAGCTGCTGCGCCGCATCACCATCAAGACCCTGGACGAGTGGTACGAGCGCAAGGAGGACCACTAAAGCAGCTGGCCTGGAGTATCAACTCCGGGGGCCCGGTGCAGAAGAGCTTGTTGTGCAGGTGGTGGGAAGGAGTAGGCGGTGGCGGGGTGCCCGGACGCAACCTGTTGGTGGTTGCTGTGAGGGACGGCGATGGTCTCGTGTGTGGGACGCTTTGAGGGCAGTCTGCAAGGACAGGCGCGAGTGATGCGTGCGAATTGAGCGATGGGAACTTGGGGTGAGAGTACATGATGGTAGGACGCGCTACAAAGGAAGACTGTTCAGGGCCTGGGCGCCTTGACTGAATCGGGACAGTTTTGACGTTCGCCTCGGCGGCTTGGTCGCGAGTGCGTTGACAAAAGGAACGGACACAAGTAAGATGAACTTGTTTACTTGACGACTGTAATGCCACCGGTATGGATGCATGCGGTTCAGCGGTGGGTGCAACCCTGAGGCCCACACCATCCATAGCTCAGGCCGCCGAGTAGGCAACGCGAAGCCACTGGACAAGCCTTACATTCGCCATAAAACGGCTCGCATGTTCCGCCTTGCGCATCCAAACAGTACTGGTCACCGCACCATAAACGCCTGCGTGCTTGGCGGCCGCAGTGCCGCCGTTGTCTCGCCCACCCGACAAACACAGATGCCCCCCAACAACACGACGGACACATCACAAAGTCCCGCGCGTGTGTTTGAGAGCCCTGAGCCCTATGGTATCCACTCTGGTCACGTCACTATCCATCCCCTATCGAACCCCGAACTCAAATGCCCTTCAATAGCTGTCCAGGAGTTCAGCAAGGGTTCCTCAGCTCCCCAATTCGCCACCCTAGTTATCACACCCGTCTCTCTCTGCCACCACCGCAGCATCTGCGGCGCAATTGTCCACGCGGCATCGTAAGCACGGAAGCTCTCCACGCCCTGGCAGCTGCCACAGCGCGTCCATATGACCCACAGTCGGCTCGTCCGCTCAGCCATGCACCGGAGCTGCTGCTAGCTCCTCCCAGCTGCCGGCCGCCCTGCTTCCGGCAGCCCGCCCAGCCAGCCGCTTAGTGCTGCGCCACGTCGGCGTAGGTCAGGCGCTTGGAGAGGTCGAACATGTGCGCGACGCCCTCCTCGGGGGTGCCCACCAGCACGCCGTGGCCCAGGTTGAGGATGTGGCGCTGGCCGCCCGCCTTGCGCAGGCAGTCGCGCACAGCGTCCTCAATGGCGTCCTGCGATTTCAGCCGTGACGAAACAAAGATGGGAGTCAAGCGCGTTGCCGGTAGTGCTGGTGGGCGGCGTGGGCGGGTCCTGCCCAGCAGGTCCCTGACTGCCAGGCCGGCGCAAGAGCTAACTACCGTAGCATCGCAGTTCGGTGACTGTGGCGCGTTCACCGCTTCGGTCCACACGGGCTTTCCTCCTCGCGCAAACTGGATCAGCTACCGACACCCCCCAGTCAGCCAGCAGCCATGCACTGCCCCGCCCCCGCCCGTGCGGCGCCAGCGCTCACGTGCGAGGCGAACAGGATGGCGGGGTCCACGTTGCCCTGCACCGACTGGGTGGACGGTATCCGGCGGCGCGCGTCCGCCATGTCGGTGGTCCAGTCCACGCCGATCACGTCAGCACCGGTGGTGGCCAGGCGCTCCAGCAGGCCGCCGCTGCCGTTGGCGTACAGCGTGAGCGGCACGGTGGGGTACTCGGCCTTCACGCTGGCGATGATGCGCTTCAGGTAGGGGCCCGACCACCTGCATGCGCGGGATGCGTGCGCGGAGACAAGCACATGGTTGCTTGGTCAGGCATTACGGCCGTGTCGCCGGGCGGTATCATGCCGAAGAGTGGGCAGCGTGTTAGTTTCTTTGCAAGCCACGGATCCTCGTCGCGCGCGCCCTTGTCGCGCGGGCAGGACCCAATTGGTCTGGATTCCCCAGCCCCTATCCCAACCCCACTTCTCCGCGGAGGCTCCTGACTCACTTCTCCCACTCGCGCGGCGGCAGCTGGCCGCCCCAGGAGTCGAAGATCTGCACGCACTGCGCGCCGGCACGGATCTGGTACTTGATGTACTCGGCCATGGCGTCCGCCAGCTTGCTCAGCAGCGCGTCCAGGACCTGCGGAAGGCCGGCCCGAGCAGGAGCACGCAGCGGCGTGAGCGGCAATCCGAGTCATATTCGGTGAAGATGCACCTAGCGCTGCAAGGGAGTGAATGGCCCTGCCGAGCAAGGAGCACGCTGCCAGCCCACCTCCGGCGCGGAGTAGCACATGGTCTTGATGGTCTTGTACAGGCTGGTGGAGCCGCCCTCAATCAGGTAGGTGGCCAGCGTCCAGGGCGACCCCACGAAGCCCAGCACCGCCGCCTGGTTGTTCACCTCGGAGCGCAGCTGGGTCAGCGCGCTGCGAGCAAGCGGGCAAGGCAGGCAGGGCAGGCAACAGCGTTAGTGTCGGGGCGTGCACGTGGTGGCTGATGGCGTCGCGTTTCCTGCGCGTGATGCTCCTGGCCACAACACATCTAGCGCTGGTACCAACCCTACAGCACGTAGGGTACGCGCAGCCATCACAGCTGTGCGGTTGGGTGGCCCGCCCGTACACGTACCGGCCAACGAAGTCGACCTTGCTGAAGTCCATAGCGTGCAGCTGCTTGACCTGCTCCAGCGTGCGGATGGGAGTGTCGATGATGGGGCCCTTGTTGTCATCGATATCGAAGTTCACGCCGATGCCCGGCAGCGGGGTGAGGATGTCGCTGAAGAGGATGACTCCATCGGGCTTGAAGGAGTTCCAGGGCTGCAGGCTGATCTCCACGATCAGCTCGGTGGTCTCCGAGCGCTCGCGGAACGAAGGGTGCTTCTTTGCGAGCTCGCGGTATGACTTTTGGTAGCTGCGGAGCCGGACGGCGACATACGTTATTATGGGAGCATGCGCAGGTCAGACCAACATCCAGGTGCCATTGATCCATCCGTTCGCCATCTTACCGGCCAGCCTGGCGCATCATCCAGCAAGGCGCGCGCTCAACCTTCTCGCCACGGGCAGCGCGGACCATGAGCGGCTCCACAATGCCTGCCGACGCGGGCTGTGCGTTGGACACCACCGCAGGAGCACGCGACATGCCCACAGCAATGGGCTTGAAGGCGTTGCGGCGAAGCACCGCGCTGCGGGAAGCACCGACGCCCTTGCTCATGGTTTGCGACATTTTTGGCACTGGTCGTAGATCTGATTAAGGATAGTTATAATGAAGTAGAAATGGATCCTCTTTAGACCTGGAAAATGCTGCAAAATGCCCTGTGCAACCTAAACTGCAGCGCTGCTCGAGCGCGACCCTCCAAGAACAAGCAATGACGACCCAGTTAGTGGGCCTTCAATAGTGCTATGGATCTTCTAGTCAGAGTGAGTTCCGCTTTGGCGGACGTTCGCCCCATTCGCACGGCACGGTCCGGCACGGCCGCGTGGCTGACCCCAAGTAGGGCCCGCTCGCCCGGTGAAGTGCACCCCTCGCTGCACTATGCTGTTTGGTTGGAGGGTTTGCGACCTTCAGTGCATTTGTACACGAGGAATGGGACTCAGGAGGCATGCATAGCCCGCTGGCTGGCAGCATGTTTAGCTTGCCATGTCTCAGCATTTGTCACGCTGGGCGGAGTGGTAGGCCGCGTCCATGTTACAGTGCATCCAGACTTCCCCTCTCCTATTATTTCATTCTTATCAAGCTGAGCTGCGGGCCAGCCCGAGTCCATCGCGCCGGCACATCCAGGATGTGCAACATCCTTTGACAGGGGCTGTCCGGCGTGTGCCGGTGGCCCTTAAAAGCCTGTACAAGGATCCAGATCGTATCTTGGAGAAATGTGCAGATGGATGGGGCTTAACGCGCCGGGTTAGGATCCTGGGGGTGACGCGGTTCGCCACTGACCGTTGCTGCAGGTTGGTGCCGGGGCCGAGTGCGGGACACGCGTGCGCGCCATGCAACGAGCTTTAGTCTTCAGTATTCATTATGTAAAACATGTATTGCATGTGCGCAGCGACTGGCAACAGGCATGCTCATTTGCCTGCGAGCCACTTGGTCTTGTGGTTCCCGACTTGCAATATTGCATGGGCCCGTTCGCGCCAGCTTTTGTAGCTCGGCGCTGCCCACACAATTACTTTTATAGCCTGTAGGGCTGATACATTACATCAGCACCAATGGCCCTCAAGTCCAGCATCAAGTCGGGTGTGCGTGCCCAGGCCGGTCGCAAGACCGTCGCCCCTGTGGCCAGCTCCGCGGCCGTGAAGGCCGTGTGCAGCTCGGCCATGGCCAGCGGTCTGCAGTCCTCCTTCAAGGTAAGGGCAAATTGGTTCATGTTTTGCGAGGCGAGCGACAGAAGACGCGGCGGCCGGATATCCTCATAATCGCTCCCCGCTTCCTGCAGGCTGGCTGCCGTCGCGCTGCTGTGAGCCGCGCGAGCATCCGCCGCGCTGCTCGCCTGGCTGTGCAGGCCACCCTGCAGCCCACGCCTACTTACGGTAAGATGGTTCGGTCGCATGCGGAGTTTCTGGGGCTGTGGCCGATCCCACTTCAATTGTCTGCAGACCCTCGCCGTGAGAAGACCCTGGACAAGTACCGCAACATTGGTATCATGGCCCACATCGATGCTGGCAAGGTGCGCTAGGAGCGCTCGCATTTCCTTGCACCTGCCTCTGAAGTTCTGACGCGCGCTCCGCGTACAAACTAGCAAGCATGCATATAATGCCTTCCTAATGAGAATGCTTGGCGTGCGACTGGGCTTGCGGCTAGGTCGAACCGAGCGCTTGGTCACTGCGCGACCACTGGTTGAGGGCTGTGGCCGCGGGCGGTGCAGCCGGCCGGTGCTAGCTGGACACCACAGCGCGGGCGTTCATTTGTGTTGATAAGAATGGAATCTACGGGTCGTAAGCGACGAACGAGGCCAAAGTCCCGTCAGCGTGTGCAACATCCCTGGCTCACCGCGCACACACACACCCGCCACCGCGTCGCGTTGACTCCCGCAGACCACCACCACCGAGCGCATCCTGTACTACACCGGCAAGTCGTACAAGATTGGTGAGGTGCACGAGGGCACTGCCACCATGGACTGGATGGTCCAGGAGCAGGAGCGCGGCATCACCATCACGGCCGCCGCCACCACGGCCACGTGGAAGGACCACCGCATCAACATCATCGACACGCCCGGCCACGTGGACTTCACCCTGGAGGTGGAGCGCGCGCTGCGTGTGCTGGACGGCGCCGTGGCCGTGTTCGACGCCGTGTCGGGCGTGGAGCCCCAGTCCGAGACCGTGTGGCGCCAGGCCGACAAGTACAAGGTGCGCGGCGTGCCGGGGGGTGGGGGGCTTTCTTTGTTTGGCGCTGCGGGCGCGTGCAGGTGCTGCGACTGACGGGAAGTAATGAGTGCAACGGGCGTTTTGCATGGATAGCGTGACACCAGACAGCTCGAATATGGTGACACACCTTTGTTCGTCTGCATGGGTGGCGCGCAGGTGCCCCGCATCTGCTTCGTGAACAAGATGGACCGCCTGGGCGCTGACTTCTACAACTGCGTTAAGATGGTGGTGTCCAACCTGGGCGCCAAGCCCCTGGTCATCCAGCTGCCCATCGGTGAGCGGCAGCGTGATGCGGGGGCTTGCATGACGGGAGGTGCAGCTTACTGCCCCGGCGGTGCAGCTCGCAACGGTTGTCTGGGATGCCCGCAGCTGACGCGGCCCCCGTCCTCCACACGCTCCTCAGGCTCTGAGGACCAGTTCAAGGGCATCGTCGACCTGGTGAAGATGAAGGCCATCGTTTGGAACGGCGAGGAGCTGGGTGCCAAGTTCGAGGAGCTGGAGATCCCGGACGACATGAAGGACAAGGTGGGCAGAGACGTGGCGTGGGGCGGGAGAGGAAAGGAGGCGGTGGTGGTTGAGGGGCCAGAGGCCGGCAGCCAACGCTTGCCGCAGTCCGGTTACTGCGCCGTCGCTTGTGAGCCGAAGACACGGGGTCAGCCGACGCGATGTGCTGACTCGTTCTGTCGTCAAAACCCGCTCACCACGCAGGCCCAGGAGTACCGCGAGAAGCTGATCGACATGATTGTGGAGCAGGACGACGCCGTGCTGGAGAAGTACTTCGAGGTGAGGGGAGGATGCGGGACTGGGGCGGGGCCGGGGGCTGGCACGGGAGGACCAGTGCGCGTGGTGGTTGATGGAGGACGGCGGGACGCCGGCTCGGTATGCGGAGGGTTAGTGCGCGCGGATGAGCATGTCGAGTGGCGGTTATTTGCACAGTGGCGGTACCGGCGGCGCGGGAGATCCAGCTGCGTACTTGTAGAAACACGAGCCAGAGGAGCATCGTAGCCGGATGAAAGTAAGACAGCCACCACTATAGGGAAGAGGATCCCTATGTAAGCGCTTTGGCGAGAGCACGAATGCGGCGACAGGACGGATGGCAACGCTCCGCAACACGTGCCGACGCCTTTCCTCACCACGCCCTCGCGGTCCCGCCCCAACCCCCCTCTCCGCACGCGCAGGGCGAGATGCCCGACGAGACGACCATCCGCCGCCTGATCCGCAAGGGCACCATTGGCCAGTCGTTCGTGCCCATTGTGTGCGGCACTGCCTTCAAGAACAAGGGTGTGCAGCCGCTGCTGGACGCCGTGGTCGAGTACCTGCCCAGCCCCCTGGACATTGAGGCCGTGCAGGTGCGTGCAGGGTGGGGGCAGGGCGGGTGCTGTCGTGTCTGTTTCTGGAGCGGAGGGCTGGGCAAGGGGCGCCAGGTCGAGATGAGATGCGCATGCGCCCTCCACACCTGAGGCAGCCGGCTCAACCCGCCGATTCCGTTCCCCTTCTCCCCTGTCAGGGCGTGGACATGCACGACGCTGAGGTGTCCATGATCCGCAACTCGGACGACGCCGCCCCCTTCTCGGGCCTGTGCTTCAAGATCATGACCGACCCCTTCGTGGGCTCGCTCACCTTCTGCCGCATCTACTCGGGCGTGCTGGAGGCCGGCAGCTACGCGCTGAACTCGAACAAGAACAAGAAGGAGCGCATCGGCCGCCTGATGATGATGCACGCCAACAACCGTGAGGACATTAAGGTGCGTCCGGCTGGCGGGAGGGCGGGGCTGCCGGGCGGGCTGCGGCAGGCGGGGGGGGGGCAAGCGTGCTGTGCGGACTGGGTGTGGAATGTGCCCACGATGGGCAGGGAGCGTGTGCCGAGCTGCGCGGCGGGGTTATACTTAACCCTCCCCACGACCCTCCTCTCACTTGCAGGCCGCCTTTGCCGGCGACATCGTTGCCATCGGTGGCCTGAAGGACGTTGTGACCGGTGAGACGCTGTGCGACGACAAGTCGCCCGTCATCCTGGAGAAGATGGACTTCCCCGACCCCGTGATCAAGATTGCCATCGAGCCCAAGTCCAAGGCCGACCTGGAGAAGATGGGCATGGGCCTGAACAAGCTGGCGCAGGAGGACCCCTCGTTCGGCTACTCGCGCGACGAGGAGACCAACCAGACCATCATTGAGGGCATGGGCGAGCTGCACCTGGAGATCATTGTGGACCGCCTGCGCCGCGAGTTCAAGGTGGAGTGCGAGGTGGGCGCGCCCCAGGTCAACTACCGCGAGGGCATCAGCCGCGGCAACGAGGTGCGCTACGTGCACAAGAAGCAGTCGGGCGGCAGCGGCCAGTTCGCGGACGTGGCCATCCGCTTCGAGCCCGGCGAGGCGGGCAGCGGCTTCGTGTTCAAGTCGGAGATCAAGGGTGGCACCGTGCCCAAGGAGTACATCCCCGGTGTGCTCAAGGGCCTGGAGGAGTGCATGTCCTCCGGCTCGCTGGCGGGCTTCCCCGTGGTGGACGTGCAGTGCACGCTGTACGACGGCTCGTACCACGAGGTGGACTCGAACGCCCTGGCGTTCCAGATCGCCGCCCGCGGCGCCTTCCGCGAGGCCATGGGCAAGTGCGGCGCCCGCCTGCTGGAGCCCATCATGAAGGTGGAGGTGATGACGCCCGAGGACCACATGGGCGACGTCATCGGCGACCTGAACTCTCGCCGTGGTATCATCAACAAGTTCGACGACAAGCCCGGCGGCATGAAGCTGGTGCAGGTGAGGTGGCGTCTTGCGTGGGACCTGTGTCTGGCACAGCCCGTCCCCGCCCCCCCCCCGTTGTGCTCACTGCCGCCGCTTATCCTGAACACGCGGCGTGCTCTCCTTGGTGCGGCTGTGCATTTTGCGAGAATAGCGATGTGGGCGAAGACGAGCGAAGAAAACGTCGTCGCGAGAATTGCGACCTCTCGAGAATTGCGACTTCGCGCGAACGATAGTTTGTGTTTGTGTGCGCAACTAGCGCAATGATTCGTAAATATTAAATAGCTGCGGGTATTATTACTAAAAAAATCGGCCGAGCAACAAAATCGCGTGGCTTCCGAGTCGCTCCCACCTCGACCCCTCCCGCCTCGCTGCCCCCTCACCCCACTTCCCCACTTCGAATTGGCATCCGCTCTATCGCATTTAATTACACTTCCTGCAGGCGTACGTGCCGCTGTCGGAGATGTTCCAGTACGTGTCCGTGCTGCGCGGCATGACCAAGGGCCGCGCACAGTACAGCATGCATCTGGAGCGCTACGAGGTGGTGCCCCCCAACATCCAGCAGGACATCGTGGCCAAGTCCAAGGCCGGTGCCTCCGCGTAAAGCAGCTGTGACTGCAGCAGCAGCAACAGCAGCCGGGAGCGGTAGCTGAGGATGGCCTGACTAAAGCAGGCGCAGTTGCCGGTGGTGGAGCTGGGGCTGGCGCGGCGCGCATGTGCGCATGCGTGCTGGAGCCATGGTGGCGGTAGTGCAGTAGGAGCCGGCGGAACCGCAGGCGACGTGGGCTTGCTTGTGGACACGTGACCGCGCGCGCGGGGGTTCTCCTCGAGGCGACGGGCAGGGTGACTGACGGAGTAGATGTGGTGTGACAACGACACACAAGGGGTGGGCACTGACACGATATGTGACGTGTGTCGCCCCCAGACGCGCGGGCAAGCTGCGGTCGTTTCTTGGGTTGTTGGTTTCGTGATGGTTTGGTACACATGGTGCAAGGGGCTGAGCGCCTCGAGTGGTGCAGGTGGCAGTGGGCAGTTACAAACACTTGTCCCATTCGATTTTGTTCGAGTTCAAAGAGATCTGGTGAGCTGAGTGAGGGACTGAATCCGACCAGGATTCGTCCAGATTGGCGAGAGCATGGTGAGTCGAAAGCAGCCTGCGCAGGCTTCCCCAAATTGTAACTCGTAAATCGAGGATTTGCTGCTCCGCGCGCCAGACAGTCCGGGATGCAGGGACCAGCAGGGACCAGGGGCACCCTGCCAGGGACCAGCAGTCAACCGTTCGTGGTACATACAAAGCTTAGGCCCTATTGTCTCCCTTGAGTCCCATTTGGCATCTTCCATCACAAGGAACAGGCATGCAGAGCGGTAAGCTAGTGACGGCTGTGGATTGAGGCAGGTGCATGAGGGCGTGGCCGGGCCATCGGAGTGACAGGGCGATCCCGGTGGCGGGCTGGCGACGCCAAGCAGCAGGCGCAGCAGGCGCAGCGCAGGCGGAGCAGCAGGAAGCGAAGAAGGAGCGGGCGGCTCAATAGCAGGCGCAGCGGCAGGTGGAGCAGCGGGCGCGGGAAGGCGATGACGGGTGCGCGGGGGTGGTTGCGGTTGACAGGGGGACTCGCGATCGCAGCGTGTGTGTATCAGGCCCCCCGGGCACCTTACCTTGTGCGCCGCAGAACGTACTTTATACACTCTGACGCAACTCCACTGCGAACCAAACAAATCCTCGACTGCGTCCTCGGTTAATGTGCCGATCATCTCCAAAGAATGCCTGAGCTCTCAGAGCTTTTAGGGTTGATGGGTGCATCGACTTAAGCTGTCATAGTTACACGCGGCCATCGGCTCCAGGTATGCACGTAGTCTTTTCGCCTGCGACAGCATGCTTGCGCCGAGTTGCAGCAGCGCGCTGCAGCTCCGCGTGCCCGTTTCTGCTCTATTGATGCGTAGTACAGAAGAACCGGCGACACGCATCGGACTGTTGTGGCCGTGTGCTGATGGCGCTCGTTCAGCTCGACACGGCGGGGCGCTAGGTCGTGTTAGGCCGGATAATGTACCTAATGACAGACACCATGCTTCCCGCGGCGCATCAGCTGCGTACGGGCTCGCCTGCCTCCAGCGCGCCAAAACCCCGCTATCGGCAGCACTCGCACTCGCGCTGGTGCCCAACGCCCGCCAACACACTTGGCCCGCGCCCACAGGTAGCTCCTTCAACGACAAACGGCGACGGAACGTAGCACCCTCGCTTGTGGTGCCTCTGGAGCTGCGTGAGCTATCATGTCGTTCAACACGGAGCTGGTCACGTTCCGGCGCGGCCACGCCGACGCCGGCGGTGCCGGGGAGGGCAGCGAGCCCGCGCTGCCCGTGTCCCGGAGATATGAGACCCTGGGCTCAGATCCAGGGAGAGGCGGCGGCGGCGGCGGTGGAGGCGGGGGCGGCAACAACAACGAGGTCTTCAGCGACTCGGACCTGCTGCTATCCGCCGAGTGAGTGGTGGTCGGTTTTGGCACAGAGATTAACACATACCGTAGCACACGCGTGGACGCACTTGGCCGCTGGTCTGGCTGAGCGGGCTGGCCCAGATTCCGTTGGCGTTTAGAAGCCCACGCCCTCGACATCCTTTCGTGCGCACCCCTGCTGCCCGGCTTTTTCATTAACCCGCACGCCTGGCCCGGCCGCCGTGCCGCCGCCTGCTCATACGGTACGCAGCACCTTCCACAACCTGCGGCGCCGCACTTGCTGCGGCGTGGACGTCACGTGGCTGGTGGACCGGCTGCCGCCCAGCTGGCTGCTGTGGTGGAAGCGCCAGACGCCGGGCCGCAAGCGCGCCTACACGCTGGGCTTCTACCTGTCGCTGCTGCTGGCCTTCCTGCTGCTGGTGGTGCTGCCCATCAACAGCGCGGTCAAGGCCTCGGCGCAGGCGCGGGCGGCGGAGATGGCCATGCGGCCGTCGCCGCCGCCGCCACCCTCGCCGCCGGCTCCGCCGGCTCCGCCGCCGTCGCCGCCGCCGCCCCCGCCCCCGCCGCCGCCGCCGCCCACCCCGCCGCCGCCCAGCCCGCCGCCGCCCAGCCCGCCGCCGCCCATGCCTGTGGGGCTGCTGTGCGGGTACACGGGTCTGCGGCTGCCGGACCTGATCCGGCCGCTGCACTACGACCTCAGCCTGGACCTGTTCTTCAACCCGCACCCCGCGGCCGCCGACCCGGCGGCGGGCGCGGGCGGCAGCGGCGGCGGCGGCGGCCGGCGCCTAGCGGCGCTTGAGCGGGAGGAGGAGGCGGGCGGGCCAGGCGTAGCAGGGGGCAGGCTGCGGCGGGGGCTGCTGCAGGCGGGCGGCGGCGGCGGAGGCGGCGCCGAGGGCACCGACAACGCGCCGCCAGCGGCCGCCAGCGGGGACGACACCAGCGGCGGCGGCGACGGCGCCACGAGCTCTGGTGCCGATAGCACGGGCTCCGGCTCCGATTCGGGCGATGGAGCCGACACCAGCAGCGACGGCGGTGACAGCACCGACACTGGCGGATCCGGAGGCGCCGACAGCGGCACCGACGCCGGCGCCGGCGGCGACAGCAGCACCAGCGCCGGCGGTGGCAGCGGCGCGGACCTGCCGCCGCCGCCGTCTGACGCGGACTTTGTGTCGGGCCTGGGCCTGGGTGCCGAGTACGTGCTGGGCCGCGTGAACATCAGCGTGCTGCTGTCCTTCGACACCACCTGCGTGGTGCTGCACGCCGTGGGGATGGCCGTGGACAGCGCCGAGTTCCACTACCAGGGCAGCACCTGGCGGGGTGAGTGGCGTGTGTGGGGGGTCCTGAAGACTGCATACGAAGTCGTTACCGATGAGCAGCCGTCGTCGGGGGTAGTCATTTCAACCCAAAACGGGGGGGGTGCGCCGGCGAGGGGGCCTTGGGGCGGTCGCTCAGAGAACGGCGGTGGACGGCGTGCGTGCGGCCGGTCGCAGGCGGCTGGCGGAGTGGAAGCCCTGTTTGAAAGAGCGTGCGCGCGCGCGCTGGTTGCTCCCCCGTGCGTGCGGCTGACCACCTCATGACTCCTACCCCGCAGGCACCGTCACGCAGCCGTCCGACGCCAAGACGGCGGCGGCGCTGCAGCAGCTGATCATCAAGTTCCCCACAGCGCTGCCGCGCACGGCGCTGCCGGACGGCCTCAGCGCGGCCAACCTCACGACGGCGGGCGGCGCGGCGGCGCTGGAGGCGGCGGCGGGGCACCTCAGCCTGCGCTTCGCCTACAAGCTGGAGGACGGTCTGGATGGACTGTACAAGAGCACATTCAAGGGTGGGTGGGTGCGTGCGTGCGTGCGTGCGTGCGTGCGTGCGTGCGTGGGTGGGTGCGTGCGTGCGTGCGTGCGTGGGTGGGTGGGTGGGTGGGTGGGTGGGTGGGTGGGTGGGTGGGTGGGTGGGTGGGTGGGTGGGTGGGTGGGTGGGTGCGTGGTTGGAGTAGTTCATTCCAGAATCCAAAGCAACCGACCTGGGGCTGTGAGCGTTCGCGGCGTGGGGGCCCGGGTGGTGCGCCACGGCCTGGAGGGAAGCCGTGCAGGGGCGTGCTGCGCGCCTGGCATCACCGGGGCTTGCGGATGCCGTACCCACGCTGGCCCCGGCGCTGAACCCTCTGCCTCCCCGTACCGCACGGTTCCCCGCAGACAAGTCGGGCGAGACGCACGCGCTGGTGTCGACGCAGTTCGAGTCCATCGCCGCGCGCAAGGCCTTCCCCTGCTTCGACGAGCCGCAGCTCAAGGTGCGGCGCGGAGGCGCGGGCGGGCGGGGTGGGGCGCGGGGCGCGTGGGGCGCGGGGCGCGGGGCGCGTGGGGCGCGGCGCGGCACGTGTGGCCAAGCCTGTCGCCGAGACGGCGTGGATAGACATCCATCCATTCACCTGACCGCAACGTATTGCTGCCCGGCTGCCTGCCTGACTGCTCGCCCCCTGCACCCACCGCTGCTCACAGGCCACGTTCAAGCTGTCCGTGACCACGCCCGCCTCCACGCCCGCGCTGGCGGTGCTGTCCAACACCGACGTGCGCGACACCGCGCCCGTGCCGTCGGCCGACGGCGCCGACCCCGCCTCGCCGGCGGCGGCGCCGCGGGTGCGCACGCTGTTCCACACCTCGCCGCGCATGAGCAGCTACCTGCTGGTGCTGGTGGCGGGGCCGCTGGCCGGCACCTCCACCACCTGCGCGGTGCCGGCGCCCGGCAAGGCGGTCAAGGTGTCGGTGTGGGCCACGCCGGACAAGTGGGTGACCGGTCACCCCGGGTGGCCGGGGCTTTTGCACCGTAGCTGATAGGCAGGACGGGATAGGCAGCTGCTGCCTGATTGCTGCGGAGTCGAAGCATTCATGGCAGAGGCGTTGGCGTAGCAGCGTACGCAACTTCACGTCGCTCCTCTCTCCCGTCGTCATACGCACACACACCACCCCCCACACACGCAGAGCCGGCCAGCTGGGTGTGGCGCTGGCGGTGGGCTGCTCCGCGCTGTCCACTTACACCTCCGCCCTCGCCACCGCCTACCCGCTGCCCAAGCTGGACCTGGTGGGCCTGCCCAACTTCGCGGTGAGGCAGGCAGGGGGCGAGCGAACAAGGTTGGGGCGAGTGCGAGTGCGAGTGCGAGTGCGATTGTGAGCGGCCCCTCCGTGGCAGCGCGGCGTACCGCCCTGCGTGGTCGTGGACCAACCTCGCCTATCTGTCCATCCCACCGGCTGCATCAGCAATGGCATGCCGCAGATGTGGTCTGCCACCGAGGGCGGCCCCGCCCGGCCCCGCCCACCTCGCACTCGCATCCGCGCGCTTTGCAGTCGGGCACCCGCAACCCCCGCCCCGCCTCCATTCAGCACCTCCATAAACCCGCCCGCATACCGTCTACACCCCCACGACTCCACCTACCACTGATGATGAATGTAACCCTGCGCCCGCGTCCGCCCCCCGGGCCCCCGCCTGCCCCCGCCCCCGCGCTCAGGCGGGCGCCATGGAGAACTGGGGCTGCATCACCTTCCGCGAGAGCGCGCTGCTGGTGGACCCCGCCGCCGACGACGTCAGCACCGTGCTGTGGATCGCCACCGTGGTCAGCCACGAGATCAGCCACCAGTGGTGAGGGCCGCGGCTGGAGCGGGGCGGGCGGCGGGAGTGGGGGCTTGGGGCGGGGGATGGGCGTGCAGGAGTGTTGAAGTCGTGGGTGCGGGCGTGGGCGTGGGCGTGGGCGTGGGCGTGGGCGTGGGCGTGGGCGTGGGCGTGGGCGTGGGCGTGGGCGTGGGCAGCCCGCCCCATGTGCGCCTTCTGTGTGTATCACACCCGGGCTCACTCGTGTCCATTCCGCGCCCGGCGCCTGCGCGGCACACACACGCGCCCACACCCACATCCACACCCACACCCACACCCACACGCACACAGGTTCGGCAACCTGGTGACCATGTCGGACTGGACGGAGCTGTGGCTCAACGAGGGCTTCGCCTCCTACCTGGAGACCCTGGCCGCCGCCGCCTACAGGCCCGAGTTCGACTACTGGTGCGCGCGCGGCCGGGCCTTGCGCGAATGCGCGTGTGTGTTTAGGAAGCTCACAAAGGGTAGCGCAGCGGGCGTCTCATACGTGCGTGTATGTGTGTGTGTGTGTGTGTGCGTGTCGGTGCGTCTTCATCCTTTGGATCCCGGCTTGTCGCCCGCGGTGAGACGCCCCACTTCCCGCTTCCCGGCGCGCCTCCCGGCGCACCCCCCTAATGATGAATGTAACCCCCCCCCCCCCGCCCCGCCGCGCGCCTCCCCGCCTCTCCCCGCCTCCCCCTCCCTGCCACCCCGCAGGGCGCTGTCCGCCTCCGAGATGACCTCGGCCGCGCTGGGCTACGACGTGCTGCGCAGCAACCACCCGCTCAGCCGCAGCGCGCGGCCCATCGCCAGCCTGCCCGACATCGACAACATGTTCGACCCCATCAGCTACGAGAAGGTGGGGCGCGCCGGGGGGTGTGGGGGGGGGGGGGTGGGGGGGGGTGGGGGGGGGTTACATTCATCATTAGTTAAGGAAGTGGTAGACGGTAGACAATCTTGGGGAACAGCCATCGTTACCGCCGATGTCGACCAGCTCCCGGCGCCAGCGCGAGCTCCAGCTCCAGCTCCAGCTCCAGCGCGTAGACCCTCCGAGGTGGTGTTCCCGTTTGATATATTGCTGCTGCACAGCCTGATCACGGCCTAAGTTCGCGGCGGCATGGCGACACTACTACGCGCGACTGCTCGCGATCTACGAACGCGCGCTGCCCTAATTGCTTTCCTATGTAACCCGGCTTGTACTCACCTGCGGCGTGGCATTGAATCCCACGCCGCGTGGTACCAAGGAACCCATGCATGGCAAGAAACGGGAGGGCGCAATTAGAGGCGAAGGCCAAAAAAGAAAAGAAACCTAACCTATTCCTATATCCACCGCGGTGGGAGTGGACGCGCGCGCGCGCTATGTAGGCTGCGGAACGGGACCCATGCTGGCATGGGGGGGCCGGGGTTGAACGGGTGGGGCGGGGGTAAACTGTGAATTAATCCGCGGGGTGGGGGTGGAGTGGGGATTCGTTGTTTCAGATTACTCACATGGGTTGGAGGTGGGGCTGCATGGGTGTGGTATGGGGGCCGGAGCTGCAGGACAGACCGAGGTTATGTCCCCTCGCACAGCATCAAGGGGGCCTGAGGCGTGGCGTGGGCCGCGTTGGTGACCCCAACCTCACCCTGAACACTCACACACTCACACACTGACACTCACACACTCACACTCACACACTGACGCACCCACCCACATCCCTCCTCCCCCCAGGGCGGCTCCGTGCTGCGCATGCTACGCGCCTACCTGTCCGGCGACAAGCTGGGCATGGGCGACGAGCTCAGCATGCGCCGCAGCCGCCAGCTGCTGTGGGACACGCTGGCGCAGCGCGCGCAGGCGGAGGCGGCGGAGGCGGCGGTCGCCCTCAGCGGCTCTGCCGACGACGACGACGCGGCTGGCGCCGCGGCGCCGCAGCGGCTGTCTCGGACCGCGCGGACGCTGCTGGGCCACCTCAAGAAGAAGAAGCCGCCGCCGCCGCTGATGCCGCCGCCGCCGCAGGCGCCCGCGCCGCCTGCAGCCGAGAAGTCGACTGTGGCAAAGTCGGGCGACGGCGAGGCCTCGGCGCACGTGGAGCCGCCGCCGCACGAGGCGGACCTGGCGGCGGCGCCGCCCTCGCCGCCGGGCCAGGGCCAGAAGAACGGCACCGCCGCGGCGCCCGCCAATCCGCCAGCGGCGTCCGCCAACACGTCCTCCCCAGCCAGCCCCGCCCCCGCGGCCGCCAACACCACCGACGCGCCCTCACCCGCACCCGTGCCCGCGCCGGTGCCCGCTCCCGCGCCGGTGCCCGCACCCGCATCCAACAGCAGCGCCGCCGCTGCGCCGCCGGGCGTGCCGGCCGTCTACCCGCCCAGCCCGCCGCCGCCCGGCCCGCCGCCGCAGCGGGTGGCGGCGCCGCCCAGCCCGCCGCCGCCGCGCCAGCCCAAGCCGCCGGCGTACGACCCCAACAAGGACCTGAGCTCGGACCCGCTGTTTGCGGCGCTGCGGAAGTACCTCAAGCAGTACGCGTACGGCAGTGTGACCGCCACGGACCTGTGGGGCTCGCTGTCGGCGTCGCTGTGTGAGTGGCCGGTCCGGGTCTGGTTCCTGGGGGCGCGAGCGGGCTGCTGCGTGTTTGTCACGCGCAGGGGCGTGGGGGCGGGTGCGGGCTGTCGCGTCGTAAGGACGGCCTGACAATTGATGTAGACTTGCAGGATGCAAGTCTCCTCACACTCACAGGCTCTGCCCCGCACTCCCGCCGCTTCCGTTCTCCACGGCCCGCCTTCTTGCCCCCCGCCGCTTCCCCTCTCCCCCGCAGCGCTGCCCATCTCCAGCTGGATGCAGGCCTGGACCTACACCCCCAACTACCCCGTCCTCTTCGTCAGCCTGGCGCCCTCGCCGCCTGGGCCCTTCGCCGCCATCGTGCCCGCCAGCCCCGGCGGCCTCGCCGCCGCCAGCACCTCGCCGCCGCCGCCGCCGCACCCCAACGCCCCGCCCACCGCGCCTGCGCCCCCTGCCCAAACCCAAGCTGGCGGGGGCGGCGACCAAAGCGATGGATACGGCACGGACGCCTCCCCGCCGCCGCCGGGGCTGCCGCCGCCGGGGCTGCCGGGGCTGCCGCCGCCGCCCGCGGCCGCGCCGCCGCCGGGCGGCTACATCAACGTGCGGCAGGCGTCAGTCACGGGCTCGGCCTGCAACCGCACCGACCCCGCCTCGCCGCGGTGGTGGGTGCCCATGAGCCTGCGCCTGCCGGTGAGGAGGCGGGCGGCCGACTGTCCGTGTTGTTACGTGGGTGTTGCCTGGCTGTCACGTGGGTGTTGTTGCAGGAAGGGGACCGGGCAGAGCAGGGAAAGCAGCAGTGCAGCACTGGGAGGGCTTGCTGCCAGCGAGCGGTCACGCCCGTTCTGCGGCTGGTGGTTGCCCCACAGCTCCTAAATCTTGAAACCCCGTCACCACCCTGCCGCTGCAGACCTCCGCCTCCATGAAGTGGGCTGCCTTCAGCACCTGCACCGCGGCCGTGCCGCTCACCGCTGAGCTGCTCACCGGCAGCAGCGGCAGCACCGGCGGCAGCAGCGACGGCGGCAGCAGCAACAGCAGCAGTGGCAGTAGCCCGCTGCAGCCGCCGCGCTACGTGCTGGTGAACCCGGGCCGCTACGGCTACTTCCGGGTCAACTACAGCCGCCCGCTGTGGGAGGCGCTGGCGGCGGCGGCGGCGGACCCGGAGGCGGTGCCGCCGGTGGACCTGGCGGGTGGGTGCCGTTGCGGCGAGGGGGCTGTCGGGGGCTGGGCTTGGGGCTTGGGGAGGCTGGGCTGTCGGGTGGGCCATGTGGGCGACAGCGAGCATCGAACCCCACACCCGGTCGCATTGCCGGCGCCTAAATGCTGCGCCTGAGGCCTGAGGCTGTGTGCCCTTGTCGTCCCCTCCCACCCACCTGCGCCTTCCTCCAACCCGCTGCCGCCGCCTGTCCTCCCCGCGCCGCCCCGCACACGCCCCGCCCCGCACCCGCGCAGGCGCGCTGGACGACTCCTGGCAGCTGAACAAGCTCAACATGCTGGGGCCCACCGTGTTCATGAGCCTCACCCAGGCGCTGGGCGCGCGGCTGCTGGTGGGTGGCGGCTGCGCTGCGGCGGCGGCGTGGTGCCGGGCCGAGGCTGCGTGTTTCCGAGCGTGCGTCGCCCGCCTTCCCGTCCCGCCCACCATCGCTGTCCCCGCTCCGCCACAACATGCCGCTCCAGATCGGCCATGGCCCCTCCAGCCCTCCATGCCGTGTCGC
Organism: Chlamydomonas incerta; assembly: GCA_016834605.1. NCBI lineage: Eukaryota > Viridiplantae > Chlorophyta > Chlorophyceae > Chlamydomonadales > Chlamydomonadaceae > Chlamydomonas > Chlamydomonas incerta. Next base: position 445,949 of record JAEHOC010000051.1, on the reverse strand, counting down.
ACCCGCGCTCCCGATCGCACCGGGCACTTCCAAGCCCTGGCGCCCTGGCTCCCGCCCCCCCCCCCCCCCGGCAGTTCATATACTTCTCAACTTGGCCCCTAGTTGGTTTAGCTTGGGCTGGTATTCAAAAACCCCTGCCCGCTGCCCCTGCCCGCCCGCCAGCCCGAGTACGAGCCCTGGTCGGTGGCGCTGTCGGCGCTGTTCGCCTGGCAGCGGCTGCTGGACACCGCGGCGCTGCTGCCGGCGGGCGCCTCCAACGCCACTGCCGACCCCGCGCGCGACCTGGCGCCGGGGCCCTACTACGCCGAGTGCGGCCGGCGGCTGGGCGCGTACGCACGTGACTACCTCACAGGTGGGTGGGTGGGTGCGAGCGGGCGGGCGGGCGGATGGGGGGTGGGTGGATGGGACCCCTGCCTGCGGCCCTGGGGGGCCGCCAAGCGGCTGCCCCGCGTCCCGCCCCACCCGCGCGCCGCCACCCCTTTGTTGTGCCACCACCTGAACCGCCTCTACAAAGATAATGAGGTATTACGACCACCTCCACCACCCGCACCACCGCCTGCAGGCCCGCTGCTCGCCAACGTCAGCCTGCCGCCCACGCCCGCCGGCCCCGGCGCGCCGCCCGCGCTCGGCGGCCGCGGCCTCAACTTCAGTGTGGACGCCGCCGCGGCGCTGGACGGCGCGCGGCTGCAGGTGCGGCTGCTGCGGCCGCTGGCGCTGACGGACGCGGCGGGGCACATGGTGTCGGCGCTGGCGGCCCCCGGCGCCGCCGCCACCGCGCTGCGCTCGCTGGCCTTCTCCGAGCCGTTCAGGTGCGCGGCGCGTGCGACCGCGTTGGCCACAAATAGAAGCGTAGTGCTCCCTTGTGCTGCTTGCCACACACGCACAACACACCCACACGCCTTCTGCCACATCATGCGGCATGAGGGGAGCCTCGAATGCGTATGGGGCCACGCCCTCGCCACCCTCACATGCTGCCGTCCGAACATTGGGTACCTGTGCTTCCCCCCAAATTCAAGACCGCTCTGGTGCAACGACCTGTCAGCACCATGTCGTCAGAGTTAATCATGCATGGACCTGCCCCTCCCCCTCCTTAACTTATCATGCATGGAACCCCTCGGCCCGCACGGCACCGGTCCCCCTCCCCAGGTCGGCGCTGTACCTGTTGGACACCGCCTATGAGGAGCAGCAGCAGGCGGCGGCGGCGGGCGGCGCCGGCGGCGCGGCGGCGGGCTCGCTGCTGCACTCGGACGTGCGCGGCGCGGTGTACCGGGTGGCGGTCATGAGCGGCGCGCCGCTGACCTACAACACCGTCAAGCTCATGTACGAGCGGGTGAGTGGGTGAGCGGCCGCCGGCCCCCAGCGTCGCCTGGCCATTTTTGGACGCTCATCCGGTCCGGTGTTGCGCGCGGCCGCCCCGGACAGCCGCTCGCTCGGTAACGAGGGAATCTGCTGCTAGCCTTTACTGCCTGCTGTGCCGCTGTTCCAACCATCCTTGCGCCCACCCTTGCAACCACCCCGCCGCCGCCTGCCGCCCGCCTGCGTCTGTCAGTCCACGGACGCCACGGAGCGCTCGCGGCTGCTGCACGCGCTGGCGGCGGCGCCCGACCTGCAGCGCATCCAGCGCACGCTGGCCTACAGCCTGGACCCGCACGTGCGGCTGCAGGACATAGGCGGCCTGCTGGCGTCGGTGAGCGCGCTGGCGGGGGAGGAGGGAGTGGGGGTTGCAAAGATGCTCGGGAAAGAGGTACAGGAGGGGGGGCCGGCAGGCATTGGGCAGGGAGCGAGCAGGCAGGGAAGGGGTATGAAGGCACTCCGCAATACACATAGCACGGAGGGGGCTGCCAGGCACGAGGCACGAGGCACCCCTCCCGCGCTGGCTACCTCGAGGTGCTCGGCGCACCTGAGCTCCCAGCCGCTCCCAGCCGCCCGCCACCGCCGCCCGCCGCCCGCTGACCGCCACCTTGCCGCTGACTGCCGCCGCCGCAGGTGGGCTTCCGCGGCGGCGAGGCGCACAAGCGCACCTGGGACTTTGTGTTCAACCGCACCGCCGACCTGGTGCGCCGCTACGGCTCCGGGCCGGACGCCGTCAGCAGCGCCAGCTACTCGCTGGGGAGAACGCTCAAGGTGGGCGGGCGAATGCGCGCGTGTGCGTGTGCTCGGTAGCGCTCGGGTGCGGCAGGTGCGGGCGCGCTCCAGGCCGCCTGCAGGTCATGGTTGGAACCCGATCCCCGTCACACCCGCCGCACCTCGCCGCCCAACCCCGCCTGCCCTAGACTTGGTTTAGCTTGGGTTGGTATTCACAACCTGCCCCGCGCCTGCCCCCCCCCCCCACACACACACACCCGCAGGAGCTGGCCAAGGTGTTTGTGTCCCAGGGCCGTGTGGACGAGCTGCTGGCCTGGTCGGGCCGCTGGCCGGGCCTCATGGACAGCGGCCTGGAGGCGGTGGCGCGCGAGGCCACCGCGCGCAACCGGGCGTGGCTGGCGGGGCCGGCGCGGCAGCTGTGCGAGTGGCTCAAGCAGCGCGTGCCGTAGGGTGGCGGGGTTGACTGGGTTAACTCGGAACCAATCCCGAAAGGAAACATCGGCGCTGCAAGGAGGAGCTGCAGCCGCATGATGGGGGTGGGCGCAATTAGTAAGATCGTGACTGAGCGTGCATGGAGTGTTTGCATTGCAGGACAGGAGCGTGTGTGCGGGGCCCCGGGCCGGGCATGGGTTGCAGCAGCGCGTGCGGGTAGGGGTCGAGTGGATTGGGGGTGGAGTCGTGGAGAGGGCGGACAGGGGCGCGGGAGGGGGGAAGGCGCAGCACTGATGGCAGGGGGGCCCGGCCCCGGGGCAGGATCCGGGGGCAGCCCTTCGGGTGTGTGAGCGACTGAGGACTTGCGCGAGCAGTGTGCTCAATATTTGCCCTCCTTTCGAAAGCACTTCGTGAGCTTTGCAGTGAACGGACACGTGGGGTGGTGGGATGTCACCTCGGAGCCGGGCGTTTAGACATTTGAGAGTGTCGCAAAGCGTGTGGCGCGCGGAAGGCGTGCGGGCCCCTGTGCAGAGCTTGTACATGTGCAGTGTGGGGGGCGCAATGTGCTTGGACGGTGGACGGTGCGTAAGCGGGTCGGTTCGGACCTGTGCTGACATGGAGATGAGCATGGCACTCTGATTGCGCAAGCAAGGTGCCCCGAGGCCAGACTGCGGGGCATTGGGCGCCGCCGGTTGCGCCGCCACGCCGCTTGCGTGATCCTTGCATCGACCCACCCCATTTCAAGACGCAGTCTTCAGTGCATCCTGTACCGCTTTTCCAAACATCCTTGCAACCTCCCCCCCGCCCGCCCCCTCGCTGCCCGCCAGGCGCGCGGCACCGCTGCGCGTGAGTGCTTCGCAGCACGTCAATAACTCAATATGTTGAACAGGAAGAGCCCTTCAACAACTTTACACTCCCATATATCTTCGCTTCTCGACTGGGCCATCCGGCGCCGGCGCTTCCTTGTCCAGCCCGTGCACGGCGTTTGCCACAGCACACGGTGCCACACCGCCACACGCCTCCCGGCCACGACTCCTTGATGTCATGGTGTGCAGTGCCCACACCGTCAGTTCGCCAGTCCGACACACAAACGCGCCCCCCCACACGCAAGAACACATGCTAGCACACACGCATACCGAATGCACAATGTCTTCCAGTCCTCCCGCACGCTCTGCGAAGCCGGCTCCCGAAATATTCCTGCAGCCCAGCCAACGCATACGCCATACGCCCCAGCCACACAGGGATAAGTTATTGCTTTGCCGCGGGACTGCAAGCCACGCACGCTGGCGGTCCCATCCCAAATACCCTAGCAATGTCAAATTTCCCCATTCCACTGCCGTACTTGTGCACCCGTGTTTTTGATCCTGTGTGATCAACAATGCAACACCATATCTGCACCGTACACTTGATAAATGCGACACCCAGGTCCGGAGTAATCGTGCACACGTTGTTAAGCTGCCTTGTCCGCCTGCCACTGCTTTGGCCCCCTCACTCCGCCGCCGCATCCATGTCTCAGCCACTACCTGGCGTGCGGCGGCTACGGGCGGCTGCTGGTGTGGTGGTGGTGGTGGTGGTGGTGCGGCGGCGGCGGCGGCGCGGCCAGGCGGCTGAGCGAGTCGCGAATGGCGGCTCGGAAGGCGTCCTGGTGCATGAGGAAGGCGGACACGTGGCCGCCGCTCACCATGCGCAGCTCGCTGCCCGCCCAGTACTGACGGGGGGGGGGGGAGGGGTGGGGCAGCAGGGCCAGGTGGGCGGGGAGGGAGGGACGGGGGGCACAAGGTGAAGCAGTCGTAGCGCATGCGACGGCGTTATATGATCCGCTATGATGGGGGGAGATACGAACTCTGGCTGCAGCCAAGTCGCCCGCTGTGCCAGTCGCCTGCGCCCCGCCCCATCCCGCCCTGCCCCCCCCCCCCCGCCCGGCCCTGCGCACCTGGTGCAGCTGCTGCACGCTCTGCTGGCTCACGTACGCGTCGTCGCGCGCCGCCACGATCACCGCCGCGTCCGTGCGCCGGGGCCTGGGCGGGGCCGGGGGGCGGGGCCGGCGGGGCAGGGGAGCCGAGGGCAGGGACACGGCATCAATGCACGTGCACGCACAGCCAGCCAGCGCGACAGGTGAGAAGGGCAGGGGCCTGGCCCGGCCCACCGCCCCACCCACCCAGATAGCCCTACCCCCGCGCCGCGCTCCCCCCCACCCCACACACTACCAGCTCCCCCTTGATTTCGATTGGGCTGGTGTTCACAACTCCTTCCCCCTTCCCCCCTCCCTCCCGCCTCCCTCCCCACCTGGGGTAGCGCGTGACATCGGTGTAGGTCTCCAGCACGCGCTTGAGGCGCAGCACGGTGTCGGGCTGGTCCAGCCGCCGGTCGCCCGCCCGCAGCGCCTTCACCGCGCGGCCTAGGTCGCCCAGCAGCGCCGCGCCCAGCACCGCCGGCCCCGTGCTTGAGGTGGCGGCAGAGGTGCTGGCGGCGACCGTGCTGCTGCTGCGGTGGCTGCTGCTGCTGCCGTCGGGCGCCGCGGCTTCACTCGCGCTGGCTGTGGCGGCAGGGAGCGGGTACGGCACGTCCGAGGCGCGCGGTGGCAGTGGCTGCTGCTGCTCGGCCGCTGCGGGCGCAGCCCCGGATGCGCTTGCGGACGAGGCGCCCGCCAGGGACCCTGACAGCGCGTCCGGGCTACTGATACTGCTGCTACTGCCGCCGCCGCGCAAGCTACTGCTCGCGCGCAGCGCCGCCGCCACCAGGCTGTCGTACAGGTCCATGACGCTCACGGAGGGCAGCCGCTGGAGCAGCCCCGCCGCCAGGTTGCTGCTACTGCTGGTGCTACTGCTGCTGCTATTCCTGCTGCTACTGCCATTCCTGCTGCCACCGTTCAGCCCCGCGCTGGCGGCCTCCCTGGACGCGACGCTGCCGCGTGCGCTGCTGCTACTGCTACTGCTGCTGCCGCCCTCCGCCGCTGCTACTGCCGCCGCCATGCCCCGCCCCTCCGCCTGCAGCTCCAGGTCCGCCAGGGCGTATGTGGCCTCCCGCATCAGCGCCACGCCGCCGCCGCCGTACGCCCCAGCGTGCGCTGGCGCTGCAGCCGACGCCGCGCCGGCGCCACGCGCCGGCAGTGACACCGCCACCGCCCGCCCGGCCGCTTTCACCACCTGCGCGCCGCAGCAATCCCCGAGGTGGGCACATCTACGCCTAGCATGGGCACAACACGCACATGGACACTTCCCTGCAATCATCCGAATCCCCCTTTCCCGGCAGCACACAGCACACTCCCCTGTTCCCCCCCACCCGCCCCCACACCACCCGCCTGCAGCACGTGGTTGTTGTTTTCGTCCACCTCCTTGAGCAGCGGCTCCCACGCCATCACCGCCTGGGGGGGGGGGCGAGCGGGGCGGGAGGTGAGGTGGTGGCGGGCGGGCGTGTAGGGGTGGTGGCGGCGTGCTGCTCCGCAGCGCGCGAGGCGCGGCGCACCGACAAGCGCAACGACGGCCCCATAAAAAAACGACGCCCCCCTGCGAACATAGCGATCCCTCCGTCCCTGCACACATGGCACATGCCCCCAGCTGCCCTCGCAACCCGCACCGGCCCCCGCCCTTCCGCCCCTTCACCGCAACCAGTCATGCCTGAACCCCCACCCTTCAATACTGCGACACGCCGTTCGCATGGACGGCGATTACCCCCATCCCCCCAACACAAACACAAGCACACACGTGTGCACGCACGCACACGCACGCACGCGCGCCCCGCCCCCACCCGCATGGCTCCGTCGCAGTAGGCCACCGCGGCGCTGCGCGGCGCCAGCAGCGGCGTGACCGCCACGTCGCCCGGGTACAGCCCCGCCGTCATGCAGGCGTGCACGCCGCCCATGGACAGCCCGCACATGCCTGGGCGGCGGCAGGGGCGCGCGAGAGAAAAACAGTGGCGTGTGTTTGGTTGTGTGAGTGTGGCGTGTGTGTATGGGTTGTATGGTGTGTGGTGTGTGTGTGTGTGTGTGTGCGTGTGTGTGTGTGCGTGAGTGGCGTGGTTGGGGACTGCGTGTGTGCCAGCGTCCACGAGCAGCCGTCAGCTGCGCGGGGCAGCCGGCGCCGCACCCGAACAGCGGCCCACGCCCGCGGCAAGCAGCCTGCCGCGCAGCGCCCCAGCTGCATACATCCTCCACCCACCCTTGAAGCCCGCCCCACCCCACCCCACCCCACCCCACCCCACCTCGCTTGGGTTTAGATTGGGTTTAGATTGGGCTGGTGTTTACAACCCCCCCCCCCCCGCCCCCCCCACTCCCCCCCCCCCCGCCGCCACCCGCCGCCTCACCCAGCGGGCCGTAGCCCTCCGCCCGCAGCCAGTGCAGCAGGTTGACAGACTCGGCGATGGTGGCCCAGCCCAGCGTGAGCAGGTCCGACACGCGCAGCAGCTTGGAGCCGCGCTGCGCGGCGGGGCGGCGCGCGCCGTAGAAGGGGCTCTCCAGCACCAGCGAGCAAATGTTCTGCGGGAGTTCATACATGATTGATTAAGATGAGATGACGTTGACATGTTGTTGGGTTCGGGCGGTCAGGCGCTTAGGGAGGTCAGGGGGTCACGGCCCGGAGCTAGCAAGCGAGTGATCATGCGGGACCGGCGCGTGCGGCTGGGCAGGCAGGGGCCTGCTGCACGCACCAGCGCAGCCACACACCCCTTCAGGGCCCCCGGCACAGCAGGCTCCGCCCCGCGCCTACATCCTTGAGCAGCGGGAAGCCCAGCCGCAGCCGCCGCCCGAACGTCTGGTCGCCGGTGGCCGCCAGGTGAATGACACACGCCGGCGCGTCCGCCGCCGACTTTGCCGCCGCCGCGGCCGCCGCCGCCGCCGCCGCCGTCCCGGGCCCGCGCTGCCAGTGCAGGGCGTCTGCGACCGCCGCCGCGCCCGCCGAGTCGCCCCTCCACTGGTCGTAGGGCATGAAGGAGTGCTGCTGCTGCGACTGTTGCTGCTGCTGCAGGTGATGGTGCTGCTGCCAGCTTCCGCCGCCGCTGCCGCCTGCCGGCGGCGGCTGCAGCAGCGGGTCCTGGCCCGGCTGTAGCAGCGGGTGGAAGGGCCGCATCTTGGCGGGTATCAGCAGCTGCACGCGGCCGGTGCGGCTCTCGGGCGGCAGCGCGTCGTACACGCGCTGCAGGCAGGGCGTCCTGCGCCGGGTGGGGTTTGGGGGGGATGGGGGTGGGGATGGCGGGCACACACAGCACACCGCGGCGTCAGCGCCAGCCACCAGCGCGCGCACCCTGACACAGGCAGGTGTTGGCGCCGCGCCCTCGCGCCACGGCGCAGCGCGCCCCACCCCACCTCCCGCTCCACCCACACTCCTCCCCGCAGTCCGCTCCCCCCCCAGTCCCCACCCACCGCCCCCCCGCAATGGTTGATTTGGGAATTGGAGAAAACTACCCCCCGCCCCCCGCCCACCTGAACGACCCCTCGTACAGCATGTAGTCCACCCCCTCCCGGTTGCCGCGCTCCACCAGGCGCCAGTCCAGGCGGATGGAGGCGGGCGGTGCCGCCACCAGGTGCTTCAGGTCCTCGTCGTAGTTGACCACCGACAGGTTGCCCCAGCCGCGGGGGAAGAAGGGGCCGTTCAGCGCGCCGATGCTGCGCGGGCAGGGGTACCGCTTTGATGGCACCGACCCCCGAAGGCACGGAAGGCTCTGGCACCTCGGCACCATTTGGTATACATCTAAGCAGCCTACTAGGAGTCCAGACGTGCAGCGCATGGGCGGGTTCATATGCACAATGCAGTAATTCCGCGCCAGCGCAGAATCGAACAATTTGCAGCGCGGCTCCACACGCACATCCGCCGGTACCGGTCGCTTTTTGCGCATCCGGATTATCTCAAGCCACTCCGACAGCGCACACTCGCACGCGAACGTAACAGGGTGGACTCACCGCGCATACAAATGGTCCAGGGCAGGTCCGCTGCTTGCCGCTAGCTGCGACAGCGTGGTCGAACTCAAATCCTGAATTGCACCCTGCAGCGCCTCAAAGCGAGGCCCTGCAGCTGCTCTGAACAATTTGTCTAGGCGCGAAGCTGCCATTATTGCACAGACGTCTTTCAATGTGTCATACTATTTGTAGGCAGGTATTGCAGCTTGGCAGCTTGGCAGAAGCTCAGGGGAAACAGGCTGGGGCGTCAATGGTCCACCTCAGCACCGATCGCGCGGGCGCACTTTCGACCTGCTTGAAGCCGAAGTGCGGCTCCCCCTCCGGACGCCTCCGACGAAGACGCCTCTACTGTTACAATGCGTCACCCGCCTCCTCTGGGTCTACCGCGCCCAGGTCTCTCTCCCCGGAATTACGCGGGCAGCCGACCTTCGTGAGCATGAGCATGAGCATGTTACATGGCTTGAAGTCCATGCGGCCCCACTAACTCCTTTGAGTCCGGAGGCGCGATGATAACTAAACAAAGGGGAATCAGCTAGCGGTTGCGCAATTCACTAGACCGAAGCGTTGTCACCGCGTGCAAGTAAGCAGCTAGCTTTTGAACGTCCGTGCCAAGCATAGCTCTTTTCATATCACTACCTGTAATACCCACTGCTTCCCTCAAGCTCGCGTACTTCGTGCATTCCAGCAAGACGTGCTTTTCGTCTTCCACGCCTCCATTCCCGCACAGCCTACACACCCGTTGCGCCCTAGCCCGGTACTGTCCCCCCGCCTGGGGGCGGTTCACTTCCAGGTCCCAGCAGCCCAAACGAAAGCGCATTAGGGCTATCAAATGCTTATGCGCCACGTACTGCCTCATATGGGCTAGTCTGCCTTGCTCAATCGATGCATCTTTTAGTGGCACTCCCATCCACTGCAGATACCTGCACATTTTCACCCCCGGCGCGCCGCCCACAGAGCGCCGCCCCCCACTTTCAGCAAACGATCGCGGGTCAGTGTGAAGACTAGTAGCCTCCCATTCGTGCATAAGTTTGCTGGAAAGCTCAGCTAGGAGCGTCCCAACCGGCAGCTCAGTTCGAAGCAACCATGCACCCAGCGCAGCCTGGCCTTGCGGTCCTTTTTCGGACCAGTCGTAACCTAGCTTCCTGCATACCTTATACAGCTTGCTTACCCAGCACATCCCCTGGAAAGCACTTGCTACTGCCGTGTTCACAGCATCCTCCAAGAACGTGTGCGCGAGTGACTTTTCTTGCTTGACTATGCGGTTCCAAAAACCAAAGACCAGACGCGCCCAATGCAGATGCATTGGGTATGCCGCGAATTCAGCATAAAGCAGCCTGTGTGTTGGCTTACGCACCCCAGCCGCTCTCGCAAGGAAAGACGTCTGCAGCGTCACCATTGGGTCAACCAAGGCCTTCTCGAACAGCGTGCTGGCCTTCCGCCATTTGCCACGTATGGCCCCTTCCTGTGCGCGATCATAGCCACCGTAGCTGACCCCCTCGAAGAGAGAGTACAACGCGTCCGGCCCCCATATCTCTACACCATAGGACAATACCGATCTCACTTGCACATCGAAACAGGTGTGCATAACGTCAGGTGCCAAACAGCCCCTCTTGTCTAGCGCAGCTATCAAACCGAGAGCAGCTCTTTTACCCGCGGCAATCAGCTCCTGGTAGCAGGAATCGAACGTCGTGGCTGGCCCGTAGTAAAGGCCTAGGTACCGCGCGCGCCCCTTCACAGGGATTCGCACGCCTCCGTACCTAAGGGCAGTAGCTCGCACCGCAGACAGTTGCCTCTCTACTGAGGTGCCAGCAAAAACCATGATCTCACACTTGCCTATATTCACACGCATCCCGAAGGCCTCACAGAACTCATGCAACCTGTTTAGCAGGAACTGCATGCGATGGATGGACAGCGCACAGAACGTCAGATCGTCAGCGTACAGCAGGCAGGCCACAAGCTTGCCGCCAATCTCAGGTGCCTCATTACTCCACGTGCGACTGGGTAGTTCGTGCCTATCCCATGCATCTATGTAATCGGCCAGGGCTTCAATGAAGATCCCAAACAGGTCCGTGCTTTTAGGGCATCCTTGCTTAACCCCCTGCAGTGATGCAAACAGGCTGCTTAACTTGCCGTTCACTTTCACCCTTAGGCAGACCTTCTGATAGCATCTCTCTAGCACCGTCAACATGTGCCCGCTCACCCCTCGCTCAGCCAGTCGTTGCCAAAGCACCCATCTAGGCACTTTGTCGAACGCCTTCTCAAAATCAATCTGACAAACAAACAGCGGTTTTGCCCCGATAGCACTGTGCTTATGCGTAATGTGCCGCAGCGCGAACAGATGGTGGGCTGTGCTGTACCCAGCCCTGAAAGCCGCCTGACAGCGATGCCTTCCCTCCGTAACGTCGCCAAACTGTGCGAGCCGTGCCTGGTTGAGGGCGGCGTAGCACTTAGCCAGCGTGCCTCCCACTGCTATGCCTCGGTAGTTCGTACGATCCCCAGCTTCTCCCTTCTTCTTGTACACCGGCGTGAGGTGTGATTCCTCAAACTGCGCAGGGTAATCACCTAGCATCCTAATGCGCTCCATCAAAGCCGTAAGGGCTGGTATAATGGTGTTGACCGTGGTGGGGTTTTCCCCCTCCGTGCGGTAGGTGCATTTCTTGTAGCATTCACTGGGCGCCTCTTCTGGCCCACACGACTTATTGTTGCCCATTTTGCCAACCGCATAGTGCACCTCGTCTTGCGTAAAGCTTGCGTTAAGCACCTCGTCAGCCTGCCGTGTACGTTCTGCGACGGCAGCACAGCCTAGAAGCGTCTGCGTTGATCCCTGCCTGCCAATACCGTTTACGTAGCTCAAGATTTCTACTACCCTGGCCTCCGCGTCGCTGGTGCGCTCGTGCAAGCCTGCATTATAAAGGCCATCGAAATAAGTACTCCACTCTTCAACATCCTCAAGCGGACACTCGCCTGCCTGCCCACCCTTCAACAGCTGCCAGAGCTTGCGGGGGTTTGTGCGGCATGCCTCGGCATGTCCGCGCAGCGCCTGATGCTCGTAACTAGCCTTGGCCTCGCGCTTTACTCTGTTGTAAACACGCCTCGCCTCCCTAAGGGCAGCGTATTCTGGCCCGTCCCTACTTTTGCCCTTGGCAGTCGCTGTCAACTCCAACACGCCACGCCTATGCTCCCCGCATGCCGCGCTCCACCATGGGGCGTCTTGCCCACCTCCACATGGCGGCCGGCTTTGCCCGGAATTTCTCCAAGCCTTCATCATGCATCTACGTAGTAGCTGCGCTAGCCGCTCAACCCCTTGCGTGGTGCTGATGCCACTCGTGTGATCGGCAAGCTCATTTTCCAATCCTGCTAGTTCATTACGGACATGCGTTCCTTCCGCAAACAGATCAGCATAGCAGTCAGTCATGCGCTTATTGAATTCGATTCTCCTTCTGTGACCTTCGTGTTATTGGAGGCATGGGGGCGTCCCGTCCCGTGGGGGCGTCCCGTCCCGTTGGAGGCATGGGGGCGTCGACCTTCGTGTTATTGGAGGCATGGGGGCGTCCCGTACGAATGCGCCCTTCAACTGTGACCGAAATTGGGGCACACATCTCTGACAACCCCGTCCTAGACTGGGGCTTGGGGACTGACATTCTCCAGGAACCATCCTCCTTCCTGACAGCAGGCAGCAGCGGCGCAATGCACGTCACTACCGAAACAGTGACCAGGTCCAGCATGGTCATCACCCATCTGAAATTAGTCCTGATTTAAGTCCTGATTTAAGTCCTGATTTGAGGTGACGGGTAGCACTGATGAACAAAATCGCCATCAAGGCCGAAGCGCTCGATGGCCTCGCCGAGAATCGCCGCCATAACATAACCAGTGCCTCTAGGGCTCAACCCCTAGCCCGCGAGCCTTGGCTCGCGTGGGGGCGCACAACATTTTAGTTGTCGACCTTGGCTTTCGTTGCAAAATTTTTTCAGCCTGTTACGGGCTCCAGACTTGGTTCAGACGTGCTTCCAGACTTGGTTCAGACTGGTTGGGTGTCAGAGCGTCGCTCCGCGCCCAGGCTTCGCCTCGAAGTTTCATGGCGGTCGGGTCCGCGTGGGCGGCCGGTCGCGCGGGTTCTTCTTTGTAGTGCTTTCTGCGGCTTCTGTGTGCGCAGGTTGCGGATGGCCCTGGTGGTCGCTCGTGGCCCGGCACAAGTGGTGATGGCAGTTCCGGTGTGCTTCTCGGCGTCTTTCCTCGTGGCGCTTGGCCCGCCGTCGTCTCTGCCTGCGGCCTTACGGTTCTGCAGTCTCTAGCCCCGGCCGTTTCGTCAGCATGCTGGTCCTTAGCGGACCGGAAGGCGCGTCGGCTATCGGCAGTAGGGTGTCCCGGGTGTCGTTTTGAGGGCTCGGGCCGTTGCCCGGGGGCCCGGGTTGCTGTCGGGTTTGTCCGCCTCCGAGCGCGGGCGGGGTTAGCTGTGAGGTCGGCTTGGGTCGTTGGGGGGGCGGGTGGAGGGCGGGGTGCCCGTCGAGTGGCGTGGTGGTGTGCTGGTGGGTGGGTGGCTGCCTCAGTGTGATGTGGGGCGCTGCCCCGTGTTGGGCCTTCGGGCCCGGACCAGACTGTGCCATTGGCACTTGCAGTTGGGGCGCTGCCCCGTTGACGGGCCTTCGTGGCTGGTTTCCAATGTTGCGGTGCCTTGCATTTGGTTCGGCGCGCTCGTGCCTGGACGCTTGCACCCTGGCTGTTAACGCTTGGCCCGGTGTTGGGTGCTGCGGGCGGGGCTCCTGGCCCCGGTTGGACTGGTTGCCGGTGTTGCCTGCTTGTTCGGGGCGCTTCCCTGTGCTGCGTTATCAGACAGCGGTTTGGGGCGCTGCCCCGTGTTGAGCCTTCGGGCTAGGCCCAGACCGTGCCCCAGGCACACAGACCTGCAGTTTGGGGCGCTGCCCCGTGTTGAGCCTTCGGGCTGGGACCAGATCGTGCCACAGGCACACCAGTTTGCTTGCTGTTTGGGGCGCTGCCCTGTGTTGCGCCTTCGGGCTTGGTGGAAGACTTTGCGGTGCCTTATGAGCCGTGTGCTTTGTGATGCTGCTGTTTGGTGTGGCTTTGGCGGGCTGCGGCTTAGCTTCGACGCGCCTACGCAGCTGTGAGTTGGGTTGGCAGCCAAGCGGGGGTTGCGGTTTGCTGCGTTCCTCGGAATGGTGGCTTCCCTCGTAGCCGTGATGGTGTTTACACTGTCCCCTTCTTGTAACCTCGCATTCATAACATAACGACGCGCCACCCAGGTCTAACGGCTATCCTCCATCCACGTAATGTAATAGAAAGATGCAGGGGCGACCGGGGGCGAGCGGGAAGCGGTGTGCCGCGAGCGGGAAGCGGTGTACCGCGTGCCAGCCCGAGGGCTGCCAGGGGCTGCAAAGCGCCCAATCCCTGGCTTCCCCGTGCCCTTTCCTACTCCAATCATACCTTCGACCAAATTGCACACAGCTTAGTGCAGGTGCATTTGCTCTGGCCGTCTTGCAGGAGGGTCCAACAGCGTGGCGTGTGGATCCAATCGCGCAATTGGCAGCCCCGACAATAACCCTCCCGCCTCCGTCCATCATCTAACTTACCACGTCTCTGGCGGCCTACAGCCTGCATAGGCTTATTCTTGAACCCCGACGAAACAGTTGAGCTCGCTCGCTATTGAGAATGGCCTGAACACTCCAAGCATTGAGGAAATGCTATAGACGGATAGCGTGAAGAGCTTGAAAAATGAAAGGATTTATGAATAGCATCGCGTCAGGCGCGATAGGCAAGAACTTGCAGGAGGGCATCGGCACCCTCACCAAAAAGGCGGAGCAGGCACTGGCGCAGGCACAAGCCCAGGCAAAACCAACAACAGGTGATCTGGTGCTGACTCAACGGGCTCGGGCGGTGGAACGAACGAAGCTGTAGTTCGATCCGCCCAGTTGCGTCCATATTCAACACTCGCTGTCGTTCATAGCGGCTTTGAACGGGCGTTGCTGCCGATTCGTCCACCACACTGGACCAGGGGAGCCACGCAGCTGCCAGCACCTGCTGAGCCCGCGCCCAGTGGTGTCGGTTGACGCCCAGCGACCCGCTGTGCCAGCGCAGGCACCACCTCCACCCCCGCTGCCCTGCGCGCCACCCGTAGCGGCACCGGCAGCGATGCCTCCGCGCTGCCCGGCCGCCAGCCCTCTGACGCCCTGGAGCTGCAGGTGCGGCACCTGGAGGCAGGGGGGGCGTTCATTGGGGGAGGGCGTGTTGTCGTTGATGTCCTCGAGTGTTTCGGAACGCTGCCATGCAATCACTATCGACTGATGGGCCTGGTGGTTCCTTGCACCGCCCGCACCACCAGACGCCTTATGAGGGGGCGGAGGAGAGCGCTATCCTGCGGCAGCAGCTGGTGCAGCTGCAGGTGCGGCGTGCGGCGTGCGGCGTGCGGCGTGCGGCGACAGGGCGCGGCTGCATGTGGGGCGCCCAGCAAGGGAAGCAGGCGGGGTGGTTGCGCCGCGGCTGTACGCAGACCCTCGCGCTGGGTCTGCTTGTGTGTATGTGGTGGGGGCGTCTGCCGCTACCGCCAGCACCGCACCTGTATGCCGGGCCCGCCCTGCCTCCCCGCGACCCGCCCCTGTCTACGTCGTGTCATCATGCGCAACACGCCTGGCACCCGCATCCCTCCCTCCCCTTCCCCCTGGCGCCCGCAGGTGAAGAACGGCATGCTGCAGAGCGAGCTGGAGGAGGCGCGCGGCTTCGCGGAGGAGGCTGCGCGGCTGCGGGGCCAGGTGGCGGACCTGGAGACCAAGCTGCTGTTCGCGCTCAAGGGCGCCAAGGCCATGGAGCCGTTGCTGCCCAAGGTGGGGGGCGGGGGGTTACAAAGATACGAGAAAGCGGTACAGAATGCACTGAAGACTGCGGGGGTTGGGGGGTTGGGGGTTTGAGGGTGGACATGGGGGGGGGGGTTGCAATGATGGTACATGGAAGGGGGGGTAGCCGTGCATGTGACGGTTTTTAGTAAATAGGTGAACTGCCGATGACCATGGGGGGGGGGGAGGTTGGCGGAGGTGACGGTGCTTTGGGGCAAAGCCCGCACAGCAACCAACCTCTGTGCGTGTTAGAGAGCACAAGGGAAAACGACAAGCAAGCAAGCCCACACAGCACCAATCAACCTCTTGTGTGCACATGTACGCGCATGTGCGGCTGCAGGTGATCCAGGACAAGCAGCGGCGCATCGACGAGCTGGCGGAGCAGCTGGCGGAGCGGGACGGCCAGGCGGCGGGGCTGCAGGCCGACAACGCGCGGCTCAGGTGCGGCCGGGGCCCGGGGGGAGGGGGGAGCGGCAGAGCCAGGACGGCTAGGGGATGGCCCACACGTACTCTGCCACTGTGTTCGTGTGCATGCTGGCGACTGATTGCTGTGCCAGCACCAGCTGCGTTACCATCATTGCCACTGTGACCCCCACCGCCGCCACTGTCACCACCACCGCGGGCGCGCAGGTGCAAGGTGGAGGACCTGATGGCCAGCATGGCCTCCGCCGCGCGCCACGCCGAGGCCAGCCACGGCGACCAGCTGCGGGCGCTGCAGGCGGCCCTGGCGGCGGCCAAGGAGGAGGCCGCGCGCCTGCGCGCCAGCGGCGGCGGCGGCACCGGCGGCGCCGGCGGTGGTGACGGCGAGGCGGCGGCGCTGCGCGAGGAGTTGCAGCACGCCCGTGACGTGATCAAGGAGCTGGAGGAGGAGGCGGACGAGCTGAAGGCGGCGGTGAAGGAGGCGGCGGCGGCGGGCGGGCGCAGCGGCGGCGGCGCCGCCTCCAGCAACAATGCCAGCGCCGAGGCGCTGGAGTGGCGCGTGGCGGAGCTGGAGGAGCAGCTGGAGGAAGCCAACGACAAGCTGGCGGCGGCGGAGCGGAAGCTGAAGGCGGCCGCGGCGTCGCCGTCGCGGGCGGGCTCCGTCGCAAGTGCTGGTGGCGGCGGCGGCGGCGGCGGCACCAGCGCCGTGGACGTGGCTTCCCTGGAGGCGCAGGTGGAGAGGCTGCGTGCGGAGCTGGAGGCGGAGCGGCGCAAGGTGGGCGAGGTGGCGACCGCGGCGGCGACGGAGGCGGCGCGCGAGGGCGAGGTGGCGGCGGCGGAGCTGCGCAAGCGGGTGGAGATGCTGGGCAAGGAGGGCCGCGAGGCCAAGGCAGCGCGGGACGCGGCGGACAAGCGCGCCGCGGCGGCCGAGCGGGCGCTGGCGGAGGCGCGGGAGGCGGCGGAGCGGACGGGCGGCGCCGCGCTGCAGGCGGCGGAGCGGTCGGCGGCGGATGCGGCCGAGGCGACGGCGGCGCGCATCACCGAGCTGGAGGCGGAGCTGGCGGAAGCCAAGGCGGCGGCGGAGCTGGCGGAGGTGGCGGCGGCCGCCGCCGCCGCCTCGGCTGCGCCGGCGGCTACGCCGGAGGCGGTGGAGGAGCTGCAGTCCAAGCTGGACGCGGCGTCTGCCCGGGCCGCCGCGCTGGAGGCCGAGCTGGCGGCGGCGGTGGAGCGCGCGGCGGCGCTGGAGGGGCAGCTGGCGGCGGCGGCCGCGCGCGCGGCGGCTGCGGAGGCGGACGCGGAGCGGGAGCGCGCGGCGGGGGCTGAGGCGCGGGGCCGGGCGGAGGCGGCCGCCAAGGAGGCGGCTGAGGCGGTGAAGGGCAAGGGCGCGGCGGAGCAGCGGGCGGCGGAGCTGTACAGCGACCTGGTGGTCACGCAGCGCAAGTTGGACCGCAGCACGGAGCGCATCGTGGAGCTCACAGGTGGGCTGGGCGGCTGGATGGGGGGGGGGGGGGGGGGGGCGGGCTGTAGGGGGGGGGGTTGCAAAGATGGTACATAGAAGTGTAGTGGCGGGGGGGGGCGGGCTATAGCTTGGCGACGGGTTCGGCGGGGTCGGTTGGTTCTGTAGGCCCAGGCCGCTGTAGCGGCGACGGTTGCAGGTGGATGGTGTGAGGCATGCGCCTGGCCTCATCCCGCCCGCCGCGCCGTGGCGGCTGTTTCCGCCCTGTGCAGAGAAGGAGCACGAGGCGGAGCAAATCGTGGCCAACTACACCGCGGCTGAGGAGCGCTACGGCGAGGCGGCGGCGCAGATCGAGGCGCTGCAGGCGGCGGCGGCGGCGGCGCAGGAGGCGGCGGCGGCGGCGCGCGTGGAGGCGGACCGCGCGCAGGAGCAGGTGCGGAGCAGCACTGGGCTGGGCTTGGCTGGGCTTGGCTGGGCTGTCCATGCCATGTGCTTGCATGTTGCATTGCCCTCGCGCTCTGCTGTCCACACCGAACCGCACCGCACCCTGCCGGCTCAGCCCTGGTCCCCGCAACCCCCCGCCCTTGGCGCCGCCGCTGTGCGCCGCTGCCATCGGTCCCGGTGCCTCAGGCCCAGCTGTCGGGCGAGGCCATGGCCAAGCTGCGCGCGCGCATGGACAAGCTCAGCGAGCGCAAGGCCGACCTGGAGGCGCAGCTGGCAGCGGCGGCGGGCAAGGTGGGCGCCGGCGGGGTGGTGGTGGGCGGCGGCCAGGGGCTGAGGAGGACTGGGCCAGGGGAATGAGGACCGGGCAAGTACCGGGCGGGCTGGCGGGCCGGGGCCGAGAGTGCAGGGGCCAAGTAATGGCGTGCTTGACGTGGATGTATGTTGACATGGGTGCGTGTGCCCCCTGCCCTTTGCGCCACGACGCACAGCTCGCGGAGACGGAGGCCGAGCTGGCGACGGCCAAGCAGGCGGCGGCCGGGGCGCCAGCCGCTGTCGGCACCAGCAGCGCCGGCGCGCTGCCCGCCTCTCCCGGCGGCGGCAGCAGCACCCACGCTGCCACGAACACGGACCTCTCGGCCGCCACCGCCACCGCCGACGCTGCCTGCTCCACCCCCGCTCTGGACTTGAACCACACGGGCACCGACACCGCCGGCCTGCCGCGGCCCGACATGCCCGCCGCCGCCACCGACACACAAGGCCTCACGCCCACCGCCGACGCCGCCACCTCCGCGGGCGCCGGCGCCGGCGCCCTCGACACGGTCGCGACGCAGACCGCGGCGCCCGCTCTGTCGGCGGCGGCGACGGACACCGAGTCCGACGCGGTGCTGGCGGCCGGCGGCGGCGGCGGCGGCGGCGGCCTGAGCGCCGAGGAGGTCGCCAAGGACGAGCAGCTTGTGGCAGACCTGGTGGCGCAGCTGGCGGCACTGACGGCGCGGCAGGAGGCGCTCATCGGCGAGCAGGAGGCACTGGAGACGCAGCTGGCGGCGCGCGATGCGGAGCTGGAGGCGCTGAGGGCGCAGCTGACCGCGGCGGGCGGCGCGGCGGAGGGCAGCGGGGCTGCGCCGACGGCGCCGGCGTCTGGGGGAGCTGCGCAGGGCGAGGCGGGGAGCGGGCAGGGGGTTGAGGCCAAGCCGGCGAAGAAGGCTGCTGCCGCCGAGGCCGCGGCCGGCGACGGCTGGGGCGATGACGATGGCGACGAGGGCTGGGATGCGTGGGACGGCGACGAGGGCAAGGCGCAGCAGCAGGCGCCCAAGCCGGATCCCGAAGCGGAGGCAGCTTCGGAGGCCCAATCCGCGCCCGCTCCGTCCGTGCCGGAGGCGTCCGCGCCGCAGCCGCAGCCGCCGGCCGGCTCCGGCTCCGGCTCCGGCCCCGGCTCCGCGGCGGTGGCGGACGCGGGTGCGCTGGCGGCGGCGCAGGCGCGACTGGCCGCCTACGAGTCGGAGCTGGCGGCGCTGCAGGCCACGGTGCAGCAGCTGCTGGGCTGCTGGGCGGACAACGCCAGCGCCGGCGGCGGCGCCGCGCCCACCGCCAACGGCACAGGCGCGCCCAACGGCACCCACCACGCCGCAGCTCCCGCGGCCGTGGCGGCTGGGACGGGGGCGGCAGCCGCGCAGGGCCAGGAGGCGGCGGTGCTGGGCGGCACCGTGGTGCAGCTGCTGGGGCAGCTGCAGGGCCGGGTGGCGGATGCGGCGGCGGCGCAGTCGCGGCTGGCGGAGGCGGAGGCGGAGCTGGCAGAGCTGCAGCGGCGCCTGGCGGAGGCGCAGGCGGCGGCGAGCGGCGAGCGCTCGCGGCGCAGCACGGGCGGCGGCGAGGGCCAGGGCGAGGGCGATGCCGCGGGCCGGCTGGCTGAGCTGGAGGCGGAGATGACCAACCTCATGCAGGTGCGCGGCGGCTGCGTGTGTGTGCGTGTGTGTCGAGCCGCTATGCAGCACCGGACCCTTATCGCATGCACCCTTACTGCACAAACACGTGCCGGCTAGCGCCGGCCTACGCCGCTTCACCACCGCCCGGCGTTTGATGCACCGCCGGTACCTCCCGCTTCTGGGTTCGCGATGGCTGATGTTGTTGGGTGTGGAATGACCTACGCACCGCCCGTTCGCACGGACGGCTGCCTCCCTAC
Organism: Chlamydomonas incerta; assembly: GCA_016834605.1. Lineage (NCBI taxonomy): Eukaryota > Viridiplantae > Chlorophyta > Chlorophyceae > Chlamydomonadales > Chlamydomonadaceae > Chlamydomonas > Chlamydomonas incerta. The sequence goes on along the minus strand of JAEHOC010000051.1, from coordinate 426,201 downwards.
CCCACATCATAGTAAATGCATGGAAGCCCACCGCGCTATACTTCTCTCACCGTCCTTGTAATCCCCGCGCACGTTCGCACGCACGCAGGACCTGGCGGACGCGGAGCAGCGCGCACAGGCCGCCGAGGCCGCCGCCGCCGCCGCCGTGTCCATGCGGCAGCAGCTGGAGGCGCAGCTGGTTGTGTCGGACGAGGCGGCGGCGGCGGCCGAGGCGGAGGCGCGACGCCTGGAGGAGTCGCTCGCGGCGGCGCAGGCGGCGGCGGACGCGGCGGAGGCGCGGGCGGCGGAGGCGCATGCCGAGCTGGAGCGCAGCCGCTCCGAGCTGGAGCACTCGCGGGCGGCGGCGGCGGCGCTGGAGGTGGCGCGCGCAGAGACGGCGGCCGCCGCCGCCGCGGCAGAGGCGGCTGCGGCGGAGGCGCACCGGCTAGGCGATGCGGGCAAGGAGCGGGACCGGGACCAGGAGGCGGAGGCTGCCGCCGCTGCAGTCGCGGCCGCGGAGGCGGCGCTGGCGGAGGCGCGCAGCGCGGCCGCGGAGGCGGAGGCGCGCGGGGTGGTGGCGGAGGCCGTTGCCAGCACCGCAGAGGCGGACGCCACAGCCGCCAGGGCCGAGGCGGCCCTGGCGGCGGCGCGCGCGGAGGCGGCCGAGGCCGCCGCTGCCGCCGCCGAGGCGGCGGTGGCGGAGGCGCGGGCCGCCGCTGCGGCTGCGGAGGCGGCCCTGGGCGCCTCCAAGGCCGAGGCCGCCGCCGCGCTGGCCGAGGCGCACGACGCAGTGGCGGCCCACCAGGCGCGCGTGTCGGAGCTGGAGGCCCAGCTGGCGAGCTCTGCTGCCGCTGCTGCGGCCGGCACCGCCGCCGCCGCGGCAACGGGCTCCGCCCGGTCTTCGTTCGACGCTGGTGCGTCGGCGCCGTCGGGCACGGCGCGCAGCGGCTCGGCTTCGTCCTCGTCCGGCGGCGGCAGCGGCGGCAGTGGCGGCGGCGCCGCGCCGGCTGCTGCGGCGGGCGGCAGCATCCCGCCCGACTTCACGGCGCTGATGCGGCAGCTGCTGGCGTCCGCCTCCACCTTCAAGCCCTTCTTCGACGCCACGCGCGGCGCGCACGGCGGCGTGGCGGGGCTGGGCGACAGGTGCGTGTGCGCGTGTGCGTGTTCGTGTGCTTGTGCGTGTCTGTGTGCATGCCTGCTTGTGACTGCGTGCTGCCATGTTGGTTGTGTGCGTGCGTGCGCGACGTTCGGCGGTCCGGAAAGCAAAGTGGGCGCTCTTTTAGTGCGCCATGGTCTCAGGCTTGGTCAATAGAACCCTGCACCTGCACCTGCATCTGCGCGCCCCTGCACCCACCCACCTGTACCATCTTTGCGACCTCCTCCGCCCCGCTGCAGGCTGTCGCAGCTCGAGGCGCTGGCCGACCAGCTGGCCGCCGCCGTGGAGGCCGCAACCGCCGCCGCCGCCGCCGCCGCCGCTGCTGCGGCTCCATCGGCCGCCGCCGCCGCGCCTGCGGCCGCGGCGCCGCCCTCCTATGAGCAGTCCTTCTCCTCCCGCGCCATCGGGCCCGCGGAGGCGGCGGAGCTGGAGGCCGTTGCCGAGGCGGAGGCCGAGGAGGCGGCGGAGGCCGAGGCCGAGGCTGAGGACGCCGTGGGCGCAGGCGACGCGCGCGCGGGCACCTCGCCGCCGGCGGGGCTGCTGCACCCGCCGCGGCTGGCGGCGGCCTCGGGCGGCAGCATGTCGCGCCGCCGCAGCGAGGACGTCAGCGCGCACAGCGTGCACTCGCGGGTGAGCGGCGGGGTGGGGTGGGGCAAGGGCGGGGTGGGCGGGGGTTGGAGCGCGGCACGGCGTGGTGCGGGGCGTGCCGCGACACCGCAGACATGGTGAGCTGATGACGGGAGGAAGAGGGGACACCAAACGAAGGTGACCGGGGCGGCTCTCTCCCTTCCTGCGACCGACACCACTCCGGCCCCCCGACCTGGCAACATCATCTTGTCGTATTTACTCCTGCATGCACACACACCCTCCCAGTTGGACGCGGCGGAGGCGGCCGCCCGCTCCGCCGAGGGCGAGCTGCGTGTGGCGCTCAATGTGGCCGAGTCGCTGCGGGCCGAGCTGCGGGAGCAGGCGGCCGCGCTGGAGGCGCTGCGGGCCAGCAGCATGCCCAAGGTGGGTGGGTGGATGGGTGGGTGGCGCGTGTTTGGGAGCTGCGGGGCGTGGGGCGTGTGGGGCCGTTCCCCTGCCGTTCTCTGTGTGTGCCTTGAGCGGTGCCGGCCCTGCCGCGGTTGCTCCTGCCGCTGCCGGTGACACGGTGCACCGTTCGCCGTTGCGGGCCTGACGCCTGACGCGCCGCCCCGTCCAACCCGACCCCTCGACCCCGACCCCTCGACCCGGACCCGTCAGGCCGAGGTGGCGGCGCTGGAGTCCAGCTACCGGCAGCAGCTGGAGGCACTGCAGGCCACCCTGAGCCGGGCCGTGGACAAGCAGGTGCGCGCGGCTGATTGACTGACCGACTGGGGGCCGTGGGGGGGGGGCCCAGTGGGGGCGACTGCGCGGGAGCCAAGGGGTGGGGCGGGGACTTGGGGCCGAGCCAAGCGTTGACGGGGCGGCGCACCGCAGCACACCCAGGCGCAGCAGTCATGCATGCACACACGGCATTGCACTGACCCGTGTTGGGCGCGGCGCTCGCTGCTGGCCGCGGCCCGCAGGCACGCCACTTTGAATCGCTCGAGGCGCAGCATGAGCAGGTGGGGGACGGGGGGGGGGGGAGGAGGGGTTGTGGACCCCAGCCCCAACTATGAATGCGTGTGTATGGGCTGCGTGGGGGCGCCTCGACAGGAAACAGCGTGTGGCGTCTAGGGTACCCCTAGACTGAATGCGTGTGCCTCGTACCAGAGCCGCATCGACGAGCGCCCGCGTGCAACCACCAAACGGCGTGCCCAGCTGTGCCCTGGTGTGTGTGTCCTTGATGTATGCGTGCGCGCGCACAGGCGTTGGCCGACATGCACAAGCAGCAGGCGGCGACGGTGGCGGCGGCCACGGCGGCGGCGCAGGCCCGGCTGGCGGAGCTGGAGGCGGCGCTGGCGGCGGCGCGCGAGGAGGCGGCGGCGGAGGCCAAGCGCGCGACGGCGGCGGTGGAGTCGGAGGCGCACGCGAAGCAGCTGGCGACCGACATTGAGCGCGGCTGGGCGGAGCGCATCGACAGGTGCGGTGGGCGGGGGCGGCGGCGGCGGCGGCCTTCGGCAGCCCATCGGGCCCCTGTCTGAACCTTCTGTCCTGCATGACAGGCAGTCCCCCAGACTCGATCAGGCAACATCAGGGAAGCCGTAGCCTTACCCCTCTCTCAAACCGTACACGCGCGCACACAGTCTCTTGGTGTTTTTTTCCTTGCGCTCACTAACACACGCATGCACGGACGCACGCACATGCACGGACGCACGCACATGCACGGACGCACGCACATGCACGGACGCACGCACATGCACGGACGCACGCACATGCACGGACGCACGCACATGCACGCACATGCACACGCACTCACAGGCTGCAGGGCATCAACAAGAAGCGCGCCGCCGAGCTGGACACGGCGCGGGCCGAGGCGTCCGAGCTCAGCCGCCAGGCGGCGGCCGCCACCGGGCGCGTCACGGAGCTGGAGGCGGAGCTGGCGGAGGCGCGCCGGTGAGTGGAGGCCGCGGGCCGGGGGCCGCGCGCATGCGTCCCGGTTGGAGCTGCCCTCTCAGCCATGCAAAGGCGTGCGCTGTGCACAGCTGGTTGATTGGCCCCTCGCATGCACCACCACCCTTGGCTGCCATCGGCATGTCCCGCGGCTGAAGCGCACTCCCCTGCGCCTGCACCCACCGAATCACCTTCACGCCCGCACCTGCGCACGTGCAGGGCGCTGGACGGCGAGCGCGCGGCGGGCGCGGGCCTGCGCGCCGAGCTGTCCTCGCTGCAGGCCGCCGGCGACAGCGCGGGCGCGGAGGCCAGCGAGGCGCGCAACCGCGGCGCGGCCACGGAGGCGGCGCTGGCGACCGCGCGCGCGGCGGCGGAGGCGGCGGAGGCGCGCGCGGCGGAGGCGGCGGCCAAGCTGGCGGCGAGCGAGGCGGACCGCGCCAAGCTGGCGGACCAGGTGGGGGGCGCGCGGAGGGGGGGCTCGCGGGCGCAGTGGTGTGTGCGCGCTAGCACGCGCGGCGTTTGTCGTCGCGGTGCTCGCGGCGCGCCGCAAGCCGCACCACATGTTGCTTGCGGCCCGGATGATACGTTGTATGCGCTGACACGGTAGCCCTGACGGCCCTGACCCCGCGTGCCCGCGCCGCCGGCTCCCGGCCCTGCCCTCTGTGCGCGCAGCTGGTGCTGCTGCACTCGCTGCGGGAGGAGCGCGCGGCTGCTGTGGCGGCGCTGGCGGAGGCGCGCGAGCAGCTGGCGGCGGCGGACGCCCTGCGCGGCCGCTGCGAGGCGGCGGAGGCGGCGCGCGACCGCAGCTCGGCGGAGGCGGGCCGCCTGGGCGCCATGCTCGCCAACGTGGAGGCGCGCCTGCAGCAGGTGGAGGACGAGAACGAGGGGCTGGTCAGCGAGCTGGACGAGGAGCGGCGGCGCGGCGCGGCGCTGGCGCGCAGCTGGGCGGGCGAGCTGGAGGCGCTGCCGGGGCTGCCGCGAGAGCGCTGGCCGGCGGCGGTGCGGCGGCTGGTGGATGGGCTGGAGGGCCGCGCGGCGCCGGCGGCGGGCGGCGGCACCGGGGTTGCGACCGGCGGCGGCAGGTGCGCGCGGTGTGCTGTGTTGCGCTGTGGGGGCGTGTCGGCGGAGATCACATGCGTGTGTGCATCGTGGCGGCTGTTGCGTTCGGAGCTCTGGCTGGTGCGAGTTGATGTGCATGTATGTGACATGGGGTGCATGCAGGTTGTCGGAGACCGGCGGCGAGGCCGCGCCCGGGGAGCTGGCGGCGGCGCGTGCGTCCGTTGCCGCGGCCGAGGCGCGCGCGGCGCGGGCTGAGGCAGCCGCGGCGGCCGCCGAGGCTGCGGCGGAGGCGGCGCGCCGCGGCGCGGAGGAGGCGCGTGCGGCGGCGGAGGTGGAGCTGCGGACCAAGCTGGCTCGGCAGCAGGAGGAGCTGGTGAGCTGTGGGGGGCGGCGAGGGGTCACGGTCTGTGCGGAGGATCCTTTGTGGTGGTGACCAAGAAGTGCCGCTGCCCGGGGTGGGCGGGGGGGTGGGCGGCAGTGTGGTGCCTGGTGGTGAAGATGCCTGGTGGTCAAGGTGCCTGGGTCAGGAAGGCAAGTCCAGGTCGGCAGGTCTCGGGCCTTCACGGCCCGTTCACACCTCACACCTCGCATGGCCCGGCTCACACCCGCATCCACCCGCCCCCGCCCGGCCCGCATCCGACCCGCGCAGGAGTCGCTGCGCGCCCAGGTGGCGGCGGGCGGCCAGTCGCTGGCGGACGAGCTGGCGGCGGCGCAGCAGCGGCTGGCGGACACGGAGGCGGCGGGCGCGGCGCTGCAGGTGCGGGCTGGGCGGGCTGGGGCTGGGGCGCTGTTGCGCACGGGCTGCAGCCCCCCCTCCGGCGTGACGCCGTGACTGCCGTGTCTGGCTCCAACACGGGTTCCACCGCCCAGTTCACCCGGCATGGTGGTGTGACAAGTAGTGACACCTGACACACGCCCCCGCTGCTGGCGGCGCACCGACGGCATACCGCGCAGGACGAGATGCAGCGGCTGCGCGACAAGAGCCGCGCCCTGCTCGAGGACAAGGACGCGGAGGCGGACGCCCTGCGCGCCCAGCTGCGCCAGGCGCGGCAGCAGGCCGGCGGCGGAGGCGGAGGCGCGCCCGGGCCGCTGCCGTCCGTGGCGTCGACGTCGTCGGTCGGCGGCGCCGCCGCCGCGGGGCGGCCGCTGGGCAGCAGTGCGTCGCTGTCGGGCGCGGCGGCGGCGGCCGCAGCGGAGGCCGCGGAGGCTGCGGCTGCGGCTGCGGCTGGGGTTGCGGCGGTAGGCAGCTCCGGCGGCGGCGGTGACGTGGCTGTGCTGCGGCAACAGATCGCGGCCCTGCAGCAGGACCTGCAGGAGTACAAGTGAGTGGGCGGGGCGGGGCCGGCAGGCGGCAGGCGGCAGGTGCTGGCATGGGGTCGGGGCGTCAGCGCGACGCCCGGCAACCCTGGGCTGGGTGCGGACGGCGTACTGCCCACATGCGTGCGTCCCGCGTGGCTGGCCCGCGTGCTCCGCGGCACGGGGACCCCGCTCCCCCCGCCCTCCTTTCCCCTGCTACACTTCTCTGCATCATCTTTTGCAATCGCCCCTGTCTCTGATCTGTTGCAACCACCTGTCAACATCATCTCGTACCAGTAATTAATCATGCATGACCCGCCCCGCCCCGCCCCCAGGCGCGCCTACGAGGACACGGAGGCTCTGGCCAAGCTGCAGGACGCGGCGCAGGCGGCGCTGCGGGCCGAGGTGGCGCGGCTCACGGCGCAGACGCAGATCGGCAGCCAGGACGTGCAGGTGGGCGGGAGCGGGGAGGGACGGGGGCGCCGCTGGCGTGGGTGGAGGGGCGGCGTGGGTGGCGTGGGTGGCGTGGGTGGCGTGTGGAAGAGTCAGGTGCGCTTGCGCCGCCTGTAACCGGCGCCTACTGCTATTGGCGCGCGCAGCAGCCCGGCCACCGACCAGTGCGGCATTGCATGTCGTGGGTCGTGCGGCATTGCATGTCACGCTTCCATTGCGACTCGGTTTTGGTTTTCCGCTGTGCTATGCCCAACACAACCGCTTGCCCGAAGCCTCCGCTTGCTTCCGCGCACCACCGCCCTCCCCAGTAAGGCCCTAACCCGCCTCCCTCCTCCTCATCCGCCTCCCCCCCCAACACACACGCGCAGTACCTGCGCGCCACGCTGGTCAAGTTCTTTGAGAACGGCTCGCTGCCGCGCGACGGCCCCGCCATGCCGGTGGTGTCCCGCCTGCTGCGCTTCACGCCCTCCGAGATGGCCGGCATACAGGCCGCAGCCGCCAAGCGCAGCGCCGCCGGCCCCGTCGGCACGCTAGCGGCGGGCTTCGCCGCCGTCACCGGCGGCGGCGGCGGCGGCGGCTCCGCCGCCGGTGGCGGCTCCGCCTCCGGCGGCGCCGCGGGCTCCGGCGGCGGCGGCGGCGGCGGCGGGCTGCTTGCGTCCATGACTTCGGCCATGTCGAGTGCGGTCAGCGGCTTGGCGCATGCGGCGGGCGCGGGCGGGCACGGGCAGGGCCAGGCGCAGCCGGGGTCGCCGGCCAAGCCGGTGATTGCGGGCGGCGTGGGCGGCGCGCTGGCTGTGGCGGCGGCGGCGCAGCAGGCGCGCTACGGCCAGCCGCGGCCGGGCGGCGCCTCGGCCTCGGGCGCGCCGCCTCAGTAGGTGCAGTGCCTGGAGGTGCAGTGCCTGGAGGTGGGGACGATTGCACAGCACAGGAGCGTTGGTGGTCGACGCGTTGGTGGGGATCAGGGAGGAGGGCCGGGGCGGAGATGGCAGGCGGTGCATGAGGCACATCAGTTAGAGCAGGTACGGTAGATTGAGATGGATTCAAATGCGAAGGCTTAAACGCTGATCATGCAGGGTGTAGGCACGGTGGACAGATTTCAGGTGCTGGCACATTGCGTGGTACATTACTTGGTGGGTGAACACTGCGAACGTGACTCAGTCCCCCGCAGTCCGTCTGGAAACAGCCCGGACGTGCAAGATCCACGGGCTCTGATGCGTTCGGACTTAGATGCATGCATAGTGCGGCTCGGGCAGGTACGCGGGCTAATGTGGAAGGGTGGGAGACTGGGAGTGGAGGTAGACTTGTGTGCACCAGACGCCAGATCATCCGCAAGGAGCGCCAAATGGAAGATTTGTTTGCCACACGGCGTCATATAAGTATACGGTGTTGCTGAACGGCCAACTACTGCCCTTTTGTCCGAGCACCCGCCTTTTGACCCCCATCGACAACGGCCTGGCCAAGTTCGATCACTTCAGGAAGCGTTTTTCCACTTCAACCAACTCTCGACACCATAATATTTCCATGTGCTGGCTGCCCGCAACCGTTGGGAGCTACGTAGGTGCGCCAGTTCTGCCTAAGTCCCCACTTTATTAAGAGCTTGCGACTCCGCACACCAATGAGCGGGCAGCTGGTCAACATCGACCTACTCGTCAAAGGCTGTCATGGTACGTGAAGCAGCTCGAGGAGTATTGTGCATGCAGCAACTGCGCTCGAGTCGCACGCCGCTTAAAGCTGTGGTTTTCGCAAGCTTTCGAATGTCCCATTAGCATGCTATTTTCGCTTGAACTAAGAGAGGTGGCCTCGAGCACGGGCAGCTGCGTCGACCTGCACATTCGCCACCCGGGCCGCACCCCCCTTGCACAACCATACCTCCTATGGACTGACCCCTGCCGTGCCGACGCCCGTGACCTTACCCTCACCTTATCCTTCCAAATGCACGCCACTCGCAGGGCTGCCCAAGATGGACTTGGTGGGCCACGCGGACCCATACTTCATCCTGACCGTGACAACGCCCGGCGGCGAGGAGGCGTCCGAGCCGGCCTTCCGCTACCGCTCCCATGTGCACTACAACACGGGCCGGCCAGTGTGGAACGAGGAGCTCTATTTCACGCGTGTGCCGGTTGGCACGAAAGTGCACATCCAGGTAGAGGAGGGGTAAGGGGCGAAGCGGACGGGGACTCTGGACTGGGTTTCCAAGGGGGGTTGGGACCGAGCGCTGCAGCAGTGTCACCTTGTGCGTGTACGTGTACGTGTACGTGCGTGTGCGTGTGTGAGGCTCCGCCGTCCACCGCCTGACCGGGTGGTGCTGGTGCTGGTGCTGGTGCTGGTGCTGGTGCTGGTGCTGGTGCTGGTGCTGGTGTGCGCGCCAGGTGATGGACAAGGACCACCTGTCGGCGCACGACCCGGTGGGCGACTGCGAGCTGCTGCTGGACGCAGGTGCGGCGCGGCGGCGGCGGCTGTGTGTGGCGGTGTGGCGGTGTGGGGGTGTGGAGCGGCGAGGGGAGGTGGGATGGTGAGCGGGGGCCCGTGGCCAATGCATGACCAAATGCGTTGCATGGCAAGCGCTGTGCAATGAGGGGGAGCGCCGGCACCTCCAGCGCATGCGTACACGCCCGACATGGCATATGGCAAACGTGAGCGTGGCGAACATCCACCTCATTCCCGGGGTGCGGCCGCACCACGTCTCACCCGTTCATGCATGTTGTGTAACGCACATGGCACGCCACTTCAGCCTGCTGCCGCCCTGTGCCCACACCCTGCACCCTGCCACAGACTTCTTGGAGCGGGCCATGCTCGCGACCGCCAGCGCCGAGTCCGTGGCCGCCGAGTACGAGCCCTGCACGCCGCCCACCGCCACGCCGCCCACCGCCACGCCGCCCACCGCCACGCCGCCCGCCGCCTCGCCGCAGCGCTCCCGCCCCACCTCCTCCTCCGGCATCAGCCGCCGCTCCACCGGCGCACTGGGCAGCGACGCAGGCGACGGCGACGGCGGGGCCGGTCCGGATGGGGACGACACCCTCGGCCGCGTCTCGACCAGCGGCGCCGGCGATGCTGCCTCCGGCCTGAAGCAGCTCAGCCTGGGCGGCGTCAGCACAGGCGCCGCCAGCAGCGTGGGCGACGCGCTGTCCTCGCCGCCGCAATTCCTGGGGCTGGAGCTGCAGATGCCCATCCGCGCGCACGCGTCCGTGCGGCGGCCCACGGCGGGCACGCTGTCACTCGGGGTGAGCGCCTGCGGGGCCCGGGGGCGACCACTGGGCGCGTGCGGCGGCGGCAGCAGCCCATGGGCATGTGCGGTGGTGGCTACGGCAGAGGCGCCGGCAGCCATGGGGCTGTAGGGGAGGACTGGGGCGCTGCAGCGATGGGGGCGTGCAACGTGCATGCAGGCGTGTTGCCGTGGAGAGTGCAGCGATGATGAAACCGCATGACTGCGCCACGCCACGCCATGGCCCCGCCCCGCCGCGACCCCCGGCCCTCCCCAGCAGCCCCCTTCTCTCATCCGCCCGGCCATCCACTTCACGCACCCACGCCTCCCCCCGTGGCCTGCAGGTGGGCTGCCGGCCCTGCACGGGGGGCCCCGGCACCGGCCCCGGCTGTGGCACGGGCGGGCTGCTGCACCGCGGCCCCGTGCGCTACCGCACCGCCAGCTCCTGGGTGGCCGGCAAGCTGACGGGGCACAGGAAGCCCGACTCGGGCTGGCGCGCCTACGCCGCGTACAAGCTGGGGCTGGCGGGGCTGAATGTGCGTGAGGAGAGGCCTGGGCGGGAGGGAGGGCGACGGGGCGAGACAGACGGGCGTTGGCCGGCCGCCGCCCAGGCGGCCGGGGAGTTGCCGGGAGGAGGGTGCTGAACCGGCTTCAGTGGAAGGGGCGTGGGCATTGCTGCACTGCGATTTGGCTGCTGCGCAAAGAATGGCATGGCATTGCTGCCCCAGTGGCTGTCCTGTGTTCTATCTTCGGGCTTGCAGCCTACCACTGTGCGCTGCGCGTCAAGCCAAACCGGCCGCCGCCAGTCACGCGCGGTGCCGCCATTGAAGCCGCCCGCCCCGGCCCCTGAACACTGCGCAGGAGTTCTTCCCCGGCGGCGCGCAGCAGCCCTGGAACCGCGCGTACGACAAGGCGCAGCAGGTGGGCGCCGCGCGCGTGTGTGGGGGGGGTGGGGTAGTTCATTCCAGAACCCAAAGCAACCGACCGAGTGAACCCAAACCAACCAGTCCCGCCCAGAGCAAGGAGGAGGTGTGGCCTTAACCTTTGTGTCTCGGGCGCCCTTGAGCCTTGAATCTTCAGTCTTGTCGTCGGTGTCGCCGGTAGGCCATCGATGGCACCCAGGCTCGCGCGCGTGTGAACCCACCCAGAAACTAAAGCTAGTCGCAGCACTCGCGCGATACTCACCTGCTTGAGACCAGGGCAGCACCGGCGCAACGTCGCGAGCGCCGGCAGCGGTGGCGAATGCACATGCGCGGGAGCGGAAGGGCGGGCAGAGTTGTGTAAGTGTGGTTCAGAGGCGCGTCGAACGCTAAGACCTAATCCTAATCCTATTACTAGCGCGCGCGAGCCCGGGTGAAGAGAGAGGGCTGGCGAGGGGCCGGCCGGGGCTATAAGGGCAGGCAGCGGCGTTACTGGCGAGCGGGCGGGCGTATCAGTAGCGGGCGTTCGTCGGGGTGCGCGGTGACGGGGTCCGGGGCCCATCCGCCGCACTAACGAGGAGCAGCAAGGGGAGGGGATGCCGGTGGTAAAGTCAGATCGGGTGGTTAGTAGGCGGGGCGGGGGCGGGTTTAGTAGGGCGGGAAGTGGGGGTTAGTAGGTGGTGTTGGCACGGGACAGCACGGTGACGGGGGTGGGTGGGTTGCGGCCAGGCGTGGGCCGCGGACGGCTCCCGCGCGCGCTGGCGTCCCGTTTATGCGTGTGCACGCGCCAATATTGAAGGCGTAGGCACTGACGCAGCGGCGGGTGGCCGCGTGTAGACTAATAGAACACGTAGATAGGAACGCTGGGCTGACGCTGCTGGTTGTATGCTGGGCTGGCGTGCGCTGTTATGGTGGCGGCGCCGGTAGCGGAGGCGCCCCGCGCAGGTAAGCGTGTACCCGTGCGAGCAAGTCGATGGGCGGCGCTGCGATCACTCCTGCCGGTGCGGGCGGCTGTGGGATTCCGCGTCGCTGGAAGTAGTAGGCGTGTGGGTTCCGGCGTAGGAGTGTCGTGAACTGGTGCAGCATGCCGCGCTGAGAGTAGCCCTGGGAGAGGAGCGCGCAAACCAGCTGGGCTGTCTCGAAGGCGAAGTTTTCCGCGCAGGTGATGACGCGACGTAGGCGGTGAAACTGGCTGACGAAGATGTTGCGCTTGCACATCTCGTTGACGGAGGAGTGGCGGTTGACGAAACGGGAGAGGCGCACGTGCTCGAATGCAGGCTGTTCCCGCTTGTCGTAGAGCCGTGTTGATATCCAGCATCGCCCGTAGTGCGTTGGGGGGTGCCGGTAGAGGCCGGCTCGCGCGGGTTGGGGCGGCGCGGGACACACATGCGGCGACACTTGCGGCCGTCAGCGTCCAGGTGCCGTAAGAGTGCTGACGGCGCGGCCTCGTGTGGCGCCCACCTGTCGTGGCACCTGTGGCCTGCCTGTGCGCCGCACCTGCAGGTGTTCAACTCCAAGGCCCTGAGGGCGGCGGTGCACACGCAGCACAACATGCTGTACGCCGACAACGGCAAGCAGGTGCGTCTGGGTGTGTGGAGTGTGTGGAGTGTGTGGACTGGGTGTGGTGTGTGGAGTGGATCGCGCGCCGTTGCGCCGCGCCACTGGATGGGCAGGAGGGTCCCCGCTCCTGCACAAAAGCAGCGCCGCCACCAACTACGGCACCACCCAAACGCCTTCCCGCACAACCCTGCAGAAGCGGCGCGGCGTGCTCCGCGGCGGCGGCGACCTGGTGACGCTGCTGCGCGGCGGCGTGCGCAACAGCTCGCGGCGCTACTACACCTACTGCATCAACGCCGACGGCGCGATGTGCTTCAGCGAGACCGGGGCCAAGTTCTTCTCCGACTTCATGTGCGTCGGAAACAAACCAAAGGATTTGAGATGTGCGAGGAAATAGAGCACCGGAAAAGCGGGGTGAAAAGCACGCGTTGTTACGTTGTCCCCCGAAGCCCCACGCCCCCTGTGGGGTCCCGGTACGACCATGCGTACCTCCCTGTGCCTGTAGCCCTGTACATGTCAGTGTTATGTGCTTTGGAGCTGTTGTGACGTGCCATGTGCTGGGAATGATGCCACACACGCGCCGCACGCACACACGCGCCGCAGGTCCAAGCACGCCATGCACGCCGACATGGCGGAGGCGGTGGTGTACGCGGGCGAGTTCACGCTGCTGCCGCCCGGGCTACTGCCGCCCGAGCTGCAGCAGCAGCAGGCCGGACAGGCGGGGGGCGCAGCCGAGGCGGCGGCGCCGCCGGCAGGGCGGATAGACCCGGCGGAGGCCGCCGCCGACGCGGCGTTGGCGACGGCCGCTGCCGCGGACTGCTGCGGCGATAAGGCGGAGGGCTGGACGTTGGTCATCGACAACAACTCCGGTACGGCAGCCGGCCCCGGGGGTCGTGCCCGGGCTGGCGTGACTCCAGGGGCTTGAGGAGCCGTGCAGGGCAGAGCTGCGGGTGGCAGCGCGCGGCCGACCTGCCCAACCCCTGTACATGCAGGGCCGCACGTGCGGGGCCGAGGTGCCGCGCCCTGCTGACCCGTTGACCTGCCCATTCCCATGCTCCCTCCCTCCCTCGCTCCCTCGCACGCAACCCCTTTCGCCCCGCCACGCGCCTTTGACGCAGGCACGTACGCGCCCGCCTCCAGCCAGCTGGCGGCGCTGGGCGGCCTGCTGCGCTTCAACTTCCCCGGCCTGGCGGTGGCGGTGGTGGACAGCCTGGCGCAGAAGGCGCTGCTGGCGGCGCTGCACCGCCGCGTGCCCAGCCGCTGCCCGCCGCCCGCGCCGGCCAAGAAGTGATGGGCGGATGGACGGATGCGTGCGCGGGGCGGGGCGGGGCGGGGCGGGGCGGGGCGGGGCTCGGAGAGCAGCAGGGGTGGGCGGGGGCTCCGGGGTGGAGGCGGGGCGCGGGGGAAATGCGTGTGTCGGCCGGTGAACCGGAGGAGGCTTGCGGGGTATGGACTGGGAGGCTGCATGGGAGGGTTGCCGCATTGCATTCATGCTGATGTCGTGAGGTACGGTGTGTTGGGGCGGGTGGAGGGGGCGGAAGCCGCCTGGTCTGACGCACTGGGGCGTTGGCCCCGAGCGCCGCGTGTATGTGCATGTGCAATGGCTTTGTGAGCCGCCCCGTGATCAGGGATGAGGCACGGTCGCAGTACTGATGGGGCGCTGATCCCGCACAGGGGATAGGGCTTTGCTTGCGGTTCGCTCACTTTCATAAGATGCGGCACTTTCGACTTGGAGACTGAGGCGTGCAGGAGGTACTGGGCTATAGCGGTGAAGAACTTGAATGAGGAGCGCGTGGTGGTTATCCGAAAGTGATCTCGTAGGGTCTCATGTTGCACGGTTGTGGGGGTCAGCCACGCGGAGGGGTGTTCTTGCCTCTGAGGCGGGCGAGGTGCGGGGGCCAGGGGCACCGCTGGCTGGGGGCAGTGGGATCGGGAACTGACGAGGTCGAAGCTGCGGGGGCGCAATTCTTCGCAGGCGCGATGGGCGACTGGTTCGGGGTGTTCGGCCTGTAAAGTCTTTTTATCGACACAGCGTATACACTTGACACGAAGCAATCTTTGGCAATAGTCGCACAACGCTGCGCGGACACATTTCAGGGCATTGTTGTTCAGTGCAGACGCGTGCTGAGACAGCCGCGGCCAAAAGGATACCTATAACACGAAATCAAAACTCCATAAATATACGTTATCAAACAGCGGGCACAACACGCGCAGTCCAGTGCCCCGCGTTCTACGCGGCGGGCTGGGCTTCTCCAGGCCCGCGTGTTTAAGTTGTTGACCAGGAGCTGATGGCGAACCAGATAACTTTTGCTGACCCGCATCCGCTTGGGCTCGACTTTCGATTCTCGCACCCAGTGCGCCTTCTAGGCACTGGATCTTTTGGAAAGGTGAGAGTGGTTTGCCAGCGGAGCGGGCAACAGCGGGGTAGATGAGACGCCGAGAAGCGGGGTACTGCGCGCAACTGTGCTTGCTGTCTAGGGGCCTTCCCCCCACGACCCTGCCCACGACCCCGTTGCGCCTGGGGCGTTCCCTTCGGGACTACTACCGCGGCGCTCAATCATAGCTACTCCGCTGAAACGGAGACAAGTCGTTTGTCCTCGTGTCCCCATACCAAGGGGCAAGGCCGCATCATGCGGGTTTCGCCAGGTTACCCACAACGGCGTGTGTTGCGCAGCTGCTGGCAGCCGTCGCAGCCACCTGCGTCCGGCTGTGCGCACCTCTTCCCGCCGGTCTGGGGTTTGCTCACTAGGCATCACTCCAATTGCTGCCACCCCTTCTCCTCTTCCTCCTCTCAACACGGCCGGCAGGTCTATCTGTGCTGCCTGCGCACGGTTGCGCCGCCGCAGCCGCCGCAGCCCGACCCGGCGGCCACCTCGGCCGCCGCGCATGACGCCGGCGGCGGCGCCAGCACCAATGGCGGCGCCTGCTCCATGCAGACCGGCACGGAGGCCAGCTGCGGCGGCGAGCGGCTGATGAGCATCGACCTGGACGGCAGCAGCCACCACAACAACAACGGCACGCACGGCCATGCAGCGGCCGGTGCCGGCGGGCAGGGGCAGGCGCAGGGGCAGGGGCAGGCGGCGTGTGGCGCGGGCGGCGCGGGCGGGCAGGGGCAGGCGGCCAACGGGCAACACAGCTGTGCCCACACGGCGCACGAGGGGACGGCGGGCGGCGCACCGCCCGCAGAGCCGGCGTACGAGTACCAGTGGGTGGCTGTGAAGGTGCGCGGGGTGGCGCGTGGGGTGGAGCGCGGGGTCGGAGTGGAAGGGGCTGGGTGGAGGTGGGTTAGCGCGGTGTCACTGTCGCTGTTACGGTACTGTCACAGCATGCTGACTGTGACGATGTTGGGTGGGATGGGACACCGTGCCACGTGCATCGCGCTGTATCGCGTACGCAGTCTCTGGTTGTTTTTCCCTTGTGCTCTCTAACATTCACACACACACACGCGATCACACACACGTGCACCCCCTGGGCAGATCTTCAAGCCGCTGGTGCAGTGCGACCTGCGCTCGCTGGAGTACCTGAAGCGCGAGGTGGTGTGCCAGCGGCGGCTGCAGCACCAGCACGTGATCGGGTTCAGGGAGGTGAGGCGCGGCGGGCGGGCGGGGGCGGGGTTGTGAACACCAGCCCATTCTAAACCAAGGGGGGCGGGCAGGGAGGGGGAGTGAGCGTGGGCAGGCGGGACCTGCAGTGCGGGCACGGAGCGAGGGCGGGGGCGGGGTAACCGTCCATGTGACGGTATAATGGGTGGGGTAGCAGGTGACGGGGGCGTGGACTGGGGCCAGTGTGCTTGTGTGCGCGGCTCCCGGCCTGTGCCTAGCGGTCATTCTTGCGCGCTGGCGGCCGGTGTGGGCCAGACTCTGCCCGCCGCCCCTCACCCCAACCCCACGGCCCGCCTTGTCAAGATCAACTCATCATGCCTAATCACGAATGGAACCCCGCCGCCCCCCCTCCCCTGTGTGTCACGCACACGCTGTGCCGGCAGGTGGGCATCACCAGCGGCGAGCTGCGGCTGTACCTGGCGCTGGAGTACGCCAACGGCGGCAACCTCAAGCAGTGGCTGGCGGAGCGCGGCGGGCGGCTGGCCGAGCCGGTGGCGCGCTGGTTCACGCAGCAGCTGGTGTACGGCCTGGCCTATTGCCACGCGCACGGCGTGTTCAACAGGTGGGGCTGGGGGGGGAGAAGGGGGAGGGAGGCGGGGGCGGGAGGCGGGGGGCGGGGGAGGGGGCGGGGGAGGGGGCGGGGGAGGGGGCGGGGGGCGGGGCCGGGGGGTTTGCAAGGATGGTTGGGAAATCGGCACAGGATGCACTGAAGACGGGGGGGGGGGTATGTGCGGGGTTGGGGGGGGGGCGGGGTGTGGGGCGGTCAGGAGACGGGGCGGGGTGGGCGGGAAGAGTGGCAGTGCTGGGCGCTGGGAAGCGCAGGTGGTCCTGGCGGCGGCTGGGTGGGTGGGGCTGTGCGCCTGGTCGCCTGGTGGCAAAGCGCCCCTACCGCACCGCACGGGCTGCGTGCTCCCTATTACATACGCGAGCACCTCATGCTCTCTGACACAACGCACACACGCCCACGCACGCAGGGACATCAAGCCCGAGAACCTGTTGCTGGACACGGGCGGTGGCCTGGAGCAGCCGCTGCTCAAGGTGCGAGCGGGCGAGCGACCGGGCGACCGCGGGCGTGTGCGGGTGCCGGGTGTTAGCTTGTATCAATGTGACCAGCCACAAAGTGGAAGGGCAAAAACAGACGAGGAAAAAAAAGGAAGAAGGGAAAGAGGGATTGTCGAATGGGGCTCAATATCAGCGCATGTGGCCTGGCTGTTTTGGCCCATGCCTAAGCAAGCCATTGCACGGCGGGTGGGGTAATGCAAAAATCGCGTTGCGTGACCGTGCAAACTGGCCCGCACACAACGGCTGCGCATCGCGACCGCTGTTTGGCATACTTACGCTGTGCGTTATGTTAGGGGACATTAGTAATGAGGAGAGCGGGTTCTGCGGCGGTAACGCGTGTTGGTGCAGGTCGCGGACTTTGGGCTGGCCAAGAGCTCCAACGACTCGGCACCCAACTCGTGCGTCGGCTCGCCCAACTTCATGGGTGAGTACGCGAGCGGCGCGGCGCGGTGAGGCGGCGTTCCCCTCTGCAACCGCTGTGCCTCTGGACGTCTGCCCTTCGAATGTATACGTCATTCCCGAGGATAGGCCTCCAACTACTCACCCCTGCCACCCGCCAACCCCCGCCAACCCCCGCCAACCCTCGCCAACCCCGCCAACCCCCGCCAGCGCCCGAGGTGTTCACGTCAAAGCAGTACGACGGCCGGAAAGCTGACGTGTTCAGGTAGGGGCCGTGCCGCTGAGGGGGCGGTCGGGCGCGAGTCAGCTGCCCTGACCCTGGTCCTGGCACCAGCTCCTGCAGCCGCGTGCCACATGGCCCAGGCACGGGCGCACCGGTCCCGCTGCGACCCGGCATTGCCTCCTGCGCCTCCGCTCGTTTGCTCTTGCCCCTACCCCCTTCCTCAAACATGGACGGCTCTCCAACGCGCACGCCCCGCAGCTGCGGCGTGGTGCTGTATCAGCTGGTTTTTGGCGCCCTGCCCTTCCACCGCACCCTGGAGGGCAAGCCGCTGGACTTCAAGCACAACATGAGGTGGGTGGCGGTGGGGCGAGCAGCTTGATGAAAAGTGGGCGGGTGAGCGTGTCGGTCCGGGGTGAAGTGGGTCGCCGAGTCGAGGCAGGTGTTTTTCTATTTTAATCACACAGAACTTAATAAAGTTTACAACACATTCCATAGCCATAACCCGTATCCTATAGCTTTCCTCGGGTCGCCACAAAGCACGCCATGACCATGCCCAGTAAGCGCACCTCCCCGCGCGCGGCCGTTGCCGGTGAAGCTCTTTGAGGCGACGGGCAAGCCGCGCGACCAGCGCCAACCCGCAACAGTCCGCCCCGCACACGACACACACGGCACACGACACACGGAACACGCCCCCCATGCCGGCGCGCGCAGGGACATCCTGAAGAACATGAAGGCCGAGGCCTGGCCGCACCTCATCCCCACTGCGCCGCCCGCGCAGCCGGGCGCGGGGCCGCGGCCGGTGGTGGCGGCCAGCCCGGGGCTGCTGGACCTGCTCACCGGCATGCTCAGGTGAGGGGCGGGCCGGGGTTGGGGTGGTTTTTCCCAATTGCCAAATCACCATTGCCAACCATTGGGGTGAGGCGGAGGTTGCAAAGATGGTAAGATAGGGAGCCGCCACTGTCCATGTGAACGGTGTACGACACAGATTGAGTGGCGCAGGGGGAAGGGCCGGGGAGCGTGTGCGCGTGTGCGTGTGCAGCGTTGGGAAACGCAGGTGTTGCGAGCCACGTGACAGCGCTGCCCCGCCTCGCCGCCGCCGCTTCGCCGCACATTGTCAGACAGCTGCATTAGGCCTCCCCGCCCGACCCGCCGGGTTGGGTAGCACCCGCCAGCCACCGTGCGAACCCGCCACCCGCGCAGGTACGACCCCGCCCGGCGGCTGAGCCTGTACGAGGTGAAGCGGCACCCCTGGTACCGGGAGGGGCTCAGCGACGAGGTGTACGCGCTGCTGCTGGAGGACGACGCCGGCAGCGGCGGCGGCGGCGGCGGCAAGCACGCCGAGGTGCGTGGGGCGGGCGGGGATGGCGTGTGCGGGGCGCGTGGTGGGCGCCCGCGTCTTGCTAGGAACCGAGCCCTCACCTCCGGCCTGTCACTCTCCGCCCCGGTACGAGGCCCCCTAACCACGGCGGCGTCCCCAAGTCTTTCCAGGGCTATTGACGTGGCGTGTCCCTGTGACGTCCTCGTGCGCGCGTGCAGGACGGCGGCTGCGGCTGGCACGGCGCGGGGCAGCAGAGCGTGGAGGTGATTGAGCAGGAGTTTGCGCGCATCCTGGAGTTCACGGCGGCGCTGCACCACGAGGCGGCCCAGAAGGCGGTGGACAGCGAGTTCCAGCTTGAGTGAGGGAGGGCAGCAGGGAGGGAGGCGAGGGAGGGGAGGCAGGGGAGGGGAGGCAGGGGAGGGGAGGCAGGGGAGGGGAGGCAGGGGAGGGGAGGAAGGCGAGGGGAGGAAGGCGAGGGGAGGCAGGGGAGGGGAGGCAGCGGAGGCGGCAGGGGAGCAGCGGTGGCCGCGTGCAGCCGCAGCCGCAGGCGATTAGGCGGCCGCAGCAGCGGGGCTTACAATGGAGAACATATTTTATGTGATGTACAACTTGGACTGGGGCGCGGGCGGGGAAGGAGCAGTACCGCTGGCGAAGTCGTTGCCATGAGGCATGCACGCCCTCGCTCGGCTGCGCCTTGTGGAGCGGGGCTACCGGCGTTACCCATGTGCGCTGTGCTGCATCAGAAGAAGTGAGCGTGGCACAGCTGCAACGCGTGGCACATGGCAGGGGACGAGCCTCATGCCGGGTAACATGCTGGGCAGGCAAAGGTCATAGCAGGCAAGGGGTCGGTGTGGGAGGCGCCCGAAGCTACTGCAGGAAGGGGTTGAGCAACCGACGTGGTTGACTGCGCCAATGCAGATCATGCCTTGTTGGGATAGCTTTGGGTACCGTAGTCGCCTGGTGTGTGGGTCGCTGTCACCTGCTGACCTGCAGTCCTGTTCAATGGGGGCGCACTGGCGCGGTGAAGGAAGGAAGTTTCCGTCTCAGTTGGGGGTGCCTTGCACCCAGATAATCACCCCACAGATCCTGCCAATTTTGTAACTCGATTACTCATTGATCCTGTGTGCGGTCGCTGGGTGCGCGGCGGCCATAGGTGAACGGCACGGTGTCCGGGTGGCAAGCGTGGCCACCCATGGGGTCGCTGCACACCCTCCCACAGCGTTATCCGCACGACTCGGCGCACAGTGAGTCCCAGCCAAGCCTGGGCCAGCCAGATCCCCACTATTTGCATCGTTGCCGCCTGCTCTAGACCTCAGGTCTGGTGATGGGGGGAGGTGGTCAGGGACCTTCTGTAGCAGGTTGGTCCAAGGCGGCCTTGGCGCCGAAGGCCTGCTGGGGGCTTGACTGCGGGTCGAGTCCATGTGGCCAGGTAGGCAGCCAACTTTTGGAGTTCGTATGTTGCTCAGGGGCAACCAATCAAGTCCGTCCAGCGGAATGCCCTTCGGAGACTGCAGCAGGTGCCGCAGGGGAGAGTCAGTTCAGGGACAGGAAGGAGCCCAGGGGAGCCCAGGGGACCATTCACGCGCCCCAGGGGCGCCCAAGCATGCAGGCAGGGGTGCGCCCAGGAGGGGACAAGCGCAGACAAGCGCGGCGACCAAGCGCTTGGCGGCGACTGGGGACAAAGCGGGACCCGAAGTTCAGCACGGCACTCCACAGCGGGTTACTCACACGCCCGTAACCTACAGCAAAGCGAATTCGCACCCCACTTCGATTCAGCCGAGGTCCACGAGCACGGAACTCCCTGCCCTGCTCGCGCCCGACCGCGCCCGCGCGTCTGACCTGTCGCCACACGGCAGTGAACGGACGTAAGCGCTAATTCAGTATCAAACCATCAACATGAAAGGCCTTGAAACAGCTAGCAATCACGCACGAGCGTCGTGACAACCCGCTCGGTTTCTGGCGCTTTTGAGGACAAGCGCAAACCGCCCTGCCAAGCGCTGTACGCATCTTAAAGGCTAACGGTTGGCTGCGTATAATAGTATGCACCGTGCGGCCCCGGCTCGGCCTGACACGACAGTAACAATCGGGAGAGTACACAGGAGTACAACTTGTCCGCCCTGGTGCTTTGTGTCACTCTCGCCTCCTTACATCAGCTGTTCGTGAATCATTCATTCTCGTCTGCGTCGCTGCTCGCCTCCTATTTAATCGAGCACCTAGCTTCCACTGCGCAACGCCCTACCTCTTGCGTGCCCTCGGACGTACCTCTCAAAATCTTCCATAGGTGAATAGCTGTCTAGAACATTCATTCCTTACCGGGGTAACGGCGTGCGCGCTCAGCGGACGGAATTCGCGGACAGACTTGCGCGCCTGACCCCTTTACTCTCCACTCAGGTAAGGACTGATTTAAGCGTGATGTAATTACATGGTTGGGATTGCGGCCGGGGCAAGAGCGCCGGGGGAGGGCTTCAGACCGCCGGGGCGTCCCCCACCTTCACGTTTGGCAGCACCGCCGCTGCTAGCAGTCTCCACACTCATGTTACAAGCTTACTCGTGCGGACAAGAGCTCGCAATATCATCGTTGGCGCCCTGCTCCGTCCAGTTCCGCGCAAAAATGCCGCCCCTCCCCGCAACTTGAACGTAAACCAGTACTACCTGACGTCGAGCAACTATGTTACTCACAGGCACACTCGCCGTGGCAGAACCGAGCACTTGGCTCGGGTCTCAAGCTTGTCGCGAAGCTGTTGTGCTCTCAGCGCTTGTTACCTTCAGGACCACTGTTATGTCAGCTTGACTGGAAGCCTGAGCACGTTTGAAGCGCCGGGCTTGAACATCTGGGCTGGAGTAGCAAGCACGCGCTACGGAGCTGCTGCCTTGCTCTCGTAGTAGGCAAGGAATAGATATGACAGAATAGACATGGATTCAGCCCATTCAGAGGCCTAAATCGCCGGACCTTCATGTCCGAAGCTCGCTCGAGCAGGGACGGCCCGGGCCAAAGCCACAGCAGCGGCAATGGAGGCTGCTGCTGCCTCTCTGGCTGGTCCTGCGTCTCTGGAGCTGGCTGCTCAGGGCGGTCGGAGGCATGTTCGCGCGGTCGTGTCGCGGACTCCCAGCCGCTCGCATCGCAGTCATCGCAGCTGGGCGTGACAGACGATGAATCCAGCTTCCACCGACGGAGAGGCAGTAGGCGGCGAGGGGGAGGCTGGCGCCCTTGCGGTGGCAGCGGCTCGCTGCCGGGGTGGCTGCCGCTCCTCCTGCTGGCGCTCGTGTGCGGGCTGCTGCCGCCCGCATGGAGCCCGCTGCGGGGTGCGCATGCGCAGGCCTGCAACAGCACGGTGGCGGACTGCACGGGCGGAGAGCTGACGCAGTATGGCACCACAGCGGTGGCCTCGCCCCCGCCCAAGGACCTGACTGCGGCGCCCTACTCGGCGCTGCTGGGCCCGCCCGACTACTCGGCCACGCCGCTGTGCATTTCGTACTCCCCCAACACGACGACGCAGCAGCAGACGGCGTGGTGCCAGTCCAGTAACGACCCGTCGGCAGCCACTAAAACTAGTTTCAGCTCAGTGACCGTGGGCTTCAGCACGCCCATGTACACGCGCCAGGTGAGCGGAGCGAGCCCCTGGGAGGGAGCGGCCCGGACGCCAGAGGGGAGGGGGCAGGGGCAGGGCACACGCCGTGTGCCTGCGGCATGGGCGTAAGCAGGCCGATGGGGTTCTGTGAGGCCGGGGGGTAGGCCGAGCACCCGTCTGCTGGGCGGGGCCTGTGGCGACGGGTTCGCCCGGCGCTGCGCGCGGGTCGGAGGGCGCACTCACTGCGCTGGCACGGTGCCCACATGTGTTGGGTGCAGCGCTGCTAGCCATGGCGCTGCTAGCCATGATGGCGACCGCGCGGGTTGCAATACATGATGGGGCTTGGAAAATGCCTGTCGGCAGTCGTCCGTGGCGCCCGCCCTCCCTATTTAGGGAGAACTCACTGTGCGCCTGTTGTTGCGCCCGTGCGCCGTGCGCGCCTGCAGGTGGGCGTGCTGATTGTCAGCAGCGCCACGCCCAACATCACGGACAACCTGTTCCTGGTGACGGCGGACGCGCTGTCCATCAGGCTGTCGTGCACGGAGGCCACGGGCCGCACCTGCCTGGGCAACAACGCCAGCGAGACGCCGTACTGGTTCACCTGCAACACCAGCAGCCTGGTGGGGCCCATCGTGGCCATGCGTGTCAGGCTGAACGCGACGGTGGTGGTGGACGCGGTGCGGCTGACGGGCTTTGTGGCGTGGCCCTCGCCGCCGCCGCCGTCGCCCAACCCGCCTTCACCCAACCCGCCCAGCCCCAACCCGCCCAGCCCTAACCCGCCCAGTCCGGACCCGCCGTCGCCGCCGCCGCGGCCCCCGAGCCCCAGCCCGCCTGCGCCGCCCAGCCCCAGCCCGCCCTCACCGGCGCCGCCCAGCCCCTACCCACCCTCACCAAAGCCGCCCAGCCCGGGGCCGCCGTCACCGAACCCGCCCAGCCCCAATCCGCCCTCCCCGGAGCCGCCGAGCCCTAACCCGCCCTCCCCGGAGCCGCCGAGCCCCAACCCGCCCTCACCGGAGCCGCCCAGCCCCGTACCTCCGAGCCCGCCCCAGAGCCCGGAGCCTCCCAGCCCTGTGCCACCAAGCCCGCAGCCGCCCAGCCCTCCGCCTAGCCCGGAGCCGCCCAGCCCGGAGCCACCGAGTCCATCTCCTCCCAGCCCCGCTCCCAGCCCGGAGCCGCCCAGCCCGGAGCCGCCTTCACCAGAGCCGCCGAGCCCCGGGCCGCCTTCACCAGAGCCGCCGAGCCCAGGGCCACCATCACCAGAGCCGCCGAGCCCAACCCCGCCTTCACCGGAGCCGCCGAGCCCCGCACCTCCAAGCCCGCCGCCTAGCCCTCCTCCCAGCCCGGAGCCGCCCAGCCCGGAGCCGCCCTCACCCGAGCCGCCCAGTCCTGCTCCCAGCCCGGAGCCGCCCAGCCCGGAGCCGC
This sequence comes from Chlamydomonas incerta, assembly GCA_016834605.1. Lineage (NCBI taxonomy): Eukaryota > Viridiplantae > Chlorophyta > Chlorophyceae > Chlamydomonadales > Chlamydomonadaceae > Chlamydomonas > Chlamydomonas incerta. Next base: position 402,467 of record JAEHOC010000051.1, on the reverse strand, counting down.
CCAGCCCAACTCCTCCCAGCCCTCCTCCTAGCCCCGAGCCGCCCAGCCCGGAGCCGCCGTCGCCCCAGCCCCCGAGCGCGCCCCCAAGCCCGGAGCCGCCCTCACCCGAGCCGCCCAGTCCTGCTCCCAGCCCGCAGCCGCCCAGCCCGGAGCCACCCAGCCCACCGCTCCCCAGCCCTCCTCCCAGCCCGGAGCCGCCCAGCCCGGAGCCGCCGTCGCCCCAGCCCCCGAGCGCGCCCCCAAGCCCGGAGCCGCCCTCACCCGAGCCGCCCAGCCCCGCTCCCAGCCCGGAGCCGCCCAGCCCGCAGCCGCCCAGCCCAACTCCTCCCAGCCCTCCTCCTAGCCCGGAGCCGCCCAGCCCGGAGCCGCCGTCGCCCCAGCCCCCGAGCGCGCCCCCAAGCCCGGAGCCGCCCTCACCCGAGCCGCCCAGTCCTGCTCCCAGCCCGCAGCCGCCCAGCCCGGAGCCTCCAGGCCCCTCTCCTCCGACGCCCCCTCCCAGCCCGGAGCCGCCCAGCCCGGAGCCGCCCAGCCCGCAGCCGCCCAGCCCTCCCCCAAGCCCGGGGCCTCCCAGCCCGGAGCCGCCGTCACCGCCGCCGCCCTCACCCGGCCCATCGCCTCCGCCTTCTCCCGAGCCGTCCTTCCAGCCGCCGTCGCCCACTCCACCGCCATCACCGACTCCGCCACCCCCTGCATCTCCGCCGCGGCCGCCCACTCCTCCCGGGCCCTCCACGCCCGCGCCTTCACCGCCGGTGCCACCCAGCCCGCCCACCCCCTCGCCCGCCTCCCCCGCGCCGCCCTCCCCCAGCCCGCCGCCCGCGCCGCCCGCGTCTCCCCTCGCCGCCACGCTGGGCCTCCCCGCCGACCTGGTCGACACCAGCGGCGCGCCCGTGGCCGTGCTGACGCTGCAGCGCGAGTCCACGCTGGCGGGCGTGGAGCTGACCGACCCCGCCGCGCTGCTGGTGCTGTTCCCCGGCGCCAAGAGCGTGGAGGCGGTGGGCTTCCAGCTGGGCGTGCCGCTGCAGGTGGTGCCGCGCAACGCCGCCGCGCAGGGCTCGGGCTCGGGCTCGGCGCTGGACGTGTGCAGCGCCGCCTACCTGGCCACGCTGCAGCAGGAGTTCTACACGCGGCTGCCCTTCAGCACCACCAGCGCCTCCTCCGTCAGCTGCACGCGCACCCCGGCGGCGGCGGCGACGCCGTCGCCGGCGCCCACCAGCCGCCGCCTGCTGCAGCTGCTGTTGGGGCAGCAGCAGCAGCAGCGGGCGCAGCAGCAGCAGCGCCGCCAGCACAGGCAGCTGCTGGCCGCGGTCAGGCCGGACGGCGACCTCGCGGCGCACATGCTGCGTGGCCTGGCGGGCCACACGGAGCCATCCGAGGCCGGCGTGCGGCGGCTGCAGCAGGAGCTCGGCGCCAGCCGCAACAGCAGCTCGGCGCGCGACGCGGAGGAGAAGCACGCGGTGGGCGCCTGCGCGGGCGCGTCGGCTGGCGCGGTCACGTTCAACATGCAGGTGCCCATCGACTCGTCCGGCTCGGCGGGCGCCGGCAGCAGCTCCAGCGGCGGCGCCACCACCTCGGTGCGCGGCGAGCTGTACGACAGCATGCGCAGCTGGCAGGTGGCGCAGGAGGCCAACGGCGCCGACAGCCTGCTGGTGTGCAGCCCGTCGGTGGACGAGATCAGCGTGTCCACAAAGGTGCGCGGTGCCCTGGCGGGCGCAGCGCGCACCATGTGCGCGGCCTGCGCCATTTGTGCTATTTGTCCTGTTTGTGCGTTTTTATTTGCTGATTTTTTTAAAGATTTTACTGCAAATTTATTATGTACCTTCTCACATGGACCTCAACTGCGCCCTCACAGGTACGGGCGGTGTACGAGGTCGGCCTCAGCGCCGCGGGCGCCCGCGCGCTGTCCTCCGCCTGCACCGGCACGAGCACAAGCACCGGGCTGCTGGTGGGCGGCAGTGACGTCAGCTGCAACCTGGCGCCCGGCCCCGGCGCCACACCCGTCGAGGCCAGCCCGGCACCCGGCGACAACGGCGCCAGCCCCGCGCCCGTCAACGTCGCCGCGCCGACCCCAAGCCCCAGCGGCGACAGCGGCAGCTCCTCAGCGGTGACGCTGCTGGCCGCGGTCGCGGGCGGTGCGGGCGCGGCCGCCGTCCTGGCGGCGGCGGCTGTGGTGCTGGTGGTGCGGCGGCGGCGGCGGTTGGCACGCGAGGCGGAGCTGAAGAACGCTGACTGCGTAGAGGTGGGGAGGGTGGGGTGTACTGGCGGCTCTTGCGCCGGCGCTGATGTCGAATCGCCGTCTTCTTGTGTGTCACCTGCAGCTAACCGTTCTCATGCCTCGTTGCCCTCCCACCTGATGCCCAACCTGCAGCCGGTCGGCGGCCTGTCCTACGTGGACCGCCACTCGTCCTACCTGCCGCGCGACCTGGAGGGCGGCCGCGGCAGCGGCCACAGCAGCCGCCGCAGCGCCCGCAGCGCCGCCTTGCGGGCCTCGGCCGCCGGCTCTGCGGCCAGCAGCGCCGCGAGCGCGCGGGCCAGCAGCGCGCGGCGCTCGGCGCCCGGCGCCAACTCCGTGGTCACCGGCGCTAGCAGTAGCAGCACCGGCAGCGGCAGCGGCAGCGGTGCCGGCCGCGTCAGTGGCAGCGGCAGCCACAGCACGCGCATGGGCGCCAGCAGCGTAGGCGGCGCCACCAGTAGCAACAACGGCGGCAGCGGCACGCCCAGCGCGCGGAGCAGCGCCAGCGGCATCGGCACCCCTGGCGGCCGCGCGAGCGGGTCCGGGCTGGCGGGGCCGGATCAGGCGCACTCGCGCCCGCTGCACCAGCAGCACGGCAACGTTGACATTGAGGCGGGCGTGTCGGCGGAGCCGCATGCACACGCCTCTCCTGCAGCATCGGCCGTCGCCGCGGAGGCGTCTGCACCGCACGGGTCGCCTGCGGAGCAGCACCAGCAGCACCCGCACCCGCCGCTGCGCGGCCGCGCGCTGCGCATGTACGAGCGCGCCCGCGGCGGGGTGGCGGGGCCGTCGGTGACGTCCTCGTCGGCGTCGCGGAACCTGCGCGCGCTGGTGGCCGTGCGCGCTGCGTGGCGGGCCGCTGCAAACGCGGGTGGCCATGCAAGCACGACCCCCAACGCGCCCGGTGCCGGCGGTGACATGTCCGCCGTCACGGGCGCGGCCGGCGTCGCCGCGGCGACCGGCGCCGCGCCGGGCAGCCGCCCGCGCTCGCCGGGCTCGCTGCCCCCGGCGGTGCCGCCGGGCAACGTCGATGTCGGGGACGCCGAGGCGGCAGCCGTCGCCGCTACGGCGGCGGCGGAGGCGGCAGACCCTGGCTTCGCAGTCGAGGACGACGAGACGGTCGCGGGCTTCATCGTGGATGACGGTGGCGACAGCTTTTCGTCGGTGCGGTCGCACGAGTCGGGCACATCGGAGACGGCGCGGGACGGCGCCGAGGCCGGCGCAGCCGCAGGCGCCGCGGGCACCAGCGCCGCGCAGGCTGGCGCGCAGCCGGTGTTCCAGCGGCGGACGACGTCGGGCAACACCAACGGCCGGCCCTCGCGCCCCGCCTCGCCCGGCTCCGCCCTGTCCCGGCCCTCCTCGCCCGGCTACGCCGCCGCCCCCGGCTCGCGGCCCATCAGCCCCGGGCTGCTGGCCGCGACCAAGGCGGCAGCGGAGGCCATCGGCGCGCTGGCGGCGGCGGTGGAGGCGCGCAAGAGCTCCAACGGCGGCGCCAGCGCGCCCGGCTCCAACCGCACCTCGGCGGGCAAGAGCTCCACCGCGGCGGCGCGCGGCGCGTCGGCGGAGGGCGCGGCGTCCGCCTCCTCGCGCAAGAGCTCCTCGCGGTCGTCCGCGGGCTCGCGCAAGACCTCGCCGCGCTCGCCCGCCAGCCGCAAGACCTCCCCGCGCCTGCTCACCCGCATGCCCTCGCCGCGCGTGCACCCCTCGCCCGGCGGCACGCCCGAGCGCGGCAACAGCCCGCCGCAGGGCTACAACCCGCGCGCGCTGGGCCGCGCCGCCACCACCGGCCACGGCGCGGCCGCCGCGGCCGGCGCCGCCGGCAACGGGCTGGCGGACTGGGCGCGGCCGCTGGCGGCGGCCGCGGGCGCGTTGACCGCCGCCACCAGCCGCTTCGCCAACTTCATGCTGGGCCGGCCGCTGCCGCGCAGCGTCAGCGTCGGCAACACGCCGCACAGCCAGGGCGGCAGCAGTGGCGGCGGCGGGGTGAGCGCGGGCGGCGGCATCAGCAGCCGGCCGTCGTCGGGCATCGCGGGCAGCCGCAAGGACTCGCCCGAGAGCACCGCAAGCGGCTCCACCGCCGTGACCGCCAAGTCCAACTTCGTCGCGGCCGTGGACGAGCCCATGCCGCCGCCGGTGACCCTGGCGGCGGGCATGTACGCCGAGGAGCCGGAGGCGGTGGCGGCGACGCCGGCAGAGGCCAACGCCGCCGCCGCCGCGGCGGCGGCGGCGGCCCGCGCCTCGGCGGCCCCGCACCAGGTGTCGGCGTGGATGCGCAGCCTGGCGCCGTCAACTTCGGGCGCCGACACGGCAACAGCGGTTACGGTTGTGGCGCCGGCGCCCTCGCACAGCAACCGGTCCTCCTCCTCCGGCGGTGGCCCCGACGACGGCGTGTCGTTCGGCATGCTGCCGCTGCCGCCGCGCGTGCCCAGCATCACCCAGCCGCCGCCGCAGCTGCGGTCGCCGCCGCAGCACCTGGAGCGGCCGCAGCCGGAGCTGCACTCGCCGCGGCAGCAGCGCTCGCCCTCGTACACGCGCGCGCGCTCTAACCTGGGCTCGCCGCAGGGGCCGCGCTCGCCGTCGGTGGCGGAGCCGCAGCCCATGCTGGTGCCCATGCCGCCGCGGCAGAGCCCGCCGCGCCTAACGCGCTCGGCGCCGGGGCCGCATGTCGGCGGAGCCGACGCCCCTCGGGCCGGGGCGGGCAGCAGCAGCTTTGCGGCGCAGCGCGCCCTGCACACCTCGCACTCCATGATGCCCCCTCGCCCGCACCACGCGCCCACCTTGTCCAGCCTCAGCCGCACCGGCTCGGTGGGCGCTGCCGCAGGCGCCGCGCCAGCCTCCGGCCCTGGCGGGCCACTCGCAGTGCCGCGTATGCTGCGCCGTACGGTCTCGGAGGCGCCGCACGGCGCGGCCGCACGCGCGGCGGCGGCGGCACCGCCGCCGCCGCCGCCGGCGCCTGCTGCGCCCGAGGCCAACTACAGCCGCCTGGCGTGGTCGAGCGGCGTGGCCGGCGGCAGCAACGAAGCCGCGGCTGAGGCCGCTCAGGCCACGGGGCCTTCCGCCACACCGGCGCCCGCCCCGGCGCCGGCGCAGCTGCCCAACTTCGCGCGGATCTCGATGCCGCCGGCGCCGACGCCGGGCGAGTCGCTGCGCGAGGTGCTGAAGCAGCTGCCGCCCACGCTCGACACCACCTACAGCGCCGCAGCCGCGGCGGCGGCGGTGGCGGCGGCCAGCGCCGCCATCGCCGCCGGCGACGTGTCCGACAGCAGCAGCAGCATGTGGTCGTCCACGTCCTCGGAGGGCAGCATGGCGGCGGCCGCCGCGGCAGCGGCGCCGCCGCCGCTGCCGGGCCGCCGCGGCAGCGGGTCAGGCACGCCGGCGGGCGTGGCGGCGGCGCTGGGCCGCGCGGCGCGCTCGCGCCGGCGGCTGCAGGGCATGCTGGCTGCTCAGGCGCAGCAGCACCCGCAGCAGCAGCAGCAGCACCTGCTGCCGCCGCCCGCGGCCGCGGCCGCAACGGGCCCCCCCGCGCGACGCGCTGACCATCGACGACGTGACCATCGGCACCTCGCCGCACCTGCCCGGCTTCTCCCTGCTCTTCCGCGTGCGCTGGAAGCAGGCGCCCGGCCGCTTCGGCCACATGCCGTACTCGGCGTGGGTGCCCTACGACCAGCTGCCGGGCGCCGACGGGCAGGAGGCGGTGCGGCGCTTCATGCAGAGCGGCCGCTGGCGGCAGTTCAAGAACACCTCGCAGTACGCCAACTTTGCGCGCGAGAACCGCGACCGCGTGCCGCGCCTGCTGACCATCACGGAGGACTCGCGCGCCGAGATCGGCAGCGGCAACCTGATGGTGGAACAGCCGGCGGCGGCGGAGACGGGCGCCGACACCAGCGGCCGCCCCTCCATCACCGGCATCGACGCCGACAGCGAGCGCACCAGCGGCAGCGTGCGCGGCGGGTAGCGGGCCGCGCGCGAGGGGCGCCGAGCTCCCGTGATGCGGGGGCTCCGCGGCTGTCCCGCCCTGAGGGCGCCCTTGCGGCGACGCCCTCAGAAGCGTCGGTCCCAATAAGCGGTGGAGGAAGACGAAAGGCGTGCCGAAGGGCGTGTGGCTAAGGCTCGACCCCTGACAACCGGTGTTGTGAGCGCCTGGGTGTCACGGGTACAGAGCGCCAGCACACGCCGAAGGCCGCCTGAAGCAGTTGCTCGGCAGAGGGGCTGCGGAAGTGGGTTTGTCGGTGTGGCCGCATCGTGATAGCGCGCTGTATACACCTGTTGGTGCAGTGATGCATGCCGCCCATGGTGGCGCATAAGCGCAAGGCTTAAAAGAACAGAAAACAGAACCTTGGCTTCGAGTGCTGCACTAAATGCATATGATGGGTTGTCTGTGGTCCGTGACGCGCTGCAATAGCGCGGTTCATGGTGGACGGTTGTCAATGTGTGTTGCGATGAGCAGGGGAAAGCACTGTGCATTACATCCTCGGGCAGTGATGCGTCGCAGCGGATCCAGTGCAGGCTACGAGGTAGCTGCATAAACTCTGCGTTGCAGGGGCTCCAGTGCTACTGCACCAACTTGCACGAGTGACCGGTGTCTGTATCTATCTGGCGCGGGTGTGCAGCAGCGAAGTATGGTGTGCATGTGGGCAGTTGACGTCATGGAAAGCTGCTGCTGCCGCTGCTACTGCTGTGTGCCATGCCGGACGCCCCGCCGTGTAGGCGGCTTCCGTAGTTTATGTTTGACATGGGTGGGATCATCACCATCATCACCTCCATGTGAATGAATGAGTCACGGCAGGAAGGTGTTGCAGCCGGTGTCCAGTCAACAGCTGCACCCGGTTGGGATAGGGACGGAGGTGGCAGGAGTTTCATTACATGGCCCGGATCTGACTGCTACGGCCCAAGGGCCTGACCGCCGTGGACGAAGGGCTTGCGCGGAGACGCATTGACTACTGCAGCGCCCCGGCGGGTAAAGCGTGGGCGCCAGGCAGCCGAGCGCTGCCTGCAGGCACGCTTCGCGTCCTTGGTTGGTTGGTTGGTTGGTTGGTTGGTTTGCGAGGCAACATTGGGGCCTCGATGGCGCCGTCCGTGGCGGTAAATGATTTTGCCAACCCGAAAGGGGGGTTTGGGCGCGACGGCGTATGGTTGGGTGGCTTCTGCCCGCATGCCTTACGCGCCAGGTGCCGCGTACCGCACCTCCCCTGGCATCCTCTATCTTAGTTTCGAGGCATGGCCTTTCGCGCCTGCCGTGCCACTGGCACGACGGGGCTGCGTCTGTTATGCCTGCCGGCATCACCCTCCAGATGAACTGCAGATTGGCTCAGCGAGTGGTGGCTGTGGTGGCGCCGAAAAGCGCCAGCCATGTTGGGTATGGTTTCGGCCGGAGGTCTTACGCTGAGTTCCTTCTCGGTTTGGCATGTGGATGGCGGGTGATCTTGATGAGGGAAATGGACGCATTAGCAATGATGATTTCCAATGCATTCCGCCGTGTCAAGCATGACACAAAGCGGACAGGTTCATTAATTCGACTCAAGGCCTCATACCTAGTTTGTTTCACAGGCGCGTGTTATTGAGAGAGGTGTGTATCTCCGTCAGGAGGCAGCTTCGTGTACATAAGGGAATGCTTTTGGCCACGCGGCTAAGCATTGCATTCTGGTGAGTGGTGACATAAGACACACTGACACGTGCGAGGGGACATCAGCGTCCTCCGCAAGGGGCCCAATACCCCCCTGCAGTCGGAGGCCTCGGCAATGTAACCGACCCTATAAGGGAGCATCCGGGCGATGCGGGAGTCTATTTCTCTTTTCAAGTGCCTACATGCACTCCTTGGGGACTGGCCTGGCCGCTGGGACAAAGTCCACAGGAGATGCCAGGGGCAGGGAGATGCAATAAGAACCAATACGCGCGTGGGCCATCGCACCCCGCAAAATGACCGAGCTGGGGAACGCCCCGCGCGCCGACTTCCCCCCTGGTTCCAGCTCACACCAGCCATACAACGAAAAGCTAATAGCCGTTGCCCAAAGGACCGCGCGGCTGACACGGTTGCCGGTCCGCGGCTTGTGAATGTTGTGATGACCTCGTATCCAACATGCCGGGGACGCCCCAAGCCTGCACCTGCACCTGCCTCCCACCTGCCCCAAGCTGCATCTGCCCAAGAACCTTCCTCTGCCTGCCCCTGCCTGCTAACCGTCACCCGTAACTGCCAAGACTGGCTAAATCGGAAAGGTGGTATGGGGTGGAGGATTGGGCCTGGCGCTGGTCACCCCTCCGTGGATTGGATTGGCCAACAAAGGATTGGACCCGTCACTTAAGGATTGGGTTTGACCGTCAAGGGATTGGAACTTCACTTTGGGGGATTGGGTTTGGCCAGGTGAGGATTGGTGTCGGCACTTGAGGATTGGAATAGGACAGGTCAGGATTGGTGTCGGCACGTGAGGATTGGGATATGGCAGGCCAGCATTGGTCCTTGCAAGTGCTGCCGCCGTCCTTACAAGTGCTGCGCCGCTGTCTCCCGCTGCAGGCACCATGGCATAAACTCCTCCAAGCTGTCAAATGTTCCTTACACCCTTGGCGTTCATTAATCCAACCCTGCACGACCCTTGCAACGCAATGTCCCGCACACCCTCCCTCAGCCTCGCTACTGCTTGTTAATCCGCCACACCACTCCCCGCACATCAAGTATGTGCACACCGCATTATATGATACAACGTGCATTGCAGCTGATTGCAGCACGCAATGCCCGCACAACAGCACTACACGCGCCCATCATGCATGGGCAGCGCTGCGCGGGACAAACAGCACACGTATCTAGGCCGTGTGTTGTTGACACTCGTCACTCAAAGCAATGCACTCGATTTATTGGCTTGCGGGCAGTGCCCACGCATTTGCACCAGGCACACTGCCCACACGGGAGAACACACGCACAAACGTCTCAACTGACGGCCCCATGTAAACCATCACACTGCCAGGGGGGTTCTGCACTCGTGCTCCCCAGCGCATGGCTCCTGCATCCTGGTCAACACCGCGCATTTCTGGCTGGACAAATGCAAGTCGCTCGTGAAGGAAGCAGACTGGCCACTGCAATACCGAGCGAAACCAGTGGTAGCCAAAGCCGGTCTTACGCCACAAAGCTGCACGATGCGTAGCCACATGCACGGGCACATAACACGTGGCCGCCGTAGTCAGGGGCAGAGGCCTGGGCACGAATGACGTTGGAGGCGACACGTTGTTGCGGTGTTGAGGTAGGGAGCCATTTTGAATGAGTTGCGTGTTGCTTTAATTGAACTGTTGAACCGCTTAAGCAAGGTGCTAAGAGGCACCGGTTACAGCAGCATGCATAGGGAAGCGTGCTAAGATGAGTTGTGCTTGTGGCGCTGCTCAGGGCTCTGCTCGTGTAACTGAAAGCAACGCTGTCCGTGCCTGTTGCCTGACTGAACCGAAGGTCGTGGACACGCGCTGTACACAAGGATTGGGCGCCGCCAGTACAGGATTGGAACCAGCCGTGGAGGGATTGGGTTTGAGTCGCCAGGGATTGGAATCAAGCTTCCAGGGATTGGGTTTGGGGCGGTAGGCATTGGAACCTGGCTTTCAAGGATCGGGATACACGACGTGAGGATTGAAACCAGCCTTACAGGGATTGGGATTGGGACGACAAGGATTGGAACCCCCACCCCAGGGATCGGGATTGGAAGGCGCGCCACCCAGGATAGCAAGTCGGCCCTATCCTGGGGTGACCGGAGGATCGAAGGGATCGGTACCCCATGCCACCCCTCTGGCTAAATCTGTACGACCCACAGCAGCAGCGCTTGGCGGCAGGGGCCCCAGTGAGGCCGTCGGCCTCCTGAGGGCTACGCCGCCCCTAAGCCGACCGCGGGTCCGCCAGCAAGGCGGCAGGTCCGCCGGCAGCTCTGGGAGGCGGCGGAAGCGGTGGCGGCCTCGGGAGCGGCGGTGGCGCTGGAAGCGGAGGCGCCGATGGAAGCGGCGGCGGCGGCTGGAGCGCAGGTAAGTACGGCGGCGCAGGAGGCACCATTGCTGTCACCGGCAGCGGCGCCGGCCGCACCGACGCCACGGCCACCCGCCGACCTTTTCCACCCTTGCCGGATTTTGCAGGCGGTGGTGGGGGGGGGTCTACTGTGAACCAATACGGGGGGGGGGCGAAGACGGACGCCGCGCCAGCGGCATCGGCGCCTGCACGGCTGCACGGACGCGGCAGCCGGGTGGCAGCTGCTTTTCGACGCGGAGTGCCACGACGTCGGCGGTGACGGCAGCGGCCGCTAAGCAGCGCGTGTCGGGGTTGGGCCCTTGGGTGGGCCCTTGGGTGGGCCAATGATTCTGGAGCTTGGCGCCAACGCCAGCGCGTGGAGTGCCGGACCGCGCCGCCGAATGTGCTCGGACCGCCAAGTCTTGCGGGCTGGGGCCGCCACGCGCCACGCGGGCGAGCGACGGGCGTGCGAGTGTGCGGCAGGCTGCTGCGCACACCAAGCACCGCCAAGCACCGCCAGGCACCGCCGTCCCAGCCGTAGCCACAGCCCAAGCGCCAGCTCGGCAGCCCGCGCCGCATCCGCCCAGCGGGTGGGGATCAGCGCTACCGCCATGGGCGGCTGTGACTGTATCGTTTGTCGCGGTGGCCGGACATGATTGCGAGGTTACAAGAAGGGGACAGTGTAAACACCATCACGGCTACGAGGGAAGCCACCATTCCGAAGAACGCAGCAAACCGCAACCCCCGCTTGGCTGCCAACCCAACTCACAGCTGCGTAGGTGCGTCGAAGCTAAGCCGCAGCCCGCCAAAGCCACACCAAACAGCAGCATCACAAAGCACGCGGCTCATAAGGCACCGCAAATCTGAGCAACAGCCAAGCAGACAGACCACACGAAAACGCGGAATCTAGCGCCAGCAGACGCAAGCTAGGGCGGCGAAACAGGTGGGCACGCCCAAACACTCCCACAGACGCACAACACCAACCTCATGGAGACGGCGGCGGAGACGCATCATCCCACGGCGGAACCAACGCCACGCCACCACCCGACCCGCGCGCCAGGAAGGGGTGGCCAGAGGGGACCGCATCCCACCCACCAGGCCTGACACCCAAACTAGAGAAGGCCTGCAGGCGCCCCCAGAAATCCGTAATGACAGCAACACCAATAGCTAACACACGCGCTGACGGGAGGGTTGCGGACACAGGCAAACCGTGGCCAGCCATAACCACCCGTTGCCGCCCCAAGTCCATGGCCGACAACGCAGCAAGACACACAACATCCCACACCGGCTGACACAGCCCAACCGGCGGCTGGACCAGCCACAACTCCGACCGGGCAAGGGCATCCAAAGAGTCACAGGGCAACGCGCCCATAGCCATACCGATAGCTTCACGCAGGACATGGGGGAGTAGAATGCGAGCTTACAAGAGGGGACAATCCGAAGGGGAGTAGAGGCAAGTTCTTTGCCGTGCCCCCCCCCCAAAAGGCACCGGGTCGTGAACCATGGGCCCGGCGTGCCGCGAGCTTTTCAATCTGGCCCACGCAACGTGCTCCAGTTATTAATTTACGGCTGCTAAAAGCAATAACAATAACAACAATTACGTCGCGAACCCTTGAGGTGTAAAGCGCGCACGATCCCTTCGCCAAATCTCACACCCTCTGGACTTTTTTGTCAAAGTAAAAATACTGCACTGGCTCTGACAACTGGATACATTCACTTAATCGCGCTGGACGGGATAACGCACGCCCGGCCCGGAAATTCAAGAACTTTTCAAGGGGCTCGCCCCCCAGCGCGTGGAATGTCTTCAGCACCGTCAGCTCCACCAACGAACCCCCTGTCAGGGCAAAGCGGCTACCAGTTTGTGAAAGCGCTGGGCACTGGAGCGTTCGGCAGCGTGTTACTGTATCGTCGCCAGCTCACGGAGGGGGGGCCAATCGAGGTGTGCACACATCATAATAAAAGCCTGGGCTCTGGTGGTGCTTCGGGTGCAGCTTCCGGAGCGCGGACTAGCCAGGAATCGACGAGTGCGAAATTGCTCGCCTGGAGTCAATCGACGTTCATCCCTGTGTTTATCCGCTGCATTGGTATCCATTCGATATACAGGAGGTTGCGGTGAAAGTAATCAGCCGGGAGGAATGCGCGGACTTCAACCTGGTGTCCCGCGAGGTGCACAGCCATCGGATTCTCGTGCACCGTGAGTTTTGCCTGGCCATGGGCAGGTGCTTCTATTGTACCCGGCGACAAGTCAGCATGTAGGCATCGGGCCTGGCGGTCTTGCGTATCGAGGTCTGGGAGCGAAACCGTGCCGTGTCGGCCCCTTGGCCTTTTCCCCGCCGCCTGTCACGCAGCTCACGTAATACGCTTCAAGCGGCTAGGGCTTACGCCCGATAAGCGATTCCTCTACATGGTAAGGTGTATGGACGATCTTTCGTGAATGCTGGGATGATGAGTGCTGGGCACAAGTCTGACCTTGTTTGCATGCGCTCCAGCCCGCCACTCCTCCCTCGGCCCAAACTCACCGCCGAAATGCTGCCTGGACCCCATGCACAGGTGATGGAGTATGCGGACCGAGGGGACCTACTTGACTACCTGCGCCGCCGGGGGCGCTTCCGGGAGCACGAGGCACGCTGGTGGGTCACTGGTACCGCTAACGTCCAGGCGGTCGTGATGGGGGCCGCGTTGGCGAATGCCGGGCTCGGTGCACCGACGCGCGCGGATGTGTGTACTGACGCGCGCGGCCGCTGCACAGGTTCTTCCAGCAGCTCGTGTTCGGCCTCGACTACTGCCACCAGCGGGGTGAGTCGGTACTGGTGCTGGTGTCAGGGGTGTCGGTCACAGGCAGATGGACGGCAGATGGAGGCCCGAGGCCCATATGGCTTCGGTGCGCATCAATGAACGATGCCGGAACTGCAGGAGCAGGAAACTAGAGAATAATACCCGTGTAGATCGCTTGGGCTGCTGTCACTATATCACTTGACTAGGGGTCCGGCTTCACGCAAGCCTGTGCAGGCGCATGCCCGGCGTTGGGAGGCCGGAGGGCAGCAGGGGCGGCGGGAGGATTCTGTAGCGCGGGAGAGCGCTAATGGGGCCCAGTTCATATGGGCCAGGCCCACAGCTTCCGTTGAAGCACATCCTCCGCTCGCCAGCCGGCCTGCTCGACTGCCGGGCGTGCTGTCTCCCACACCTGGCTTATGCTTCACCCGGTCGCCCGGCTGCTGCAGGCGTTGTGAACCGCGACCTAAAGCCGGAGAACCTGCTGCTGAAGCGGACGCCGGACGCGCGACAGGTGCGCAAGACGGTGGCGTGGTGGTGGAGGGCAGTAGCCTCATGCTGATGCGGGTTACGTGCCTGGGGGCTCCAGCAATCGCAAACTGCTCCAAGTGCTCGCATTCAAAGCAACCGTAATGGCCAGAGCCCCTTCCAACCCACTATTCTCGATCCCCGCGCACCTGCGCATCTGAACATCCTCCCATCTAGATATCGGCACATAACAACTTGCCGAAAACCACATGGACGGCTACTTTCCCCCTCACAAGGTCTGTACGACTTCTCAACCTTGCAACACCCCGCCATGCACACACACGCGCACACACAGGAGCTGACGCAGGGCGACCTGGAGCACCCGTTCAACCTGCACCTGAAGATTGCGGACTTCGGGCTGAGCAAGGAGGGCGTGCACTCGGCGCCCAAGAGCCGCGTGGGGACCGTTACATGTGGGTGGCCGCCGCGGGATGACAAGTGGGGTAGCCACGTGAACGGTTGTGTGTCATGAGGATGGAAGGCGCAGAGTGGGTTGGGGGGCAGCATGGGTGGTAGCGACACGGGAGGGAGCACCAAGACCTCACGGTCGCTGGCCGGGGACTGAGTGATGGCGCGGTTGTTTAGCAAGGTGCCTGCAACCGTTGCGAAGCTTGGTGGACTGCTCTTTAGTTTTGTGTGCAGCTACGAGCTGTGATGCTGCTCACCACTTGCCTCAGCTTTCCGTCGCTGCGCTCGTTGCACACCGCAGACATGGCGCCTGAGGTACTGCGCGCGGGGCCCAGCCGGCGCTACGACGGCCACAAAGCAGGTGCGAGGCGAGCGGCATGAGCGGGATGGGAGGGCGGCGAGGGAGCGGGGCGCTGCCTGGCGTCGGCAGGCTGCTGCTGCAGGGGGGGCTGGCCCGGCCCTGGGTCCGACGCGGCGCGGCTACCGGCTCAGCCGTGCTCACCGCCGCCACCCGCACCGCGCTGACTGCCCGCCCTGCGTCCGCCGCCCCTTCCCCCGCCCCTGCCCCCTCCTGCCCCCGCCTCCTCCTCCTGCCACACCCGCTGTCACCAGACATCTGGTCGGCGGGCATCGTGCTGTACGTGATGCTGTTTGCGCGCGCGCCCTTCGACGACCCGCTGGCCACCAACGACAAGGCGCGGCGCGACGCCACCATGCAGCAGATCTTGCGCGGCGAATGGACCGTGCCCGCCTCCGTGCCCGTGGCGCCCGAGTGCCTGGACCTGCTGCGCGGCATCCTGTCGCCCGACCCCAACGCGCGCTTCACGCTGGCGCAGATCATGTCGCACCCCTGGTTCTCGGTGAGAGGGCGGCCGCTTGGGCGTCCGGCGGGCACGGGGCGCCAGGGGGCGCGGGTTGCGCGGGGGACAGGATGGAGCCGCGGCCAGCGCCACCGCCGGCGTGGCCCCCGTGCCACTCTGACCTGCACGCATCCATCTGTCCACCGGCCTCGCCATGCTGCCTCACCGCGCCGTGCGCCGCCGCGCCATGGCGCCGCCGCCGCCTCCTGCCCGCACCCGGCCTAACCCTGCTGCCGTGCGGCTGTGCTGGCGCGCAGGTGGGCCTGCCGCCGGCGGCGCTGACCATGAACACGGTGCTGGTGCGGCAACAGACGGCGCAGCCGCCGCCCTACGAGCAGAGCGTGGAGGACGTGAACAGCGTGCTGGAGGAGGCCACGCGGCGGCCGGGGCAGGGGCTGGGCGGCGGGCTGGGCGGCAGCGAGATCACCGACTCGGGCTTCATGACCATGGTGCGTGCGTGTGTGCGTGTGCGGTGGGGGTAGTTTTCTCCAATTCCCAAATCAACCATTGCCAACCCAAGTGTGGGTGGGTGGGTGGGGGGGTAGTTTTTTCCAATTCCCAAATCAACCATTGGGGGGGGGCAGCGGGGGGCAGCGCTGTGTGCAGCGCTGTGCAGCGGCGGGGGGCCGGGGGGCGGGGTGTGTGCGGGGGCCAAGGTGCGTTGGGTGGTGCTGCATCCGCGCTAGATGGGGAGGGAGGGCGCCGCATGCAAAACAGGGGGACTGCTGCTCACCAGGCGCTGGACATAGCTGCGTGCCCGGCCGGCCGCTCACGCTGTGCCCCTGCCCCTGGTGGCGCTGCTGCTGCGTGTGTGTGCAGATCGCGGACGAGATGGAGGAGGAGAACCGGCGGCACAACGCGCCCTACATGGTCGACCCCTACCCGGGCCAGGGGCAGCCGGGCGGGGGCCGGCCGGCGCAGCCGGGCGCTGCGCAGCCCGCGGCGCCGCAGCACCGGTGAGCTGCGACAGGCCGGCAACAAGTGGCGAGCGCACGAGCGCACATGCGGAGCTTTGCATCAACTTCACGCTAAGCGCAACGACTGTGAGGGGGGAAGGTTAACGAGAGCGCCGCACCAACCGTGTCAAAGCACGGGCGGCAGCGGCAACGTCAAATCGGAATCGGCAGGTGGTGGCACGTTCACCCCCCGCCGCGTTGCGCGGTGGGCGGGTGCACGTTTCGCGCTGATGCAAATGGAGCGTGCATGTGTGGAGCTCAAACGCGGCACACGCAACTGCACGTCTCCCGAACACGCAACTTACTTACGCATACTAGCACCATGAGGCGTGCGACGCGCATGGAGGGGTACGTGCTTCAGTGCACACACGAATGAAGGGCGCGTTACTCGCTGGACGATTGAGGTACCCATGACTCGCGTTTGATCGAGGGGATTCAAGCTAGGAACTAGAATGTTTGTACCCAAGCTGCTGGAGACAGCTGGCCACCGCCTGCCCGCGCATGCTGATTCACGCATCCGCTGCATCCAGGCGGCTGCCGAGCAGCACAACGACCCGAGTCTGAGCACGGCTGATGCATTCCGTCGTACAGCAGTGCGGGGTGGGCAACACAACAGTTGATCGCTGTTGCATTCTTATGCCCCTATTCAGGGCTGGCTTTGCCGTGCACGTATGATGTCGTAATTGGTCCGTTAACTGCACGCCCAAACACCGGGCACCTCCCTAGGTGCAGGTGCACCGCCGGGAAGGGTCACCATGACGGGGTCTTGCCCGGGCATCCTGCGCCGCGCGGATGCCCGGAGCCGAGCGCAATAGAGTGCATTTATTGCTGTGGGTTCTCGAGTGTAGAGTTGTGTGCGGGTCAAAGTAACTAAGCGCCTTGAGTGCGCTAATGCCAATCGCGGCCGATTTGGGACGGGCTTCGGTGCTGAGAGTATGAGCACCCTCACCGCGCTGGCACGTGTCCTCAAGTGCAGTGGGCAGTGGTACCGCATGGCGCAAGGGAACGCCCGAGTCCCAAGCGTGCAGGGGGCCGGCCGCAGCAAGTTGGTTCTGGATTGAGGTTGATGCAGAGCGCCCCGTGGACGACGTTGAGTGTCGGCATTTGTGTCAGATGTGCGGAGCGGCCGGCTCAGGCCCGCCGCTGGGCCGCGGCGGTGGCGCGGGCAAGAGTGGAGGTGGTAATGTTTGGCTCTGGCGCGGTTGCAGGCGGCCCGGGTAGTATGGGCACAGCCCGGGCAGTATGGGCCCGCCCGCTCAGGCCCTGCCTCAGCAGTCGGGACTTTGGGCGGCTTCTCGCGGCGAGGCCGCCGACCTGCGCGCGTGTGCATTGTTGGGAGGCAAGCAACGCGGAAGGGCTCCTGCAGCTGTCCGCCGCTGCAGAGGAGCAGAACTGCATGCATCAATGGAACTGTAAGATTTGCATCATCAGCACAATTGGGGTTGCGCTCGCGTCCTGGTGAGGGCGCTGCAGGTGCGAGACGCTCCCCGGCTCGTGCAGCGGCTGGCCAGGGCCGGCGGCTGGGGACCTGGGGTGGCAGCGCACGCCCGCTGGTTATTGGGGGACTGGCTGCCGCGTGGGCGCACGCAACTAACTAGCGACTACCACGACACATGGTCACTCATATTCGCGTTCGCGTTTCGAAAGCACATCGTTAACTAACACCGGGCAGGACATGAGCCGGCGGGATGGCGGGCGGGCCGGGGGCGGGCGGCGGGGCGGGCGGCCTGCGTGTGACGTGTGCAGGCGCAAGAGCCACGTGCATGCGGAGGCGCGCATGCAGATCTCGGCTGGCAGCAGCACTGACGATGCCTGCTAATGCTCCCCTGGCCTGCACGCTTGACTGCCTGATGCACGCCTGGCAGACCACACGCACAGCGAGCCTGATTGGCATAGTTGTTTGTCCCGCAAATGCCCCCGAGCCTAGCAAGGCGCTGCGGGGCATCGCATCGGCGGCCGCCGTGCAGCAGCATCGCGGGCGGGCAGCCGCTGGGCAGGAGGGGTTCGGTCGGGGACTGTGATGGGGTGCAATTTAGGGCGTGCAACCGGACCTGGCGGACGTGCACGGCCGCAAGAAGCACGGAGCTCTCAAACCATACTGTAATAAAGCACCATTTCGGCAGTACTTGCGCTGTCATCGTGGTCTTTGCATTTTTGACGCGACTGTAGGTCTCTCACAGCTTAAGCGATGGCATACCACCGAACAGCCAAGGTTGTCCCATAATGGCTTGACTGCGCACTTGCGCTAAGAATGTAGCCTGAGCGCGACTAGAGTAGCCTCGGACGACGATTCAATGGCGGTGCCGAATGCCGCGAACCCGGACCCGCTCGCGTCGGAAGGCACCTTCCATAAGATTAAGGACCTGGGCTCGGGATCATTTGGACATGTGGCGCTTTACTCGCGGCTCGGTCATGACGAGCCCGTCGCAGTCAAGTGCTTGCCCGTTCGAGTAGTGGATTACAACATGGTCAAGCGCGAAGTGCGAAGCCATTGCTCTCTCAACCACCGTAAGGCCAGGGGGGCAGCCGGGGTTTGGCCGGGTTTGGGGTACGGGCCCTGGTTGGGGTTAACCACGCTGGCCCCGCCTCAACGCGCGGCGATGCTGTTTGCGCCTCGCAGCCCACGTGATCTTGTTCAAGCGGCTGGGGCTCACACCAGACAAACGCTACCTGTTCATGGTGAGCTGGAGGCAGGCGGGTGGGCCTGCGCGGAGCCGCGCAGGTCCGGGTATGGCGCTGCCCTCCCCCAGTCGCCTGGCAGCTTCAACCAAAGGGTCGCGCCTGCAAATCAGTGATACATTTGCGTTTGGCACGCATGGAGCCTCACCAAGTCTTCTACACGCAACCATGATGCACCCAAACCCCCGGCCGCCCCTGCGCTGGGGCTGCGCCCTCTGTGGAGGTTGGAACCCCGCCTTGTCCTCTCTCTCACCTGGCCCCTCCGCGGCCCCGCTGCCCTGCTGCCACCACCACCACTAACACCGCCACCACCACCACCGCCGCCGCCGCCGCCGCCGCAGGTGATGGAGTACGCGGACTGCGGGGACCTGTTCAAGTACGTGCAGCAGCACGGCCGGCTGGCGGAGGCGGACGCGCGCTGGTTCTTCCAGCAGGTGCGGCCGGGCGCGTGAGGCGACGCAAGAGGCGGGGCGGGAGGCGTGGGCACGGATGGCAGCATGTCTGGTAATTTAGCGTCTTGGAAGGCGGGTCTATGAGTGTGCAGTATGCGGTGTGTGCGCGGGGGGGGGGGCGTGCGCTGGGGGCACAACTGCGGCACAAGAGTTTGGCCCGACCGCGGCGTCCGCTGGTTGCGGCTGGCGGACGTGGGTGTGGGCAGCAGCCCTGCGGGGCCCGGTGAAACCGCGCGCCCGCGCTTTGGACCGGGCGGGCACCCCCCCCCCCAGATTGCAGGAGCCTGCGCCTCCTGACGGGCACCCCATCGCCCCTGGCCTTGGCCGCCCGTCCCGTACTCGGCCGCTGCCTGTACCCCCCCCCCCCCTCCCCGCCTCCTCCCTCGTTCCCTTCCCCTCTGCCCTCAACGCCTCCTCCTCCCCGGCGCCCGCCCGCCCGCCCGGCCGCCAGATCATCCTGGGCCTGGACTACTGCCACCGGCGCGGCGTGGTGAACCGCGACCTCAAGCTGGAGAACCTGCTGTTGCGGAGCGCCGCCGAGGCGCCGCCGCCACCGGGGCAGCTGGAGCAGCCGCGCAACCTGCACATCAAGGTGGCAGGTGCGTGGGCGTGGGCGGGTGGGGCGGGGTGGGGGCAGGCAGGAGGCGTGGGAGGGGCTGCGCGCTTCTTGGGCAAGTGGCTGGGAGTGACGGAGTCTGTGGTGTGGCTTCGGGGACTGCCCTGGCGTGGTGCGAGGCTGGTGGCGCGCGCGTGCTGGTGCGGCGCGGTTCGGCATGGCCCAGTACTGCGGCCCGCACCTGCCTGGGCTTCCGTGTGCTGCAGACTTCGGGCTGTGCAAGGCGTCCGTCAACTCGCTGCCCAAGAGCCGCGTGGGCACACTGTACTACCTGGCGCCCGGTGCGTGGGGCATGGGAGTTGGGGGGGGGTTGCAAAGATGGTACATAGAAGTGTAGTGGCGTAGACAGCAGGGGGGGCGTGCGAAGGTGGGCAGTGAGCGCCTAGACATTGAGCAAAGGGCAAGAGCCTGGCCTCCTGGGGCAGGTGTTGCGCCGTGTTCCCACCACACGCGTGGGTCCCTCGCCTGAACCGGGCAAGGAGAACACGGTTCCTGGGCCTGCCGCCGCGCGTGGCCCCGTGGCCGCTGGTGGCGCTGCCCCCGTCGCCGTCCCCCCACCCGCCGCGCCGCTCTCTGACCTGCATATCCCCTGCTTGCTATTCGCTTACATACACCCGCTTACCGTCCGTGTCGCCTGTCGCCCCCTGCCCTGCCCCGCCCCGCGCCGCAGAGGTGCTGCGCGCCAGTGCGGACCGCCCCTACGACGCCAAGCTGAGCGACATATGGAGTGTGGGCGTGTGAGTGGCGTGGCCGGCCGCGTGCGGCGCGGCCGTGCGTGCTGTGCGGTGTGCTGCGGGCTGCGGGCTGGGGCCAGGACGCCGCGGCGGCGGGGCGTGTGTGTTTTGGACAACACACGGAAACCAAACCCGGCGTGTGTGTGTGTGTGTGTGTGTGTGCGGCCCGCCGGCCCCAGTCTTGCGCTGCTCGGACCTACAAAGAACCACTCAGGACCACAAAGGACAACCGCACCACAAGGACACGCGCATCATTGTATGACACTTTGGAGCCCATTCGCTGTCCTCATCCCCTCCCACACCTGCCACACCTGCCTCCCCCCGCCCCCGGTCTGAATTAATCATGCATGGACCCCCCCCCCCCGCAGCATCCTGTACGTGCTGCTGTTCAAGGCCTACCCGGTGCGTGCGCGCGCGCCGAGCACCTGCCGCCTGCTGGTGCTCAGTCCACCCTGTGCCGCACTTCCGACCACCACCCGTGCATCCACCACCACCTGCCACGTGCCGCATGCTGCTGCCGTGCGGCCCTACCTGCTGCCGGCGCGAGGTTTACACGCTCCTCCTTGCCCTTGTGCTCCTCAACACACACACTCACACGCACCTGCACGCACACACGCGCACACGCACGCACACGGCCCACAGTTCGGCGTCATCAGCGACCGGGATAACAAGGCGCAGCGGGACGCCATCCTGCGCCGCATCGCCAACGCCGAGTGGCAGGTGCGCCCCCTCCCACCCGTGTGCGCGTGCGCGTGCGTCACGCTCTCGTGCTGTGTGCTGTTGCCTACCTGCCGCCAGAACCGCGCCGGTGGTCATCCCTGTCCACCGGCCACCCAACAAATCTCCCCCGCTGGGTGCCCACCGCGTCCCCCCGCCCTGCTCCCCCGCCTGCCCGCGTGCCTGCCCGGCTACCCAACATACCTCCACCGCCCCGCCCGCCCGCCCTGTCCGCCCGCCCGGCCGCAGCTGCCGGCGCACCCGGTCATCAGCGACGCCTGCCGCGACCTGCTGTCGCGCATCCTGGTGTCCGACCCGGCCAAGGTACGTGGGGGCGGAGGGGGTGGCGGCGGCGGTGGGAGTACCGTACGGGGGTTCCTGACCCTCAAACCCCCTCATCAGCCATTGCCAATGAAGAGGGGAATACGGTGTCAGGCCTGTTCTCTACAGCGGGCAATCTTCAGTCCTCCTCCTGTTCTCGTCATGGCCGTTGCCCTGGCCGCGTTGGCTCCGTAGCAGGCAACGCCAATCCATATGCCACTCCCCAAACTCCCACACGCTACATCCCCCCAAGTCTGTATCCACCCGCCCACACACACACACGTATGCACGTTGGTCCGTCTTTCAGTTTTGTTGTTTAACACATATGCACGTTTTCTCTTTTGCTCTCTAACACACATGCACGTTTCTGTTTTCAACCCCCTACACACGCACGCACGCGCACGCACGCACACGCACGCACACGCACGCAGCGCATCACCATGGCGGGCATCATGGCGCACGCCTGGTTCCGGGAGGACCTGCCCGAGGGCGCCCAGGAGTTCAACGAGGGGCTGGTGGAGGAGCAGGCGGCGGACCCGCCCAGGTGCGTGCCGCCGGCGGGGAGCGCGCTGGGCGCAGGCGGTGTGTGGCCCCCGATGTGCACGCGCGCGGAGCAAAGCGTGTGGCTGGGATGCATCGTAGCAAGTATGGGGCGGGGATGCATTCTGTAAACAAGTAGATCTTTGGAAGCACACTTGCACGCGGCTGGACCTGAGCTGGCTACGTGTTATACCCGCGCGTGGCGCGTGTGTCCCACAAAAACAAACGGCGTGGCGTGTTTGTGTGTGCCTGCTCCATGTGCGCAGGTGCGAGCAGTCCATGGAGGAGATTGACGCCATCCTGGGCGCCGCCGAGGACCCGCTGCACGGCGGCGTGCCGGGCGCTGGGCTGGCGGGCGGCGCGGCCGCGGCCGGCGGCGGCACGGTGGCGGGCGTGATGGCCATGATGGGCTCCAGCGGCATCGACGACGAGATCGACGAGCTGCACGCGGAGCACCCCTCCCAGTTCGGCATGAACGACTGAGGCCGGACTGGGGCCGGAGAGCTGGCGGTAGCTGCGCGCACGCATTTGCGATCAGCAGGAGCCGGAGCGCCTGAGGTTGAGGGCACCGGTCGGGAGTGGTACCCTACCGGGCGAGGGGCGAGGCGGGAGGCTGGGAGCGGGTTGGGGGAAACTGGTAACGCTTTACGGCCTGCAGGTGAGAGGCGCCGCGTCTAGTCCACATGTGCCCTCCGTGAGAGAGTGCTGCAGGACGCAACTACAAGGGCGCATGCACGCGTGAGCCTGCCGAGGCATATGCGCCATAAATATCAGGCTGTGTTCGTAACCGTGAGCAGTTGTTTCGTCGCTTTAGTGTTGGTTAGCAGTATTGCCAGGTAACGTGCAAGTGGTGAACGGTGGCGTTTGCTGGCTGCGTCTGGCGGCGGGTACCGTTTCAGGCGCGGCAGCTGCAGCAGTGAGCAGCATCGGCAGCTGGACAAGTGTGGCGTTGTGGGTCTGGTGTTCAGTAGCGCATGGCCTTGGTGCTTGCTGCGTGCGCTGGAGGTTGATGGGGGGGGGGTCGGAATCCGCATTGACTGTTGACGGTGCCAGCGCAACCCGCACCGCCGTAGGCGTTGTGGGGGATGGTCGGATGGAGTGTCCAATGGAGTCACCCTGACGGCGATGCATTTGAGGACAGACATACAACAAGCCAACTGGCCCCGCAAGGGTCACGCGTGTTGTGCATGCTCAGAGGCCCCGGCCCCGAGTTGAATTGGCCCGGTACCTCCTGACCTGGGCGCTGGGCACCCTCGCTTGGTCGGACTTCTATAGGCACAGGCACGGGCCCTGTAAAGGCTGCGCATTTGTTACCTCGCCGGTGAGGGGAGGTCCAGCCACCGTGCTCTTCGCCGCCCCAAACAGCCGAGGGCAGCCCACCCAGAGAACTGGATGTCTCCACGAATGCTCCACTGTTCCCATGAACTTTACACACCGTACCTGCCGGTACCAGCGGCACCAGCACGGCAATAGTACGCAGTGCAGAGGCAGCAAAAGGCCCGGAATTCCGGGTAGTTCAGATCCCACTTGCGTGGGCTGGTACGGGAACGCTGTTGCGTTGCGAATTGCCAGGATCGAACTAGCGACCTTTAGATGACAGGTGCACAGGGCTCCTTCAGTCTAACGCTCTCCCAACTGAGCTAAATCCGCCCTTACACTATGGTTTCCCACAGCGGACAGGCGTGACCAAATTGTTATTTGTACACAATAGATAAATAACTTGCCAGGTAGGCCTCGGATGAGTCTCGCCTCGATGGGAACTGAAGCACAAGGAGGTGCTGTGGCGGTTGGCGGTTGACGGTGTGGGCATGCTGGGAAATACGCACATCCATGGCAGCTCGCCGGAGCCGTGCGTATGTGGCGCATACGCCTCTCCCCCGTCACCGGCGGTGATGCCGCCCTCGCCTCGACTGCATCACTTTTGGGAGTGCCCCGTCGCGCAGAGTGTGGTGGAGCTGCTACAGGACACCATCAATGCTGGCCGCACCGACGCGGGCTGCCCTGTCCGGCGGCATCACGTCTGGCTGCTGGAGAGCCCGGACCCAACGCAGATACAGCAATGCGTATGGGAGGTGGTGGCCCTGGCCGCACTTAACGCGATGGAGAGTGCACGGCGGTACATGCGCGCACGGAAGCCGTTCACTGAGGGGGCTCTGGCCCGGGCCAAGGCGGTAGCACTAGCTAGCATCAGAGGCTTGCTAGCTGACTTCGCTTCGCTTGGATTGCCACGGCGCCGGCGGGATAAGGCCTGGCTGAAAGTGTCCGACACACACCCCTTCCTGCGTGTATGTGGTGACCGGATGGAAGTGGCCATTCCGGATGTGTGTGACCTTGACGACATGTGATTCCTGAACTGTCTGAGACCAAACACTACCAGTCTGTGATGCTGCGCTTACGACTATCTGACTTGATTGACCAAACACGGAAATGCGAGTAGTGTTATAGCCACGTTTGTGCGTTTGAGATGCGGTGGGGTTGCATGCGACCGTGGGCAGGATTGAGGGGCCGATCGCAATTCAGGCTAGGTGGGGCTCTGGTTTCAACGGGTTCCACTGTATGTGCCTACTTTTCTGCCCGTTGAACAGCATTGGGCGCCACCGCTCTAATTAGGTGATGCGCCTGCTAGTCCTACTACTGAATTGACATCGAACCTGCCTATGAAGGACATCTCTGCGCTCAGTGACATGCGTACGGCTAGCAAACTTTGCCAGGTGTGATGGTCAGGGGAGTGACCCGAGAACCCGAGAAGGGACCACCTGTAATACCACTAACTCACTCGCCTGGTGGTCGTGTGTCGACAACTGGCGACGCGACCGGCGAGCCACCCCGACCGACGTGACAGGTGCGATTGTGCCGCTCTAATCTATTTATTTGAGCTTGCGTATGCAGTTACTCCGTTTACCTCTTGAATAATGGTCCTCTTTCGCTCTCAACCGACTAACAAGCAACCAAACCAACCAAACAAAATGCTTCCTCGTTGGTCCTATGAAGTGCAACAGCAGCGTCGCTTCAAAGCATTCCTCCTTAAGCAGCAAATGAAACAGAAAGCGCCTCAGGCGCCCCCAGCAGTCTCGCTCTCCGGAAGAGCTGGTTCAGAACGCCCGACCCCTGTTGTCGACACACGACCACCAGGCGAGACTCATCCGAGGCCTACCTGGCAAGTTATTTATCTATTGTGTACAAATAACAATTTGGTCACGCCTGTCCGCTGTGGGAAACCATAGTGTAAGGGCGGATTTAGCTCAGTTGGGAGAGCGTTAGACTGAAGGAGCCCTGTGCACCTGTCATCTAAAGGTCGCTAGTTCGATCCTGGCAATTCGCAACGCAACAGCGTTCCCGTACCAGCCCACGCAAGTGGGATCTGAACTACCCGGAATTCCGGGCCTTTTGCTGCCTCTGCACTGCGTACTATTGCCGTGCTGGTGCCGCTGGTACCGGCAGGTACGGTGTGTAAAGTTCATGGGAACAGTGGAGCATTCGTGGAGACATCCAGTTCTCTGGGTGGGCTGCCCTCGGCTGTTTGGGGCGGCGAAGAGCACGGTGGCTGGACCTCCCCTCACCGGCGAGGTAACAAATGCGCAGCCTTTACAGGGCCCGTGCCTGTGCCTATAGAAGTCCGACCAAGCGAGGGTGCCCAGCGCCCAGGTCAGGAGGTACCGGGCCAATTCAACTCGGGGCCGGGGCCTCTGAGCATGCACAACACGCGTGACCCTTGCGGGGCCAGTTGGCTTGTTGTATGTCTGTCCTCAAATGCATCGCCGTCAGGGTGACTCCATTGGACACTCCATCCGACCATCCCCCACAACGCCTACGGCGGTGCGGGTTGCGCTGGCACCGTCAACAGTCAATGCGGATTCCGACCCCCCCCCCATCAACCTCCAGCGCACGCAGCAAGCACCAAGGCCATGCGCTACTGAACACCAGACCCGCAACGCCACACTTGTCCAGCTGCCGATGCTGCTCACTGCTGCAGCTGCCGCGCCTGCTGTAGCTGCTGCAGGTGCTGTTGCTGCTGCAGCAGCCGCGCCCGTGCGACCTCGCGTGCGCGGGACGCGGCGTTGGGGTGCGGCGTGAGCGAGACGCACGTGAAGCGCATGCGCTCCTGCGGTGGTGGGCAGGGGAGCAGGGGGTGCTGGGTTACAGACTCACAGGCTTTTGGCGGGAAAGATGGGGTCAACGCGACATCCCGTGGATAAGCGGCCACAGGTAGGTCCACACCCCACCTGCAGCGCCACTTCCTGCGGCCGCAGCCACGCAGCCCAATCCCGTGCGCACGCCTCCGGGTGCGGGTGCGCCGCCACGTGCGCCGCCGCCAGGTCCAGTGTGAGCGCCAGGCTGTCCAGCCGCGGAAGCGAGCGCGGCAGCAGCGCGCGGGCCGTGCGCACCGCGGCCTCAGCGGCGTCACGGTCCGCAGCGGCCGCCGCCACTCGCAGGCAGGTGAGGTGCGGGCTGTGCTGGGCCAGCAGGCGCAGCAGCAGCAGCAGCCAGGAGGCCGGCGACCCCGGGGCCAGCTCCGTGGCAGAGCCGCTGCCGCCGCCGCCGCCGCTGCTGGCAGCGCCTTCAGCCGCGTCAGCACCACTGCCGGCCACAGCTGCAGCGGCTTGGGCGTCAGTGCCGGGGCCGCCTGTAAGCACGTCGTCAACCGCCGCTGCTGCTGCCGCCTCCGCCTCTGACTGTCCTGCCGGCGCACCCTCGCCGCCTCCTGCGCCGCCGCCGTCTTCCTGGGGCTGCCCCCAGTCCTGGCCCAGTGCCGTCAGGCGCCAGCTCGGCAGCAGCCGCAGCACCGCAGCAGCAGCGGGCTCGGCGTCGGCATCGGCGTCAGCGCCGCAAGCACTGCCGTCAGCAGCACCATTCGTGGAGCCGCGCGCAGCAGCTGCTCGGGGTGCGCCCCCTTCTGGCTCGACCGCAGGTGACGGCGGCGGCGGCGGCGGCGGTGAGAGGGCAAGCATGCGCAGTCCGGGCAGGCAGCGCACCAGCACGTGCAACGCGAGCGGGCTGTGCACGTCCACACACGCCGCGTCTGTCAACAGCGGGGCAGCAGGAAGGGGCAGGGCCATTGTGAGAAGACGAGGGAGATTACCGTATTGGATGTTTGGGTACAGAGCACATTCATGGTGGTCGCGGTGGTTCATGGTGGTTGGGTGGCACAGACAGCGCTGACATACAGTACCCAGGAGGCACTGGAACTTGAAGGACCCCGTGCGTACAATACGGTATGGCACACACGTCCGTGACGTGTGCACGGCTGCAGGCAAGCACGGCCCGCCCCTACATGCCTGCGGCCTCCCGAGTCCTGCCTCACCTCCGTGCGGCAGCAGCACTCCCGGTGCCGCCGTCGCGCTGCTGCCCACCAGCCGCACCGTCTGCAGCCCGTGCCAGCGCCGCAGCAGCGCCGCCCACTGCCGGGCGCCGCCGTCGCCAGCACCCACGCCGCCGCTGCCCTCGTGCCCGCCACAGCCATTTCCTGCCGACTGCTGGGCGTGCTGCTGTGGCTGCTCGGGCTCGATGCCCAGACCGCTGTCCCGCAGGCTCAGCACACGCAGCGCGCCGCTGCAGCCCAGCCGGGACGGCGCCGCCACGAATGAGCTGCTGAGGGACAGCTCGCGCAGCCGCGGCAGGCAGCCGCCTCCGCTGACACCGTCGCCGGCAGCAGCCGCGCCTGCGCCAGTGCTAGGGGCGCAGCCGGCGTGGCCATCCAAGTGTCCTGGGGCCACAACAACTGCTGCTGCCGTTGTTGTTGCTGTTGCTGTTGCTGTGGGCACTACGGCAGTTACGGCGATTGAGTGGTGTGCTTGAGGGTGATGGTGGTTGTGGTGGTGATTGTGGTTGTGGTTGTGGCGGGCCGCTAGTGCAGTGGGTGGCAGCAGCGCGACCGGCGTGGGCCCTGGAGCGGTCCCGTGGTGCACCTGGTCGTGCTGCTGCGGGGCCGGTGGCGAGGCCGGGGCCAGCTGGTGCTGTGGCTGGGTGCAGCCAAAGCGCCTGCCATCCGTGCCGCTGTGCCACCCTGCCGCCCATACTGCACCTGACACCCCCGACACCCCTGCCGGGGAACCCGCCGCCGCCGCCGCCGCCGCCTCCACGCCCCGGACCTGCCCCGGCAGCTGCGGCCGCAGCACCACGCCGTGCAGCGCCAGCGACACCAGACTGCTGGGCAGCGCCACCGCACACACCTCCGCCGGCCGCCCCAGCGGGTTGGCAAAGTGGAGCGACAGCCGCTGCAGGCCCGCCAGCGCGCCCAGCGGCGCCAGCCGCGGCGGCAGCGCCAGCGGCGGCGGTGGCGGAGCCGCGGCCGGGGTGCGGTGCTGCGGCGTCAGGGGCAGCGCCGGCGACGCGGGTGCGGGCGCCGACAGCGGCAGGGTGTAGGCAGCGGCCAGGTGCAGCTTGGTGAGGCCGCGCAGGGCTGCCAGCGCGGCGGCGGTGTCGTCGCCGACGCCGAGGAAGGGCGTGCGCCGGTCGCCCAGAGCCAGCGAGCGCAGCCGGCAGCCGTGGACGCCGCCGCCGCCGCCGGAGGAGCAGCTGGCTAAGAGGAGGGCGTGAGACACGGCATCCTGCACGGGCGCGTGTGCCGCCGGCAGTGACAGCGGCTCACCTACCGCCGCCGCCGCCGCACCCTCGCATCCCGCCTCACGCGCTAGCGGGGGCGCTAGAAGTGGGGCCGGGGGCGGAGGCGGCAGCCACAGGCGTGTCCACACATCTCCCACGCGCACCCACCGCCAGGGCGCGGCCACCGCCGCTGCAGCCGCTGCCGCTCCAGCCGCAGGACGGCCGGGCCCGCCCGCGTCAGCCCCAGCATCGGCGTCCATGGGGTCGGCGGCGGCGGCCCCGCCGACCGCGGCGCCGGACTCCAGCTCCAGCTCCTCGTGGTCGTACTCATCCGGGTCGCACCAGATGCCGCGCAGGTCCGGCAGCGCCGCCAGCGCCGCCAGGCTCGCGCCGCCCAGCGCCGCCGCCATGGCCGAGCCTGCACTGGCCGCGCCGTCGCATCCTGTGGCTGGCGTTGACAGCTGCGGCGGTGGCGGTGGTGGTGCCGCGCCAAGGCCTCCACCGTTGGCGGCCCCCGGCCCGCCGACCGCCTGTCCTTCGTTGGCCCCCACTGGGCCTTCACCCTCAGGGCCGCCGCCTCCACCGGCGTCGTCACCCTCAGCCTCAACCCCGCCCGAAGACAGCGCGAGCTGCACATACTGCAGGTGCCGCCACTGCAGCGGCGGCGGCTGCCCGGCTGCTGGCGGCGCCACCGCCGCCGCCAGCGCCTCGGGCGGCAGTAGCCGCACCTCCCGCTTGCCGCTCTTGAGCAGCTGCAGCCCCAGGCGCAGTGCGGCGGTGGCAGTAGCAGCAGCGGCGGCTAGCGCTTCGGGCGTGCGGGGCGGCGGCGGTGGTGCCACCGGCGCAGCCGCCGCACCCGCCGCCGCCAATGGTGCCACTGCCACCGCATCTGCAGGCCCTGCTGGTGCGAGCGCCGCCGCTGCCGGCAATCCCCCGCCCTCGTCTACAGCCGGCGACGCTGTCGTGCCCACCCCAGCTGCGGACATGCGCCGGCGTGAAAGCGCAGACGTCTGCGCCTCCGCCCACTGGCCGCCGCTGGAGCTGCAGCAGCAGTCGCAGCGCAGGCCCACCAGCGCACCCGCACACAGCGCCACGCTGCCCCCGGCACCGCCCGCATAGATGCTGCTGCCGCCGCAGCCCCTGCTGCTGCTGCCACTGCTACTGCTGTTGCTGCTGCCGCCGGGTCTGCAATTCACCGCGCCACCGCTGCAGGTGTGCGCCTGTGCGCCCTGTCCTCTGTCGCTCCCGCCCGGGCAGCTTGGGTCCTCGTGCGGGTCCGCCGCACACCCGCACGCCACGCCCGACTCCCAGCCCCCGCCATCGCTGCCGCCGCCGCCACGACCGCCGCTGCCGCCGCCGCCGCCGCTGGTGCTCAGGCGGCACTCCAGGCCCTTGTCGACGTCGTCCGCCACCCACCTGCGTGCAGCACGGCGCCAAGCGATGAATGCCGCGCCCCATGTCCGCGTGTCTGCAACCCTCCGAACCCGCCATGTCATAAACCGCCCCGCCCACCCCAAAGCCACAGAGCCGTCTGGACACACGACAGGCGCCGCCCGCTGCATCCTAGCTGCTTTCACCACCAGCACACGCTCGCGCTCCGGGCAGGACTGTATTTTGGATTCACTCGGCTGCCTTGGGTTCCCCGCCCGCTCGAAGCACGCACCATGTTAAACCAAGCACCCCGAGCCTCCCCGCGCCTCCCTTTGGCACACCGCCCCTGCCCCTACCCCTGGCCCCCGCCTCCGCACCGCACCGCCCCACCCCTGCCCCCGCCCCCGCCCCCGCACCGCATCTGCCACTGCAGCGCCTCCGACTCGAAGTCCAGCTCCGTCTCGTCCAGCACGGCGTCGTGGTACAGGTGCTGCGCACACACCGCCAGGCAGCGCAGCCGCCCGCTGCGGGCGGCCTCGGCCGCGGCGGCACTTGCAGCGCCCACACCCGCACCCGCACCCGCACCCGCGCCCTGGGCGTCCCCGTTGGCCTCGCCGCCCGCGGCAGGCCCGGGTGCAGACCCCGCCTCCGCCGCCGCCAGCGCTTCAGCGCCACTCGACCGCCGCCTCGCGCCGTGCCCGGCCGCGGCCCCACCCCCACCCGCTGCTGCTGCCCCGCCCCCGGCCCCGGCGGCTCCAGCTCCGCCGGTCCACCCGGGTGCGCCAGCAGCGACGCCCGCCGCGGTTGCTGGTGCCGAGGCGGGGGCGGGGGCGGGGGCGGGGGCGGGGGCGGCGGCGGCGGCGGCCACCACCAGCGCGGCGGCGGCCCTCCAGGCGGCGGCCAGGTGCGCGTTGTCCTCCACGATGACCAGGCTGTGGTAGCCGTGCACCTGGGGGGGGGGGGGGGGTGCAAGGATGTTTGGAAAAGCGGTAAAGGATGCACTGAACGGGGGGGGGGGCGTGGGAAGGGCGGTGGGCAACGCGGGGTTGGGCCTCTTCAGACTTGCGCTGGCGGCTGAGACCGCCCCCGCCCCCGCACCCCTTATGCAAACAGCCATTCCGCGACTGGGCCCCACGCCCCCCACACACACACACGCACACGCACGGGGCCTCACGTGCAGGTGCTCCAGCTGCGTGGCCGCCGCCAGCAGCTGCGGCAGCGCCGCCAGGCTGGCGTGCGCGATGCACAGCCGCCGCAGCGCCGCCAGGCCGCCCAGCGCCGCCGCCAGCTGCTGCGTGAGCGAGCAGCGCACCAGCCTGTCGCGATGCGCGGGTGTGAGGTCCGGTTGCACTGCCAAACGCAAATCGCATGCAGGGCTTTAACGATCCGATTCAGCAGCATCCAATCTGAGAGGCAAGGGGGGGGCCAGGCCGCCCAGCTCACCGCAAGCGGGTGAGGTGGTGGAAGCGGCTTGCGAGCACGGCGGTTGTGCTGGCTGGCAGGGCACACCGCAGCGGCAGCTGCAGCTGCAGCTGCCCCTGCTGGAAGCGCGACCGCCCGCCGTCCGCCAGGTAGTCCAGCGCAGCCGCCAGCCGCGCCTCACACGGCCAGGCGCGCGCCTTGGACTCGTGCGTCAGCGCCACACGCAGCGTGACGGAGTGGGGGCACAGGCCCGCCGGCAGCGACGGCGGCGGCAGGCCGGCGCCGAAGCAGCGCGTGTCAAAGCTGATGGGTCTGGACTCCAGGACGTGCGTCATGGAGCGGCGCCAGGAGCGGCACACCAGGCGGCAGGCCAGCAGCTCCGTCCGCGTGAGCAACTGGGCCACCAGCTGCGGGGTACCAACGCGGGTTCACACACTCCGGCAGTACAGACGTGTCGCCCGGGCGAGCTAGTGCTCCGCGCAGCCCATCCTGATACTCAATTGCCTCACCTCTAGTGGCCCATCCGGTAGCGAGCTCCAGCACGGCGCCAGGGTCAAGTGTCGCTGTGCCATCGCTCGCTATTTCAACTTGCCACGAGTAACCGGTAAGGAATGTTCTGCGGAGCATTCCGTGTGCTCGTATGACGCGTAGAAACACGTGCATAATATTTTCAGACGCATGACACCGAAGTATCGCTCGCCCATGCAGTCGTGTCGCAGGCGTGCCGTCGTGTGTGGGCCGCCCGTCCATCGCTGTCTTCGCATCGAGTTCCCCACTGCCACTGCATAACCGCCGCTTAGACGCGAATCTAGTGCTTGTCTTTTGAGTGTGAAATCCTGCGTGATGTATTGCAGTCTCCACCGGGCTGACGGCAAAACCTTCTGGCTTTGAACAAGCAAGGCGGCGCCATGTTCTTGCTGATGGGTGGATGTCCGCGGCAACGGAGTCGTTACACTTTTCAATGTACACCAACAAGTCATTCTTATACACCCCGACGGGCGGATGGCGGTATCAAGCGCTGCAGCCTGCCCCCAGAGCACGACACGAGACGTGGCGGGCTACGCCGCCCCCGCCCCATGCGCGCATGTTGGCAAGCTGGCTGCGGCGCGGGCACCACCAAACTGATGCTACTGCTGTACAAGAGACGCAAGCCCCCCCCCCCGCCCAGTCGCGCCGCCATGACGCGGCAGCACGAGTCGGGTCGTTGGTCACCCCGGTAATTACAGCGGTCCGTCGACATCTCTCTGATTGGCACCCTTCACCGCCGAGCGGCAGATGGGTGCCGCCGCCTAGATGGACCGTCTACTTCTTCTGGGCGGGGGCGGGCTTGGTCGCCGGGGCCTCGAGGTGGAGGCCCTGCGGGGTGCGGGCACAGCACGGCGACGGGGGCGGGGGAGGGCGGCATCAGCAGGGAGAACATCGGGTGTCGGCGCACGCAGGCTTCTGGAAATGGCTGCTCACGCCCGTGTGCAGCTTCCAACCCTTGAGTGCCATCGCTTCCGTACGCAAACCCCTCAACATCGCGTCAACGCGGCTTCCCCCCGAGCCCAATGAAAGCGCACGCCATCACACGCCATCACCTTCCCTACCCCTTCGCCGCACTGCTCATCGCCCAGCCACCCGCCGTAGGCCGACTCGCGTGTTGCCCATCCCACGTTGCAGCCACCCATCCAATCCCGCATCCGCGTCAGCCGAGACACACACCACTCACCGCGGCCAGCCTCTCCTCGCGACGGGTGGCCTTGCGCTCGCGCGCCGCCTTGTTCTTGGCGCGGCGCGCCTCGAACTGGTCGGCGATGGTCTTCTCGCGGACCTTCTCCGCCTTCTGCTTGTGCACGGCCTCCATCAGCACGCGCTTGTTCTTGAAGACGTTACCCTTGACCTGTGGGCGAGCGATAGGCACCGAGTGGCGAGAAAGGGTGACCGCGGTCAGTCCTGCTGGTCGGCCCGTCACGAGGCGGTGCATATGCGTGGGTGCCGGTCCGGTTCACTCGGCCTGACCGATCTGGTCCAACCGGCAGCAGTCGAGCGCTGTCTCGCGAGTGCTGCGTCGCAAGGGCCGCCGGCAGACTGGCGCGGTTCACGGCGGTGCGCCCTGCGTTTCTGCTGTGGGCCGCCGCGAGGCTGCGGCTGCACCGTACAGCGCAGCTGCTGCAGCGCCCAGCCGGCAGAGCAGCCCGCGGCGCCAGTGGCTGCTGCCGTCAGCACCGACCGGCCACCGGTCGCATGCAGCACCGACAGCAGCACGCCCCCAGCAATCCCGCCAGCGGCTAATTGCTGCCTGCGAGCTGCCCCGACAGCACCGCCCCCCCAGAGTCCGTGCGCAGCTGCAGGGATGTGCTGCAATCTGCTGCAAATCTGCTGCATGACCTGCTGCTGCAGCTTCACGCCACGGTCCAGCCGCCCCTGTCGCCCGCCGCAGGGTGCCACAGCATGACTGCACCAGCCGGGCTGGTGCTGGCTGCAGCCCCAACTGCCTTCGACCCTCCGCAGCGCCAGCAGCGAGCCTGTGCGATGGTCCTGCGCCGGAAGCAGTGCCGGCCCGGCTCCTGCCGTCGCCTTGCCACGCCTTTGCTGCAGCATTGAGCCCCGTGTACGCGCCGCTGCTGCGCCGGCCTGAACACCGCTCGGGCCTGGGCCAGCTGCCCCGCCGCCGCAGCAACAGTCGGACCCCGCCGCCGCCGCAGCCCCGAGCAGCTCTGCACCTGCATGTGCGCTAGGCTGCTTGCTGGCCGCGCGCTGCAGGTGGGCGCCAGTGGGTCCAGCTGCTCCGCCGGGCCCCGCCAGTCCGCTCCGGCTGCGCCGCACGCGCAGCGCTCCGCGGCCGCTCCAACGCGCTACTGCATGCTCCTCAAGTTGCAGATCCTCCGCACCATGAAGCAGCCCCCGACTGCCCCGGACTAAGCCCCCCACCCCCGCATGGGCTCCATGCATTGCACGGTGTCACATCCCGCAGCCCGCCCCAGTCCCAGTCCCCACGGCCATCCGTTCGTTTCAAGACGCGAGTGGGGGACCCGGGCGCACCTTCATGTACAGGTCGTGGTACAGGTGCTTGTCGATCTTCTTCGAGTCGCGGTACTTCTTCAGGAGGCGGCGCAGCACACGCAGGCGGCGAATCCACATCACCTTCTCGGGCAGGCGGGCCTCGCGGGTACCGCGGCGTTTACCTGCGCGGCGGCACAGGGCATGGGGAGTGCTGGCGGTGAGGCGGCGGGGAAGCCCTGGGGTGGGCCTGGGGTGGGCCTGTTGGCGCGCGGAACCATGGTTTTGCGAACCCTCCCCGCGCTGCCGCTGCTTGCTGTGCTGAAGATCGGAGCGCCTGGGGGCTGCTGCGAAAGCTGGGCAGCCGTCGCTGCCGACCGTGGCCGGCGACGTGGCCGAAACCCCAATATCCACGAAGCGCAGCCAACCAGCCTCAAACAGTTTGCCCCCAAAATTGCCGGCATTTCATCTGTACAGCTGCATGTGGGCGTAGCCCCAAGCAGCTCGCTCTGGGATCCTCCGTGGGTACCCGAATTTGCCCCCAGCGCCCATAAATCGGAAGTCGCGCGCCGGAATGGCCCCAAGCTGGTGCAGCTCCAGGGCAGCTGCGCCCAGGCCGGCCAGAGCGCGCCAGGCCGCTCGCCATGGCACCGCGAGCGATGCTGCTCCCATACCGCGTCCGCCGGTGCTGTTTGCCGCGCTGCAGCCGCCTGCTCGTCCGCTGCGAATCTGCATTCCCCTTCGGGGACATCCAAACGCACCGTAGCCGGTGTGGCGGCCCTTGGCCTTGGCCTCCGCCGAGCGGCGAGCGCGGTCGCGGGAGTGGATGACGGGCTGCTTACGGAAGATGAGGCCGTCCTTGATGAGCTTCCGCACGTTCTGGCCTGCAATCCCAAGGCGATACGCGAGCGCTCAGGTGCGATGGCGTCGGTGCCGAAGCCCCCACTGCCGGGCAAGACCTCGCAGCCGTTATGCATACAAGCCATATTACATGCGGGAACACTGGCTGGTTCCTTGAGCGAGGGCTGCACAGCTCACCCAGCACCGATGCCGCCGCCCTGCCCTGCCGGGGAGCCGGCGGCAACCCGCTTTCCCCACCTTCCCCGCTCAGGCATTGCTACTTACGGGAGTTGGCCATCGAAATCTCGTTGACCTCATTGGGGTCCAGCCAAACCTTGCGCAGACCGCAGTTCAGAACCGAAGCGGCAAGCCGCTTCTGCAGCTTGAGGGACACCATTTTGCCCGCTCTGTTGTCAAGCGGACGACGCAAAGAAAGGGATAGTCCAGGGCCGCTCACGCCTGAAACGCTGGGGCAGAGGCTGCATGGGGCGCAAAGCGCAATTGGACTAGTTGGCTGCTCTCAACGTTGCTCCCCGCTTTAAATACCGGGCTCAGGTGGCAATTTCCCATCTTGGCTTTTAGACATCCCTAATACTGGTCGACAGAGCCCAGCGTGAAAGTTTTGCTGCCATCTTGCCACAAGAGTTGACTTCCTACTGCTTCCAAGTCCTAGCCACTCCATATTTAGGCACCGCCTGCTCATAAGAGAGGTCCAGAACGCTTGCGGCGCCCTCAACGGACTTGCCCCGCCCCATTCTCTGCCTGAAAGCGGGAGCCAATGGCGGCCAGGCTCCTGCGGGATCCTGAAGCAGACGGATGGGAACGGTCGGATATGCCCATCGTCTGCGAGACGTGCCTGGGACCCAATCCTTTCGTGCGCATGCAGCGGGTAAGTGCTTGCCAGCAGGTTTACTCGGTTCATTAGTAAGGATATAGGAGTTTTAGGGTTCGGGGTGGTGTCCTGAGGGCTTGCGCCTACCGGGCGACGTTGTGACCGGGTCATGGGTAACTCGCCGCGCAGATCGAGTTTGGCGGCACCTGCCACATCTCTGGCCGCCCCTACACGGTCTTCCGCTGGCGCCCCGGCAACGATGCTAGGTACGTGGGTTTCAGCGACGGGGCTGGCCGGCTGTGCGTAGGGCGGAGGGGCAGGGGCCGGGGCGGGGCACCACCCGGGGGCCGAGGCGGGCGGGCGACAGGGTCGTGCCACCCCGAGCGCCGCCCGGGGGCTCCTGCCACGGCTGCTGGGAGGTTACAGGGCGCAAGCTCCGCGGTCACTATTTGCTGCCACACGGCGCCGCAGCAGCCGGCTGCGGTCGCCAGCAGACGCCGGCTTCGATGTGTGAGCGGTGAGCGCGTGTGTGTGTCCACCACCCCCGCCCCACTCCCCAAAGGTACAAGAAGACCGTGATCTGCCAGGAGGTGGCCAAGGCCAAGAACGTGTGCCAGGTGTGCCTGCTGGACCTGGAGTACGGCCTGCCCGTGCAGGTGCGTGTGTGCGCGTGCGCGTGTGCGCGTGGGCAGCGGCAGGGGGGGTGGGGGGGGGCGGGGTGGCGTGTGGTGGGAGGCTGGTGGTGGAGGGAGTTGCTGTAGGTGGGCGGGTGCGGCGAGGGGGGCCCGCGCGGCCGGGACCTGGCCTTCGTTCATTGCGCGTTCACTCGGGGAGGTCCCAGGGACCTGGGACGCGCTCAGACATGCGGTGTGAGCTGTGTCCGGTTCATGGCACTCGCCGTGTCCACTCTGAACGCGCGTCAAGCACCACACCTGCACCTGCACTCGGTGCACACCTGACCCGCTCCCTCCCTCCCCACACACACACGCTCGCTCACACACGCACGCACCCGCACAGGTCCGCGACGCCGCCATGGGCGTGAAGCCGGAGGACGAGCCGCAGAGCGAGGTGGGCAAAGAGTACAAGCTGCAGATGGAGGCGGACGCGGGCAGCCTGGGCGGCGGCGGCGTGGGCGGCGCGTCCAGCAGCTACGCGGCGGGGCGGCCCAACGAGATGCTGGCCAAGCTGCAGCGCTCGCAGCCCTACTACAAGGTGCGGGCGGCGGGGGCGGGTGGTGGGGGCGGCGCGGGTGGTGGTGGGGTGGCGCGGGTCGGGGGCGGCGCTGGTCGGAGCGGCGGGTGGGGGCCGGGCAGTTGTTGGCAGTCGGCGGCAGGGGGTTGCAAAGATGGTACAAAGAAGTGTAGTGGCGTAGACAGCAGGCGTGGGTGGTGGGGCCCCTGGCACGTGGCGGCCTGGGAGGAACGGGGCTGCCAGGCGCGCCGGGGCTGTGGTTGGGAGGGCGGTGGGGGGAGCGGCAACTCGGCGGGGCACAGCGGGGCCTGACACACTGCCGATGCGAGGCGGGGGCGCAGAGGTGCTAGGCTCCGTAACTCGTGGGGGCGGGGAGGTGACCTGGAAGGTTGGCAAGAGGGCGGGTTGAGGTGCGGGTGCGCGCGTTGTGCTGCCCCATCCCCCTCACCGCATCACTCGCCCGCGCCTGCCCGCCTCCCCTCCTCCTTTGTTGCAACAACCTGTCGATACCACACGTCCACGTCTGCCACTTCCTGAACTAATCATGAATGCACCCCCCCCCATAATCATGAATGCACCCCCCCCCCCCGTTCCATACTACGCGCCACATGCGCCCGCGCTTTTCTTAGTCAACTGGGTACTGTCCAATTCACGGAGGGAATATCAGCTGCACGGAGGCACAGCGAGCTGGACCGCGGCCGCCCGGACGGCTGCTCCCATCGGTAACGTACCAAACCGAACTTCAAGACGCAGTCTTCAGTGCATCCTGTACCGCTTTTCCATATCCTTGCAACCCCCCCCCCCCCCGCCCCCCTCCCCTGCCTGCACCCCGCAGCGCAACCAAGCGCGCGTGTGCTCCTTCTTCGCCAAGGGCACGTGCACGCGCGGCGCCGAGTGCCCCTACCGCCACGAGCTGCCCGCCGCCGACCCCACGCTGGCCAACCAGTCCTACAAGGACCGCTACTACGGCACCAACGACCCCGTGGCCAACAAGATGCTCAAGCGCGTGGACGAGCTCAACAAGCTCACGCCGCCGGAGGACACGTGAGTGCCTGGCGGGGGCAGGGGCTGGCGGGGATGGGCGGGCAGGGGGCGGGCGCCTGGTATCGGTGGCCCGGGATCACGCCTGGGGTGAGGGCGCGAGGGTGGGGGGGCGTGTCGGTGGCGCCCCCGCAGGCCGCTCGACCGGGTGCCGCAGTGGCCGTGTTTGCTCGCCCAGCCGGCCGCCCGCGCACAGCGCCTCCTGCTCCTCTCCTCCTCCTCCTCCTCCTCCTCCTCCTCCTCCTCCCACTGCTGACCCACACCACTCCACACCGCCCCACTGCCCTGCCCACCTCTCCACACCGCCCACCTGCCCCACACCGCCCCACACACCTCTCCCCCCTCCTGCCGCCCCCGCAGCTCCATCACCACGCTGTACGTGGGCGGCGTGGACGCCACCATCACCGAGGACGACGTGCGCGACGCCTTCTACTCCTTCGGCGAGCTGGCCAGCGTGCGCAAGGTGCGGCAGGCGGGGGGCACTGGGGAGCTCGGGGTCGGGCGCGGGTTCAGGATCGTGATCGTGCCGGACCGGGCAGGCGGGCTGCTCGGACGCTTGCTGCCGGCATGCGAGCGGCCAACCCCAGCACTTCTCCCGTCGTGCATGATCGCCGTGCTAACGCTCCGTGCTGCTCCTGTCCTGCCCCGCCCCGCAGATGGATGTCAAGAGCTGCGCCTTCGTGACCTACACCAGCCGCAGCGCCGCGGAGAAGGCGGCGGAGGAGCTGGGCGGCAACCCGCTCATCAAGGGCGCGCGCGTCAAGCTCATGTGGGGCCGCCCGCCGCCCGCGCCCGGCGGCCGCAACGCCGCCGCCGCCGCCGACCCCATGCAGCCCTCCACCAGCGGCTTCGGCGGCGCCGCCGGCGGCGCGCCGGCGCCCGGCAGCGCGGCGTCCTACTACCCGTCCATGGACCCGTCCGCCATGGGCTCGCGCGCGCCCGGCGGCGTCGGCGGGCCGCCCGGCATGCGGCCAGGGGAAGGCGGCGGCGGCGGCGGCCCCGGGGGCATGGCGCCGCTGCGGCCAATGGGGTACGGCGCGCCGCCGGGGTACGGCGCGCCGTACATGCAGCCGCCGCCAGCGGGCGGGCCGCCGCCGCGGCCGATGGTGCCGGCCAACATGCCGCCGCCGCAGTAGTGGTGCAGCGGTCGCTGCCTGGCAGTCGTGTGTGGGCGATGGTGGGGAGGGGTCTGGACGCTGAAGCTGCTTGTGTGGCATTTGGACTGTTGACGGGTCGTGGTTGGTCACGTGTCGCATGGGTGGATGTGTTGCGGCGGCGGTGGTGCGTCGTGATGCGGCGACGCTCTCAACAACGGGGTGTGGTACGGTGACCAGTGTGTTTTGGTTGCGGTGCGTTTGTTGGTGTGCGCACATGTGTGTGAGGTGTGGAGTACAGGTTTGGCGCGGCTGTTGTGGACGTGAGAGTGTGCACGTGTGGGTGGGCGAAACGGGTAACCAGCATGAACCGGATCTCCGCGCGCTGCTTTATTAGTTGTCATGCATCAGGACAATCGGACGGCATTGGTGGACTCGAGACACGGACCTGACGCGGTGGTGCTGGCTGTATGCAGGCGATGACATGGCGTGACATAACATGACATGAACACGACATGGGCCTGACACGACAAGGAGATGTGTATGCTCCGTACTACAGGCTGGCGCGCAGATGGATCGGGCTGTGGAAGGAGAGGGAGGTGCTCCGGAACATAAATGTAAACACATGGTCGAACTTGAATGGCCGTTCAGTGCCCGGCGCGCCCGCGCACACGCAGCCAGGCGGCCTCCCGTGCCTGCTCACTTTGCAACACGTCTGCACACAATGCGCGCACGTCTGCAGGCGCAGTGCACGCGTGTACCTAGACCACCAACCAAACTCTCTCCACGCGTGTACCTAGACCACCAACCAAACTCTCTCCTCACCATCAATCAGTATTTGTTGCAAGCGTTGGTTTCGGATGCCGCGCGCCCCAATGCTCTGCTCCGCGCCTGCCCGCTAGCCGTCCCACAGCCCAGCCATCACAACCTGGTTATATCAGTGATGGGTCAGCGGCGCTCCTCCATCGCCCGTGGAGTTTACCGTCTGGACGAGGTAACATGCCGCTGCGGGAGTCTTGCTAACCGGCCTTCTCTGCGTGCTAGCGACTACCACGACACATGGTCACTCATATTCGCGTTCGCGCTTCGAAAGCACATCATCAATAGAATATCGGACAGTCCCAACGCGGACCCGCTGTCTGCTGCGGAGGTCCAAGGTGCCAAGCGCATGAAGCCACGCCGCGAATCCCCATACGGCATGCAACCCGTGAAGTCCCCCCCCCCCTCCCCCGCCAGCACGCTGCGCGGTCGACTCCTGCAGTCCCGAACCCTATCTGCGCTCAATGAGCTATTAATATGCCGCCACCGCCGCCACAAGCGGTCATCCTGCTGCTACGTATCAGTACCACATCGCACCAACACAACAGACGTAGCTCAAAACTGCCTTCGCCCCTTCCCCTAATGCATCAGCGCAGCTCACACATCACTGCCACACGCCACTGCCGCGACCGCCGCCGTGACCACAGCTCAAGACCCAAACCAAGCTGCTCAGCTGATTTCGACCAGCCCAAACCTAAGATGCCTCCCCAAAGCAGCTCCCACAAGCGCCTGCACCTGTCTGTCTTGGATGATCTAATCTGGGATTTGGAATCAATAATACCACACACACCACCACCACAGCCTCCTCAGGAGAAGAAGTAGGTCGAGTCGCGCACCACGTTCAGGTCCAGCTGCCCCGGCGCCGGCACGGGCGGCAGCGCCAGGCTGGCGGCGGTGTAGTCGGGGTTGCGCAGCAGCTCGCGGCGCAGCTCGTGCAGCAGCGGCCGCTCGTGCAGCTGGATGAAGGTGTCGCTTTGTGTGGAGCGGGGGGGCGGGGGCGGGGGGGGGGAGCTGGTGGGTGAGGTGGGTGGGGGCGTCAATAACACCCCTATGCATATGTTTAGGAGGGGGATGGGCCCGGGTTAGAGGCCGGGTGGGGCCGGGTGGCGTGGACCAGAATGGCAGTTAGGTGGGCGTGTCATGGGTCCCACAGTTCAGCTGCATGGGTGCGGGGCTTGGGCGCGTGTGCGGCCGCGGCTCCACTTTGACCATACACACACCCTAACACACTGGCAAGACATTGCACGATGAGTTGCACATACGTTATCCTCACCCTCCTGCCCCTACCCCTCCCCTTATCATTCCCCCTCCCCTTGCCCACCCCCGCACCCACCGTATGGCCCTGTTCATGTCGTCCACATTGGCCGCGTGTGTCCAGTAGCTGTCGTGCACGGCCGCGAAGCACGCGCCCGCCTCGCGCACCACCCGCGCCGTCATCATCATGTGGGCGCCGTCCAGGCTGCGGCGGGCGGCGCGGGGGACACACACGGGGCCGTGGGTGCGTGAAGGGGCGGTCAGGCAATCGTGCGTCAGTGCATGGTGCCACGTGCGATGGCGCGGTGGGGTTTGTGGTGGGGGTCGTGTTGCGGTCATAGGCTGCGCACCCCACCCTACCCGACCCCACCCGACTGCCCGCTGCCTCCTCCCCCGCCAGCCCCGCAGCCGCCACCGCGCCTCTCCCGCCCACCAGTGCACGTAGTTGGGCGGGAAGCCGGAGCACTGCTTGCGCACGTCCAGCGGCGACACCGCGTCGCGCGAGTTGTCGCGGATGTTGAAGTTCTGCGGGCGAGCGGCAGAGCCGGGGGAGGACTCACAATGCGGCCAGCACCGATGTGCACAGGAGCACACACCCCAACACGCACGCCCACACCGCACCAGCCGTGAGGCCACACCACCGCACCCTGCTACCCCCACAACCCTACCACCCACAAC
This sequence comes from Chlamydomonas incerta, assembly GCA_016834605.1. Lineage (NCBI taxonomy): Eukaryota > Viridiplantae > Chlorophyta > Chlorophyceae > Chlamydomonadales > Chlamydomonadaceae > Chlamydomonas > Chlamydomonas incerta. The sequence goes on along the minus strand of JAEHOC010000051.1, from coordinate 360,618 downwards.
CCTGCCACCCACACCCCACCGCCACCCCACCGCCACCCCCCGCAGACGGCCGCGCACCTGCAGCGAGGTGCGCACCACCAGCGAGGGCACCTTGCGGTAGGGCTGCTCCACCGGGAAGCCCAGCGGGCTGGTCCACACCACCGGGGCGCCCGCGGACACCGCGTACTGCCGTGGAAGGAGCGGGGAGGAGCGGGCGAGGGAGGAGGGGGCGGGGAGGGCAGCCGTCAGTGTGAATGTGAAGGTTTTGTTGCGAATCAAGGGGCGGGTGGGCGGGTCGGGGTGAACACCAGACCAAGCTGAGCCAAACTATAACTACGGTGGGCGGAGGCCAGGCGGATGCAGTGCTGACGGGTCATGAGCCAGGCGCAGGCTGCATGGGTGGGTTCCACTCCTGCTTCCCGCCCAGCCCCGGCGCCACAACCCCCTCCCCCCACTCCTCCCCCTCCGCCGCCTCCGCACCTTGGCGCAGCTCTCCAGCCAGGAGCGCACTCGCACCGCCGGCCCGAACACGTCGGCCATGGACTCAAACACGATGTTGGCCAGGTAGGTGGCCACCTGCGGGCGGGGCGGAACACACACACACACATGTGCACACGTTGTGTGCACCCTCATCTCCACACATGGTCCCCGCCCCAAGCACTCCTCCACCCTCCAGCGCTCCCAACCCCCACATGCGCCCCCGCCACCCCCCCTCCCGCCGCAGCCCCCCACCTTGCGCCGCTCGCGCGGGTTGCCCCAGCCTCGCTCCTCCAGGCGGCTCTCTATCTGGTCGCGCGCGCCTATGAAGGTGACGCCGTACACGTAGGTCATCACGCTCTGCTTCACCAACTTGCGGTCCACGCTGCCGTGGATCTGCGCGGGTTGGGGGGGAGGGCAGGGGGTTCCAGTCATGGCGAGGGAGGCGGTGGTGCGTGACGTTGGATGTGGAGCCCGCAACCGGAGCCAGTTCCCCGCTCTCCGAGTCCCCACCAACGCACACGCGCGCGACAGGTGTACCTGCGCCCGCCTGTTCGTGTGTGCGCCCCACCCCGACCCCCGAACCCTCGAAACCCAACCCGACCCACCTTGGCAGCCTCCGAGCGGCCCTGCGCCCTCGCGCGCTCCACTCGCTCCGCCACCGCGTCCGCCACCGCCTGGCGCCAACGCGGCGTGGGGCGCGGCAAGTGAGGTACACACGAACAAACCGGGCGGCACAGGGTGCGAACGCACAATCGAAGCTTCCTCAGGAACATGGCCGCAGCCGTGTGACATTCACTACACACAACCGCTCACAAGCGGCCGCCCCCCCACCCCACCCCACCCCACCCCCAGCGCACCCCACCTGGTATACGTCCTGCGGCCGGTCCGCGGGCACCAGGTTGACGGCCGCGCCGCCGCGCAGGTCGCGGCCCAGCGCCGCGTAGTGCTGCAGCCCGTTGCAGGTGCCGTCCTGGAGGACAGGAGTTGCAAGGAAAGGTACGCAAATTGTAGCAGGGTAGAGAGGGCGGGGGTGATGGTGACAAACGGTAGGCAACTTGCAGGCGGTGCGCAGCGGTCCAGCGCATATTGTCGGTGTAACGGTATGGGGCTGAACTTGAAGCGATCACAAGAATGTGTCCGGCCGCACGTGAGCGTGTGTGCGGCGCCCATACACGTCCCACCCGGACCTACGCATCTATCTGACACGCATTCGTGTACATTCACGCGCACAGCCACGTCCGGCCGCACGCACCTGGTTGACGGGCTGGTGGCTGATGAAGGCGCTGGGGTTGGCGCCGCCGCTGAACTCGAGCGCGTCCGCCACCTCGAAGCAGGTCGCCAGCATCTGCGCGCGTGTGGGCGCATGTGCGTGTGCGAGTGTGCGAGTGCGTGTGCATGTGTGGGCGTGAGTGGCTCGAGGGCCCAATCGGGCGATGGCCGCCTGACCGCCGCCCCCGGGACTTATCGGGGTTCTCCACCACGTCGCATATTCGGCCCCGCGCTCCTCCTCGCTCCTATCCATATGCACTGACGCACACGCATTGGTTTGGTTTGGTTGGATTTAGCTTGGGATGGTATTCACAACCCCCCTCCCCCGCCCCCGCCCCTCCTGCTCCGCCTGCTCCGCGCCCACCTGCCACGGCTTCTCCGCGCGCTGCCACCAGCTGCCGCCGGCCTCCAGCGGCGCCGCAGCCACCGCGCGCACCGCCGGCAGCTGCTGCCGCGCCCACTCCAGCCGCTCCGACAGCGACCGCTTGTCCACGCCCTGGCCCCACAGGTTGGCCACCTGCGTGCACGTGCACGTGTGCGCATATGCGCATGTGTTCAAGAAACGGAGCCCGACCAGAAGGCGCCGGAGCCGCTGACGGCTACCAACTGTGTGGCACCGTCGTGTGTGCGGCGACCGTCACCGCGGTCCGCCACACGTCCGGAAGCAGCCAAGCTTCCGCCTCTCCCGTCCTTCCGCCGGCGTTCCCCCTTCCCCCTCTATGTACCATCTCTTTGCAACCCGACCCAGCCGCCCCACCCCCACCTGTATGAGCAGCCAGTCCAGGCCGCGCTCGCCCAGCGGCCGGCCCACCCCGAACTGCAGCAGGCCGCGAGTGGCGTCGTCGCCCAGGTGGTGCAGGTGCGGGTGCAGCGGGTAGGCGCGGCCGCTGCGGGGTGGGGGGGGGTTGCAAAGATGGTATATAGAAGCGTAGTGGCGCAGGCAGCAGGTGTGGAGGCGTTCGTACCGATGACCGATGGTGCGTCCGCTTGTCCAGCGCCAGAGCCCGCCGCGGCGTCCCCGTTGTAGTTGGCTAAAACTAAATCTAAAGCTAACGTGGTAAGGACTCAGTGAGATAGTAGTGAAGCGCGTGTGCGCGTGAAGTGCTGCTCGAAAGAACTTTGTGTTTGTTATCGTGTCCGAAAGTCTCGTGCTTGTGCCGTGAACGTTTGAGGCTGCACGCCTTTCCTAAACCCGTGGACTCACCTACGCGCACAGGCGCGCAGACGCCACGCAGGGACCGGCCGCACATGCAAAGCAACGCGAGGAAGCAGGCGCGGTTAGGCGTGGCGCGCACAGGAACACAGACCCCAGACAACACCCCATGCAAAGTGCTCCTAATATTATGGCTAATAAGGCAGGTTAAAGGCTGGCCGGACGCGGGCGCAGGGTAGTAGGGGCACGGCGATGCATGGGCACACAGATGCAAAGGGGAGCAGGTGGGGTGCGAGGCTAGGGGCGTGGCGGGGCTCCGCGGAGCTCCCACCACCACGCCACCGCCGGGGGCAGAGCATGCGAGCCCCCAGACGGCGTGTGGGGTGGGTCAGGCAAGCACGCGGGGCGGGGGCGGGGGCGGCTCAGGGCGACAGAGAGTAGCAAAGTACTCAGCGATGCGTGCGTACAGGTTAAGCCCGGTGCGCCGTTGGAGCCCAAAGAGTTGCGGCCAGCGATCCACTTGGTCCTGCAGCTTTTGGGATAGCTGACGGCAGGGGTAGCGTTGACGGGACAGGGCATACATGACCAGGGCAACTTCGGTGATAAAGTTTTCTGGGTCCAGGATAAGACGTTGCAGGCGCCGAAACTGGCTGATGAAGATGTTTCGTTTAGTACTTTCGTTGACGCACGAGGTGATATGCACGAACCGCGTGAGGCGGACCTGCGCAAACGCAGTTTGGCACCGTTTATCATACAGGCGGGTAGTAAAGGCAGCGAAACCCCCGCGGTTTTGGCTGACCAACAGGATATCCAGGAAGGGGAGTTGCCCGGCAGGCACGTCATGGTGTTGCGCGGGAATTTGCAGCACGTCAGGGTAAATCCCGCATAAACCATAGAACAGGGCATCTGGGCGCATGAACAGGAGGTTTGCCAGCCAGGCGTTTCGCAGGGCACCAAGGTCATCAAGGAAACGTTTGGTCCAGGTGAAAGCTGTAAGGATTTGCCGCTGCTGCCACTCGAGTTGGGTGATGGGGCCGCGCGTGGGGTACTGCCGCAGGAACTGGTACTCATACCACGCCAGGAACAGGTTTGCAATGAAGGGAGCGAGTGGGATGCCCATCGGGATGCCGCACAGCTGCAGGACTGCCAAGGGGCCAAACCGAAAAGATGGTACATAGAAGTGTAGTGGCGTAGACAGCAGGCGTGGAGGGTTGGGAAAGCGGAGCAGCGGCGCGCATTGCAGACATGCGTGATACCGCACACGCCCAATGCCCGTTCCCGGCACCCGGGCGCACAGCAGCCCAACAATAACCGCACACCCCCCGCCGCGCCGCCGCACCGGAAGTCCACGTGGTGGGGCTGGTAGAACAGGACGGGCCGCCCGCTGCCCGGAGCCGCGCCAGCCAGCAGCTGCCCGCCGCCGGCGGCGCCGCCAGCCGCCGCCGCCGCCGCCGCCGCCGCGTCGCGGCCCGAGCCGCCGCTGCTCCAGTTGGCAGCTGTGGGTACGTCGGTGCCGTACAGTTCATACACGCCGGCGCCCAGGTCGTACCGCCCAGTGTACTGCCGCGCCACCTCCAGGCGGTACCGCAGCGCGCAGCGCTGCCCCGACTCGTTGCGGTTGTGCATTCGCACCGCCTGCGCGGCAGGGGGGTGGCGGGGGCGGCAGGGGCAGCAGCAGGGGCGGCACAACAAAACGTGAGCGTGGGCGTACGCGGGTGCGCGACACAGTCTCGGGCAGCCAACCGGCTGCTGTCAGCCGCAACTCTTCGGTCGGGGTCTATGCCGCTGCGAACCCACCCGCTGGACGCACACGCACGCGCGCACACACTCTTGTTGTCGTTTTGCCTTGCTGTTGGTTCTTCCTGGCTTGTATCTAACACACAAGTCACGCACAATCCGCCGCCCGCCCGCCCCCCTTTACTTTCCGCCGATACGCCTCGGCCCTTTCACTGTGCCCCGCCCTTTCGAACCTCGCCGTTCCCCGTAACCGCATGTCGCTCTTCTGGCCCGGCGCTTGCTGCCTGGCGCCGGGGTCATCTTCCTGGTCGCCAGGTAAGTCGTGTGTTTTGCATTTGCGTGTTTGCGTGTCTGTTTCTGCTGTGCGCGAGCCGAGCCTGGGTGGCATTTCGTCGACGGCGCGCCGACCTCGCCCTGTCTACACTCTACACCCCGAAACGCAAGAGTATACCGTCAACCTGTATTGCCGCAAACTGCACCTGCCTGTCCCTTGTCTAGTTTCGCTTGGGTTTAGATTGGGCTGGTGTTTACAACCCCCCCCCCCCCGCCCTCACTCACGTCGCACTGGCGCTGGTACGCCTCCTCCTCCGCCTCGCCCATGCGGCCGGCGCCCACCAGCAGCTGCCCGCCGCGCCGCCCCTCGCGCTGCAGGCGCATGTAGGGCGTGCCGCACTGGGCGGGCGTGTCGGCGCCCAGCAGCGGCTGCGGGGTGGTGGGGCGAGGGTGGGAGTAATCATTTCCCAATTCCATGGTTGGAAAAGCGGTACACAGGATACACTGGGGGTGGGGGTTGCAAGGCTGGCGAACGACGCGAAGCGGGCACCACGAGCCGCAGATGCAGCCGTGGTGCTGACCGGCCGGCCGCCGTGTGCCTCGTCACGCGTCATCATCCCAACTGCCAAGCCCAGCCACGTCGGACAAACCCGACAGGCACACGATGACGACACGGCGATCGGGTTCCGTACGGCCGCGGGTTCAAGGGTTCAGGTCCCAGGCGCGGCGAGTGGGCTCCGGGGACGGAGCACACGTGGCGCCGGGCGCCCCGCAGGACGTGTCGGGTCCGGGTGTCGGGGGCTCACCTTCCACACCGCGTTGAGGGAGGTTGTGAAGCGCGGCGGCAGCTCCTGCTGCTGGCTCTGCGGCAGGCCCAGCCGCCCGCCGCCTGCAGGGCCAGGCACCAGGCGTCAGGCGCGTCAGGCGCGGCAGTGGCGGAGCCAGGAGGAACCGGGCGGAGCCAGGGGACAGAGCCGACCTCCCCGCGCTCCCTTGCAGCAAGCCGGCCAGCACGGCGCACCCCACCCCCCACCCCCCCACCCCGCCCCCACCCCCCACGCACCCTGCCGCTGCACCGCCTCCATCACGTCCAGCAGCCGCGCGTTGATGCGCCAGGGCACGTTGCCCAGCACCGTCAGCGCCTCGTACAGAGGGGCCATGGCGCCGGCGGCGTGCGCGGACGACAGCCGCTGCATCACCTGGGCGGGCGGGGGCAGTGGGCGGCGAGGTTGGGGGCAGTGGGTGGGCGCAAGCACTCGAGAGAAGGTACAGCTCGTGTGTTAGGCAACAACAAAGACTGTGCGTGCGGTGCAGCAAAACAGCTCGTGTGTTAGAGAGCACAAGGAGAAACGACAACAACAGCTCGTGTGTGTGGCAAATGCATTCACAGCCCCCCTCCCACCGTCACATGGACCGCGTTCCCCCCAGGCCCCAGCCCCCCCTCCCCCTTGCACCCCCCCCCCCCACCCCGCCCTCACCGAGGGGCTGTACTGCGTCTTCATGACAGGCACCGTCTGGCTGAGGAAGCCGCCCGCCCGCGGCGCGCACCAGGGCCGCGGCTCCACCACCATGGGCATGAAGCGCGGCTGCAGCAGCCGCTGGAGCTGCGGGCGGGGTTTGCAAGGATGGTACATAGAAGGTTAGCAGTGTAGGGGTGGGGCAGAGGCGTGGGCGTGTGGGCGTGTATGTTAACAGAGCATTGTGGCTGCGAGGGCATAGCCGTCGATGTGAGGGGGGATGGGGCTGGATGGGGCGCAGCAGGAGCGGTGTGGTGACTGTTCGGCTGGTAGCTGCAACCCCTCACACCCCCATCCTCATCCTCATCCTCACCGCTGTGTCGCCCTCCAGCTGCCGCAGCACCTGTTGTGTGTGTGGAGGAAGGGGCAAGGGGAGGGCGCAAGCGAGCGTGTGGGGCAGGCAGCACAGGTCGGCACAGCGGCGCGGCGTGCGGCTGCTTGGACGCGACGCAGACGTGACGGCTGGTGGTGCACGACTGCAAAGCCCAGCTTTGCTTTCCAGCTTGCCTCGCCACGGATCCTGGTCTGCCTCGCCCCCTCCACGTTTTGCACAAACCCGTCCACATGGACGGCTAGCCCCCGCCCCTGCCGCCCCTCGACCCATCCCTCGACCCACCTACCCACACCTCCCGCCCCACCGCCCCGCCCCACCTGCGGGTGCAGCACCACCAGCCCCGGCGTCTGGAAGCCGCTGCGGCCGAAGGTGGCCGCGGCGCCGGTGCTGTGCCGCAGCGCCGGCTCCATCACACGGCGCGGGGCCGCCCTGCCGGCGCCCTCCACCTCCGCCTCATCTCCCGCCTCCTCCACCTCCGCCTCCTCCACCTCCACCTCCACCTCGAGCAGCCGCAGCATGAGGTCGAGCAGGTAGGCGCCAACCTGCACCGCACCACCACCGGGGTGCGGCCGCACGGGGCGAAGCGGGGGCGGAGCGGCTGTAAGCAGATGGTCCGCCGGCGCCCCAGCCCCTGCCCCCTCCGTCCCACACCAGCATCCCGCACGTCGCGCCACCCCGCTTACCCAAGCGCCTACCGCTACTCCACCCAACCTTGCAACCCCCACCCCATGCCCCACCAACCTCCCTCACACACACACACACACACACACACACACACACACGCCCCCCCACACACAGTCTGCGTGTTTCCCCCTCTCGTGTTATCTAACACACGCCCCCCCCCCATGCTCACTGGCACGCCTGCTGTCTACGCCACTGCACGTCTATGTACCATAGTTGCAACCCCCACCCCCACCCCCGCCGCACCTTGATGCGTGTGGCCTGCTCCCATTCCGCCGGCCGCCGCGCCTTGTGGCTGGCCTGCAGCACCTGCTTCAGCACTCGGCCGCGCAGGTACTGCATGGCGTCGCTCAGAGACGCCTCCGCAGCCGCAGCCGCCGCATCAGCAGCAGCACCCGCGCCCGCGCCCGCGCCCGCGCCCGCGCCCGCGCCCGCGCCCGCGCCCGCGCCCGCGCCGGCCGAGGCTGCTGCCGCCGGCCCCTGCTGCGCCGCCAGCTCCCCCTCCATCACCGCGTCTAGGTCCAATGTCTGGACGGCAGCCGCGGCTGACGCAGGCGAGGCGGCGCCGGCGGCGGGCCCGCCGGCAGCGGCCTTCTTGGGCCGCCCTCGCGGCTTGCGGGTGCTGCCGTCGGCGTCGGCCGCTGGCGCCTCCGCCCCCGCGTGCAACATCTCTTCCGCCGCCCTGAGCTGCACGCGCGCCGTCCTCAGCGCCACCTGAAGAGTCGCTTGCTGGGCCTGCAGCTTCGCGGCCCGCGCCCCCGCCCCGCCGCCGCCGCCACTGTCGCCGTCGCCGTCAAGCGCGCCCTTCACCCCCGCGTCCGCCTCCGCCACCGCCTCCGCCCCCACCTCCGCCGCCGCCTCCGCCGCCGCCGCGCCCAGCTCCAGCTGCACCCGGTCGGCCGCCTGCTGCAGCGCCGCCTGCCAGGCGCGGGCTATGGCCAGGCGCTCGGCGGCGGTCCGCGCGCCCGCCAGCGCCGCGAACAGCGCGCCGTCCAGCTCCTCGCGCGCCACGCGCCGCCCGATGCGCCCCATCACAGCCGCCAGCTGCTCCTGCGCGGGCGCGGCGGCGGCAGCAGCAGCGGGCGCCGGCAGCGCGCATTGCGCAAGCGCACCGGTGTGTGTTAGACAGAGCATACGGGAAAACGACAAGAGGCAAGAGACTGTGCGTGCGGCACCTGTGTGTGTGTCCGGGTGATAGGTGAAGCGCACGAGCGGTCAACGCGCACACACGGGGTACGACACGCGGTTGACATTGACACTGACATGCGACCGCATGCCACCCCAGGATTAGATTGGGCTGGTGCCTGCAACCCCTTCTGCACCCCCGGCCCCATGGCATGCCGCCCAGCGGCCGCACCTGCGTGCTGTGGCCCAGCACCGCCGCCCGCTGCGACAGGTCTGCGGCCGCGCCCACGCCGCGGCCCTTGAGCGGCTGCGCGCGGCGCCGCGCGGCGGCCGTGGTGCCGTCATTCAGCAGCTGCGCGCAACGGCAACGCAACACACGATGCCGGGTGGGCGGGTCGGCGGTTGCATCAGCAGGTGCAGGCTCCGATATGCGCGGATAGGGCTGGATAGCACATGCAGCATCACTCCTGCGGCCGGTGTGACCCACCAACCAACGCGATCCCCGTTACGCGACCCACCTGCCCCTCCGCCGCCGCCGGCTGCAGCGCCGCCGCCGCCAGCTGCAGCGCCTCCAGCTCCGCCCGCGCCGCGCGCACCTTGGCGGCCGCCTGGTGGGCAGGTCGGGTGGGCGGGAGGGGGCCAGGGGCCAGGGGCCGGGGAGGGAGGCGGTCACCAAAGGCATCAGCGGCCACCACACACGCGGTGCATGGGATCGATGGGCTGGCTTGGGGGTTGCAAGGATGTTTGGAAAAGCCAGGGGGTGGAGCGCAGCACCAAAGGCGGCGCAAGCAAGCGAGCACGTGGCTCACTACACGCACATAAACACATAAACGCATGTCGCACATGCACCCTGCATCGGCCTCATACGGTGGCAGCGACGGCGGCCCCTTGTCGGGCTGCCCCTCCCTGTTGGCGTGACCCCGCAGCCCCGCAGCCGCGGTCGCCTCGCAAACGATTACACACCTCCGACACCAGCGGGTCCATCTCAGCGGCATCTCCGCCGCCGGCGCCCTTGCCGCCCGCCGCCGCCGCCGCGTCCTCCAGCCCCTCCTCTAGCGCCGCCTCCTCGCTCGCGCCCGCCGCCGCGCCGTGTCGTGTCGTGGCCTTGAGCTCCTGCTTGGCCGCGGCCAGCGCCCGCCGCTTCTCATGCACCAGAGCGCACACCTGGTGGGCGAGGTGGCGGTGGCGGTTGTGGTGGTTGTGGTTGTGGTTGTGGTTGTGGTTGGCGACTGGCGAGGCTTTTGGGATGCGAACGCGGTGTGCTTGAGCAATGTGTGCGCGCTGCACACAACTCGCGGGCGTCGTATGGCATGCTGGGTGCCCACTGTGTGCCTGGGATTTTCCGGTTGTTCGCCACGCATCCGCACAGCCCCCGCCCCGCCCTCCCGCCCCGCCCCCCTGTCGCACCTCCATGTACGTGACCATGTCCATCACGCGGCGCCCCAGCGCGTCCGCCACGTGCACCGACAGCGCCACGCCGCGCGGCATGTCGCTCTCGCCGCCGCCCGTGTCGCTCAGCACCAGGCTGTTCAGCATGCCTGCGGGGCCGGGCCCCCGGCACGTGTGCGTGCATGCGTGTGGGCGTGCGCGTGCGAGTGTGCGCGCGTGTGTTGGGGAACACAAACGGAGCCAAGCCCTCCAAACCGTGTGTGTATATGTGCGCGCACCGTGTGTGTGCATGTGCGTCAGCGTGCGGTACCCTAGCGGCCCCGACCCGCCTCCACCGCGCCAGCCGCACGGCGCTACCACACCCGACGCCTCCGCCTGGCACACCCACCTGACACGGCCGCCCGCGCCAGCAGCTCCGGCGGCACCGACTTGACCAGCGGCACCCACTCCGCCAGCTCGCGCAGAGGCGGCGGCGGCAGCGCCGCCACCGCCGCCCACGCCGCCGCCGAGGCGCCTCCCGCGTCTGCGCCTGCGCCTGCGCCGGCCGGCGACGCCGGGTCGACAGATGCCGGTGTCGACGGCCCCGCTGGCCCCGACTCAGATGCGTCCGCCTCCGCCGCTTTGGCGCCACCAGTGCCGCCGCCGCCGCCGCCGCCGCCGCCGCCGCCGCCGCCGCTGCCCATCATCCGCAGCGCCCGGTCCAGCGGGATGAAGCTCTTGCCCTTGCTGGCGCTGCCGCTGCCCTTGCCGTGCCCGGCGGTATCGGCGCGGGACTTTTGTGGCCGGGACGGGTCTTGCAGGGCGGCGAACTGGTGGCGGGGGTTTGTTAGGGAGGGGGCCCGGCGCAGACAATACTCACACGGAGGCGTGCCGCAAGTGAGACACACATAGTCACATACAAACTCACATGCACGTGCACACACCACAGCAACCTCTCTGGGCGGGCCTCCCTTTCCTTTCCTGCCGTGTTTCCAGCACACACGCTGCCCCGCTCCCGCTCCCACTCCCACTCTGCCCGCACCAGCGCCGCGCCGCGCCGCACCTGGCTGAACCGCGCCTGCAGCGCCGCCGTCATGCGCGGCAGCCACACGTCCGTCAGCCGCCGCACGGGGAGCGCCGACTCCACCGCGCCGCGCGCCACCAGCGCCTCCACCTCGCGCCGGTACTGCTCCACAGCCAGGTTCCTGGCGGCGGCGGCGGCGGACGGGAGACGGGGTGCATGTGTGGCCTTGCCCCGCGCGCAGAGAGCGCCAAAGCGCACGGCCACCCAAGCAAGCAAAGCCCGCTCCCCATGACTCGTCTCCCTGCCCTACTGCCGCTCGCGCGCATCCGCTTCGCCAGGCGCCGTTTGCAGCCCTCTTCCCCACCCCCTTCTGCCATTTCACCCACACACCGGACCTCCCCCCACCGCCTGTCCCTCTTCCCCATATGCACGGGTTTATTCCAGCTTGAGCTGGTGTTCACTACCCTGCCCCCAGCCCGCCCGCCCCGCACCCGCGCCCCCGCCCCCCCCTCGTTTCTGGTTTCTGGAATGAACTCCCCCCCCCGCCCCCGCTCCCCCAGCCGCACCTGCATCGCGCCTCCAGGTTGAGCTGCAGCCGGAACTCGTCCAGCGAGGGCGGCGGCAGGCCGGGCGTGCGCGCCGGCGCGCCCATCACCTCCTCCACGTGCGCCGCGTGCCACTCGCCCAGCCGCCCCACGAACAGCGAGTTGCCCGGCTGCACGCCGTCCGCGTCGCCCAGCGCCACGTAGCGCGGGTCCGACTCGGGCGGCGGCACCGGGCTCAGCAGCCCGCTACTGCCGAAGCTGGGGCTTGGGCTGATACTGCCGCTGCTACTGCTGCTGCCGAAAGCTGCAGGCTGCTCCCCGGCGGCCGGCCGAGCCGCGGCCTCCGCCGCCGCCGCGGCGCGCTCCGCCGCCGCCTCCGCCGCCGTCGCCGCCACCGCCGCCGCCGCCTCGGCTTTGGCAACCTTGCTGGGCCTGCCGACGGAGCGCTTGCCGGCGGCGGCGCCAATGGCCACATCCACCGCCGGTCCGAGGTCCTCACTTGCCGCCGCCGCCGCCGCCGCCGGTGACGTGCTGCGCCGCCGCCGCTGCCCCGCCGCGGACGTGGCACCCGAGCTCCCAGCCCCGTCGGCCGCCTCGGTGGCCGCCCCAGATGCCGCCGCCGCCGCCGCGCCGTCCTGCGCCCCGTCCAGCCCCAGCTTGCGCCCCGCGGACTTCGCGCGCCTGGCCCGGGCTGGCTTGGGCAGGCTCTCCTCCCCGACCACCGCCTGCAGCGCCGCCCGAAATGCCGGGGACCGGATGGAGCCCGCCGCCGCCATCACCTCGCGTAGCAGCGCCTCCGCGGCCGGCGGCACCGCCGCGGACGGCACGGCCTGCGGCGGAGCCGCCGTCGCACCCCCTGGCCCCGCTGCCCCTGCCGGCGCCGGCGGCGGCCGCTGTGTCCCGCTGCCGCCGCTGCCGGCTGGCGCGGCGCTGGCGGCCGCCAGGGGCCGTGGCGTCCTGGATGCGGCCGCCGCGGTCGCCAGCTCCTCCACCAGCCCCTGCGGCCCGCCCCGCCGCACGGCCGCACCGGCAGCGCCCTGCAGCGCACGCGACAGCGGGCCGCCACTGCCGCCGCCGCCGCCGCCGCCACCGCCGCCGCCGCCGCCGCCGCCGCTGACTGCCGCCAGGGCCTCCGACAGCTGAGGGTCGGCGGCGGCGCTGAGCGCGTCGCGGGACGCATTCATCCCGCCGCCGCCGCCGCCACCGCCTCCTCTGCCCTCGCCGCCCTCCACCTCTTCGCCGCGGCGCCACGCGACGGCGGCATGGCTGCCGGCGGCGAACGCCGCGCGCGCCACCACAGCCCGGCCCACCGCTGCTGCCGCTCCTGCCGCTCCTGCTCCTCCTGCCGCTGCAGCTGCTGCTGTTAGGGCTCCGACGCCGCCGGCCGCGGGCAGCAACCCCAGCGCCTGCAGCAGCGATGCCCGGCCGCCTCCTGCGGATAGGGACAGGCGCTGGGTGCCGGCCGCGCCTGGCGGCTGAGTCCGGAAGGTCCGGCGCCCCTCCGGCCACAGCAGGCCCCGTGCGCGCCCATTGCAGCCGCTGGCCGAGGGCCTTGCCGCGACCCCGGCGCCGCAGGCGCCGAGGCCGCCGCCCGCCCCGCTCGCCAGGCTGCTGCCGCGGCCGCTGGTAGCGGCGGCGGCGGCAGCGGCGGCGGCGCGGCCACACGTCTGGCTCTCGCTGAGGATGGGCGGCGGTGTGGGGATGCTGACACCGGCGGCGGCGGCACGCCCCTGCGTCTCTGCCGCCGCCGCCGCGGTGGCGACGCGGGGTGCCGACGCCGCCTGCACCGCGCCGCTGCCGCTGCCGCTGTTCCCGGGTGGGCCCACATGGCTAGCACCGCCTGAGGTAGCTGCGGCTCCGGTAGCTGCGCGAGGCGCCAGGCGGGCCGGCCAGGCGCCGTGCAAGCCCTGCTGCGGCGCGTCCACGTCGAGCTGGTCACGGGCGCGTGGGCCCGGTGGCACTTCCTCGACCAGGCGCTGATCGGGGCCGCTGCCGCTAGCACCCGCGGACGCTCCAGGCGCCTCTCCAGCGCCACCGTGACCAGCGCCACCGCGCGCAAAGCGAGCGAGCAAAGCCGCCACATCATGAGCATCCGCTTGAATAGCGCATGACCCAAGTGCCGAGCCAGATTTTGCGATCAGTCTGGTAGCAGCAGAAAGTGATGGTGACGCTGCTGCGCCAGCATTTGCAGCAGCGACAGAAAGTAAAGATGATGGCGCGCACGCAGCAAACGCCGAGGCTATGTTTGACATTCTACAATCTTTCTACTCCATAGTGAGGCGACCTTGATAAATATATCAGCATCAGAGGCCGTCGCTAGAATGACGTGAAGAAGCTTGTGTCAATCCAGCCTTCTACTGCGTATCGGTTTGCTTGATGCACTTACACGTATAGCGCATAACAATTACAAAGTGAGGCACTGGATTAACGCTGGACGGGGCAGTGTAGCCGAATCGTCGCGGTTCCCTGCGGCTGCACCTTAAACAAACGCGGTAACCAGCAATATTTCAGTGACGAGCATCAATAAATACCTACTGTTGCGCATGTAAGGCGCGCTCAGCCAGTCTACATCGCGATGGCTGATGGCGTAGACGACCTCTTCGGCCAGGCGCTGAGCGCGGAGGAGACGAGCATTGAGCAAGGGAGAGTCGACGGAGTCAGGTGGGTGAGGGCGGGGCCCTGGTCTGATGTTGGGGCGCCGGGGCGCGAGGCCCCGCGCCGCCCCGTCAACTCTGCTGACGCCGCACCTCTCGCGCGCAGGGACGGCTTGGTTGCGGGACTGGCGGAGGGAAGGGAGCTAGGAGTTCAAAAGGGCTACGAGATAGGTGAGGCGCTCCGTGCCGAGGGAGGACGTGGACAGGCTGCTGCTGTGTAGCGCGGTAGGCGGGGGCAGACGCATGGACCCCACTCACAACACAACACCATGCCACGTGGCGCCGGCGGGCTGGATATCCTGCGCAGCCTCTGCAATGTGTTGGGCTATTTGAAGGACCCCATACTCTGCACTTGTACGGCTGCAGGCCAGGAGGTGGGCTTCTATGTCGGCTGCGTGCGCATGTGGCGGACGCTCCAGGTGCGCGGGTGGGCGCGTAGCTATGGGTGCGCGGTGGGCGGTGGGCGGTGGGTGGCAGCCAACAGCTCTAGGCGGCGGCAGCGGCAGCACCATCGGGTTGTACCAGGGCAACGCAACATGCCACGTGATTATGCCAGGCTGCGTATTTGGATTCATTGATGTTATGGGCGAATGGGCGATGCACGCAGGCCCAGGACCCGGCGCTTGTGCCGGAGCGCCAGGAGCGGGGCCTGGCCGCTCTGGAGGAGCAGCTGCGGACATTCCCGCTGACCGACCCCCAGGTGTGCGGCAGACCGACGGATCGGTCGCACAGCGCATCGCCTGTCTCTCAGCCCCTGCCGCTGCCACCGCCCCAGGAAATCAATGGCCCGGCGGGTTGGCAAGAGGCCAGCCGGAGGCAAGGGACGCAGCTGTAGCTGTAGCTGTAGCTGCTGTGGCACATGCGGCTGCCGCGTATGCTGACGTTCCGCCTGCCACTGTTGTCGCTGTTGCCCCCGGCCCCAGAACGAGGCGCTGTGGGATGCGCTGGAGCGGTTGCGGGGCCGCTTCAAGGCGGTGGCCAGTGGGCTGGGCTGCTTGCAGGTGCGTGCATGCCTGCGTGCTGCGGCGGCGGCCGCCGCGCGATGAGGACCGGCAGCGCCATGTCGGGCCCCGGACATGCGTCACTGCATGCCGCACTGTATGTGACGGGGCAGTGGCTCGCGCGGATGGTCAGGGGGGGGAGATGTGTGCGTCTGCCGCACACAGGCACACTCCCGCGCATGTGGGCATCACTGTGCAGTTGTGCGCAATGCGCGGATGCTCTGCCGGTGCGGCCTTGCAGCTGCACGCCGCCCTGTCATGCTTTCCTGTTATGCAAGCCACCGGCGCGTGACTTGTTACGGCAGTCGGCTTGCATAGCTTGCCAGTGGTTTTGCAGCGTGATGCAGGGAGGCGCGGTGCATGGTTGTGGCGGAGTTTGTGGGTCATGCGGGCATGGGGTCACCGGCGTCATGCTGGTACAACAGTCATATTGCGCGTGCACACACCTGCACACCCACGCGACACACATGCACCTGTGTTTCATCCTTTACCCAAATCGCGTAGGTGAGCATTTCATCGAGGATCGGGCGGGAGCTTGGACGTAGCGGCCAGGAATAGCGGCGAGGCTACGTTCCAAGAGGGAACTGGGACCTGGGACTTATCGAGTGCCTGGGCCTCACGGTACCGTGAGCACACGCATAGGGATGCACCCTTGAGAGCGTGTTGACACTAATCCCCCCTCAAGGTTTAGAGTAGCGGGGGGTTGTGCGATTTGCGGATGGTAAGCCGGTCGGCGGCTCTGCGCAGCCAGGTATCCCAGGTAATTTACTGAGGTAACATCCGTAAGCGTTCCGACCCGGTCTCTAACAAATGCACCGCAGGACTACTTCCCAAAGGAGACTGGGCCTGCAGAGCTGACGTTCTGAGCGTCGAAGGCCGCGGGGTGGTGTACACGTGCAGTCTGCAGCCTCCACAGTCCACACCGCCGTGTTGCACGGGTGGCGATGTGCGCCGCCACGGCTGCGGCGGATGGGCAGGCCCGTGCAGCGGTGTGGCTTGGCATCGTTGACTTGAGTTACCAGTACGGTACGGGCAAGAGCCGGGCGTTGTCCAGTAGGATGCACTAGCCCCGGCGGGCATTGCCACCACGTTGAGTGAGCAACAGTTTCAGCTCTGCCCGGCGTCACCCTGGTCATGTCTCGGTGCGGTCAATCCTCTTGACAATCCTCCTGCTGCGGACGGCGGCGACCCAGGGTGGCATCGCCGCAGAGCTGGCGGCGGCCTACACCGGCGTAGGCGGGATGGCGGAGTCGGCAGGCTGTGGGAATCGTTTCAGAGCTCGTGCATCACGTGGACACATACGGTTGTTGTTGCGGAGGGCCTGAGGCGGTGTCGCGAAAGGCTGGACGCAGCACGTGGTGCCTGGATGGCGCCATATGCCTATGCACGAGTTGGGAAGCCTGCTTCTTGAAGGGTCCCGGTGCGTCCTTGCACTACATGTCAGGGGAGGCCATCCCTGCTACATGTGGTTGTAGGTCACACAGCTGGCTGCAGACATACCGGTGCATGCCACACGTGTCGAGTGGGTGAGTGGTCACCTCTATTGGCGCAAACTCAACTCATTGTTCGCGTGTGGGGACGCGGCGTTGGTGAGCCACGGATGACCCTAATACCGTGGGGGCATGACGCACCCGCTGAGGGGACTGTAACCCACTGTTGGGCAAGCACACTGAACCTACCAGGACGCGGTGCACGACCCTCGCTTTGACTAGCCGACTAGGTCAGCTGGCGTTAGTCCACTAGCCCGTATGTAGCTGTCCCAGCAGCTGGCGGGTACGGGTTCGCGTTCGCGTTTCGAAAGCACTTCGCTACGGGTTATCATCAGCTCACACAATGTAGGGCTCCGCCGCCGTCCGCACCGCAAAGCATATGGTCCATCCCATGGCATCGTGGCTGGGAGTCATTTGTCTGCTTGCAAAGGCGTTTTCGTGTGCAAAAGAGTGCCAGCTGGGGGACATTGGCTGATTGGCAGCGCGCCGTCTCCCGTCCCTGCTCCTGCCCTCAGAAGTCGAAGTTGAACGCCGCAATGGCGCAATCTCAATACACGCCTCCCGCCCGTAAACATACGGTAGCGCCGGCAGGATATCTATTGTGCGGACGGCACGCATCCAAGCGCGACTAAAAACAGCACAGCACCAGGGGCTTGCACCAGCACAGCAAGGCACCATCATCCATCATCCATTGTCCAAACCCTGCTATGTTTATGCATCCATTCTCCGCATTCATCCATCCGCATTCATCCGCTCATCACAAATCCGCCTGCACAAACTGGTGCATTTCGAACCACAACGCCGCAACCAGGAGCAAGCGTTTGCAGGCGGCAGGGCGCACCCCTGGCAGGCAGCGTGGCCCTTGCGGCCCAGCAGGCGCGTTACTGCAAGGGCAAGTGTTTTGCAGGCGTTATAAGGGTCCCCCGGCCCGGGCCTTGGTCTTTGCGAGGACAGGCACCGACAGGCACGCGTTCTTACACACTACGGGACTTCGCCAACTTGCCCCGCTTGCACTGTTCCATCAACATGTGCCCCGTACTACACTGCCCGCCCCAGAAATAGCGCAGCGCTGTGTACATACAAGCACGTTGATTGTAAATTAAAGTATCTACCCGGGGAGGTATTAACTGTTACAGCCTGTCGGCCCCCAACTGTAGGCCGCCCGCACCGGCCCACCTAGGCAAGCCTGAGCCCGCACCGGCCCGCACTCTTGCCCGCACTCCCGGCTGGAAGTGGACGTTCGGTCGGCAGTGTGCAATTCCTGTGACTTGCCCGACGCGAGCACCGCGCTCTCGCCATCGCGGATTGGTTTACACACGGGGTACGGTCGGCTCTTCGACCGCGGGGCGCGTTCTGAGTCATCCAGCGTACACGTATTCTGCAAGACAAAGAGTTATCCACCTTGGCAGGAGACGGGTGAGTGGAGCAGCCTGTGACCAAACCTGTCGTCCGTATGGCATGTTTTTTTCTTGAGCTTTGAAAATGACAATGTATTAAACGCGACAGTCACTATATGCAGATGTCTTTCAGGCCAGGCGGTTTACGTGCAAGGCGATTTGTCTCGACGTGCCAGCTGGCGGGGCGCCGGCAGATGAGCGTCGCAGATTGCGACCAGGGGGTGAATAGTGTTCGCCTGCAGCGCAGACGATACATAATCATTTGTTACCAATACTCCATACACACCCGACATTAACTGCGTTCCACCTCGCGCAACACCCCGCCTCACTTCGCCTTCAACGCGACAACCCGCAAGCCGTGAAAGATGTCGAGCGACTGGAAGAACCCCTGCTACGCGGTGATCGCCGAGCCTGGTGGCCTGGCCATCTGCTGTGAGTTCTGGGCGTTGAGGTCGGGGTGTGGTCGCATTGAAGACTGCTGCGGCGTTTCGACGACGCGGGAACTCACGGCGCGCGCTTTTGACTGCAGTGACGTCGTGGTGCGTGCCCTGCTTCACGGTGAGTGCCGGATGGTGTCCCGCCAGTTGGGTCAACCTTGTGCGCGCTCGGCCGTCCAAGTCTGCGCCCAGAGGCCATCGCTAGGTCCTTGCACGCGGTCTGGTAATCAGCCGTGACATATACTTGTTCGGCGCATGGATTCAAGCGCCGGCTCCTGTTCACCAAAAAGTCAATCACCAGCCGAAGAAGCATCGGCCGAGGCCGTTGCGAGGGTGGCTGCAACGTTCGTGCACCTCCGTGTGCAGTAGCAGTAGTTTGCAATTGAGTACATCCCGCGAATGATCACCCAGGAACACGTCGCCTGAGCGCGCGGTGCTGCCTGGCTGCGCCGACCCTTGCTTTTGACTCACTGCCTGACGTCCCCGGCGATTCCGCAAACCCTATGCCTGCACGCAGTATGGCATGAACCTGCGTCACCTCGGCGATGCACCTGTGAGTCGGTGTGCAGCCGTGTTGTCGTCACACCCTGTCACCGGCGCGCCATGCGTGCAGAAGGCCACATGCCCACCGAGCACGCTCTGTTCACCTTGGCTTGCTTTCTGTCAATCCATGTGCCGCAGGAGGGCGCTAATGTGTTTTGCGCGGGAGATATGTCGAAGGGTAGGTGTGTTGTGGCGTGTTGCCCTGGGGGACGAGACAAGCATGCTTCTCTTCACCATCCCCGGCCGCCCCTGTGCTCGATGCTCTAACTTACTCCTGCTCAAATTCGCCTTCTTGTACCCGCAACCCCTTGAAAGTCGTCTCTCCTCACGCTGCTGATCCCCTGTGCGTGATCCGCAGCTTGCTGCCTGTACTGCTGCGCGGCCCTGGTCGGCTGCGGCTGCGTGGTGCACATCCCTGCCCGGCAGTACATCCGCAAGGTGCGCATGTTGGATGGCGGTGGCGGGTCTGCACCCTGTCACCCTACACGATCCCAAGTGGCCACAAAGCTGTTCTGTTGTGTGCCCTTTGCAGAAATATAACATTTCCGAGCCTACGCACGGAATCCTCGAGGTGCGGCCACTCACACGGGAGGGGACCTGGTGGTGCAGACGGGCGGACGTCCTTGCGCATCACTATACTGCAATTGAGAGTGTGCCGATTGATCGGCTTCCGAACGTGGTAGAGGTGTTCATGCGCTGTCCTGCAAACAATCCGCCCGTCCATATGTGCATGCACCGCAATTGTGTGTACACAGGACTTGTTCCTGACCTGGTGCTGCCCCTGCTGCACCGTCACGCAAGAGTACAACGAGATCATGTCGCGCACCGGTGGCGCCGCCGGCTTTGACGACCTCAAGAAGGCTGGGTGAGAACCGTAGTTGAGACTGGGCAGCTCTGCCCACCCGCCCGCTTTTGATGCGGCCCTCACTGCACGTGCTTGTATGTTGCGGTCATGCCTGTGACAAAATCGCCACATCGGCTGCAATAACCCATCCCGCTATTTGCTTAACCCCCGCCCCGTTTTGCTGCAGCAATGCCCTGGCCGACGACGCCAAGAAGGTCGCCAACACTGCAGTGGACGGCGCCAAGCAGGCGGTTGACAACGCCAAGCCCGCGGAGACCAAGGAGGAGAAGAAGGAGGAGGTGGGACGGGGGTCGATCTAGATGGGGTCCGTGGCAACCTAACTGGTCACGGCGGGTGCCGGGGACAGCTTCATGATGCCATCGGCAGTTCGCATCTGACTGGCAAGCTGGGGGCAGGTATGATAGTTGTGCTCCTTGCATCCTCTGAACGGTATCCCGCAATCCCCCCTCGCAGCCCAAGGAGGAGAAGAAGGAGGCCGTGGCCGAGGCCAAGGAGGTGGAGAAGGAGGCGGTCGCGGAGGAGAAGAAGGAGGAGAAGAAGGAGTAAGGGAGAGCGCCACTTATGCGCTTGCGGTAAATAAACGCCGCTTGTCCTGAACTGCCATGCAAACTTGACCGAATGTTCCTAAAGTAGTGGAGAGAGCAGGTTCCTGTGAGCGGAGCGGAATAATTAGGTGCAGGCACGTCTAGGTACTCCTGTCCTGAGGTTTGTCTTGTGTGAGTTCGCCCGCTCGTTCCAGAGAATGGTTGCATGCTGCTTTGCTACGCATGATCTGACGTTGATAGCACTTGGGACATGGGGCCGCTTTGCCAGAGTCCGGCGGCGAGCCTCTGAGGCAGGCGGGCCGAACTGTGTCCGTGTTTAATTGTGGGTTTGGACAGACAGGGTATGCGTGACGGTGTTTGTGTATTCGAAATAAGTACATCGCATATACTGCATTATTTATGGGATGTCTCTGATTACCAGCGCACGACTGATGGAATGGGAAACGTTCAGTTAATGAAGGGCGTGCAGGGACGATGTCCGCAGCTGGAGGTCAGCTAGCCTTGGCGGGAGGCCCTCGACCTGTAAAGGCAAGTGCAATCCCCAATCTCCGCAATCCCTCTCTCCTCGCGCCCAGGACTTTCCTGGGCCGACTCCAAGCGCTCATGTATTGATGAACCTCTTGCAGTCAGGGGCCTGCTTGCAGTTGCAGTCACTCCATCAGCTGTGTGCTGGCCGCCCAGCGAATGTGCTTGTACCGCAACACACCGCATCAAGGGAACTATACGTAGACTGTGTAGCCCTGCTGGGCTTGCATGGGTAGGCAGATTGCATTGGTTACAGGAGGGACCTGCAGGCAGTTGGCGCCATTACGGGGTTGACTGCTGTGTGCCATGGCCTAGTTGCAAAATCAAGACCTCCTAGGGGTTCTGAACTATTGAAGGCATGTCCTTCCAGCTTCATGGTCCGGCCCGCTAGGCACCGTTTACTTTAATGGGAATGCAAGTGCCGCTCCAAGTCGACGCCGCCAGCTGAGCCCCGCTTGCATGGGCGGGCCTAAAGATGTACCCCCATTGATAACCTGCACGCATCTGATTGTTGCTTGGTCTCTAAGCCATCTAAGTCTCTTTGTGCCAGCGGACCCCAGTCCTAGCACGCACGGTTTTGTATCTTTAAAAAAATCCGGGCGCGCTTCCAAGCGCGCTTCCTCCCTGTGGCCGTGTGCCGGCAGATGGATCGTTGCAGTAGCAATGTCAGATGTCCGAGCGGAGCGCTGCGGCAATAGCATCGACTGCCTCTCGCCCAGACCACAAATCCTGCAAGGACATGTCAAGGAGAGGGCGTGTAACTGTATGGAACCGATGCTGCCGGTGGGCCCCCGGGTTGGGTCCGGCGTCGGGTGGTAGGTAACATCAGAAACCGCACGAGTGTGGCGGGCAGGCGAATCGCTGCCATCGTTGCAGTTTGACATTCTCTTTGATGTTGCGCCCACTGCCTTCGCCACGTGAATAGAGGCGCATTCAAGAACAAAAGTGGACAATTGCGGGCCCTGGAAGTAAAGCGCTGTTGAAGCTACCTTTATTGTGGGAAGGTAGTTTAGGTCTGGATACCAGTTTACATTTTGGAGCAGTCTGCAAGCGACCTCCGCTCTGAGGTCGACAGGATCCAGGGCTGTCAGGGACTCATCCGGCTCTCCGCCCCCGCATTGCTTTGGTTCGCGTATAGCTGTTGTAGTCATTTTTTAACAGTTATGTGCAGCTAGAACCTGGCATAAGACATAGCTACGGGGCTCCTTGACACGACCCGTCGCCGGTCGATTTGGCCTCCTCGCTCTAGCGTGCTAACGTCGTTCGTGCTAACGTCAACTTTAACATCTGGGCGGCTAGGATTTGCATCGTTAGCCTTGTTCGACGAGTAGACGGCTGCCTCGTGGAACGGCGAGTCGACCAGAACCCCCCCGACCAGCAGCAGCACTCGGCAGCTGCAGCGACCATGAGCGCGGGCGTGGCGTATGGAGCACTGCCGAAGTTTCCAAACTTCAAGGTGCTGCGGAGCACAGTGCTGCAGCTTCGTGCTGAGTTTGGGGGTCGTTGAGCAGCATCGGCAGCTCGGTGTGCGGCCCTTCCCGACGTTGCGATGCACGTCCGCGCAGGTTCACAAGCTTCTAGGAAAGGGAAGCTATGGAAAGGTGTACAAGGTGGAGCGCGAAAGCGATAAACAACTGTATGCGCTCAAGGAGGCGGACCTCGGCTCGATGTCTCAAGCCGAGCGTGCCGACGCGGTCAACGAGGTCCGCCTGCTGGTGTCCATCACCCATCACAACGTGGTACGGCGTCAGAGGGACAAACCAGTCTGGCTTACCGGGGGTCTAGGGCGCGTTGCCGTTGCAAGGGGCTGCAGAACGGGACAGTAGCACGGGCCTGACACGCACGCCGACGGTAACCCCCATCGTTTCATGTCACCTCGAACGGTCTCCCGACCTCCTGCTTCCGCCCCTGCCCCGCCACCACCCGCCCACCATGCAAACACGCACACACACGCCAGATCCGCTACAACGAGGCCTTCCTGCTGGGTAACAAGCTGTGCACGGTGATGGAGTACGCGCCCTTCGGCGACCTGCGCTACTACATCTCCAAGGGTGCCAAGCTGCGGACGCCCTTCCCGGAGGAGGCCGTGTGGCGCATCTTCCTGCAGCTGTGCAAGTGAGCGACCCTGGAAGAGAGGTGCATGTTGGCTTACTGGTGCTTGTCTTCCTGGTAGGGCGCAGGCGAGGGGTTACCGTGTTTGCACTTGCAGCTTAACGCAATGTCGCAATCTGTGCCCCCCCCCCCCCCGGGTCCTGTCTCAACGCAGGGGCCTGCAGGCACTTCACAGCCAAAACATCATCCACCGGTAAGAGCATGCGCCTATGTGTGTGATGGTGCTACCGCGCTACCAACTTCGGTACTTGCCAGTGCATAGCCATGCACAGCACGGGCAGCACTATCTCCCTTCAGCTGCCATTCCTCCTGGCGCCACGCCCACTGCAAGCCCCTCCCTCGCACTAACCGTCCTTGCAGGGACATCAAGCCTGCCAACATCTTCCTGTGCGCCAACGACCTGCTCAAGATCGGCGACCTGGGCATCGCCAAGGCGCTCACCAGCATGAACTTCGCGCGCACGCAGATTGGCACGCCCTGCTACATGGCACCAGAGGTGGGGTTGTGGATACAGGCCTAACGAGGGGACGACGACACAGTAGCAATGCGGCAGCGTATTAAACGCGACATGGGTGCGGGGAGAAATGGGGACAAGGGGTGTCAGCTTTGTACAGCTGGAAAATGGGCTGAGCCCCCGTACGCTTGGGAGCTAGTAGGCATGTAACCGGCCCAGAGTCTCATGCCCCTACGAAGCACAGGCGCGTGGCTAGGGACACCCGGGGTTGGGGCCAGGGCGGGATTTCCCGCGCCATCCATGTGCGTGCCTTGGCACGTTACCAAACACCCCAAGCCTTTCTCTAGCCTCCTGCCATAGGCAACACCTTCCCGGCGCCCCACGCTCAAAGGGCTAGGCGCGGGGCGGCGGGGCTTCTCGGCATTCTGGCGCGTCGGCAGGCATGGCTCGGCAAGTCTCTCAAAACTTCCGATATACTTCCCCGCTTTGCTTGCCGTCAACATAGCTTTCCTTATAGACTGCATATCAGCGGGCACCGGATGCTTTTCGGGCGACCTCGCGAAAGTCAATTGTCCATGGAAGCGCGAAGGCACTTCTCGCTCCGCCCGAATTTTCCCCGCCACCTATTTACATGCAATAGACATTAACAAATCCTAATACGTAGCAGTCGCGGTTTGCGCCAGTATGCTATGTTTTGCCGACGCAGCCACGAACGCACGCAACCACGCACGCAGCCACGCACGGACAGGGGTGTTCCTGGGGGGCTTCGCCCCCCCCCCTGGAACGCTGCGCTGGGGGGGCTCAGCCCAAAAGGGCGGCAACCGGGGGAGGGGCGGGTGATACATCAGGCTTGTCAGGTGCCGTGGCACACGGATACGTGAACCCGCGAAGGGGTGTGGGGGCAGCCGGGCAAGAGACAGAGGAGGCAGAAGTATAACGAATACAAGCCCGCCCTTCAGTAAGGTTCACAACTGGTGGAACCTGGCCATGTTTGACAGGTGTGGAGCGGCCGGCCGTACTCGTACAGCAGTGATATGTGGTCGCTAGGGGCCGTGCTGTACGAGATGATGACTTTCCGGTGAGCCATGCCTGCACCACTTGCGTGGAATGAGGTGATGTGCTGTGTTCGTGCCGTCACATGCACGTTGACTTCATGTCTTTGGCCGTCGCATGTCCACTGCACACGCGCAAGAGCAGTGCCGCACGGCACTCCACGATTGCCATGAACCGCTGGCATGGACGGCTGCCCTTGCCCTCCCTCATTCCACAGGACACCCATGGAGGGCCGCACCATGGCCGACCTTCGGAACCGCATCATGGGCGGCCGCTACACGCCCATCCCTGCCGGCCGCTACTCGGCCGAGCTCACCAACATCTGCCACAGCCTGCTGGCCACCGACCCCGCCAAGCGGTGAGTGCGGCTGGGTGGAGTGGACACGGTGGAGTTGGGCGCGACCGGGACTGGACGGCTCGACGTGCGTGGATCATGGGAAGAATCGAGGACATTGACGGTGAGCCTGGCAGTCACTTCGACGTTGACGTTTTTCTACTGCGATCCAGGCCGTCGCCCTCGAGCATCCTGGGTAGCTCCGCGGCCGCCAAGTGGATGCACATCCTGCCCGCGGCGGGGCCACCCGCGCGCCGCTGGACCTCGGACGGTGGGTGCGATGGCTGGTTGACTGGTAGCGGGCGCAGTGAAATGCGGTCCTGTGAAGTCTATAGACGCGTGCATTCCGTGCACAGCGCAAGACTCTGGGCCTGTCACCCGCGCTCTCTCAGCACAGTCAACGCACACGCATGCACACACGATTTTCTCCAGCACACACAAGGTGTCGTACCGCGTCGCTTACACGTTTTGCATCCTGCCTGCTCCTGGAACGCACAAGCACTCCAACTGGTTGCTCCGCCTCCACACAGGGGCGCCCGCCAAGTCGGGTGGCGCCAGCCTGATGGACACCATTGTGGTGCCGCGCGACCTCAAGCAGCTACCCAAGCGCCTGCCGCCGCCCTCATACGACAGCGATATAGCGCGGTCCGCTGCGCCGTCTTCCTCGGGCGCCGGCGGGCCGCCGGGCGTGCAGCGGTCCTCCTCGTGGAGCCAGGGCGCCGGCATTCAGGTGCCCCCCGCGCCCTCCTCCGCACCCAACAGCAAGCCGCCGACTCCCAGTGGCGGGGCACAAGGTATTTCGCCCAAGCTGCCATCACTGCCGGGTGGGTGGGTGTCCGCAAGGAGGACCGGCCGGCCGGCGGTAGCCGTTTGTTGCCACGGCTGTGCGGTGCCGGGGCGCGGGCTGTGCCGCCGGTCCCGCCTCGAGTGCGTCGCCCTGGGCCGCACTACTCCTTACGGACACCCAGGGGCAGAAGCAGGCGCTGGGGTACGGTCAGGCGGGGTTGCATGGTTGTGCGAGCTGGGGGCTGACCGCGTGTCGCAACTCCCGGTCCATCCCTGCCACAGCAGGATCCAAGGCGCCTTCGCGGGAAAACAGCCGTGCACCCTCGCCGGACGTGCGGGCACTGCAGGACAACCGGAAAGGTGCGCTGCTGAGAATGAGCTTGGTCTGTGCGGGAAGGGAGCTTGTAATGAGATACTGACTGATCTTGATCGAGTATTTGGCCATAGTTGTGGGTTCAATAATTATGTCTATACGCCAACGCAGGCGCTGGCGGTCCCGGTGCGCCCCTGCCGCCCCTCTTTCCCCGCGTTCCGAGCGGCGGGCTAAACCCGGCGGCGGCCGCCGCGGCAGCAGCAGCTGCAGCGTACGGGCAGCGGTGGACACCCAACGCGCCACCGCTGGCGTTTGCCGTGCCGCGCGTACCGGTGCCGTCCCGCCGTGTGTCATATTCATGAAGGGGGCATGTGGTGGGCGGCTTGTTGCGAGCAGGGCTTGTGAGCGTGTTGTGGTCTGTTGTGGGTGCCGTGGTGCCGACGCCAAATGTGCGGCATCATCTGATTCATGAGCGGGGAGAGCAGGACGGCTATGGACGGGTTGTTGGTTGACTTATGCAGCAAGCTCGGAT
Source organism: Chlamydomonas incerta (assembly GCA_016834605.1). Classification (NCBI taxonomy): domain Eukaryota; kingdom Viridiplantae; phylum Chlorophyta; class Chlorophyceae; order Chlamydomonadales; family Chlamydomonadaceae; genus Chlamydomonas; species Chlamydomonas incerta. Next base: position 334,092 of record JAEHOC010000051.1, on the reverse strand, counting down.
GTGCCGCAGCCTTCGCGCAGTGCAGCACCAGTATGAAGTTGGCAACGCACGGGTGTCGCTGCGCTTATGCGCGCGGACGCCGGGGTACGCACGGTTTCTATATCATCGCAGCGCCAGAGACTCCAAAGATTGCGGATTGTGTAACAGGTGGCTCCAGCCGTGCCGCCAGCACTCCTCCCAGCCCAGGAAGATGACGCAGTCGGGTTGCGGTGGTGCCCGTGTGGTGTACGGCTTTCTTGCCATCGCGCTCCCGACGCTTTCAGCAAGTTGGCTGTCAGCCCCCCCCCCATCACACACACATACACACACACTGCGGGCTTTTTGTCCGTCTGTTGGTTGTTTTTAACACACACTGCGCCCTTGCCCAGGGTGGTGCCCAAACGCTTTGCTCACCACAGCCAGGGCGCTACAGCCCGCAGTGCTACAGACTAGACAGCGCTGGCCTCCACGACCACCATCTGCAGCAGTCCCACCTTTACTTGGATGCTGGCAAGGGCGCAAGGCTTGGAGCTGCCTTCTCGCCTACCGCCCTACCGTACCCTTTGCGCTGCCGCATTTCACGGCGGCCTCCCTTCCGCGGCATCCCCAGATCTGGGCACTAGTTCGGCCTCCTCCAAGACTCCCGCGACTGCTTCCTCCTTTGCTACTTCCAGCGCGGTAGGAGCCTCCCCTTTTGACCTTCTTGACGCGGCACCTGGGCCGGTCCCTCCTGCTGCTGTCCTGCCGTGTCAACGCCGTGTCCGGGCACGCTCTATCGCCGACAGGACCGCCAGCACGACCATGTTCCACGCCACACGCTGCACTGCGCTGCGCGCCCTCAGTCGGTCCCGCTAGGCGCTAGCCAGAGTTGCTGTCGGGCGTCTGGTGGTGGTTATGTCCGCCGCCGTATTACCTTCCCTGTCTGCGCCAGGCCGCCAGGCGCCAGCGCTGCGCGAGCCGCTGGACATTCCCAAAAGCGGTGGACTCGCGGCGAGTAGGGCATTCCCCCCAGTTCCCCCGACCGGGAGTGCCGTGTGTCCGTCCATCGCATCCAAACTTCCACAGCCACAGCCCTCGGTTCAAGAAACACTGAAACAAGGCAAGGGACGAGAGCTAGCATGCCGCAGTGGTGACAGACGTGGCTCAGCCCACTTTTCCCAGGTGGGGAAAGCCATTCGTGTTAGGAAAGCCATCCACTGCCAGTCGCTGAGTCGCCACATCCCCTGCGCCAATGTGCTATTATTACATGTTGCCTTGTATCGGGCCGTGCGTGCTGGTGGTTGGGCAAAGGATACTTCTTCCATCTGGCGAAGGCTGCGGTGCTGCGCCATCCCACGTCGACTCGACCGACAGGGTTTGTGAACCAGGGGTAACCAGGAGAGATCTCTGTGCAGTTTGCCCAACCGTAAAATCACATCACATCATCGGGTCTCGTCCATGCTGTTGGCATGCATTTGATGGCTGGCCGCGGCACTACCGTATACAGAACGCACAAGCATCATCCACGAAGTTTGTTCAAAAGCAAATCCTTGATCAACGCCAACGACATCGAAAGCGGTACCTAGGGCAGAGCGCTCCACCTCTTTGATATGCCGCCCTTGGGCCCACCCCCTTACTATTGAAGCCGCATGGTCAGCACGAACTCGATATCTACACCCTGCCTAAACCGCAAAGGATCACGAGCATGCGATGCACCCAGACCTCCCAAGCCGCACGGCGCCGCATCGCCGAGCCCACGTCGGAAGCCTGTGCACGGCATGCGTGGAATGCTTCAGATGGCCACTTTTGCTTCGCAGTTTGTCTTTCACAAACAACCGGCGCCTCGTGGCTGCTTCATACTGGCACCCTATGACGGTTGCGGGACAGACCGGAACCGGATTTCTGCGCGCATGCACGGCCCGTCAAAAGAAGAAAAAGAACCCATCTCTGCTTCACATTTCCATTGGCTGGCCCCCGCTTCCAATACATGCAACTTGCATGCACGCACGCACACGCAAACACACGCGCGCGCCATGTATATGTACATGCACAGCCGTGCGTGCATGCCTGCGGCATCCCCAGCAGTCCGATTCCCACGTACGGCATGCAGTGCTGTAATTATGCTTAGCTTCCACCCAGATTCCTGACATACGGAAATCACAATCATGGTGTTTTCTTTGTTGCGTCGTGCTTTTCACGCATACTCCTCCATTCTGGCAGGCTTGGATTCAGATCATTCTCCATTCCGCGACTGCTGCTGCGCGAGCGGGCCGGAACCAGACACACCGCTGTCATGTGGCTGGGCTGCAGGGGTCGGCCCTGATGCAGCTGCCGCCGCTGCCACCAGTGCCGCCTCATGCAGGACACCAATGTCGGTTTCCCAACCCTTCTTGCCCACAGCCAACCCTGTAGGCCTGGCCCTGGCCTCCCGCTCCAGCTCCATCTGGAACGCCAGCCGCAGGTGCACATGGCACACCAGCGTGGTGACCACCGACGCCGCCGTCAGCACCAGCGCCTGCGCCACGCCCGCACCGGGTGCCAGCAGTGGCCCCCAGTCCGCGGCCGCACCGGCTGCAGCCGGGGCGGCTGCGGCCAGGTCCGCCATCGCGGCGGCGCGGCCGGCGGCGATGTGCAGCGGCAGGTTCAGGGCTGCCAGAAGCACAGCGGCGCGGAACGGGACGAGGCAGCAGGCCGGAAGCAACACGCCCTCCATCAGCATGTGAAGCCCCTGCACAGATTCGTGACAAGCGTTGTCCAGGGAGCACGAGAACGTCAGCCCATGTCTGCAGCGCAAGTGGTGACGTGGCCAAGCCCGTCAAGCCCCCAACCCAGCCCGCAGCTCAGCGCAATTCACGCGGGATGATATCTACGCCACTACACTCCTGTATATCATTTCTGCAACCGCCACCCCCCCCCAGCTCACGTTGTAGCTGTGTCGGAACACCGCCGCCGAGTTGGGCGCCAGCAGCAACAGCAGCAGCAGCAGCAGCTTGGCCGCCGCGAGGCAGGTGTGCCGGCACACGCGGCAGCGCGGCGACAGGCGCTGCCAGGACGAAAGCGGCAACAGCAGCCACACCGCACTGGTCACGGCACATGGCAGCGCTGACACAGCCATCACAGTCGCTGCTGCCGTGGCAATGGCGCCCGTTCCCAAAGCCGCTGACCCTCCAACGCCTGCGCCTGCGCCTCCCGCAATCAGCTGCCAGGCAGCTCCGCCAAGCGAGCCGCTGGGGTCGGAGCTGCCGGTGCCGGTGCCGGTGCTGGCTGTGAACACGTCCGCAGCGCCGCCGGCCGGTGCAGCCAACGACCGCGGCGGCCAGGCTGCGGCCGGCGCCGGGGCGCTGGCTGCCAGCAGCAGCGCCAGCCGCAGCAGCAGCTCCAGCAGCCCCAAGAGGTCCACCAGACGGCTGCGGTGTCGAAAAAATTGGACAGCACATGACACATTAAGGCAGGGAAGCCGGAAGGGAAAACCCAGGTAAAATCAACCAAGCTCCATTATTCCCGGAAAAACGTGATCCTGTGAACTAGTGTCGACATCGCGGCGCGCACTCACAATATGTAGTCCGCAGCGCTGCGGCGCGACTGCGCGAACCGCTGGTACGCCGCCTCGTGCGCCGGGGGCACCCGCCACCAGCCCAGCGTCCCTGCTACCGCCAGTCGTGTCCGCGCCCACGCGCCTCCCGCCAGCCAGCCCGGCGGCTGCGCCGGAGCGGCATCCACAGCCGTCGTCTCATCGCCTCCGCTCCCGCCCGCGCTGGCCTCAGCTTGCGGCTGGGCTGCAGCCAGCCGTCGGCGGCCCCACTCGCCGTCGGCGGCGGCCGCCCCAGCCGCGGGCGCCGCATCAGCTCCGCTGCCCGCTCCCAAGGCTGCCGCAGGACCGTCGCTACCTCGCGCCACGGAGGCAGCAGCTGGCGCTCCTACAGGTGCGACCGCATCCGGCACTGCAGGCTGCGCGGCGGGCCGTGGCGGCGGCGTACGACTGGCGGCGGCCGCCAGCATCTGGGCGCGCCAGGGCGTTGGCAGCGCGCTGGGGCGGAGGGCGGGCGCCGTGGCGGCCAGCTGCGGCTCCAGCGCCGAGCGGCTCATTGGGGGCCCGCTGCGGCCGCGCAGCAGGGGTCTGCAGCACGGCGCAAAACCAACACATGACATGATTGGCATGCCTGCCAGCTAACGCAAGCAGGAAAGCCTGGAGTGCAAAACAAGTCTGGCATGCAAAACAAGCAAGCGCGCGTATGTCGTCGCCGAGGGCCCCCACCTGAACGCCGCGGTGTAGCCGCAGTCGCGCATGTGGTCCTGCAGCTGCGACGCCAGCGCCATCAGCCCGTGCGCGTGCGCGAACTGCAGCAGCGACGCGCCCAGCACCGGCAGGTAGGCCGGCCCCGCCGCGCCGCCACCGCCGCCGCCCACCGCCGCAGCCGCCGCAGCCGCAGCCGGCGCGCCCCCGCCAGCCGCCACCAGGTCGCGCGCAGCCCCCGGCTGGGGCCGCGCCGGGCTGGCCGCCGCCTCGGCCGCGGCGCCGCTGTCGGCGGCGGCGGCGCCGGGTCCGGCCCGCCGTGCCCCCATGAAGCGCATCCAGGCGCCCATGTCGTACAGCAGCCCGTCCAGCTCGCGGCTGGGGCCGTTCCACAGCGCCGCCACCGCGCCCAGCTCGCGGCCCGTGGCGTCGTCGTCCAGCAGCAGCACCGGCACCACGTGCGCGGGCTGGCCGCGCCAGCGCAGGTCCGTCAGCAGCACGCCGCGCGCCAGCGGCGGCGGCTCCAGCAGCACCACGTCATAGGCCACCAGCGTCAGCCGCGGCGTGGAGGTGATGGCCCCGGTGTCGGCGGCGGTGATGGTGGTGGTGGTGTGGTGGGCGGCCGGCGCGGCAGGGGAAGGCGTGGACAGCACGGCCCGGCTGAGCGCCGCGTTGGGCAGCGACTCCCGCAGCCGCTGCGGCAGCGGCGCAGTCGCCTCCTGCCCGCCGGGCGCGGTGTGGTTGCGGGACACGGCGGCTGCGATGGCGCCCAGCCCGGCCGCCTCGCCAGCCTCCATGTCCAGCATGTCTTCGTCCACGGGCGCAGGCGACACGGAGATGGGCACGTAGCGGCCGCCGCAGCGCAGGAGCAGCTCCAGCGGCGGCGGCGGCGGCGCGGCCGCCTCCGCCGCCTCCGCCTCCCCCGACGCCGCATTGCTTCCTGCCGCCGCGCCAGCCGCCTCCGCCGATGGCTGCCCGCCCGCCGCCTGCGCCGTCCCACGCGGCGCCGGGGGTGCCGTCGAGATGGACCAAGCAGCCAGCAGCCGGCCCGGCGGCACCCCAGCCGCGGCGGAGCCGGCGGCGGCGCTGCCCACGACCGCGGTTGCCGCTGCCGCCAGCTCCGCGGGCAGCGCCACGTGCACCCGCAGCCGGATCGGGCGCGGGCCGCCCGGCGCCGATGCCGGCGGCGCCGGCGGCGCGCCGGGCAGCTCAGAGGCCTCCGCGGCAGGCGGCGGCGGCGGCAGCGTCAGGACGCGGGGCCGCACGTGCTGTATGGCGGGGCCGCCGGGCAGGGGCCGGCACGACGAGGTGCCCAGGGCCTGCGCCCGCACCAACGACAGCGGGTGGTCCGCGGTGAGGGTGCCCGGCGGGCCGCTGGCGCCGCGGCGAGGGGCGGCTCGTGGCGCGCTGGGGGCCGCCCCGCTGCTGGCTTGTACCGGAGCTGAAGCCGCCGCCGGAGGGCGCCTGAAGGCGGACAGGTCTACAGACCCCGCGCTGCCGTCGGCGTCGCCGCCGGCCTGCCGCAGCGGCACGTTGCCGGCGGCCACCGCGGCCGCGAGTGCGTGCGTGCCGCTCGGCGGCGGCGCCGGTCCGACCGCCGGCCGCACGTCCGTGTCAAGAGGCGCGGGTACGGCGGTGGACTGCACGACCAGGTCCGCCACCGCATCTGCGCCCGCCTGCGTCGACAGATCCGCCCGCGCGCCTCTGTGCGATCCACTCGAGCCCGGGCCGGCGTCCGCCGCGTGCGGCTGCGGCTGTGCGGCTGCCTGCTCCGGGCCCGGAGCCGCGCCAGCCGCCGCCGCGGCGCCCACGTCGCCCGCCGCCGCGACCCCGCCATCCCCTTCCTCCGCTTCCACATCAGCTGTCTCAAGGTCAACCACCAGCTCAATACACCTGCAGTAACAGTGCAAAAATGTTAGGCGCCTTTGATTTCTGTTTGAATTATTGCCAGTGCCAGGCATCCACAGAGGCTCTGTAGGAGGACATGAAAGGCTCACCCTCGCCGCATGTAGCAGTCTGCCATGCGCCGACCGCCGTTGTCCGCGCCAGCGCCGCCGCACCCCGGCTCCTCGTCCAGCAGCGCCGCCAGCCTCTGCCGGAAGGCCGCCGCCGCCAGCTGCTCGGGCTGGCGGCCCCACACCTTGAGCTGCGCGCACCGCAGGCCCAGCACCGGCTGATACCGCGCCATCGCCTGAGGCACCGACCGTTGAGCCTTGACGGTGCGGCTAGCCGCGTTGGCTGTGCAATCGCTGGCGCCGTCGCTTACAGCTGGCGAGAGGCCGGGCGCAAGCGCCGCCCGCGCGTGCCCCGCTGCTCCTTGCGTACCGGCGTTGTATCGCCCGCTGCTGCTGCCGCCGATGGTGCCGCGGCAGCCGCTGCTCCTGGCGCTGCTTCTCAGCGCCCGGCGCTCCCGGCTGTACCTCAGACTACACTCACGCACCCTGCCCGACCAACAGGCGGCAGTGTGTCGATGCCGCGGCATGTGCGGCGCTGGACTCTGGCGGCGGCAGCTGTGATCGGCCGCCAGTGGCGTGCGTGCGGCAGCGCCATCCGCCCAAGCCGCGTGCTCGCACGGTGCGTGGCCGGGACAATTCTTGCCGCTTCCGGCGTGTCGCCACGCGCCCTCTGAACATGTAGGCTGGCAGATGAGCAGTGCGGCTGCGGCTCCGGCTCCACCCGTGCACCCCACCCACCCACCCTGCTGCAAGCTGAACGCCGGGCGCGCGGGCTGTTCATCTGGGGCGGCGCTGGGGGTCACGCGGATCTGCCCTCCTGCCGTCGAGTCGCCAACGTCCCCCGCACCAGGCGAGTACGAGCCGTCGTAAGCCCGTTTGTCGAGTGGAAGCCCCGACCTCCTGAGCGGCACACCGCGTCCGAGTGCCACGGCCACGGCTGAGAGCACGTCGAGCATGTGCCACAGGACGCGAAGTAGGGCGCTGGGTCCCCAAAAGGAAAGCTGCATCAGTTGCAGAGTGTTTCCCAGTGCCGCAGTCGCCCGGCCCCCATTGCCAGTCCCAGGTTGCCAGCGAGCATGAAACACGTCCTGTGAAGCAGCCAGCACAGCACAGCGACCGTATTTATGGACGAGTGCGAGTCCGACTATGCCCATCGGAACGCCCACGGCTGGCTGCCTTGCGGCCTGGACGCCATCATCGTCCTGAGCCTTTAATCACTATGACGGCACGCCGTAGCCTCGGTTCCGTCTCTGTGGGGCTCAGCAGGGCCACCAGCCCCCCGCGAGACAGGCCCCTTACAAGGCGAAGACCCCCAAAACGCAGATTGCAAGCATATACCTTGCAAAACTGCTGCAGAAAATTACGCTCGCGGGCGCCAGCAAGAGGCTTTGACAGCGACGAAAGCTGTGCTGGCTGTGGTTGTACTTCTTTCCCCTAGTAAGCATGTATATTGATAACAGAGCCTCTGGTCAAGCAGGAAGCGTATGAAACCTGCGCGTGCCCCGGGCTGGAATGGCACGAATTTCTTCTCGTGACATGGGCAGGCCGGGGCACAGCCGCCCAGAGCGTGTGCATGCTCATTATTTGTATTACTCCATCATGGTTGAAGTGGGGATAATACGAACGTAGCCTTCGCGACGCTCGACGGCCTTCTTTTTTTCTAGTGGCGTTTCATTAGAGGGTGGCCATATGCAATCTTGCACTTGTTATTCTAGTCTCCGCGCGACCCAGCCGCGTTACAGCCTCTCCGCGGGAGCGCGGGGGCTATGCCGGAGCGGGCTGCGGCCTGCGGGGGCAGCACGCAGCGCGCACAGCGAGCGCAGGCGCATCTGCGCGAGCGCTGGGCCGGAGGTGCCGCCCGATGCCACCGTGCCTGCTGAGCTAGCGGCGCTAGCGGTGCTAGGATCTGCCGCGCTGCCGTATATGGTGGAGGGCTTGACGGACTACCTGGTGCGGCGGACGTATGGACGGGGACTTGTGCTTGCCTGCACCAGCGGCGATCGACCAAAGCCAACAGGCTGAGGGCTGAGCAGTATGCGCCGGGTCGCAACGCAGCACAGGGCTTTGACTGAGCCGAAGAGGGACAGTGGCCAGTGGGTATCCGTTGGCATCCCAATTTCCACTGCTATCCCTCCCCCCCGTGTGCTTGCAGAAACCCCGCAAGTGCCAGTCATGTTATGGAGCCGGGTGAGTACAATTCTCACTACGTTCCAAACATGGCTGCTCACTGAAGGGAGTATTACCGGTGGCGCTGTAACCGGGCTCCAATGGCGCGTGCCGCAGGTACACGCCCTGTCCCACATGCCACGGCCGTGGGCGGCTGGGCGGCGTCTTCCGGGGGCAGCAGGCGCAGCCGTGCGAGACGTGCGGGTCTCGGGGGCGGGTGCGCTGCCAGCCCTGCCAGCACACCGGCCTGGCCAACTACTGGCTGTGGCAGCCGTCGGAGAACGGCGGGTGGGGCGCGAGGGGCCAGTGAGCCGCGCGCGTGTGTATTAGAGTGTGCGTGTGTGTCGTAGCGGGGGCCTGCGGTTACGAGCCCAACCTAGACCAAACCCGAGCTTGGGTCTGAAGAGTGACGGAGCGTGAGGTACCGCTTGTGGCGGAGTCGTGGCATGAGCCATGGGGTCTGACGAGTGACGTGCGCGGGTGGGCCCAGGTGTGCGACACCGGGCCGCCGCTGGGCGGGGTCATTGTCCCAGCGGCTGCGGTGTGAGCCGGTGGGGGTCAATCAATCATCGTCAATCAAATCAATGTTGCGAACACAAATCCGTGGGTGCTGGACGGCCGGGCAGAGCTTGGCGTACCCGCCGCGGCAGCGGACGTGCCGGCCCGCGTACCGTGTATGGCTTGATTGGAAGCTCAATGGGTGACGTGAGTCTGCACGGCTGTGGCGTGGGTGTAGTTCATAACGCAGCGCATTGCGCGTTGAGGTGGCGTGTACTGTGGACATTGGCAAAAGAGTACGGCGGGGCGGGAGCGGGGGCGGCCCGCGTTCTGCAGTCTCTGCACTCGCAGCATTGAGAACTTTGGAAGTCAAGCATGTGGCCGCGAAGTGTGGCCGTCCCGCGTATTGAGTGCAGGCTGCAGGTTTTGTTCGCGGCTAGATGTGTTGCGCGCTGGGTCGAGGGGGAGGGGCCACGCGGGCTTCGGGGCCCTTGATCGTGTTGCTGTCGCTCGGTGGCCTGATGAGGACACCAAGGCATTCTGGCACCTTGCCTGAGGTATTCCAAGGCTACTAACTTCGTATGACTGGGGTGTTCCCTCTCGCTTTGGGAACTTTGCAAGTTGCTGCGCACTCGATTGTCAAGTCAGACAGAGGACAGATGTGGACGGCGAGACCATGTGGGGCGCGTCTGTCAACACAACATAACCGGGTCTTGCATTCTTGCTTGACGCGGATGCTTCAAGGTCATTCACGGAATGTGAGCTGTAAGCACTGATCATCTGTGGCCCTGTGCGCGCTCCACCTCATGCTGCTGCGCCCGAGTGCCCCACTACACCCCATCAACCCACCGCCGCACCCTGTCTGGCGTCACGCAAGGCACACAGCCCCCACCCGGCACACGCATCATCATGGGCGGCTCACAGCCCACTGCTTCAGACGCAGGCCCCACATGCCCATTCCCAGCTAAGCCCGCGCGCCCACGCCCGCCGCCATTCACCAGCGTGCCACCGCCGTCACCGTCCCTTGTGCCGCTCTCGCTGTCGCCGCCGCCTTGCGTAATTGCTCCGCCCGCCTGTTCCGTAGCTCCCCAGCCCATGACGCGCCGCAGCAGCTCCTCCGCCGGCTGACCGCCGCCGCTCTCAAACAGCAGCCGGCGCAGCACCCGGCCCTTGCCGCTCCGGGACCCGGGTCTGCCGCGCACCGCATGCTCCTGCTGCCGCTGCTGGCTGGCTGGCTGCCCCCCGCCCCCGCCGCCGGCGCCCGCGCCCGCCTCCGCCGCGCCGCCGGCCCACAGCTGCGCCGCCAGGAAGGCGGCCACGGGGTAGGCCGCCGCGCCGCCGCCCGCGCCCGCCAGCCGCGGCAGGGCGTGCAGCTGCGGGGCAGGGGGCAGGCAGTGGGGCAGGCCGTGGGAGTGACGCAGTGGGGCAGGCAGTGGGGCAGGCAGTGGGGCAGGCGGTGGGTCAGGCAACGCAGAGGCGGCTGGACGGTGGCGGCTGGACGGTGCACGCGGAGTCAGTGACACGGCGCACGGCACGACATGACCCGGCGCGGCAGTGCGGCGCCCACCTGCCGCATCGCAGACGCCCCCCCCAGCCCTACGCACCTGCTGCACGGTGGCCGCCGCCGGCAGGGACGGCCCGAAGGCCTGCAGCAGCTGCGGCCACAGCCGCTGGGCCGCGCCCGGCGCCTTGCGCTCTGAGGCCAGCAGCAGCTGGTCCAGCAGCGAGCACAGGACCTGGCGGGTGTGTGTGTGTGTGTGTGTGTGAATACCATCCCAAGCTAAACCAAGCTAGGGCAGCCTCAACCCGCAGGGACTCCTTGGGTGCCCCCCGTCACGCCGCAGGCCGGGTTCGTGTCCCCTCCCCCCATGTCCCATGTCCCATGTCCCACACCGCACCGGGCCAAGCAGCCCGTGGCGTGGCGGCCACGCACCTGCACCTGCACGCTGACGGGGCTGAAGTGCATCACCCGCACCGCACGCGCCAGCGCGTCAGTGACTGCTGCCGGTGGCGGCCGCCCCGCGGCGTCCCTGCAGCCGGCGCAACGGCGCAACAGCGCAACGCACCGGGTCAGCGGTCAGCATGACGGATGGACGTCAAAGCAATCCCGTTGGGTCGAGGCTGTGTGGCCTGATGCACACGCCTCCACGCCGCCGCCCCTCCAATCCGCGCAGTGCACGCACACAGAGTGCGGGCTCCGTTCCCTGTTCCAACACACGTGTTCTTCCACGCCATGCCCACCTGCAGTGCGACAGCAGCACCACCGCCACGTCCGGCTCCGCCGCCGCCCGCTCCAGCAGGCAGGACGGCAGCTCCACCAGCTCCAGCGGCAGCAGGTACGGCAGGCCCCACACGCCCCACACGACCCCGGGCGCGGCGCTGTTCACAGCTGGTGCGGGCGGCGCGTCGCGCGCGCTTTCCCCCGACACCACATCTCCTGTGCCTGCCAGCTCGGCAGCTGCTAAGCACTGGGCAACACGCGGTGCCTTGCTGTGTTCCCCCGCACGGGGCTGCGGTGCTGGCTGCAGCTGTGGCTGCAGCGGCGGCGGCGCGGCCGCCAGCAGGAAATGGATGGCGTGCCCCAGCTCGTGCATCAGCTCCCACACCGCGAACTCCGAGCCGCGCGCCAGCAGCCCAACCGCGTCCGTGCCCTCGCGCCCGCCCGGCGCACGGGCGCTCTCCAGCCCGGGTGCGGCGCTGCTGCTGCTGGTGCTGCTCGCTGCCCCGGCGGCGCCCTGCAAGCCCACCAGGACTGCGACTGCCTGCGGCGCATCATTGCTGCTGTTGGCGGCGGGGCCGCCCAGCGGCGGCGCCACGGGCGGCAGCAGGTACCGGGTGCCGCCGTCGCCGTGCAGGTCTATGAGCAGCCACCTGCGCACCTCCACTCCGCCGGCCCCGTGACCATCCCAACCGTCGCCTCGCTCCGCACCCGCGCCCTGACCCTCCTCCCCACCCAGCACCTCCCGGCCCTCCCGCTCCCCCTCCCCCTCCAGCTCCAGCCTGTAGGCAAGGAAGCGGCCCGGCTCGCGGCCTGCGGCAGCCGCCAGCGCCGCCAGCGCGGCCTCCCTGTGCCCGCAGCTGCTGGAGCCGTCGGCCGCGGCGGCGCCGCTGTTGCCTGCGCCCCGCAGCCCAGGCCGCAGGTCGTCGAGCAGCGCCGCCACGTCAGCGGGTGGCGGCGCCTCCCCGGCCCCAACCCCATCGCCATCGCCATCGCCAGCCGGGTATGCCGCTGCGGTCGTCGCCTCGTGGCAGTCCGGTGCGTGCAGCTGTGGCTGCGGCTGTGGCTGTGCATCCCTGGAAGCTGGGTGCGGGTGCGGGCCGCCCGGGCGCAGCAGCCGCACGCCCATGAAGCCCTGAAGCCAGTCCGACACGCCCGACAGCAGGGCCGCGGGGTCAGACAGATAGGGCGCAACCGGGTCGTGGTCCGCGTCCAGGCCCTCGTCCGGATCCAGTTCCGTGTGCTGCGGCTGCTGCGTGCCGGTGCCCGCAGGTGCCGCCGCCGGCACCGGGTCGCCGGGCGGCCGCGGCCGCCGCCATGCCTGCCGCCTCAAGCCATACTCCAGGTCGCCAGCCGCCAGAGGGCCCGAGGCGGTGGGCGCCAGCTGGTGCACCTGCAGAAGCCGCCGGCACCGCCGCCCCTTTAACATGACTGGTGGTATAAACAATGGATCCAGAAACCCGGCCACAAACCCAATCCCCCCTTGTGATTGTCCTGCCCACCGCACCTGCGCCTCCACCGCAGGCGCCAGCTCGCCCGCCAGGGCCGTCAGGAACAGCACCGCCGCCCGGCCGTCGCGGGCCAGGCTGTCCATGTGCGCCAGTGCGGCGTAGCCCGGACCAGCCGCAGCCCCTGCACCCCCGCCTGCCGGCTGCTGCGTCTGATGCATCTGATGCGGCCAGGGCGGCAGCAGCGACGCCCACAGCCCGGTGCCGCCGCGTGCCGCCGCCGCGCCGCCCGGCCCCGGCCCGTACGGACTCCCCTGCGGCGCGTGGACCGCATGCGGCGGCCCGCCGTGCTGCCAGAGGTCGGGCTCGTACATGCCGTACAGCGCCGCCTGCTGCGCGCGCACGTCCCGCAGCCGCTGCAGCAGCTCCAGCGACGCGGCGGCTAGCGGCGCCAGGCCCTCCTCGTACACCTGCCGCGGCGGCACAGGAGAGAGGCGCGGCGGCCGGAGGCGGCGGCCGCAGGCAGTGAAGAAGCGGTAATGCCGCGGCAGGGGCGAGGGGTATGGCCAGCATGGTTCAGCATGTCGTCAAGGGCACTGTACTCAACCCGTGGCCTGGGTGGCGCGCCGCACCTGCTGTCGCAACACCGGGTCCGGGTGTCGCCGCAGCAGTCCAGCGCACACATCCAGCGTCAGGCGCAGCTGCCCGCCGGCCGCCACCGGCCCTCCGCCCGCAGCGGGACCGGCAGCACCGCCCCCACCAGCGGTGCCGCCGCCTGCCCCCTGCTGCCGCCACTGCGCCGCCGCCACGTCCGCCATCACCCGGTCCCCCTGCAGTTCCTCTGCACCCAGGTCATACACCGGCCACTCGTACGACAGCGCGGGGCCCAGCCGCCCTGCCGCCGCCCCTGCCGCCGTCGCTAAGGACTGCCGGGACAGCTGCGCCTCCAGCCACGCCGCTTCATCTGCGGGTAGGCCCTGGGACCCGTCCGCGGCATACGCCTGGTCGTGCATCTGCTGCAATGCTGTTGGCAGGGCTTCTGCCTCTGGCGGCGGCGGTGGTGCAGGGCCCAGCAGCGCTTCCAGCGCCGCCAGCAGTGCGCGCTCCTGCCGCCGCGCGTCCTCCAGCATCGCCGCCTTGTCCTCCGCCCGCAGCGCCACCGCGTAGGCGTGCGGCGAGGGCGGGTGGTAGCCGTGCCGCACAAAGCGCGGCGCCAGCGCGGCCACCATCGCGGCGCGGTGAGGTGGCAGGCCCGCGCTTCCGCCCTTGCTGTTTGTGGTGCCGCTGCTGTTGCTGCCGCTGTGTTGAACGTCAGCCGACACCGCCGACACCGCCGCCGATTGCAGGGCGGCGAACACTGTGGGGCTCCGCAGCACCGCGTCTTCCGCCGCCGCCGCCGCCACTAGCCGCTCCATGGCCGCCATCAGCCGTGCGGCGGCGGCCTCGGCAGCCTCCTCGGTGGCACCGGCGGCATCGCACGGCATGCCTGGGGCGGGCGGGTCCGCGCCGCCGCCCTGTCCAGACTGGCGGCATGGCGGTCGAGTTGCTGCAGCAGCGGCCGCTGTGTCGTAGCGCTGCGCCAGCACGGCGCAAGCGCGCACGTCCGCCACGGCTGTCATGAGTGCGTCCATCGCGTCAAGGAAGAGCGCGGTGGGGTCGTCGTGCGGGCACTGGTGCTGACGCCGCGGTGAGGAGGCAGCCGCCGAGGACCGGGCGGCCGTGACGACGGCGGCGGCCAGCTGCTCAACCCGCGCAGCCGCGTCAACGATACGCCTGCTGATGCTGATCTCTTGGTCCTCATGGCGCCCCGGATTGAGTGAGCCTGTCGGCGTTGAGGCCAGGGCACGCCACACGGTGCTGCCGCCGCTGGCGCCGAAGCGCGGCGAGCACAGCGATCGGCCGCCCGCAGCCCGCGCCCGGGCCGCGCTGCTGGCGGCGGAAGGCCTTGACTTCGTCAGGCCCCGCCGCAGCATTAGGCGCAGGCGGCTGCTCGTTTGGCGACAAGTGAAGGATGCACAGCGAAACGTCGCGGCAAATACTGCGCTGTGGTCAGAAGCTGAACAGCGCTTGTCGGTTGTGATATACTGTGGCCATTAACATCGAGGCGATCGCGCAGCTGGAGCTTGCCTTGCCCCGTGTTTGCCGCTCTTGGGCGCGCGGCAGCATGCATGTCTGGAGTGCATGAACAACGACGCCAAACTTCAGCGAGCATTTTAGGCAGGTCAGGATCTGTGTGTGTACATATTGCGACTACTCACGGCGCACTAACAGGTGCTGCACGCGCGAATAGCACCCGAGATTACTTTCGTCGCCCAACAGCAGCGCTCCAGACCCCACCTGCACCTGTTACGGTCATTTACCAGCCTGAAAGTGTCTGGACCAGGCCCCTGGGGCCTTTAAGAGTAGCACAGCGGTCGCTCGACTTGTGAAGGGACTAGTCTCCCGCCCGGGCGCCCAGAGGGCGCCAAGGGCGCGCGGACAGCATGTACGGAGCCGATGAGGACCATATGGAGGTGGTGCAGGAGGAGGAGGACACGGAAATCGTTCAGGAGGACTCATGGAACGTAATTACCGCCTTTTTCGACGACAAGGGACTGGTGCGCCAGCAGCTGGATTCTTTCAACGAATTCGTGAACGTAACCATCCAAGAAATTATAGATGAGACGCCTGAAATCGTTATCAAGCCGGAGTCGCAGCATCTGCCGGGCGTGGAGGCGGCAGAGGAGAAGGAATACATCATCAAGTTCGGGCAGGTGTATCTCAGTAGACCCCAGATCACGGAGCAGGACGGGGAGTCGGTGGTGCTCTTCCCGAAGGAGGCACGCCTGCGCAACCTGACGTGAGTTTGCGCTCGCGCCCGGGGTTGGCGACGCGTTGCGCAGGGCGCGGCCGGGGGCGCGGTGCAGCGCGCACTTAGGTGTGGGGCTGCTGGGCCGCTGGGTGAGCGGAGAGAGACATGGGGGGCGCAGGGCCTGCACAGCATGGGGGGCTGCATACGACGTGCGCCGGCGGCTCTGCAGCGGCCTGGCTGGTGCTGCGGAGCCCGCAAAGCCCACGCAAGGGGCGGTGCGTGGGTGGGTGTTTGGCGAGCACATGTATCAGATTACACGCGCGCAGCCGCTGCGGGGTTCGCATGGCTGCGTTGAAAAGGGGGCAGGCCCGCACACCGGCAGGGCCCAGCGCGGCCCAGTTCACTCGCCTCCAGTGCAGCCGGGGCCCGTGTCGCCGCGCAGCGCCCGGAGCCCCCCACCCCCGGGGTCCCCTGTAACCGATGTGCGCACGCGCACACGCACGCACGCACCCACGCACACGCACCCACACGCAACCGCACGCACCCACGCACACGCTCCTCCGCGTGCGCCTGCCGGCCGCCAGGTACTGCGCGCCGCTGTACGTGGACGTGACCAAGACCGAGTACACGCGGGTGGGCGAGAACGAGGTGGAGGAGAAGACGGAGACCTTCTCGCACGTGCACCTGGGCAAGGTGCGGCGGCGGCAGCGGCAGGGCGGCAGCGGCTGGGGGGCGGACCAGCGGCGGGGCGGCAGGGTGACGGGGCGGCAGGGTGACGGGGCGGGTGACAGGGCAGGTGCAAAGGCAGGGGCGGTTGTGAGGGCGGCTGGCATGCGAACTGCAGCGGACGCGCTGCCTGAGGAGTAGCCAGCGGGAGCCGCGGGGGGTTGGAGGGGAGGGGCGGCCGTCGCGCGCGGCCCGCACCGCACCGCACCGCACCATGGGCGTCACCGGGTCGTGGCGCTGCCAGCGCTGTGTGAGCCGCGGCCCCGCGCGAGGTTTCCGCCTGGCCCAGTGGCGCCCACCCACCCGTACTCACCCGCCCCGCCCTGCCCCGCCTCTACCCGGCCCGGCCCGGCCGTGCAGGTGCCCATCATGCTCAAGTCGGAGCGCTGCAACCTGCACGAGGCGTCCACGGAGCAGGAGGCCACCAACCTGGGCGAGTGCCCCTACGACCAGGTGGGAGGGTGTGGCGGCGGGGGCGGGGTAGTTCATTCCAGAAACCAGAAGCGAGACGACCGGGGGCGGGGGCGGGCGGAGGGGGAGTCGTGAATACGCTCAAGCTAAACCAAGCGAACTAGACAGGGGACAGGCAAATGCAATAGCGGGGGGTTGCAAGGATGGGTGGGGTGTGGGGTGGGAGGAAGGGCGGGGGTCCACGTGGAGGTGGGGCCGGGCGGAGGGGGCATGGCCCTGGCAGAGCATGGAAGGGGGGCGCGAGCGGCGGTGTGTAAGTGGGCGTGGGTGTAGGCGTGGGCAGACAGGTGCGTCACCGTGTGGTGGTGTGCACACCGGGGGTTTAGGGGCTAATTAGCAGGCGGTTGCAGGACCGCCGTGTCATGCAGTGCAGTGGCCTGACCAGGCGGCGGCCGCGGGCTGCGCCCGCGGGCCGCTGCTGCAGCATGCCTCCAGCATGTGCCCGCGCTGCGCCTCCCGCCCTCCCGCCCACCCACCCACACTCTACAGATTCCCAACCTTGCAACCCACCCGCACCACCTCCTCCCCCCTCCCCAGGGCGGCTACTTTGTGATCAACGGCAGCGAGAAGGTGCTCATCGCGCAGGAGCGCATGGCCAACAACCACGTGTACGTGTTCAAGAAGAGCCAGCCCAGCAAGTACACCTTCTGCGCGGAGATCAGGTGGGGCGGCAGTGGGCGGCGGCGGCGGAGGGCATGTGGCGGGCGGGCGGCAGCGGGGGAGATACAAGGCCGGGGCGGCGGGGGGAGCCACTGGAGTGCCGCCCCTGCGCACCACCTAACGTGTCGTCACGCAGCACTCCCACCTCGTCCGCACCTGCACCTACTCTCCTAACCTCACCTCACCCCCGCACCCCTCCGCATCATCATGAATGTAACCCCCAACCCACACCCACACCCCCGCCCCTCCCCCTCAGGTCTGTGGTGGAGGGCAGCACGCGCTCCGCCAGCAGCATGTCCATCATGATGCTGGCCAAGGGCAAGAAGGCGGGCGCGGCGGGCGTCATCCGCGCGCAGATCCCCTACATCCGAGCCGAGTTCCCCATCTTCATCCTCTTCCGCGCGCTGGGCTTCGTGGTGCGTGCGGCTGTAGCAGAGCGGGGAGGGAGGAGGGGGGGGGGAAAGGGGGGGTATCGCACCAAGCAAACCAACTTAACTCGACGGGGGCAGCGCTCCATGCTGAGTGGCTGGGTGGGCAGGACGGCCAGAGTGGAAAGCGGGCGGTTTGCGGGCTTTTACGGGCTGTGCCGCACTGTACCCCACCCCACCCCACCAGACACACCGCACATCGCATGCCGCATGTACCGCCCACCTCATCCCACCTCCACCGCCCTACCTGCCCTCTCCCTCTCCTCCCCTCCCCACCCCTTTCCCCTCCCCACCCCAATCCCCCGCCAATCCCCAACCCTCCACCCCACCCCGCCCCCAGTCCGACCGCGACATCCTGGAGCACATCGTGTACGACCTGGACGCCGACCCGGCCATGCTGGAGGGGCTGCGCAGCAGCGTGGAGGAGGCGCAGGAGGTGCAGACGCAGGAGGAGGCGCTCAACTACCTGGGCAAGCGCGGCACGGTCACGGGAGCGAGCAAGGTGCGAGGAGGGGGAGGGGGGAGCGGGGAGGGGGGAGCTGGGGCGGGGCAGGGTGTGCGTGTGTGGAAGGATGGGGGGATGGAGGGAAGTGGGGGTGGGGCGAGTAGGCTGGTGGCAGGGCCCGGGACGCGGGCCACCTGCTGCTGCCGTCGCACGTCGGACCCGGCACGTGCCACGTCGCGTCATGCCCTGCTGCCCGGCCCGGCCGCCCAAACCCCTGGTTGGCACACAATACGATAAAGCACTGCCCCACACGCCCACGCCCCCCCCCGCAGGCGGACCGCATCCAGTACGCTCGCAACCTGCTGATCAAGGAGCTGCTGCCGCACCTGGGCACGGAGGAGTTCATGGAGACGCGCAAGGGCTACTTCGTGGGCTACATGGTGCACAGGTGTGTGTGTGTGTGGGTGGGGGGGGGGGTTGTAAACACCAGCCCAATCTAAACCCAAGCGAAACTAGACAAGGGACAGGTAGGTGCAGTTTGCGACAATACAGGGTAACGGTATACTCTTGCGTTTCGGGTCGAAGAGCGTAGACGGGCGAGGTCGGCGCGCCGTCGACGAAATGCCACCCAGGCTCGGCTCGCGCACAGCAGAAACAGACACGCAAACACGCAAATGCAAAACACACGACTTACCTGGCGACCAGGAAGATGACCCCGGCGCCAGGCAGCAAGCGCCGGGCCAGAAGAGCGACATGCGGTGAAGGGGAAAGGCGAGGTTCGGAAGGGCGGGGCACAGTGAAGGTGCCGAGGCGCATCGGCAGGTAGGAAAGGGTATGAACAGCACAAAGTATATCACGCACGAGCCCGGGTGGCAAAAGAGAAAGGTGGGGCGTCAGAGCGGGTTAAGAGGCCGGCGCCGACGGCATGGGGGCGGTTAGTGGCGACAGGATGCGGCAGGCAGCGTGCGGGCCGCGTACGGCTCCCCACAATCGCTGCCAGCCCGGACGCCCCACACGCATAAGGGGGCATCCGGGAGCGGGGGCGGTTAGTGGCGACGGCGGGGGCGGTTAGTGGCGACGGCGGGAGGCGGTTAGCGGCGACGTTAGTGGCGACGGCGGGGGGCGGTTAGTGGCGACGGCGGGAGGCGGTTAGTGGCGACGGTGGGGGGCGGTGAGTGGCGACGGCCGGGAGCGGTGAGCGGCGACGGCCGGGGGCGGTGAGCGGCGATGGTTGGGAGGGCCCGAGGTGGTGGCGACGGTGGGGGGGGCGGTTATTGGCGACGGCCGGGGGCGGTTAGCGGCGAGGGTGGGGGGCGGTTAGCGGCGACGGGGGGGGCGGTTTGTGGCGACGGTCGGGGTAGTTAGCGGCGACGGTTGGGAGGGCCCGGGGCGGTGGCGACGGGGGGTTGTAAACACCAGCCCAATCTAAACCCAAGCGAAACTAGACAAGGGACAGGCAGGTGCGGGGGCGGCGGAGAGGGGGGGCGGGAGGGGGGCAGGGGGAGGGGGGTTCATTCCAAGCCCAGACAATCACAAATTTGGGAAAGGGGGGAGGTTGTGAACACCAGCTAACTAGACGGGGGGCGGCCGGGGGGCCTGGGGCTACATTGCTCTTTGTTATCCTTGCCAACCCCGCCGCCGCCGGCTCCTCCTGCCGCCCGCCAGGCTGATGCTGGTGGCGCTGGGCCGGCGGCCGGAGGACGACCGCGACCACTACGCCAACAAGCGGCTGGACCTGGGCGGGCCGCTCATGGCGGGCCTGTTCCGGCTGCTGTTCCGCAAGCTGTGCAAGGAGCTGCGCATGCAGGCGCAGCGCATGGTGCGTGGCGCGGCGGGGAGGGGCGGGGAGGGCAGGGAGGGTAGGGCAGGGAGGGGAGGGAGGGGAGGGAGGGACCGCGTGCGCATGGAGCAACGTAGAATTCGCAATGGAACCCCCACGCTACACGCCCCCTACACCACCCCCAACACCACCTCCTGCACGCCCCCTCCCCATCCCCCCCCAGGTGGACGCTGGCAAGGAGATCAACGTGCTGAGCGCCATCAACGAGAAGGTCATCACGCGCGGCCTCAAGTACTCGCTGGCCACAGGCAACTGGGGAGAGCAGGGCAAGCAGGGCATCCGCGCGGGTGAGTGCGCGGCGTGTGAAGCAGAAGAAGCCGTTGTGAATGCACGCCAGCCCAATTAGGCCCAGGGGGGAGGGCTGCAGGCCACTGGAGGCGGGGCGCTCCACCTGTGTCGATGCTGCCGCCCCCTCCTGCCCGCATGGCCGCGCTCGCCCGCCTGCCCGCCGCGGCGCACTCGCACTCAAATCGCACTCGCACACTCGCTCGCTCGCTCGCTCGCTCGCCCCCACCCGCCTGCAGGTGTGAGCCAGGTGCTGGCGCGGCTGACGTACGCGTCCACGCTGAGCCACCTGCGCCGCGTGAACTCGCCCATCGGGCGCGAGGGCAAGCTGGCCAAGCCGCGGCAGCTGCACAACAGCCTGTGGGGCATCTTCTGCCCGGCCGAGACGCCGGAGGGGCAGGCGGTGGGGCTGGTGAAGAACATGGCGCTCATGTGCTACATCACAGGTGGGCGGCGCCGGCGGCATGGCGGCGGCGGTGGTGGAGGCGGAGGCGGGGGCATTTGGGGGGAGGGCAGGGCCGCGCAGCCTGGACGGGAGGGGGGAGGCTGGGCAAGGAGGTGAAGCGGTAAGGGTTGAGGAAGGGGCCGGCGGCCGTGTACGTGTGATGGTGGGGGAGGTGACCGCTGACACTCCCCTCTCCCCCATCCCCCGCCCGCCCGCCCCCGCCGCAGTGGGCACTCCCTCGCTGCCGGTGGTGGCGCACCTGGAGGAGTTCAACACCGAGGCGCTGGACGAGGTCACGCCCGCCGACATCGCCGCCAGCACCAAGGTCTTCATCAACGGCGTGTGGCTGGGCATCCAGCGCGACCCCACCGCGCTCATCAAGAACCTGCGGGCCATGCGCCGCCAGGTGGCGTTCAGCACAGAGGTGCGGCGGGCGGCGGGGGCCGGGGGCGGGTGGGCGGGTGTGGGTGGGGCAAATGGAGCTCTGCAAATGGGGCTCTGCACAGCCCGTGGCATTGCCCTACACATGAAGATTTACTTGCGTGCCGACGCGCCTGTTTGTTGTCCCGACCGCAACGGTAACCCACCTACCACAACGCACACGACGGTCATCCGCTCCCTTTCCCACGCTCGCGCGCTTGCTGCCCCACCCACCCACCTCACCCCCATCCCCCGCCCCCGGGCGCCCAGGTGGCCATCATCTACGACGGCCCGCTGAAGGAGCTGCGCATCTTCACCGACTACGGCCGCGCCAGCCGCCCGCTGTACATCTGCGAGGACAACCGGCTGCTGGTGAGCAAGCACCACATCCGCCGCCTCATCAGCCCGCTGCCGGACGAGGAGGAGTACGCCTGGCCGCAGCTGGTGCAGGACGGCCTGGTCGAGTGAGTGCGGAGGGGGGGGGGGCGCATGTGGCGGGGGTGGGGGGCGGGGGGTTGTGAACACCAGCCCAATCTAAACCAAGCTGGGGGTGTTTGGGTGTGTGTGGGGGGGGGGGAGCTGTGTGTTGGTTGGGGCGGTGCGCAGCGTGCCAGCGACATGTCGGGCTTGTTGGACTCACCGAGCCGCCCCCCCGCAAGGACATTGCCACCTGAACGCATGCACTCCGCTTTCCCTAGCGAGCCTACAACTCAACACTGCACCTCTAGCCTACTCGCTTTTCAACTAGCATACGAAATAGTAGCGAATCAGCCACGGCGCGGAGGGACGCGAGCAGCTTCGGCGGACATGCTTGCTGGCGCCAACGGTATGAAGTTTCCTGTGTACCCGCTGTACCACTGGTCATCGGCAGTTCACCTATTTACAAAAAACCGTAGCATGCACGGCTACCCCCCCCCCCCACCCGCTGTACCGCTTTTCCATATCCTTGCAACCCCCCCCCCCACCCGCCGCGCAGGTACATCGACGCGGAGGAGGAGGAGACGACCATGATCGCCATGACCATCGCCGACCTGCGCAACGCGCGCGAGGCGGGCGCCGCCACCGGCACCACCTACACGCACTGCGAGGTGCACCCCGCCATGATCCTGGGCGTGTGCGCCTCCATCATCCCCTTCCCCGACCACAACCAGTCGCCCCGCAACACCTACCAGTCCGCCATGGGCAAGCAGGCCATGGGCATGTACGCCACAAACTACCAGACGCGCATGGACACGCAGGTGCGGCCGGGGGGCGGGGGATGGGGGGTGGGGCGGGGGCGGGGGCGGGGGCGGGCTGGGGGCGGGGGCGGGGGCGGGCTGGGGGCCGGGGCGGGGGCGGGGCCGGGGCCGGGGGCGCCGGGGCGGGGGTGGGGCCGGGGGAGGGGGCGGGGGCGGGGGTTGCTGGGCGCGATGGCGGGATGCAGGCGGGGCGGGTGGGTGGGTGGGTGGGTCGGTGACTTGCCGCACCGTGCGGGCGTGTAGGCCTTCTGGACCAGGCTTAGCGATGGTAACCACAAGTCCACAACCCTCCCGCCCTCCCCCTCCCGCCCGTTCTTCCGCTCCCACCGCAGGGCTTTGTGCTGTACTACCCGCAGAAGCCGCTGGTGTGCACCCGCGCCATGGACTACCTCAAGTTCCGGGAGCTGCCGGCGGGCATCAACGCCATCGTGGCCATCATGTGCTACAGCGGCTACAACCAGGAGGACAGTCTCATGCTCAACGGCTCCTCCATAGACCGCGGCTTCCACCGCTCCATCTTCTACCGCGCCTACAAGGTGCGGCGCGGGGCGCTTGCCGCCGCAGGGGGCGGGCCGTCGCGCAGCGCCCTGATCACTAGACCGGCGCCCCGGTTCCCCACCCCCGCCGTCACCACCCTGTCGTCAGAGCTAATCTTGAATGGACCCCCCACTGCCGACGCCCGCGGCCCCGCAGGAGGAGGAGAAGAAGGCGGGCAGCATGGCGCGCGAGGAGATCGAGGCGCCCGACCCCTCCGTCACCGCCAAGATGAAGCACGGCACGTACGACAAGCTGGACGCGGACGGCCTGACGCCGCCGGGTGGGTCCTGGGGAGGAAAGGGAGAGTGGGGCGGGGGGCTGTGGGTGCTAGGGTGGATGGGACGTGGGGAGCTGGGGTGAAATGGGCGGCGACGGAATGTGGCACCAGGCTCTACGCGCGCGCACACCCCAATTTCTGGATCCCTGATTGTGCTCGCCCCCACGTTCACCGCCCCACCCCACCCCACCCGTCAACATCATCTTATCTTGAGTAATCATGCATGGAACCCGCCCCCCCCCCCCCCGGCAGGCACGCGCGTGTCGGGCGAGGACATCATCTGCGGCAAGACCGTCACGCTGCCGGACGACCCCACCGGCGCGGTGCAGCGCTTCACCAAGAAGGACGCGTCGCTGGCGCTGAGGGGGCACGAGGCGGGCGTGATCGACCAGGCGCGTGCTGTGTGTGTGTGGCGTGTGTGGCGCAAGTGCAACTGGCCATGGGTGCGGGCACTGCTGGAGTGCGCTGACGGTTCCTTGTGCCTCTTACATCACCAATGTCACGTACACGCGCATACTCATGTCGCACATGCACGCACCTACTCTTTCTCTCCGGCTGCCCGCCCGCCCGCCCGCCCCGCAGGTCATGCTGACCACCAACGACGAGGGCCAGAAGTTCGTCAAGATCCGCGTGCGCACCATCTGCATCCCGCAGGTGGGTGGGTGTGGGGGGGGGCGGGGCGGCAGGCAGCGCGGACACACGCCCGCCCCGCGCGAGAGTGTGTCTAGGTCTGCCCGTGCGGGTGTGTGCCTGTGGTGCGCACGGCGTGCTCGCTGCGCTCTTTTCACCTTGTCACGGGTGCAGTTTGCGCCTGCCCCACGCCCACGCCACGCCCAACACGCCGCTTGCCCGCTCCCACCGCGCCCCCACCACACGCCGCCTGCAGGTGGGCGACAAGTTCGCGTCGCGGCATGGGCAGAAGGGCACGTGCGGCATCACGTACACCATGGAGGACATGCCCTTCACGGTGGAGGGCATCGTGCCCGACATCATCGTCAACCCGCACGCCATCCCCAGCCGCATGACCATCGGCCACCTGGTGGAGGCGCTCATGAGCAAGGTGGCGTCGCTCATGGGCAGCGAGGGAGACGCCACGCCCTTCACCAAGGTGGGCAGGGAGCCGCGGGGAAGGGGAGGGAGGGGTTGAACTTTGAACCAATCCCGAAAGGAAACGTCGGGGAAGGGGTGTAAATGCCAACTCATGCTAAGTGGGGGTATCTGTGAGTGGCAGCGGTGTCTCCGGGTGGTTTGGTGGGAGGACGGGACTGGACTGGGCGGGCGCGCGGACGCGGGAGGGAGTGGTGTCCCAGCGACGATTTGTGTTGCGGCGGCGGGGCCTGCTCGGCTTCGGGTTGGTGCCCGGCGACCCCCTCCCGCGTGCTCGCTGCCCGCGGCCCTGACCGCCCCTCATGAAACGCCCCTCCACGCCCCGCCACGCCCCGCCCCTTCCCCTGTTCCTGGCTACACCTCCACGCCTTCCAACTAATCATTGCATGGACCCCCTCGCCCTCGCCCTCGCTCCCGCCCCCCTCCCCCCCCCCCCTCAGGTGACGGTCGACAACGTGTCGCAGATGCTGCACGACCTGGGCTACCAGCGCCGCGGCTGGGAGGTCATGTACAGCGGCCACACCGGCCGCCAGCTGCGCGCGCAGATCTTCCTCAACCCCACCTACTACCAGCGGCTGAAGCACATGGTGGACTTCAAGATCCACTCGCGAGGCCGCGGCCCCGTGCAGGTGCTCACGCGCCAGCCCGCCGAGGGCCGCGCGCGAGACGGCGGCCTGCGGTGAGCGGAGGGGCAGCGCGACAGGGGGGCAGCCGCTGCATGCCGGCGCAGCATGCCCGCGCAGATTGATAATCGCTCCTGGCGTTATCCTCGTTGTGCAGTCCTCTTGACCTGACTCGCGTGCCGTGCCGCACGATGTGTGTGTTGCCCCCGCGCACCCCCCACCCCCTACGCCACTACGCTTCTATATACCATCTTTGCAATCCCCACAGCTTCGGCGAGATGGAGCGCGACTGCATCATCTCGCACGGCGCGGCGGCCTTCCTCAAGGAGCGCCTGTTCGACCAGAGCGACGCCTACCGCATCCACGTCTGCGAGCGCTCCGGCCTCATCGCGGTGGCCAACCTGAAGAAGCAACAGTTCACCTCCACCATCTACAAGGACGGCTCCAACATCTACCAGGTGCGCCCGCGAGCGGCGCGGCGCGGCGCGGGTGATGGGGCTGGGTGGCAGCGTGTGTGGAAGGGCGAGCACCCCGCCTGCGCCTGTGCTTTCACGCGCCACTCAACCCGCCAATTTGCCCGCATGGTCACGTGCCTCCGCTACCCCCTGCCATCTCCGCCACCTCCCGCCGCCGCATGCCCTCCGCTGCTTGCTTCCCCGCTCCACAACCCCCACCCGCCCACCGCCACCCGCCGCAGGTGTACATCCCCTACGCCTGCAAGCTGCTGTTCCAGGAGCTGATGGCCATGTGCATCGCGCCGCGCATGCAGTTCGAGCGCGACCCCGCCGCACTGCCCGTGCACTGAGGGCCGCGCACCGGGAGCGGGCCGGGCGAGGAGGGGGCGGGCGGAGGGCGGCCGGGGCGCCGAGTGGAGGTGGCCGGGGGCGCGTTGGGCGCGTATCTGATGACTAGTGAGTGATGGGAGTACGGACAGGGGTGAGGGTGCGGGTGGCCGCGAGCTGGCGGGTGGGTAGCCAGGTGGGTGGGCGGGCGTACAGATGCGGACACCAGTCAACAGCGAATGCACCGAGGCCTGGGTGCATGCGAGGCAGCGAGGAGCGAGGCGCAGGAGCGCAAGCGGGGCGCCGCGTGCGCCAGACGGCGCAGTGGCATCCGGCACTGCATGCACACATACGTATGGAGCACGGAACGCAGGCTCGCTCACAGGTTGGCTGCAACGGCAGCTGCATGAATGGGCGCGGCGCAGACGCTAATAGGCCGGCGCGGCGTGGATGTGGGCAGTTTGGAGTTGGCTGTGCCTGCCGGTGAATGTGTGGAGCAGGCGGTGTGCAGGTAGTGCGGTATGTCGTATAGAATGTGGTGGCGGTATTAGGGTGCTAAAACGGCACAGAGCATAGAACACGTTTTCGTAGGTGGTTGGGGCCCGTGGTGGCAGGGCCAGCGAAGTCGAAGAACACGGACGCGGTTTCCATGGCTGCAAATGGTTGGAGAGCTGCATGCCTGGAAGCTATGCACGCTGTTGCCTAACGCGATAAGGGTACCTGCGCGACTGCAAGCGGGTAGCTGAGGCGGCGGCCGGCTGAAGATTTGCATACCGGTGTGTGGGTGGCGAGGTGCTGGGCGGGTGCTGGCGGTTTGCGCGCATCGGGGGCTGGGGGTTGGCAGGCTGCTGATCGCGCGCGGCGCCGGCTGCTGAAGGAACAGGGCGGCGCCGGCTGTGTACTCGTGCAAACTGCAAGGCTCAGATGAGACAAGGGCCCGACTCTGTTCCCCAGGGACAGCCTGCCTGGGCGCTTCCGGGCTGCACGCGCGGTCACACGGGGCACAATGAAGGCTTGCTTACACGGAATGCCTCGCAGAGCCAACGTCCCCATACTCCCATCGCGCCGACACTGCTCCTGCCAGGGGTGGCTCCTGCCAACCAGCCTGGTTGTGTCTGATCCAGCGCTCCCAACCCTTAGCAATGCGACACATCGGCGACTGCAGGGCTGGCCACCGCCGGGCCGCCCGCAAGCCCGCGTCTCGTCATTAGACTAGCATTCACTGTCATTCACTTGGGTGAAGCCCGCCCGCGTCAGGCCGTCACCGCTCGAAGCGGATGCTGTAGCCGCCGCTGTTGGGGTCCTTGTCGAACTTGAAGTTGTCGGTGGACAGACCGAACTTGCCCAGGATGGTGTTGCCCAGGTCCTTGAGCTTGCCGAACATCTCGGTCTGCGCCGTGTTGACGCACACAGGACGCACAGGGCAGCACACAGGTTGGGGCAGGTGGCAACGGCATGGGCGGAACATCTCGCGCCAGGGGGGCCGCCGCACTGGCGCCAACGGTGCAGCGCAGATGGCCTGTGGGCGCCCACGACCCCCGCGTCCGCCCCCGGGAGCCCCGCCGTGTCCTGGTGTCCGCCAGCCCACCCCACGCCCACCGCCAATGAACTTTCTTCCAGCCCCCACCCCAACCCACTCCCCAATGAACTTTCGTCCAGCCCACCCACCTTGAGCTTCTCCGTGCGCTCGTCCACCACCGGCTGCAGCGTCGCCACCTGCAGCGGCAGGCGCACGGGGCGTGTCAGTGATTAGCGCCCGCCAGCTGCGTGCGTCCTTTCCTCCTGATTTGGGTGCGTCTTTGCTTGGCACGGTGAAACCCCTATGCAGCTGGGTATGAGACGTGATTCGCGAATGGGGCTGAGTTGGGCTGGATCTATGTGCGCGGCGGCCCTGGGTGGCGCCGGGCAGCGCTACTCGCGCTGCCGAGTTGACGTCACCCGCCAGGTACCGCAACGACCACCAGCAGCCGGACGAGGCTGACGGTTGTTTCCGTTGTTTGGTTTGTTTGCTTGAACCGCACCCACCGTACCGTACTGTACCGTACCGTACTGCACCCGTCGTTCCACATTCAACAACCTCTCGAGCTTGCACCCACTTGCCACGCACACAACTAACAACAAGCCCGCAACTCCCGGCCGCACCTTGGCCGTGGCCCAGGCATTGCCCGGCGCCAGCTCCAGCAGCTTCTTGGCGTCCGCCAGCGCGTGGTCCAGCTCGTCCAGCCTCTCAAACGCCTCGCAGCGGCGCATGAGCGCCTTCTCGTAGCCGCCGTCCAGCGCGATGGCCTGCGTGCAGCTCTGCACCGCGGCGGCGTACTGCTGCGTCTTGATGTTGCAGGCGGCCAGGTTGGCGAAGTACACCGCGCGCTGCTTGGACGCGGAGGCGGGGGCTGCCGGGGGGGGGGCGGGCAAGCGTGGTACGGGTTTTCGGGTGGGGATGCGGGGGGCGGGGGGAGCGGAGCTTAAGCTCCGTGGTGGTGCTCAGGGTGTAGGGCAGGGCCGCCTCCATCTTCATCCAACCCACAGTGCGGCCGACTCCCTAGCCCTGCAGCTGCGCCGTGCATGTCGTTCAGCGCGCACTGCGACTTGACGGAAACGAGCCCGCCGGGTCGGCTGGTCGTGTGACAGCGCCCCCCCTCAAGAGGTCCAGCCCCGGCCAAGCGCGGCGGGGGATGCTCACCTTCGTCCAGTGCCTGGTTGTACTTGACGGACGCCGCTTCCCACTGCCCCCCTCCAAACAGCTCGTTCCCTTCCCGCTTGAACTCCTCCGCCCGGGCTAGCCGCGCCGCTACCTCCGCCTCCGTCTCCTTGGCCTCTGCGGCCTCGTCCTGTGGTTCTACTGCTGCTGCTGCTGCCGCCTGGTCGTGCTGCCCCACATCCTCTGCGCTGGCTGACGCCTCGACCGCTGCCCCTGCTTCTGGTGGCGCAGTGCACGGCGTTCCTTCCGCCGCCCCCTGGCTTGCGTCTGGTTGTTCAGCGTGTGCTGTACCAGCCTCTGCAAGTGATCCCTGCACCTCCGACACCTTCGCGGCCGGCGCTGCGGCCGGCGCCGAGACCTCGGCCGCTGCCGTGCGGCCGTGTGCCCCGCCCCCTCCTTTGGGTGCGTCCAGGTCGGTCATCTGTGTGGCGCACGCACCGCGGGTGCTTGCGACAAGCTATCAACGTTTATCTGGAGGGCACCGACGGTCAATGGTCGCCGCCCGTCCAAGCGCACGCGAATCTTCTATTCTGGATGCTCTTCGTTACTGCGCGTCCGGTTTGCTCACAATCGCTACAGGTTTTGAAAGTAGCTCCTGATTTTATCAAGTATATGGGAATTGTTGAACACCGAGGACGGAACGATTGAATGCTTGCTTGGAGTCAAGATAGCTATGTACGCGTGTGGAGAGCTTCTATGGACTTCCACTGGAGCGATGAACAACACGCATCGTATTAGAGGGCGCATCGGAAGGGTGCAGGCGTGTGTATGCCAGCATGGGAGGCCTGAGGCGCCAGACCTGAGCATGCCAGGGCCCAAGCAGGCTGTTTTGGCACGCAGCGACAGCATCGCCACTTTTGGGACTAGTCGGGAAAGCACCGCAGCGGCGCAGAAGACTACGATGACGAAGGTGCAACGACCAGGGGAAAGGCACGCACGAAACCCTTGCGGGGGCACACATCCATCCATCCTCACCATTCGCAACAAAAAAACAGCCTGGAGTGCAACGACCCACGCAACTTGAAACCCAGCCCAACGGCGCGGCAGGGCAGCGAGTGCGTATGGTCCGCCAGGGGGCAGAGGGGCCATACCCACATGAATCGCGCCGCCAGACGGCAATGGGATGACTCAGCCACCCATTTCGTGCGGGTTTGGCGGCTGGGAAAATGCACCCCAGGCTGCCGTCTCGTCGCTCCCGCACGCAATGGTACTGATACATAGGTGATTTTATGACGGGCAGCGGCCTGCGGGAGATTGGTCGTGCTGGGAATATTCCGTGCTGATGAACCGGGATGACCGCCGGGGGGCCCAAAAAGAAACGCAGCCGCCAACTTTGAGGGCGACTTCGGCCTAACCCGAGTGATAACCACCGGCCAACGACCCAAGGTTGATTTTCTGTGACGTCGACACACCTACTAGCGAGCGCCACGAGCCGCGTTGGTCGTTCTGAAAGCCGGCGCGCAAGATGGCGAGTCCACCTCCGCCAGAACACCCCGCTAAGGTGCTTGACAAGCTGCAGACGGCGGAGGTGGCGCTGCTGTCGCTGGAGAAGGATGAAGTGGTCGTCTACCGCAACCCGATTTGGAGGTGCGGCCCTGCCGCGCGGTTTCGGCGAGGATTGCCATGACTCCGCGCCCCGCGGGCGTGACATGCGTCGTTCAGGTTTCTCCACTTTATGGGCTCCTTCATAATCCCTGGACTTGGCATGGTGAGCCTGCGGCCAGAGTGCCGGAATGCAGCGGCAGCGCGCGAGTCTTCTGTGTCCGGGTGGCGGCAACTGCTTTTTTGAGGGTTGCGCTTTATTTGTCAAGCGTGGGCGGGGGCGCTTGCGTGTTCGGCGCTTTGGCGCGGTGCTTCGGATGTCCCGTTTCGGCGCCGAGGCTTGTTTGGCCGAGGCACGTTTCCAACTCCAATGGAATGACGTTTGCGCAGGAAAGGCCTTGCAGCGGGCCCAGGCTTGCTAAAAATCAATAACCTCTGTAATTGTTGTGAGCTATCTGGCCATTTGTTCAATCGCGGTGATCCCCAGTTTCCCAAATCGCAATGCACGTTCGGGCCGGCGCCCCTCCGGCGACCCTCCCCCCTGCGCCCCCTGCTCCCTGCTGCTGCGCAGTTTTGCGAGGCCTACTTCGTCTTCGCCGTCGGCAACTTGTCTGCCGTGTGGAAGGCCGTGTACCCCAGCTGCTGGAAGACCCACACCACCTGCGACAAAAAGCTGTCCGACTCGATCACGTGAGTTGATTCGTGTGCCAGGCGCCGGCGTGCCCTGTTGATGATGGGGGGATGCTGTCCCCTACTACCGTACTGGCCGAGTGCTCGTTCAGAAGCAGCGCTGCATCTTGAGCAGGCCCCTACCAGCGGACTCCACCAGCAGGCTACCTTACGGCTTTGCCGCCGCCCCACCGGTCCCCTGAAACATGGGACCAAATCACTTGCGTGCCAGCCCCGGTACCTTCCTTCTGCCCTCCCCTGTCCACACCCACTCAACCTCCCCCATGTCCTTCTTCGCGTCGGCTCACAATACTGGTTGCCGTGTTCATTCGGGTGCAGGTACACGCAAGTGTGCGGCATTATATTCGGCCAGCTGGTGAGAGCTACATTCATGTCATCGGTGTCAGCTTATCGTGCACTAGTCTTCTGTGTGCTGTGAGGGTGGGGGTTGGGGTAGTTGGGGTGTGTGGCGGTCCAATGGCGTGTCCTGCTGTGCGTCCGCATGCATGGCTGACGCGATGCCGTGGCGGCCGCCGCACCCCCAGCTGCCACAACCCCCTTCGTTCTGCATCGATGGCATAGCCCAAACCGCGACTACTGCGCACTCGAGCACGTATGCCGATGCGCGCGCTGGCGTGCAGGTGCTCGGGTTTTGCGCGGACCGCATCGGGCGCAAGTGGGGCTCCGTCGCCACCGCAGCTACCATGGTGGTCGGTGAGTGTCGGCAGCGGCGGCAGCACATGGGGGCAACTGTTTCCAATCTGCGGCGGGGCCGGTGGCTCAATGACACGCATATAGCGTGTTGCTGAGGATGACGTGGACGCCCACTGACCCCCACCCCCGCCCTACCTGCCCGCCCCGTCCCTATTTGGCATTCCTACCGCCCAGGCGGCATCCTGATTGTGGCGAGCGACGGCCCCACGGACCGCGCGCTGTTTGCCATGTTCACCGCGGTGCAGTTCATCTTCGGCATCGGGGTGGGCGGCGAGGTGAGCTCGAGCCGCTCCTCGGCTCTATCTGGCAAAAGATACAGGACCTGCTAGGCAAGGAGCTGGTGGTGGGATTACTGAGCGAGACGGCCTCCCTCGCGCCTTCCCTGCACTTCCCCCTTCTCGCGTGCGTGCAGTACCCGGTCGCCTCCACCTCCGCCAACGAGCGCGCCGAGAGCAGCTCCGCGCTGTCCAAGCGCCGCGGCGAAACCGTGGTGCTGGTGTTCTCCATGCAGGGCTGGGGCAACCTGATCAACACCGCCGTCATCATTGGTGAGTGAGCTTCATCACATGGTGATCGGGAGCTGTTGCTCTGTGCAGCTGCGGTCGCCAGTGCAGGGAGGGTGCACACGTACACACCGTAGTGCCCTTTGCTCGTACGCTGTGCCAATTATAGTTGCACTTCTCAGACAATGGCAGGCCAGTGCACTCCTCAGACAATGCTGGGCCAGGCCTGGCTTTGCTGCCACCGGAAGCCATGCCAGACGTGGCACGCACAGCTCGGCTGATTGCGCACACACGCACACTCGCACTCCCCATCCTAAGTCCCCGACCCCGTTCCGGCTCCCGCGCACTGCCGCAGCCATCATGGCCGGCTTCCACCAGTACCACCCGCCGTACAGCAGCTACGCCCTGGAGGTGACGTGGCGCCTGTCGTACGCCATCGGCCTCATCCCGCTCATCAGCATCCTGCTCTACCGCATCTTCCACCTGCGCGAGTCGGCGGTGTGGACCAAGAAGCGCGAGGCGCTGCGAGCCATGGGCGGCGCCAAGGCCAGCGGCGTGCAGGGGCGCAAGTTCAGGCTGCTGCTGCGCTACTACTGGCACCGCATCTTTGGCACGGCCGCGAGCTGGTTCGTGTGGGACTTCGCCTTTTACGGCAACAAGGTGCGGTGCGGTGCGGTGCGGTGCGGTGCGGTGCGGTGCGGTGCGGTGCGGTGCGGTGCGGTGCGGTGCGGTGCGGTGCGGTGCGGTGCGGTGCGGTGCGGTGCGGTGCGGTGCGGTGCGGTGCGGTGCGGTGCGGTGCGGTGCGGTGCGGTGCGGTGCGGTGCGGTGCGGTCAGCGGTGCGGTCAGCGGTGCGGTCAGCGGTGCGGTCAGCGGTGCGGTCAGCGGTGCGGTCAGCGGTGCGGTCAGCGGTGCGGTCAGCGGTGCGGTCAGCGGTGCGGTCAGCGGTGCGGTCAGCGGTGCGGTGCGGTCAGCGGTGCGGTCGCGGTGCGGTGCGGTGCGGTGCGGTGCGGTGCGGTGCGGTGCGGCGCGGTGCGCACGACATAAACGAATCCATTATTGTCCAGTTCCACCATGTTGCGACACCAAAATGTTTTTTTATCCATTCCAGACTCTCTTCTAGCCCCCCCATCACAGCCCAGACTAATAAAGTACGACCCATTTCATCTCTTTTATTCTCTTGGATGTATCATACAGCTTCTCACTCCTCAATGGTTACAAGCAACAGCAAGCAAGGCAGTCCGTGGCCCACCAAACGACAAGTCCCAAAACCCCGAGTTCACTTTGACCTAGTGGCCGTCAGGCGTCTCTCAGTGCCTCAATCCGGCAGCCTAGTGGCCGTCAGGCGTCTCTCAGTGCCTCAATCCGGCAGACCTAGTGGCCGTCAGGCGTCTCTCAGTGCCTCAATCCGGCAGAGCCCCAGCGAGGCGGTCTCCAAACTGCAAAAGCCACCCCGGCCACGGACCCACAGACAGGGCGGGCGGGCGGGAGTATTCTACCAGTTGCTCTGACAATAGCAAACAGTACAGTAAGAGAGACAAATACAAAACGGCAGATGCTGCGACAAGCAGCAGCTGCGATAATAAGGCGTCTCCGACGCCGTGTACGGCACTCCGTGCCGAATACACCATCATCGTCGTGAGAACCTGCCTTCTCCGACGCTCATACTTCGCTCCGAAGAAGTCAACATTTTCACTCCGCACCAGCAGTCCATGCATGCCCCAATCGCCCGCCCCACACCGCACCCTCCACAGCCATGACGCCGCATACATGTGTCCTGTGCGCCGCCCCCACCTTACTTGCCGCCCACAGCTGTTCCAGTCGACGTTCATCAAGATCATCAACCCCACCGCCACCGTCATCCAGGTCCTGGAGTGGACGCTGCTCAACAGCGCCGTGGCCCTGGCCGGCTACTACTGCGCGGCGCTCACCATCGACAAGCCCTGGATGGGCCGCAGCCGCATGCAGATGATGGGCTTCTCGTGGATGGTGCGGGCGTGCAGATGTGTGCGTGTGTGCCGGGTGGGGGGGGGAGGAAGGGGAGGAGTTCATTCCAATCCAACCCGACCGTGCAAGCAAACCCCTCGGGGAAGTGAGGTCCGTGGCGCGAAGAGGGCGAGGACTGCGGGGTATGAGGAGGGCACAGGTAGTAGCGCTGGTGTGGTGGTGGGGTCGTTGCGGTGGTTGGTACTTCGCGCATGGGCGGGCGCTCCTGGCGCCTCCTGCCTGGAACCCATCATCAGGCTCCCTGAGTGGTCGTGCACGGCTGTGGTCTCCTCCTTGAATTGCACCTGCAACCATTCCCTCTTTTCCCCCTTTTCCATTATCCCCCGGCTGTTCGCCGTTTTCCCCATGCCGCAGTTTGTTCTGTTCCTCATCTGCGCCGTGCACTACACCGAGCTCAGCACGCCCCAGTACATCCACGCCTTCCAGTTCCTGTACTACTTCTCCAGCTTCTGGGGCCAGTTCGGGCCCAACGCCACCACCTGGCTGCTGCCCGCCGAGCTGGCGCCCACCGAGCTGCGCTCCATGAGCCACGGCTTCTCCGCCGCCGTGGGCAAGGCGGGCGCGCTGGTGGCGGGCGTGGTGTTCGGGCTGGTGGACAACCGCACCAAGTGAGTGGAAAACATTTGAGTCACTGCCTCACTGGCAGGCAGGCTGCGAGGGCCCTTGCTTGGTTACGCTTACGTACCGTGCATGTTTTGGCTGACCGAGGGGCAAGGGGCTGATGCAGGAAGCAGCGCCCCGGACGTGTGCCTGGCGTATGGCTCGTGGCGCATTTGTGCTCGACGGCGCGAGTTCCTCCCTGCCAATGCCGCGTTCCCCGCACGTGCCGCCCGCAGGTTCTGGATCTCCGCCTTTTGCGGCCTGGCGGGTGCGTGCCTGCATCCGATACATGCATGCATGGCGCCACTACGGGGTTCAGCAAGCCACAACTACCCGCTCGCTTGATGCTCCAGCTCGCTGCGTGCCTGCGTGCGCCGGGAACATTGCCCTGGGGCCCCCGCGTGCCCCAGGCCACCCGCCTGCTGACGACACTGCCTGCCTGCTACGCCGCCCTGCGTGCGCCCCCGCCTGCCACGTTGCTGCCGGCCGGTTGGTCGCAGGCGTGATCCTGACCTTCATCACCATCCCGGACGTGACCACGCTGGACCTGCGCGAGGGCGACCGCCGCTGGCTGGCCATACTGGACGGACACCACGACATGTACCACGGTGGGTGCGTGGGTGGGTGGGTGGGTGGTGGGTGGGTGGGTGGGTGGGTGGGTGGGTGGGTGGGTGGGTGGGTGCTGGGTGTGCCACGTCTGTCGACGGCATCCCAGCTGCAGGGGGGTGATGCGCACCCACGCACGCACGCAGTGAACAGTGCATCGAGCCAACGACCCGTCCACAGCGCGCCTGACCCACGGCCGGACCTGTTGACCCGCTGGCTGCCTCACAGGCGAGGCCGTCAACCCCAAGAACCTGTCGCTGGTTGAGCGGCTGCTGGGCTACGGCAAGCGGTACAAGCCGCACGCGGACGATCAGTACGCAATCACTAAGACCAGCGATGACGGCGTGGCGACCAACGTGAAGGGCATGGACGGCTATGAGCAGCGCGCTCAGTAACGCGCGGGCTTGGGCAAGTTCTGAAGGCGTTCGTTGGGATGCAGCCTCGAAGGGTAGTCGCAGCGGTAGTTGAGACATTACGGTCATACATGGCGATAGGTTGTGCATGCTTGGGTGTTGCATTGCAATTTTATTCTTTCACGCGTGCGTGCAAGGGAATGGACGGGGTGGCCGGAAAGCCTAGCTGCGACATACCTGCGGCGGCCGCGCATGCTGTAAGGCGCACAGACTAGAGAATGAATCGGAGGCCAAGTCGGAGGCTGGGTGTCGCACGCATCCCCACACAAACGGCCTGTGAGGAGAGACGAGACAGCTGGGGACAGGGGACAGGGTAGAGGGCACGCAAGCAAACTGCAAGGAGGTAAGCGGACAGGGGTGCCCGGAAGGCGGACAGGGGAGGGCAGGAAGGCGGGCAGGGGAGTTCGGGGGCAAGTTTTCGGGGGACCGGGGCCCTGTCACCCCTGACGCGGTGTCGGCGAAAGCGAGCGACGCCTGGTCATCAGGCCGATCAGGCCCATCAGGAGCCGTTGAGTGGCAGCAATGAGCCAACAATGAGCCAACAATGAGCCAACAATCCTGCAGCCTGAGCCGATGCAGCGCCACACGTCCTTTGTCTTAGAGGTCCGCTCCCGCCCTCCCCGGCACGTGGATTCTCAAGGCGGGGCCAAATCAGCGCAACTCTGCAACGAACATGCGGCAAGCGCTGATGGAAATGCTGCAGGGTAGCAATCGACCTGTGGCAATGCGCCCCGATGGTGGTGGACTGGTGGCGGCGCGGCGGCGGTGGTGGTGGCGGCAGGAGGCCGCGGCACAGGGCCTGGCGGCAGCGGTTTGGTTTGGCAACATACCGTAGATGTTCGTCAACAGTTCATGCTGATGCTGATCAATATATGGCATAACAAATTAGAAGGCCGTAAACTCACATCCGACCGCATGTGACCGCGGGTGGCCCCGGTGGCCCCGGTGGCAGCCCTGGCCCCACCCGCGGCGGCGGCAGCTGCCCTGGGCCCGGCTGCGGCAGCAGCGGCCATGGGCCCAGCAGTGGCGGCGTGCATGTGCGGAGTGGAGGGGGAGCGCGGCACCGCTCCAAAAAGTGCCCCCGGCACGCAAGTTTAGAACAGCCGGTGTCTGGTTAACGGCATTTCGGTATGCAGTAGGCCAGCGCAGCTAGCAGAAGCGTTGCGGATTTCCAGCTGTTTGGTCAGGGGGGGGGGTAGAAAGCTCAGGATCTTACCCCATGCTCAAAATTAAAGAGCTTAACGAGAGCATTACGCACGTGCTTTTAGTTTTCTCAGGGGGTGTCTGGTGAGGAAGTTCTGGGGCGCCAAAGTTGGGGGGTCGGTCGTTGTCCCTGGGGGTCCGGCGGGTTTCGGGAGCCCATCCTGGCGGATTTCGGGAAGCGCCCCACGAGCAGCACCAGGGGCCAAACGCAGCACCACGAGGCTGGACTATGCATGCTATGCCGTAATAAGCGCAAAACACAGCGTGCGAGGCCCATTTGCACGCCCTGGCGTGGGGATGTCGGCACATGTCCCCACATGTCGACACATGCGCACCGACACGGCGGGGCTCTCAAGCGCTGGTGCGCATGAATTCATGTCTAACAAGGGTGCCAAATGGCATAATGTAGAATGAGGCACTTTTGAGAGATGGGCTGGGCCGGAGGGATTTCCATGGATAGAATCCTGTGGGTGCCGAAGTCTCAGAACATGCCGCCAATGACACGGCGTGATAGCGCTCGTCAAGAGGAGTCGATTGGCACCGCTTTGGTATTAAATGGAGGGGTTTTAACCCCTCAACGACACGGTTTTGTCCGTGGGGGGGTCGGTCGTCCCCTCAAGGGGGGTCCCGGGGAAGTTGGTAGGACCAGGGTAAGGGGATAAGAAGTGACATACCCAGCTGTGGCAGATGATATCCCATACCCAGCAGGCCCGTGCGCAATAGTGGAGGCAAGTTGTGGCTGTGCAACGCGCGGTTACTGTACCAATGATGCGCGCTGGCTGGCTGCCACAGTTTGCTGATACGCCAGTGCCCGTATCATGTAGATGGCTTTGGGCCCCCGGCGTCTACACAGCGTAGGTGACCCCTCCCGCGCCATCTACACCTCGAAAAGTTTTCCTCGGGGCAAGCCCCCAAATCCCCCAAACCATCTACGCTCCCTGTCTAAAAGACCGCCAAACCCGCCCAAACCGTCTACGCTCCGTAGATGCCGAAACCCAAACCCAAAAAAATTTCTCCGCCTTCGGGGGATTTGGGGCACATTTCTACAGCGTAGATGGAAGATACGAGCACAGATACGCGGTCCTCACACTCCGGGCGCCCGGCCAGGCTATAGCACCAGACAGACACATGCAACGCCACACCGCGTGAGACGCATCGACGTCATCGGGGCATGGGGTGTGGCACTTTGTTTTCTACCCCCCCTGATTTGGTTG
This sequence comes from Chlamydomonas incerta, assembly GCA_016834605.1. Classification (NCBI taxonomy): domain Eukaryota; kingdom Viridiplantae; phylum Chlorophyta; class Chlorophyceae; order Chlamydomonadales; family Chlamydomonadaceae; genus Chlamydomonas; species Chlamydomonas incerta. The sequence goes on along the minus strand of JAEHOC010000051.1, from coordinate 296,373 downwards.
TCCTGTGCCTGCTGTAGTGCTGTGCTTGTGCGTTTACGGTACCGAATGAAGCGCGCTGGAAGGCTGTCTCAGTTTTCTGATCCCGGCTAGGGGTGGCACGTGACATGTGTACGCTTGCGGGACGGGAGACGGGGCGTGGGCTCGGCCCACTTTTCCCTCGAGGGGGGACGGGGGGAACCACCTTGTCCAGGCGTTGACAATGCCACCGATTGACTCATATCTTACAGGGCCCGGATGTCGACACGGGCAGGAAGGAGTTCCAAACCTCTGATAATAGCGGCACATCTGCTACATGATGTTGCCATACCGAGAAGGCATTATAATGTGCACAAGTGCAATGAATATCGATTCGCGTCATTTAGGTCTGGGGCCGGCACGGTGCACCCGTGCGTGCTAGGGCAGCCGCCGGAGCCAGGCACTCATCTTCGCGTCCAATGGAAGCCGCCATGTGCCACCCTGCACGCACGCCCGGTGCCCGCGCCTGTCTTTCCATAGCCCCGCGTTGTCGCAGCGACTTGCATATCCGTTTAGGCGCCGCCGTTGCGGATCTTGACCTCGCGAGTCTCCTGGCAGATGGCGCAGGCGCTGCAGCAGCACGTGCACATGCTGCAAGAAGCGGGAAAAGGCGCGAAACGGGGGCAGGGAGGGTAAGACCTCAAAACAAGTTGTCTAGCACAACGTGTTTGGTCCACGTGTTAGCAAGTGGCCCAGCATTGCCAGCATCCCACGCTACGAAGTGCAGCTCGCATCCACAATCAACGCAATGCTTTCAGGCCACCCTGTGCACTAGATCCCTCACCAGTCTGTGGTGCCGAGCGATGCAAGCCGCAGGGGATAGCAGGTTATTGAGAGGGGTAGGCAAGGGGCGGGATGATGGGTGAATGTGAGAGGTGGCGGAAGAAATGAATTAGAAACATGCGTCGTCCCAGCGGCACAGAACCGCACTGCAACTAATGCTCCTGCCCTGCATTCCCACACCAGTCGTTGCATCCATCTGGTAGGGAGCGAGAGAGAGCGGGTTTGAGTAGTTGGCCGCACATGGGGGGCGGGGGGCGGGGAGGGGAGGGGGACAGGTCAATGAGCAAGGGGGACCTGGCAACAATGGAATGATGGGTCGGGAATAGAAAGCATCGACACCGTGCCCAAAGCCAATTGGAACTGGGGGGGATCAGTGTTTCGGGAGGTGGGCACTAGTGCCCACGTGGGCACTGGAAAAATAATTCGGGCTGGGCAGGCGGGCACTGAAAAAATAATTATTGCGAGTGCCAGTGCCCAGTGGGCACTGGGGAAAATAATTCCGAGACCCCCTTCAGTGCCCACCCGCGCGTGAAAATTCCCCTAGTGACTGCGGCCGAAGGGGCCCCAACTTGGGTGGGGGGGGGGGGGGGGGGGCGCGGGGGAGGGCCGTGGGAAGTCGGGAAGGAAAATTGAAGAGACAACGCACTCAAATCTAGAAAATTTTCTCCCCCGGACCCCCCATTTTGAGGGGGGCCTTCGGCCCCTGGTGGGCACTGGAAATTATGCCGCGGACCAGTGCCCACTCGTGCACTAGAAGGGAAATTGGCGTCAAAACTTGCCGAAACACTGGGGGGGATGGAATCTAATTGGTACGTACGTAACAGCACACGGACATCACAGTCACGCGCCGAACGCGTTCATGCCACAGTCTATTCACGCGACGCCTCCCAACCTCACCTCCGGGAATGCCGTACTTGGCGCGCAGGTTGCCGCGCACGCCGGTGTGGATGATGCAGTTCAGGCCGAGAACTGGACACACAGTTCAGAACGCACGAGTGAATGTTCCGAAGTATGTTGTGTGCGCTGACGGGCGCCACATGCAACACGTCCACGGGCATGCGGAAACACATGCACGGTAATGCACTGCCACCTGCAACTTACGCGACAGCAGGGAGTAGCAGCAGCACGCCCCAAAGCAGCTGCCGCCGCAGGTGACCTGCGTGGTAGCGGCACCGTGCGCTGAGTATGCGTTGTCGCGGGTTGTCCCCAGTATCGACTGGCTCACGAGTCACGACACTCCGGTGGGTGGCCGTGTCAAGCGCAGCTTCACATGCCGCACACGCACACGCGCTGGCTGGCACACGCCACGCCTCACCTCAGGGCCCATGCGCTCAACCAGCGAGCCGTAAGCACAAGGCGTACAGCACATGGCGTACACTGCACATAGGTGGGCAAAAGGGCCGTGTTGGTGTCGCGTGGTAATCGGGACGGACGGACTGGGCAACGCCGTCGACAGAAAGGCTGCGGCCTCGAAGCGTGAAGGACTCACGGCATGTTCCGAAGCCACCTGGCGAGCCGCACTGCAGGTGGCATGAGAGTTCGAGCGGGGGAATCAAAGCAGGCGAGCTCGAGGTCAGTCAACTTCCAACTTCCCACCACCCGACTTCCGTGAGGATGCGAACTCCGCCCGAATTTCGATTCACGAGCCCACCATCATATCCCACCCCGTCGCTGAACGTTATGAGGCTATGGTGCACGGTACGCTGCTACGGCGACCGCGTAACGGGGGTCAACACACGACGCGGCATCCCCGAGGCAGCAAGCTGCTCCGCTCTGCGCCTGCACCGGTCAAGAATGCACTTCAAGCCACGCACCCAGTCGCATAGCCTGCATGTATTGAAAGCGTGGTGAAATGGGGGGTCAAGCTGAGTCGGCGAGCTCACATGCCGCAACGCCGGAACGGGCTCAACAACGCGCGCGCCTCGCAGCACCCCGGCTCTTGTCTCATGGAACGCACCCGGTGCTCCAGTTGCCCTGAGCGGGAGCGACGGCCATTTCCTTCGCTGCTGTTTGAACGCTAGACGAGTCTAAGAGCCGAGAGCGTTAAGGTCGCGCGACCTGCTGTTTTTAACGATAGCTAGAAATGAAGACTGTGAATATGACTGTGCACAGCGATCAGCGTTATGAAGGACCCTCAGCTGCAGATTTGGGGCTGACTGCCGGGATGAGTTGCCGTGCAGAACATGCTCATCCCGCGACGCCCGCGCGTTCCTACCATGCACATAGGCCGTCAGGATGCGACTCGAGGAAGGCGCCCGAGGAAGGCTTCGACCCCGAAAAGTGTGTCCGGTTCTCGCGCACACTTGGCCCATGACCACGCGGCCCGATGCCCACGCCCGTGCCGTCCTTTTGGACTTCGCTCCGCCCCACTCCAGGTACGCGCAACAGCTTACAGCTTATGAGCTGACACAATAACCCCAACCACCACAAACCGTTCAACTGAAATCGTCCCCGTATGAATTGCGTCACGTTCCATACCTCCATCCATCACTGCCAGCTCCGCAGTATACCTTATCACGGTCCCGTTGCCTCCGATTCGGTGCAGGTTAGGAACACAGGTCACAGGGTCCTGTCAACGAAATCAATGCACCATGTCTCCGAACGCGCCATGACTCCGACCGTCCTGTCAAAACCGTCCGGCTGGTTGCGACGCAGTGCCCCCCAGCCCTCTGCCTCATCTAGCCGTGTCAGCAAGATTGTCTCGTCCTCTTGTCCCGTACCACGCACAGCTCGGTATCCAGTCCCTCCCCGGTCGTCCCGGCGTCCACGCTTGCTTGCAAAGCCGGCACAAACACATTCAACCGCTTGAGCAAAAAAATAATGAGCGCATTTACGCGCGCCACGCACATTACACCATGCTGGCGGGCGCACACGCAACGCAATACCGTAACCTTCGAGAGCTTCCGGTGTCATTCCCCACCCCCTTTGTCGTTTCCAGGGTCCCCGAACCATTCTGCATCCTCCACAGCGTCTGACACGACATTACTGGTTATGTGCTCTCGTCCTCGGCACCCAGACCTGACCAGGCGCCCCCCGAGACAGCGTCCGTCCGCGGCCGCGGCTCAGTGCTTCAGTCAGTCAGCCCGCCGTGGTGGCTGCGCGGCGCTCAGCCCGACACGCAGCTGCACGCCTTGCGCACAATGTGGACGCTGCGGGGGTCTGCGGCACGCAGCAGGCACACGCGCAATGTTACGCCAGGTCAGTGGAGCCGACGGGCCGGCGGTCAGCTGCCCCGTCGTGTGTGCGCCCGCCACCCCAAACACGGCCCCGCCCAGCAAGCACCACACCACGCCCGCACCCGCCCAGCACGCACCGAAGTAGTCGTCGTGCCCGGGCGTGGCGGGCTCCAGCGGCGCGACCGGGTAGTCGTGCGACGACAGCGTGGCGTTGTTGCCCGGGTCCTCCTGCAGGCGAGGAGGAGCGACATGACGTGATGGGGTCGAGGGGCGGCCGGACACAGCAGGCGTGTCAGGTGGCAGCGGTGGGACCGGGGCGTGTGCGGTTGCCATCAGAGGCAAGGCTGCGCATGGCATCAGAGGTCGGGGCTCGCAGGCCCACCACACGCCGAGTCGCATCGCTAGGGCGCACGCCCGCGCACCTCGACGCGCAGGCGGAATGTGAGGTAGCTTGGGTGCACGGGGTCGTTCGCCTGCAGGTGGGTCCCACACGTGGACAGTTGCTAGCAGCAGCCAGTGCAGCCACAGCAAGGAGCGCGGGCATGGCCCAGGGCGTAGCCAAGGCCCTGCAGGAGCGCCCGCCATCACGCGCCCCCAACATCCGCGGCTGCGCAGCCTGCTATGGACTCCGGCCAATGAGGCAGCCAGTCAGGCCCTCCCACTCAGCCCAGCCCACCCAGCCCAGCCCACTCACGTCGTGCTCCAGCACCTCGCACCAGTTGCGCTTGTTCTCCAGGATCTTGCCCACACCCACCGCGTTCCTGTCGGGCCGGGGGCACAGGGGGCGGGGCGGCGGCAGGTAGGGTCAGCCCTGGGCTGCTGCTGGGCACCACTACACGCGGACCGCACGGCGCCCGAGCCCCGATGCCTGGGCGGACCCCTTGCCGCCCTGTGAAGTGAAGCACTGGGGCTCCATGGCTACTCCCACGAGCTGCACGCCCCCGACCCAGATCATAGATAGATTCACAGTGCGGGGGCACGCCGACCCAGCCCAACCCAGCCCAGCCTGCTTCCCCTCCCCCCGCAGCCACCCACTTGATGATGCGGTCCATGCGGTCTGTGGGAGCAGGCAGGGCCACGCAGTTGGGAGGGAGGGGGCGCGGTCATTCCAACGCCCAAACCCAATGCCAACGAGAGCGGTTGCGTCAGAAACGTCACATGAGCTCACGAAGCAGTCTACAGTCGACACTGGTAGCCTGCTGCCTCTGCCGCCCGCCCGCCCGCCCCGCCAGCCGCACGACCCACATGACGTGTACTTGTTGATCTTGCCCGGCCGCGAGAAGTACTCCAGCACCTGCGGCGGCCGGGCACACACACGGCCACACACAGAGCCACACGCTGACCACACCATCCCCCGACGGGACATGTGCTGCACGCGGTGGACACGTGCAGGGGCGCTGTCCGACATGCCGCATGGGGACATTTGGCCGGCCTGGCACGACACGGCACGCCGCGCACCCCATGCCGCCGTGCGGCCCGGTGCGCGGCGCCCCCCCTCCCCACTCCGCGGCCGCGGCGCACCTTCATGAGTCCGGACGGCGGCGGCGGGTTGGCGATGGCGCTGCTGACGATCTGCGGCATGTAGCGGTAGTCGTGCAGCAGCCCCTGCTCGGTGGGCGGCGTGGGGTGCGAGTACAGGTGGCCGGCGCCGCACACGTGCACGTCCCCGCTCAGCAGCGTCACGCGGCAGCCGCGGTAGCGCGCCAGCATCTGCAGGTGCTCGATCAGGAAGCGCCGCTCCTCCTGGTGGCTGCGGGAACAGCGGGGCCGGGGGAGGGGCCGCGGGTTCAGGGACAGGGCGCGAGTTCTGGAAGGGAGGGCGGTCGGCACCACGTCCCGCCCCCGCCGCCGCCGCCCGCCCCTCCTCCTGCTAGCCAGCAGCTGCACACATCCGCCGCCTACCCCCTCCTCACCCGGCCCCCCACCCCCCGCCCGCCCACCTCCGCGCGGTCCAGTGGTCGTCCAGGTCGTCCATCAGCTCGGGCTCGTTAAAGTGGTTCATGGGCGACACGCCTGACAGGAGGCGACCATGAGCGTGTGTTGGACAGCACACGGAAAATGAGTGTGTGCGTGCGTGTGTACAACTGCGGCCAACAGCTATCTGAGCGAGCGTGTGCGAGAGCGGCCGAGGCACGTGAGGCAGTGCCGCCAACCCCTCGCATGTCGGGCTGGCCGCCGCCCAAGGCGCTGCCGCCCTAAGGCGCTGCCCATGGCTCACCCAGCTTGGCCAGCATGCCCGACATGCACTCGGTGCTGAGGCAGCTCAGGATCTTCTGGCCGCCGCGGATGTGCGGGTACACCACCTGCGCCGCCGCCGCCGCCGCCGCCGACACACAAGCACATACACACATTTGAGCGGGAGGCGAGGCGATGCCAAGCGGCGATGAGATGGGCCGGCAGCTGGCCAGCATGCGCACAGAGCGCACAGGCACGCAGTGCTGTGCCTGAGCCCCCGTCCCGACCCGGCTCACCGGGACTGTGAACACGATCACGACGTGGCGCACGTGCTGCGAGCGCAGGGCACACATGGGGCGTCTCGTTCGTGGGTGGATGCTTTCTAGTACCGTCAATTCTACCTGCGACCCGACACGCCGGGTGCGGTGGGGTCCCCCAACCATCCCCGCGCTTCGCCGCGGCCGTTTAAGGCTCCCCTGCTGCCCCGCTCTACGCGCGGGTCAGCCGGCGCATGCGCAAGCGCCCTGACGGCGGCACACACAAGCGCCCCACGCGTAGCACGCTCACTGTTGGCCCATGCCCGGGCCCTGCCCTGCCCTCCTGTTTGCCTCTCCCCCCTCCCCGGCTCCTCTCACCGGCGGCAGGTTGGTGCAGAGCATGGTGAGGCGCATGTAGTGCTCCAGCGGCAGGATCTGGTCGCGCAGGCGCCGGTGCCGCTGGTCGCAGGTGACCACCGCGGTGCTGCCGCCCAGCTCGTAGATGCTCACCATGGGCTTCTCGTACTTGCTGCGGGCGGGAGGGAGGAGGAAGGGAGGAGGAAGGGAGGTGGAGGAGGGCGCAGACCCAGCCGGCGGTAGCAAGCCGTCAGTGCACGGTCAGTGCACTTGCAAAGGTGCAGTGGACGTGCCGTGTGGTGCCGCGGGCGGCATGCGGCGTCCACCTCGCATACACCGTGGACAGGCCTGTACCCATCCAGGAGGCAGTTTCCGTCGCCGGCCGGCGCGCAAATCCGCACTTCCTGCCCCCTATGATACAGCACGCTGCTGTTGACGTCGCTTTGAATAGTTATGTTGGTGTAGCTTGGGCTAGCGTTGCCCCACCCGCCCGCCCCGCCCCGCCCGCCCGCCCTCCCCCTCTCGCGCGCCCCCTGCTCACGTGCAGTGCTGCTGGAACACCGAGTACCAGGTGTTGGCCAGGTCGAAGATGCCCTTGAACACGGCGCTGGACTGCAGGTAGGGCGGGTAGGAGCCCCAGCCGTCGAAGATGTCTGCAGCGGCAGCAAACGGGCAGGCACGGGCGGGGGCAGGGGGGGGCCTCAGGTGGAGGGCGGGCGGCGCGGCAGCTGACGGGGGGACAGCGACAGGGAACAGAGAACGGACCGCATCGGGCCACGTCAGGCTCGTCAAAGGGGGCGGCCACACCGTGCGGCCACACCCTGCCACAGGGGTAGACATGTGAGCGCATGGGCTCGGGAACAGCAGGCGCGCTCACCGTGGTCTGCACGCGGCCATGAAGTGGAGAGGGCCGCGGATGGGGGGCGTGCAGGGCAGGAGCAGGGCAGGAGGCCGGGCCGTGGGAGGTCGGTCAGTGCGATGCGGGCCACGCGGCGACTGGGCGCACAGCACGGCATTCACTGCAGGCAGACAAGCGCACAGGGCAAACTGCCAAAGGTACCGACAAGCACCGCCCATGGCCCGTGTGTGTGCTCACGCCCCTCTCACCGTCTGTAGGCCGTGCAGGGCGTCACAGCCACGGCGTCACACACGCACACAGCGCGGGCGGAGCAAACGGCGAGGGCAGGGTGAAGCATCAGTTGCAATGCGGCAGTAGGATCGCGAACACGCACGAGAGCCAAAGAATCGCGCGCACGTGTGCAACACCAGGAACTGCTTACCCTGACGTTCGGCAGTGAGGGTGGAGCAGCGGCACGCGAGACAGGCAGGCGCGGGCAGATGGCATAGGTCAGCTCCGTTTGGCACAGCACGTGCGAATTCTGGATCTCCTAACCCCACCCCATCCCCGGGCCCTTTAAGACTCAGCCACATGAGGCCTGTGACTCAGGCTACGCGTGCGCAGCCAGCCAACCTGCGGTAGGCCAGGCGGCAACAGCCTGCGCCACCCTGGCACTGGCCAACCCGCCCACGCACCAACCCCCTCGCTCACCCACGACATGACCTGGGGCACCAGCGCGTACATGTCCTGCGGCCGCACGTGAGCCGCCGCACACAACATCGGTTACTGGTACACACCGCGAAGCAGCGCCAGGCCCACATCCCTTGCCGCGTGCACCCCGGCCGCGCAACACCGCTGCCTGCCGGATCCTTGAGCACGTACCGTCGCACACAGACCCCGCAGTCGCATTCCTTTGGCTCCACACGCTGCAGACCCCGCCAATGACATGGCCGCCGCCCGCGTCCCGCCCCCACCCCCGCTGGCCCACCCTTGCTTTGGGTTCTGGACTACCGCCCCCGCACCCCACTGGCCCCTCAAGCCCCTCACCGCGATGATGGGCTGCGCGAAGTGCACCGCATAGTGGTGGAAGTAGTACGCCCCCACCGCGGCGCGCATGGAGTCGGTGAACTCGGCCTTCTGCTTGGCGTCGCGGTCCGCCGGCGTCTTGCGCGACATGTCCAGGAACGGCTTCAGCTCCGGGACCTGTGGGGGGCCGGGCAGGCGGGAGCGCGCCGCAGTGCGGGCGTGCGAGTGTGAGGGCGTACGCGCGCTGGGTCTGGCGAAGCATGAGCGATTGCCGAGAGGAGCGGTGCGTGGGTGAGTGAGCGGGTCGTCATACGAGACAAAGCGCAAGCAGCGGCAAACCGCGGCACCAGCCCACCCCGGGATCGGGCTGGGTTGGGGACTTGGGGTGTGCAAGCTCACCGTCCAGCTGGCGTCGGTTGGTCGGTTGGGGGACAGCCATCGACGTAGACAGGGTGGGGACGATGATGAGCAGGAGCAGGAGGAGAGGATGGGGCGCCGGACCGGAGGTGCGTCATTGCGGGCCAAGGGGGCGAAGGAAAAATCAGTTGGCCTGGATGGTGCTTGAAAGGCGAAACGTCTGCGCGTACTGGTCTGTCAGCTCTGTCTGCCCCGCCCGATGCGCCGCTGTTACCCTGGTCGCGGCCCCTCCACCGCTTCCGCCACCCCGTCTCAAGCCCAGCACCCCGCAACCAGTACCGCTACTCACACGTCGTCGTTGTATAGCTGGTCGCCGCCGCCCACCAGCAGGTGCAGGGGTTTCTACGGGGAAGCAAGCAGGCAGGCAGGCAGGCAGGCAGGCAGGCAGGCAGGTAGGAACATAGCAGCTCGAAGGTGTGTCTGCCCCTGGCGTCCACATTACCGACCCCCACCGGTTACCATCCGATACTACCCAATGGCCATGCCGCCCTGAGCCGCCTGAACCGGACATTTACCTTTTCGTGCACCTTCTTGACGTCCTCCCACAGCGGCTTCATCCCGCCCCTGTTTCAAATGCAAGAGCGTGTGATGTGATGGTGACTTCACCCGCCCAGCATCCCCAGGTGTGCACGCCGGGCGCCTGCGGGCCTGCCCCGCGGTCCCGCCCAAGCCCCGGCCCGCCGCACGCACCAGTACTTCTCGCGCTTCTCCGCGGGCACGTCCAGCGAGAAGCCCGAGCAACTGTAGTAGCCCCAGTGCGCCGGCTGCTTGTAGCCTGGCGGCGGGCGGCGGGGTGAGGGAGAACAGCACGGCGGCGGCGGCACAGTCAGCCACAGCTGCAGGCGCGCGGGAGCCGCTGCTGGTCGCAGCACATCCAGCAGCCCTGGCCAGGCCATGCAGCTGTGTCCTTTCGCGCCGCCTCACCCCTGTAAACTACCCGCCCGCCCCAGGCGCCCGCCCCGCCCCGCCCCGCCCGGCCCCACCCGCGATGTAGAAGTGGAAGTGCTCGCCCTCCTGCGGCTTGAGCTTCTGCCCGCTCACCGACACGCCGTAGTTCACCTGCGCGTTGGCGCGCGGATGAGCCGTCAGCAGCCCTGCCGCCACGCCCGTCCTGCTTTTGCGCGCCCTTCACATCGTTACACTCTGCCTACTGTCCCACCAACAGAGACCCTGGGTCCTGTGCGACCCCAGATGCCTGCAACGCCCGTTGGCCAGGCGCGGTACACCGTACACGGCCCCGCTTCAGCCCTGGCCCCAGCCCATGCAGCACCGGTGCAGCACCTTGGTCTGCTGCGCCGCCACCGGCACACGGATCATGAAGCGCACGGCGTTCCAGTCGTGGTACATCTCCAGCAGCGTGGGCGGCAGCGGCGAGCCAACGGCGTTGCCGGTCTCGTCCTGCAGCGGCAGATCGTGCCGGAGGAGGAGGTGGTTGTGGTGGGGTTGGGCGCGCACAGGCGCTCCCGGGCGTCCCAAGCAGCTCGTGTGGTGGCCCCACCACCGCGTTGCGCGCCAAGCTGGCCGTGGCGTGCACAGGCGGCAAGCCCGCACCGGCCGCCGCGCCTCGACTGTCTCCATTATTGCCTCCGCCTCGTGCCGTAGAGAGACACTTGCCCCGTGAGTTTGTTTGCGGTCGCGTCCCGAGTTCCCAAACCCCATTTCCCCCAGCCCGCACTGCACCCCAATTGCATTTGCCTGTCGCTTGTCAAGCTAGGTTGGTTTAGTTTGGGCTGATATTCAACCCCCCCCCACACACACACACCTGCATCGTGACCACCAGCTCCTCCACGGGCGCCTTGGTGACCACCAGCACCGACCCCACCCACACACGCGGCTCCGCTGCCGAGGCCGCCGCCGCCGACACCTTGGCCGCGATGCGCTGCGCGCTGTTGCGGCCGTCCATGCTGACGCGGCCGTCCTGCAGCGTCTCCTCCTTGAAGGCCATGGTGCTGGTCGGGGCCCCGTCCGCCTCACTAGGCCGCTGTAGGCCCCAGAACTTGAGGAATGGACCCACCTGCAACGCGGGTGCCCCATTTCACAATCACACCGCATGCCGTGCCAGCCGGACGCGGGACGGTGTGTCATGCCGGACAGCCGTCAATACTACCAGGCGGTGCGCCCCGGTGGCCACTTGCAGCCTTTCGATGCGCCTGACTTGGCCGGCAGCCAGCGTTTCCACCCGCCCCGCCCCGCCCCCTCGCGCGGTCGGCCGGCCACTGACACTACACTCGACTTGGCCCTGAGTACTGGTGCCGTGCCACCCGCACACGCCGCGCCAAGGCACCGTTCTCGCCCAGGGACACAGGCGATGCCCTCACCGTGTGCGGCGCCTGTAGCTTCAAACCACAACACGTGTTCTCAATTCCGCATCCCTCGGCGTGCGTCGTCCCCACGTCCACATGGACGGCATCCGGCGCCGCCGCCTCTGCACCCTAACAAAGCGGAAAGCAGAAGGGCGGGTAACACATGACTGAGAGGGTGAGGAGAGGTGGGTTTGGGGGACTGAAAAGCCCTGCCATTCGCCGAGTCGGCCAACGGGCAGGGGCTGGCTGCGGGAATTCGCAGGGCGCACTCCACGTCGTGGCGGTGGCCTTCGACGTGGCCGGCGCGCAACCGCAGGCCGCGACAATTTCCCGCAGCAATACCCTTGGCCTTTCATCAGGCCTGTACTTCTATATCGTTCTCTGTCATGCGACCGAAGCGCCGGGCCGCAAGCGCCGGTTTTGCGCTTGCGACTTTCAACCCCCGCCCGAACGTTATCGCTATCGCGGGCGTCACGTACCTCTGCCGCTTCACAGACGGGCCCACACGCATGCTTGCAGGGCGCCTTCTCGGTCGCCTTTTTGCTTTGAAACCATCTCATTTTGGCACACTCGGTCGTCTACGCTTTGCAATCAAGTATCCCGTGAAAGCTGCTGGCAATGGTTAGGTGCACCTTAATCAGCGCTCAAGTGCAGGCAATTGCGGTCAACGCCCGGTCGGAACTCGGAACTGCCCGCGGAGAACTGCTTAGGGTGGTGCTGGCGGCCTAAACTAATAATACAGCTTCCGTTTGACAAGTTGTGCTACGCGGTTGTCAAGGACACGACGATGAAAATGCCGACAATTGCAATCGTCGTCATGATCCGGGGGTAAACTGCTTTCGATGGTCGAAAACAATGCAGTTTCCTCATTTGAAGTGTCGTTCTTTCTCACTTTACAAAACGAAACGATTCCACGACGCGGCTGCGCGTGCAGACCAAACTGCATGGAAGTTGGAGTCCGAGCAATAGCTCTCGTTGTTTTATCCATTGCGATGCTCGGGCTATAAAACTTGCATTGGAATCCAGCTGCACTGCGCGGAGTCGCAGCGGTGGCGATGTCGCTCCAAAGAGGGCCGGGCCAACTGGGCGCACCCCTGGCGCTCTCGGTAAGGAGATCCTTGGTCACCGGTGAAGCAGAATCGTGCTTACAGCTTAACGAAATTTGCTGTGAAGCTTGCCAGGGGACCTTTTGTTGAAGGCCCCGCGACACCAGTGGTAGATTTATCTCGCCCCTCCGCTTGGGTTTTGTTCCTGTTACTCGGCCAGGGATCCCGGCGTGAGTTGCCAACATGGGGAGCGCGAGGAGTGGGCCCACGGCTGCGGGCAGGATGCGGGTGGCGTCGTCGGGTGCCTAGTCTTCTGCGCCCAGCTGCGGCCCTCGGACTATCTGAGGTATGATGTCATGGGTTTGCAGCACGTGCAAAGTATCCAAACTGTGCTCACTTGAGCGCAAGTCCACAATTCCTGCCGCACCTGACTTTTTTCCGGGGCTAGTCACGCTTGGATCACCTCGTTGGGCACCCTGTTGTTATCTGCAAATGTGACGGGCATGAACGCGGTGGTGCGAGCGGCGAGGGCGACGGTGCGCTGGCGTGACGTGTCGGGGCAGCGTTAATAGGCTCACCTGCGCGCCTTCCTCCTATCCGCCCCCAGGCGCTCGCGGGGACGTGGGCGGACGCAGCATCCGCGTCCGCAGCCAAGCGCTCGACTGAGGTGCAGTCCTCCCAGCCTCAGCACAGCCTGGAACAGCGCGGGCAGCAGGGCCGGGAGGGGGCGCAGCCAGGGGCGCAGCGCCTGGCCGCGCCCACGCCCATGGCGTCCGCCACGAAGCTGCCGGTCGCGAGCGGGTGCGTGTGCGCGTGCGCCCGAGGGCAGCCGGTTGCAGGCGGGCGGGGCGCACGCTGACGCTGCCGGCATGCAGGGAGATCATTGTGTAACGGTTGGCTCGAGGGAACGTTTGCTGGAGGGAACGGAGGGAACGGGCGTGTGTTTGCTCGTGCTCGGAGCGTGCATCTGGCCTCAAGGCGATGCAGGCTGTGCACATTTTGGAGCCACCGCATTGGAACCCTGTCGATGCGGCGGGGTCTCACACTGGGTTCCGCTCGGGCGCCTTCTGCGCAGGGTGAGCGCTGCCGGCGTGCTGCTGGGCGTGCTGCTGACGGTGGCGCTGCAGATGGTGGGGCGCTGGCTGCAGCGGCAGCGCTGGGCGCGGCAGGTGATGGAGCTGCTGGACAGCCGGCGCAGCAGCGGCTCGGCGGCCAGCACCAGCGGCAGCAGGCTCAGCAGCAGGGACGGCACGGACGACGACGCGGCGTCGTGGGGCAGCTGGCGGCCGCCGGACGCCGCGGGCAGCAGCAGCAGGGCCAGCCTGGACCGCTCGGCGTCGGGGTCGGCGGACGGGGAGCCGGGCTCCAACCTGGCGGCGTTCCTGGGCGGCCCGGGGGTGGGCGGCGCAGCGCAGGGCGGCACCGTGGGCTGGGGCGGGAACTGGACGGCAGACAGCATGCCGTCGGCGCCGCCCAACTCGCCGTCGGCGGCGGCGGTGGCCGCGGCCGCGGCGATGGGCGGGCTGCCGCCGCCGCCGGTGGGCGCGGACGCGGGGGAAAGCGTTGAGTGGGTGAACATGTGCTGGCGCAAGGTGTGGCGGGTGTACCAGCGCGGCCTGGAGCGCTGGATCATCGACCTGCTGCAGCCCGTGTTCGACGGACTGGTGAGCGGCGGCGTGCGGCCCGCGGGGGGCAGGGCAGCGGGGGATTGCAAAGATGGTACACTCCAGGGGAAGAGGGGGTAGCCGTCCATGTGACGGTGTTTTGCCGGTGAGTGCCAGGTCTGGAGCACGGCAGGGGGCCTGTGCCTGGGTGGGGACGGCGGGGGCGTGTGCCGAGTGTGCCCCTGAGAGGCTGCGACGCACATGGCCCGCCGACCCGCTGACGTGTGACCTGACCCGCTGACTCCTGACCCGCCTCCCAACTCCCCGCGCGCCATATGCCGCCACCCCGCCCGGCTGCAGGTCAAGGACGGCTCCGTGCCGCGCTGGCTGTGCCGGCTGCGGGTGGTGGAGCTGACGCTGGACCACGAGGCGCCCTACTTCTCAAACATGCGCCGCCGCAACAGCCGCAAGGTGTGTGTGCGGTTGGGGGTGTAGGGGGGGCGGGCGTTGGGGCTCGGGGCCGATAGGGGGGTTGCATGGATGGGTGGAAAGCGGTACCACAGGGGCAGGGCACAGGGGTGGGCCGCGCCTGGGACCCTCCTGACCTGTGCGGCAGCAGCGTGCTAGCGGCTTTGCTGGGAAGGCCCCCCTGCGTGTGCTGGGCCCTTGTGCGTGCGCTGACCTGCGCCTGCCTGCCTGCCTGCCTGCCTGTTGCGGGGGCTGCTGCTGCTGCTGCAGGACTCGGACCTGAACGGGGTGGTGGACCTGCGCTACACGGGCGGCGCGCGCATGCTGCTCATGCTGGAGCTGGGCGAGGGGCGCTGGAGGTTCAAGGTGCGGGGGGCCGCAGTGTATGGGGGCTGCATGGGTGCTACAGAGGAATACGGGGGGGGCCTGGAGCTGGAGGGGTTACAGTTCTCTGCCCACGTGCCTCTCGCTCACGCTCCCAACCCCACCCGCCGCACCCCCCCCCCTCGGCCCGCGCAGGTGCCGGTGCTGGTGTCGGACCTGGACCTGGAGTGCAAGATGTGGCTCAAGCTGCGGCTGGCGCCCATGTGCCCCTGGATCGGCACCATCAGCCTGGCCTTCGTGGGGCCGCCCAACGTCAAGGTGCAGCTGTCGCCCTACAACCGCGTGCGGCTGATGCGCGTGCCGGTGGTGCAGAACTACCTGCGCAAGCTGCTCACAGTGGACCTGCCGGGTGCGTGGGCGCGGCGCGGCGCCCGGCGCGGGGGTTGGCGCGGCGCGGCGGAAGGGGGGGGGTGACAGGGGCTGTGGCGACGTGGAGGACGCCGGCCATGCGAGCGGGGGAGGGGACGGGATGGGGAAAGCTGTCCCTCCCTGTGGCTTGGTGGATGGTCTACTCTGCCGCACATGCACACTCGCTCTATCTTACGCCACTTCACACCACTCAACCACCAGCGTCACGCACGGCCACGCCGCGCCCCCGTCTCCCTCCCAACATACACCCGCACCCGCATCCAACTCGGCTGGTTCCTGGGCCCGCCCCCCACCACCCTTGCCCCCCGCGCGCCCGCGCAGGCCTGATGGTGCTGCCGGAGCGGCTGGAGATCAACATCCCGCCCTCCGTCACCACCATCGCGGAGGCGGCGGTGGGGCGAGACACCATCATGCGCGCCGTGGCCAGCGCCGTGCTGCAGGCCGACGCCGTGGAGGCGGCGCTGCTGGCGGCGCTGCCGCTGGGGCCGCAGACGCCGGCGGGCGGCATCACGCTGCCGGAGGCCTTTAAGGCGAGTGTGTGTGTATGGGGGGAGCGGGGTTGTGAATACCAGCTCAACCTAAATCAAGCGGGGGGACCTGGAGGGTTGTTTGGCGGGAGGGGCGCCGAGAGCGAAACGGGTGGCAGCATTGGGCAGTCAACGCGAGGGCGGCTGCAGGTGCCGAGCGATCTGTGCTGGTGCCGGGGCGGTTGGGGCGGGAGGGGGTGACCCCTGGGCGCTGGACCCCCTGGCGCCTGACGGATGCCCGCGCTGCTGCGCTGCATGTGTGCTGAGAACGCAACGAATTCGCATGATGGTGTGTGTGTGCCCTGCAGGGCGAGCTGAGCGTGACGCTGCGGGAGGCGCGCAACCTGCCGGTGTGGGGCTTCCCGGGGCAGAGCAACCCCTACTGCCGCCTGGTGCTGGGCGACCAGGTGAGGCCGGCGCGGGGGGGGGGATAGGGTCGCGGGGCGGGGGCGAGGGCGCTCCTCCTGCAGGTATGGACACTCGCTCGGGGCACAGCTCATGGGTCCTTTGATACGATGACGGTGTTTGGTGCCGCCGGCTCATAACCCCACCCCTCTTGGCATATCCCCGACCCCCGGCTGTTGCCGCCGCCGCCGCCACATCCACCGCCACCCCGCAGGCCGTGCAGAGCCGGCGCGAGGGCGACACGTCGCACCCGGGCCGCCACCGCGCGCCGGTGTGGAACCAGGAGTTCCAGTTCCTGGTGGAGGACCCGGGACTGCAGGTGGGCGGGGGTGGGGGGGGGGGGGTTGTGAATACCATCCCAAGCTAAATCCAACCAAACCAAACCAATGCGTGTGCGTCAGTGCATATGGATAGGAGCGAGGAGGAGAGCGGGGCCGAACATGCGACGTGGCGGAGAACCCCGATAAGTCCCGATATGTCCCGGCCCCAAGCCCATCGCCACCCATTTCCCGAATTCCCGGCCCGTCGACCCAGCTGCGAAATACTCGGTATGTGCTGGTGATGAGCGCTGCGGTCGAGTGCATCCAGGCGGTCTTGACGAGGAGCGCCGCCGTCGCATGTGCCACCCAGGCTCGCACAGTCACAGACGCACGTCCTAACTAGCAGTGCATACTATTCACGCGTTATGCACCCACCTGGCGACCAGGCAGACGACCCCGGCGCCAGGCAGCAAGCGCCGGACCAGAACAGCGACATGTGAAAAGGGGGAAAGCGAGATTCGAAAGGGCAGGGCACAGTGAAAGGGCCGAGGCGTATCGGCGGGTAAGGAAGGGTATGGACAGAGGCGAAGCACGAGCCTGGGTGGCAAAGGAGAAGGGACCGTGAGCCAGCAACAGGACATAAGGAAGCACGGGCTGGGGGCATGGGGCCACATGAGGACCGGAGGTGGGCCGTGAGTCGAACGGCAGGGTGCGGGCCGCGTACGGCTCCCCACAACCCTGCCAGTCCGGGCGCCCTCACGCATGAGAGGGCGTCCGGGGCCTGCAAGTGCTGCGTAGCGAAGCGAGGGTGGGACAAGGTAACACAGGCACAGAGAGGGGAGTCCCACCCGACACACACGACAGAGCCTGGGTGGCAGACGTAGCATGGCTTGATGCGGAGTCTTGACGCTGGGCGGGTACCGTCGGAGCCACCCCACACCCATCCCCCCAACCCCACCCCAACTCCAACCCCGCCCACTCCACGCCACCCAGCCCATGCGCCCACCGTCCCAGTAACCATAACCACAGGCACCCCGGAACCGCATGCCAACCACACCAAAGACGCCCCGCATCCACCCCACGTACCCACCCACCCACCCCACCCCACCGGCCCCGCCTGTGCACCCCGGACCGTGTGTCAACCTTAAGACACGCCACGACCACCACCAACCCATCCCACTGGCCCAGTAACCATAACCCACGTACACCCCAGGACCGCGCGTCAACCGTGGCAGCAACACCCGGCAACCCAGAAGCGCCGTCAAACTCTCAAACGACCCCCGCCGACCAACCCAACCCAGTCCGGCCGCGCGCACGTCCTACCCCCTCCTGAGCCCGGAGTACAGCAGGTTGGCGCGGCCCTATGTCGATAGCCCCCGCATGCGCGTAGAGTGATCGACGCCGCAGTGTAGTGAGGAACACCCCGATGAGTGAAACTACGTCATCCCACCAGCCCACCTGCCAAGCACCCTGGAACTGTGCGGCAACCGACGGAGGCACCCCGCTCGCCGTCCACCCACCCACCGACGGGGGGGCGGGAGGGGCGGGGGGGCGTTCATGTGAACGGCTTTGTGCATCATGGGCACACGGGGCACACGCCCAAGCTAAGAAAGGTGGAGAACGGAGTAACGGGTACGCGGGCAGGAAGCTGGGCTGCCGCTGTGCGCCGCGCGCCCGCGGTCACGGTGCAGGCGCCCGTCCAGCAAAGCTGTGTGGGCGCGTGGGCCGCCATTGCCGCTCACTGCTGCCCCCTGCCGCCGCGCCCCCTGCCGCCGCCGCCGCCGCCGGCTGTCAGGTGCTGGAGATGCTTGTCAAGGACAGCCACCTGACGGGGCGCACCGAGGTGGGCCGCGCCTCCATACGGCTGGAGGACCTCATCAAGGCGCAGCAGAGCGCGGTGAGGCGGAGGGGGGGGCGTAGGGGGGGAGGGAGGGAGGGTTGTGAACACCAGTCCAAGGGGGGAGAGGGCGGCCGTGGATTCACGCAAGCGATGGGACCCTGTGTGGCAGGGCGGGGGGTGGGGCGCCGCTGCGTTTGCCAGTACCTCAGCCGTGGGTGCGGACCGTCGGCTAGCAGGTTGGCGCACGGCCGCTGCTCGCCTCCGCTGATGCCCATGTGTGCGCGCCCGCCCCTGCAGGAGGGCGGCAAGGTGTCGATGTGGGTGCCGCTGCAGTCGCCCGCGCCCTCCTACGGCATCACGTCGCCCGAGAACGTGCCCACCGGCGAGGTGCTGGTGGAGCTGACCTACAAGGTGAGGCGGCGGCCGCGGGGCACAAGGGGGGGGGGGCGGCGCGGGACCGGGGGGCGGCGCAGCACGTGTGTGCGGGCACCGCCAGGCCGACACAGCTGCGCCTGCCGGGGGAACAGCCGCGCCGCCCGGTGCGGCCGTGCTGCTGTGCCGCTGACTGACTGACACTGAATGCGTGTGACCGCGGCGCCACCCCCACCCTGCTGACATCCCCCACCGGCACTCGCCCACGCGCACACACGCACACGCGCCCCGCAGGCCTTCGACGACGACGTGCAGGACTCGGGCTACCGCGAGGCGGAGAACTTCACCAAGCAGGCCGCCGCGCAGGCGCCCATCACCGACATCCGCAGCGCCGCGGCGGCCAGCAGCCGCGCCGCCGTGGCGGCCTCCGCCGCAGTGTCCGCAATCGCCATGACCAAGGCGGCGGCGGCGCGCGCGGCGGCCCGCGCGGCGCGCGCGGCGCAGGAGGCCGCCGTGGCGGCGGCGGGCGCGGCCAAGGGCGCTGTGGACCAGGGCGCGTCCATGATCGGCGGGCAGCAGCAGCAGCAGGGCCAGGCGGCGGGCGGCAAGGCGCCGATCCCGCTGCCGGCGGGCCGCGAGCCGAGGGCGCTGCCGGCGGCCAGCAATGCCTCTGCTCCGGCGCCGCCGTCCGCCAGCGCGGTGGACGCGGTGGTGGCGGGCGCGACGGACGTGGAGGCGGTGGCGGTGGCGGCCGCGCGGCAGCGGCTGCGTGTGCTGGCTGAGGAGGCGGCGGCCGAGGCGGCGGCGGCGGCCGCAGCTGCCAGCGCGTCCTCGCAGGCGGCGGCGGCGGTCGTGACGGCGGCCACTGTGTCGACGCCGACGGCGCGCTCCGCTGCGGACGGTGCGGCTGCGGCGCGGCGGGGGCGGGGCACCCCGCACGACGACGACGACGGCGACGGAGGGCACCACGACGGCGACGGGCACGGACCAGGGGGTGGCGGGGCCGCCGCGCCGGTGCTCGAGCGCGTGCCGGCACTGGCGGTGGAAGCACGCGGCGGCCGCGGAGCGGGCGGCAACGGGGCGGGCGTGTCGGCGGCGATGGTTGCCGGCGCGGCGTCGCTGCCCACGTCAGCGGCGGCGGCCACCACTGTGGTCCTGGAGAGGCCGCCGTCACGTGTGGCGGGGGCGTCGACAGCGTCTATGGAAGAGGAGCTGATTGGCAGCGGCGGGGGCGACGGCGACGTGACCGGTCGCCACAGCCTGGGCCTCGGCGCCCGCCCGGTGCTCGGTGGCGGCGGCGGCGGCGGCGCGGACGGCGGTCGGCCCTCGGACGCATCTGCGGGAGGGACGCTGGCGCGGCCTGGCGGCGTGGACGGGTTGAGCCACGTGCCCACCACGGCAGCCACCGGCGTCAACGGCAACGGCATGTCTGTGCTGCCGCCGCGGCACACGGGGGCAGCGGCGCTGGCGGAAGCTGACGAGCAGGAGTGGCAGTCGGCGCCTCTGCAGCAGCTGCTGGAGGACTATGATGTGACCGGCCAGGAAGCGGGCGCAGCCGCGTCGGCGGCGCACGGGGCGGCGGACGGCGGCAGCGGCGGCACGCCGCAGGCGGCCGGCGCACCCGCTGGTGCCAGCGTCAGCGGCGCGCACGCAAGCGGTGGCGGCGGC
Source organism: Chlamydomonas incerta (assembly GCA_016834605.1). NCBI lineage: Eukaryota > Viridiplantae > Chlorophyta > Chlorophyceae > Chlamydomonadales > Chlamydomonadaceae > Chlamydomonas > Chlamydomonas incerta. Next base: position 276,083 of record JAEHOC010000051.1, on the reverse strand, counting down.
GGCGGCGTCATGGGCGCGCTGGCCAGTCTGGCCACGGTGTCGGCGCACTCGCTCAGCAGCCTAGCGCGCGGCGCCCGCCCGCCGGAGGCGCCCTCCTCTGCGCCCGGCGCGGCTGCCGACGGCGGCAGCGGCAGCAGCGGCACGGCCTGGCTGGAGGCGATCGTGTCGCGGCTGCCGCGCTACAAGTCCCACCACGACGAGGACGATGGGAAGCGCAAGCAGGCCGCGTCGGGCAAGGATGGCAAGGACGGCGCCGCAAGACAGGACAAGGACGCTGCGGCCGCCGCGGCGGCTGCGGCCGGGCTTGACGCCGCGGCCGCAGCCGCGGCGGCGGCGGGCGAGGACCACCCCTGGTGGCAGTTCTGGGCGCCCAAGGGCGGCTCCGCCAAGCTTGGCGAGTCGCAGCAGCAGCAGCCCGGCAGCTCCGCCGCGGCCACGGACTCGGACGGCGGGCCGCGCGGTGCCAACGCCGACGCCACCTTCTCCTCCACCGACGGCGGCGCCTCCGCCAACACCCCCGATGGCGGCAGGCCCTGGTGGCAGTTCTGGCCGTGGGACGATGGGGCCAAGGGCGCCAAGGGCAGGGCCGGCGAGGGCGAGGCGGCGGGGTCGGGGTCGGGCGGCGGCGGTGGCGAGGGCGGCGAGGGGCCGGGCTCCAAGCCGGTGGAGGCCATCTACATCCCGCCCGACCTGCCGCTGGAGGAGATCGCGGCGGAGGTGCAGCGGCTCAAGGAGGACAGCTGGCGCGAGCGCAGCGACCACGTCAGCAGCCTGTGGATGAAGGCTGTGGAGCGCAACGACCGCAAGTGAGGCTGGGCGGGGCGGGGGTGTGGGCGGGTGGGCGGGTGGGCGAGAGATGTGTGGACCAAGCCTTGCCATTTGTCACTGCCTTGCTCATGATGATGTGCCCGCGAGCCAACTCACAACCTTGCGGCCGCCTTGCCTCGCAGGTGGCTCATGCTGGCTGCATTCCTGCTGTCGGTGGCGGTGGGGCTGCTGACGGTGGTGGCGTGGCGGCTGGAGCAGCTGGAGCAGCTGCAGGTGGGAGGGTGTGCGGGTGACGGTGGGGGTGCGGGTGCATGCATGTGTATGATTGTGGCCGGGCCTGAGACCTGACGCCGCAGGCCTCCAAGCGGGCAGGCCTGCACTTAGCACAGCTTGCTTTGTTGCAAGCGCGGGGGCGCGTGCGGCAACGTGTATGGGTATTGGGCGCGAGAGCGTTCAGCAGAACCGCCGCCACCGGGCGTACTCAATGGCTTGACGTGCGGTACTTGCCGGTGTGCTCCCCCGTGTGCTGTAACCTGGGCGAACAGGTGGCGGCACCCCAGATCGCGTTGATGACCATGCAGGCGGCGCTGCAGGTGCTGGAGGAGCAGGCGCGCAGCAGCGGCGGCCTTTGAGGTGTACCATGGCAGGAGGATGGCGGTGGGGGGACTCGGACGAAGAGCCAGCAGCACAGCACAGTAGCAGATGGGCATGCCAGCGAGAGGCACGGCAAGCAGCGCACTCGCCCTGGCGGGCCATGGCCGCTTGGCGCCAACCGAGGACCGACCGGGTGCGCGACCAAGTGACACCGGCCGGCCGGCAGCACAAGCGCTTGCAACAATCGCGACATAGGAACTGTGAAAATAGGTACATTACAGACAGAGAGATTGTGCAACTGCAGCCGCACAGTGCTTTAGGAGAGAGGCCGCAGCAGAGAGCGCGAGCAGAGGGCTATAGCTAGTGCCAGTCTACGCGGCATCGAGTATAGTTGAAGTGTTGGACACACATGGCCGTCTTGGAAATGTTTTTTTGTCGCACGGATGTGAAGGTACCTTATGCACAACACAGGGGCAGTACAAGACCAGGCGGACTTCGGACCTTGTGCATGCCACGACATGCGGGCCGTGTGTTAATAGTCGAGGTTCAAAGGCTGCAATGGCAAGTGCCGGCGCGGAGGGAGCGGGGCTTGGGGAGGGGCCCTTGCCGTCGCGGTGCGAGTGGCACGCCGGATCGGGCGCCGTGCGCGTGCGCCCTGCGGATAGCGCCGCCGTGGTGGGCGAGAGGGGGGGAGGCGTGGCATTGTTGTGTGAGGTGTTACGGCGCTGGGGCAAGTCGGCGCTACCTCGTTGTGTTGCCTGTTGTTTGACAGTTGAGCTGGCTGCGGGCCATGCAAGGTGCCCAGAGGGCAAAAGTGTTGTGTAGTTTGTTCTTAATACCGCATAATGGAGTGGAGGTCCAGCCGGCGACGGACACAAGGAGGGAGGTCGCTTTACCGCCCTCCGGGGACGCGTGACTGTTGATTTGCAAGGGTCCGCGACGGAGGGTTGCGTTCAGGTCCAGGGCAACATGTGGAGACCGGCGAAGAATTATTCACGAGGAATGGTGAACCGGCCCATCACACGGGCAGTACACGACCAGGCGGACGCACGGTAGCTGAGGGAGAGCGACGTGCGGTTGCGGCGGGCACAGAATCCAAGAGGAGGGAAAGCAACGAGATGGCCATCACGGAACCTAATTCCGCAGGCAGGCACTTTCCGTGGCTGCAAGTGCATGTGTTAAGGGAGTGATGTCTGGTGATGTGGACATGCATGTAACACAATGTTGAATGACTTGCTGTCGGTCGTGTATAGGGGTTCAGCACGAGTACCACAGCGCTGACCGACCGCAATACCTGTGCCGCCAGCCGGAGGCCGGCCAGCTGAATGTAGGATGGAGCTGTCGGGCGGCGCGCCGCCCTGGCACCAGCCAGTCCGGCATCGCGTTGCCCCATGAGAATCTGGTCGAATGTAGGATGGAGCTGTTGCTGCGGGTGAACTCCTGCGGCAGCTGGCGGAGCGGGACCCCCGGATCGTGGTGTCTGGTGTGTGCGGCGTGGGTGTCAGTAAGCCCTGGCCGCCGTGCGAGAACGCGAGACTGCAGTAACCCCACGACCGGCCAATCAGAGGGAGGGCCGGAGGGGACCCCACGGGGACGCCGCTTCCGGCGACTGGGATTATCTGGATATGGGAGTAATGGGACCAGTGCACCTAGGGGTGCATGGACGCGGGGGCCACACAGGCGCTTACTCGCTGTGGTTAAGGCGAAACTGCGGACGGAGACGGAGCAGCCGAGCGGGAAGTGCGGCACCAGCGGCGGCGTATCTGGCACGGCGCGCTGCACGGAGCAACAGACAGAAGCTGCAGCCGTGCGTAGCATTCCTGTGCACGTGTGACGTAATCTTATGGGGAAGAGTATCGTTGCTGTTCCTAGCCCTTGCGGGCATCGTCGAACGCCGCCGGACGTCCCGCGTGTCGAGGACCACCCTGGACCACCTGTGGCCGACGCAGGCCGACGTGACAGAGCCGTCCTGAGACAAGACGCGATCATCAATTCAAAAAAATGCGGTAATTTAGATTTAGGCACGTGGCTTCAGGTGCATCTTGTCGAATTTTTGCGTATCACCGCCGGCCGACCGCAAACCGTCGCCCAATCGCACTCCGGAACCGGCTTCGCCCCAACACATACAAGCCGACATTTCGAGTTTCGTCAAGGCAAAGAGATTTAGATTGTATCCTTTATACATATTTTATAGCACGCCAGCCTACGGAGTTGACGTCGCGGGGCCATAAATATCTTAACGGTTGGGGACCGAACAAGCTGGCTTGACGCAGTTACACAGCTCCATCTGCGCCACGCAACTGCAGTCGGCGAGATGGATAATATATTCCAAAAAACTGGCCAGAACGCCGAACCGCGGAAGCAAGGGAGCATCTGGCGGTGCGCCCTCGCAGCGTGCTGCCTCAGGCCTGTCGCCAACGATGAATTCACGTCAATTGAAAGAACTTCGTCTAGTTCATTCTCGTCGGTGTCCTTTGAGGCCGCCGACGGAACCAGCATCGGGCATGCACACTGTTCGGACGCGCGCGCCAGCAAGCTGGACCAGTTCAGCAAGCTATCTTGCCAGACTCCTTCTACTTTCCGCAGCCTGGCGAGCACGCTCAGCGACCAAAACTCCTTGAGCAGCTCGCCGTCGCTCTACACGTCCCCGTCCAGCGCCCGCGTCGGGTCGGTGCTCGACAGCTTCGCCAAAGCCTCCGGCGCGTCCGGCGCCTCCGGCCCGTACACGTCGCCGTCAACCCTGAGGCCAGTGAGCCCGCTGCCTGACGTACCGAAACCCTCCAGCGCCGTCGCCGCGGCACCGGCTGCTGACCGTGCGCCCGGCCTCGGCGCGGCCACCTCAACGACGCTGGCGGTGTCCGTTTGGCTGCCTCCGTCGATGCGGCGTCAGGTCTGGGCGATGACCGACTACCGCGTTTCCCGGAGGCTCTACAAGGGCGACTGCACTGCGGTTTACCAGGCAAGAGGAAGGGGCGCCCAGATAGTTCCCAGCTGCAAAACCCGGTTGTTTGTACGGTACTGCAGGGTTTCGAAAGGGGATCGTTATGCTTCCCAGGCGTATAATATTCCAATCATTTGGCACACCGCTGTGTCGACATTGTGCATGTGCTGCCACCCCTCAACAACCTCCTTCCATGCAGGCAACCTGCCTCCGAAGCGGTATGGAGGTGGCACTCAAGACGTATGACCTGCGCAGCGTCCCCAGCAATACCCTGCACATGTGAGGCCGGCGCGGTGGGGATGTGAGCGCGGGCATGCAGCCATAGGTATGCTCAAACTTGCCAGGTTGTACGTGCGAGGTCGCACCGGCTACATGTGCAGCGTGCACCGGCGGCTGCCGCTTCACCTCCCTCGCTCACCTTTCGCTCCCCCGGGCGCACAGGATTCGGCGCGAGATTGAGATCCACTCGCAGCTGCACCACCGCCACATCGCCCAGATGTACGGCGCCTTTTTGGTGAGCACATAAGAGGCGGGGATTGAATTCGATTATGATGAAAACTGGCGCATCATTGCGTGTGTTAAACAACAAAACAAAGACGGACCAAACCCGGCAAACACGCGTGTGTGTGTATCCCTGAAAAAAAGGAACAACGCCGCAAAAACTGTGTGTGTGTTACTTCGGTTTCCACGGTTGACGATGTGTACGGCGGTGTATGTGGGTTGTGCGGGTGTGGGTAATTTGCACTGCCGCGTGATGCATGGCGGCTCCACGTTTGCACGCCTGACCTATGGATGCTCTCTGACGCCCCGCAACGCACCACAGCGCACTTGATAAGCCTCACCGCCAGCTGCACGATCCCGACACTGCTGCCTCCTCCCTACTATTCGCCCCTACCTGCTGCCTGCACACCTCCACACAGGATGGCGTGGAGCGGGTGGTGGCGGTGCAGGAGTTCGGCGCGCGCGGCGACCTGTTCGGCTTCTTCCGCCGGCGGCCCGGCGGCCGCCTGCCGCACTACGTGGCGGGCGTGGCGGTGGTGCGCCCGCTGCTGGAGGCGCTCTCCTACATGCACAGCGTGGGCATCTGCCACCGCGACATCAAGGTGCGTGCGCGCCCCGACGGGCAACTCACTCTGATATCTACGTGCCGTCGTTCCGCACGCACACAGCGCGTGTTGCACTGCTAGCTGCCGCTGCTACTGCTTGCGCGACAGAGCCTGCTGCACCTGCCCCGGCCACGGCCACATGCGTACGCGTTTTGAACGGAAGCGCCTCGCCGCGGATGGAGCGGCATGCTGCATGCGCTGGGGCCCGGGCCCGAGTACCACGCACCAGCACACCCGTTCACCTGGACCTCCTCCTCCTCCTGGTGCCCCCCTACCTGTGCCCCCCTGGCCTGCAGCCCGAAAACGTGCTGCTGGGCGAGGGCTGGCGGCTGATGGTGGCGGACCTGGGCCTGGCCATTGACCTGCTGCGGGAGCGAGCTGTCACCCGCGCCGGCACGCAGGGTGAGGTTGCGCGAGTGTGTGCACGCGTGGCACCTTAGGCGGACCTTGAACGCATGCTGCGCCCCTCGCTCCTTCGGCTGCGGGCATCCATCGTGTAACCAGTGTGCATGTTATACGTACACGCACGCACACTGCGCCGCGACCTTCTGCATCCACTCGCCTGGCTCTGGTAGCCCTACCGCCCAGCGCACGCACGCCCTCTTACATCACATTGTTTGGATGCATGGGCGCGTGAACACACACCACACACCACACAGGCTACATGGCGCCCGAGGTGGAGCGCTGCCCGCTCAAGAACGCTGCTGCAGACAACAAGGACCGGCCCGACCTCGCCTACACCACCGCCGCGGTGAGTTTCTTGCCACCAGGTCTTTGCAGCGCCGCCAAGCGGTGGCGTGTGTCCAGCTAGCCGCACCGCTCATTCAACCACCTACCAACCACCTATCGACGCCTTCCTTGTCAAGTGAACCGCACCAACCACTGCACAAGAAGACATGCCCCTGCCGCCTGAAGCCCCCACCCGCTCCCCCTCCCTCTCCCTGGCCCGTCCCTCCCGCCTGCTGCTGTGCCGTACGACGCCAGGACGTGTACGGCGTGGGCATCCTGGCCTATGAGCTGATGACCGGCCAGCTGCTGCCGCCGCCGGCCAAGCCGGACGCCGCCGGCGGCGGCAACGGCGCTGCTGCTGCAGCGGGCGCTGTACAGCCGCCGCAGCCGGCTCTCGTCTTCCCCGCGTCTGTGCCGGCGTCGGCGCGCGACTTCATCCTGGCGGCTGTGTCGCCCCACCCCGAGGAGCGGCCCACGGCGGTGCAGCTGCTGCAGCACATGTGGCTGGCGGAGGCGGCGGAGGCGGCGGACCTGGTGCGGCGGCAGACAGGGGCGGCGGCTGCGGCGGCGGCGGCGGCGGCTGGGGCTGCTGCTACAGGTGACGCGGCTGGCGGCACGGCCGCAACCGCCCGGTTGGCGCCGCCAGCAGCACGACCGCCCATGCAGCAGGGTTTGGTCGAGGTGCTGCGTGCCGGATCCATCTCGACGGCTGTCCAGTGAGGTGGTTGTGCCCCACGGGAGCGCTCGGCGCGATGCGGTGCGGGCGTTACGTTTGTGGCAGGACTGTGTTTTGGTGGGAGCGTTGGGCACCGCTGAGGTTGCGAGGCCGTATTGGATCTTGCTGTTTTGGCAGTCCGCAGGCTGAGGCTGAGGCTGGTTTGTCTGTACAATTTCATGTTTGTTGCTTGGCAGCAGCTTGCTTAGTTGCCCGGCTGGTCCAACCCGCCAGATAGCAGTGCTATGTGCCACCTGCAGATGCAGGATGCACACGTGGGTGGGCGGTCAAACGCGCGCAATGGGGTTCTTGGCCTCATCCTACTACTTTACTTGGCTTACACTGAAGAGGAATGTTCATAGGGGCAGCCGTGAGTCTTCCCCGTTTGGCTTAACTAGATTGTTTGATGGTTACTGGTGGCCTATTTTGCGGCCAGTCACCTGCTCCCGCGCCGCAGAGGCAGGGGAGGACTCTTTGCTGCGCGACTCTTTCATGATGGTCTTCCCAACCCAGGGGCCGGAGAAATATGCAGATGCGACTGTTTCATCATCAAGGGAATGCTGTGTAAATTGTGTTGCGTGGGCGTATGTCTGGAAGGTGGAGGCGGCGGTTAGGAGACGATAGGACAAGCTGGTGGCGCTCATTGAACACCCGAAGACTGGACGTTTGTGTGATGTGAGCTCGATTGGATGTTGGGTTTCATCAAATTGGTGCTCGACTTAGACAATGTGCCCACCCGCGGTTGTGCGGCTGCATGCATGGAGGACGTGTCTGTCCAGGGGCAGCATGCGGCGCGCCCCGTGCGAGTGCGCGATGGGACTACTCCTGCGTGCGCCCCACTCACTTGCCGGCGTGCGTTTGGCTTCGTGCGGTGGCGGCTGCGCGTGTGCATGGGCGCGGGCTGTGCAGGACACTGCTGATGCCGCGGCTCTGGGCAGGCCGGCACAGGCAGCGGCTTTGCGCGCATGCGTTGGCTGGCTTGAGAAGCCCTGGTGCTGTATGGCCGTGTGTCCACATGTATGGGCAGGGGGCGGTCTGCGGGGTCCTCCTACCTGCTGGCGAAAGGCTGCAAGACCCCAAGCTGAAAGAGGGTGGAAGGAATAAAGGAGACTCCCGCGCCGTGGTCGTGTTTTGGCTTGGACGTGTGTACTTGAGGTGAAAAGGTGTCCGTTCCGCAAACACGATTGCGCCGGCGATGTGACGCCTATCTTGTGCTTTGATTTGGTGCTGTGGAGTTCAAGGAAAGGGCTACCGTATGCGTGCCAGCCCGCGGCGGGGTGCGGTTCCTGGCAGGTAACCCTGCCATGGCGCTTCACTTCGCTTTGTGAGATCAGTACGGCGGCGGCGTTGGTTGTGCTGCTTGTATGTGGCGCTTCAGGTATTGAAGGGTTGCTCCGTCAAGGCATGCTGCAGGCGTTCGACCTGGCCGCCGCGTCTTGTGGTGTGCTGTTCGGCTGTTTCCTGATTGACTTGCCTCTGCTGCTTGTTGACGTGCCATTTTGCTGCCCAGTGTCCTCCTGTCTAGTACCGTACGCACCTGCTGGATTTTTTCATGGGCGTACATGCATGAGCTCCGCATCTCACTTCACACATGTTGTCATACCCATGCTTGTTGTATGGCCGTGCCACGCCCGCCCGTGAGACCATGGCACCTGGTCTGGGTCGTGTTATGGTCGGTGTTTACTAGTTGCGGGGCACTGGAAGCCGATACACAAGGCGACATTCTGCCGTGTGTGGAGTCATAAGTCAGCGCTTTGCTTGTTGTGTGAGAACCAGACACTGAATTGCCCATTGTCAAGGGCGCGCAATGAATTTGGAGTGACAGCACAGTCATCACCCGCCGCCAACAGGCCACATGGGCCGAGGCAGCGGCTTTGACAATGCCGAGTTTGTGTATGTTGTTTGGGTGTGTGTCCGAATTTGGCACTCGATTGCACACGTTGCAGATTTGGGTCTTGGACTATCGGCCCCCGTATGGCGGGCCGCGGTCAGCAGCAGGGTCCTGAGCATCCCGCTGGAGGACACTTGTGTGTTGTGTGTACGGGAACTGATGGTGGCTACGTGTTGCGTAAGTTGCGCTTGGCAATAATTCGTGCAGGCCAAGCGGTATTACATCGGCATCATTTGGTTAGGTGCATGAATAATGCCGGAGATGCTCGAGACATTGTTCGTCTGTCAGTCCTGATGATGCACGTCGCTGTAGGTGGCGGCAGCTTGTTGAGATGGGCTTCCCGCCTCGTTGGCGAAGCCTCATTGTGCGGCTCCTGAGGCGCATCCACGGGCCGTCATCGTGTACATGTGCGGGGCTAGAGCTCATGCGTGCTTGGGTGTATGGTAACACACGTGCACACACCACGTACACCACGACGGTTGGCTGGTGTGGCTTTTAGTTAGGCACGCAAACCGTCAAGCAAGAGAGGTTCAGAACAACGCTTCGGTAAGGGTGCGGAGGGCTGGGCAGTGTGGCCCTGGTGGTCCTTTGTAACGCCAGGCTGTCCAGCCCAGCTCGTGTCCTGTCCGACCCAGGCTCTGTCTGACCTGACTGCTCTGTCCTGTCCAGCCCAGGCTCTGCTCTGTCCTGTCCTGACGCACCCGCGGAGGGCACTGTAACGCCATTCCTAAGCGTCTTGCATTCTAGCAAACACAACGCTAAGCTACACCGCAAGCTGGCAAGCAGCAGGGTGCTATCCACGGAACGGGCCTGCTGGGTCTGGGTAAACGCCTGACAAGATTGGGAATGCCATATTTCAGCCACAACCAGCAGGTAGGCAGTTGGATGCGCTCTCGGCTGTGGATCACGATCAAGCGGAGTAGTTACACTATCCACTGCAATGTAGACCGAACCCCTGTCCGACCGCTCCCAACGCCCATCGCATCCAGTGCTCCATCGCTCCGAGCCGGCGCTGTCAGATGCGGGCCGCTGGTCATGCCGGTCTGCCACCTGCTTCACGGCTACGTGTAGCCGTGTATGTGTGCTGCTCTGCCTTCATTGGCTTGCCGGCCTTTGCCCCTCCGCCGCGGCCGCCTCCCTGCCCCCCCGCCGCCGCCTCGTACGGTTTCCCCCTCATGGGAAACGCGCCCTCAGCTGCATGCATACATCGCAGGTGTGGTGTTGTGTCAGGAAAGCACATAGCGGGCCCCGCCATATGCAACGGCTGCACGCACGCATGGGCGCCGGGCCCAGCAGCACCCGGCCGACCACCTGCTTGCCACTCCATTTCTCCTCTCGCGGGTTCAACCAGTATCACGGTGCGTGCGCATGCCAGCGGCAACGCCGCGCCTTCCCTATCTAAACGCCTCCCTCAGGCCTACCAGGTATGATGCTGTATCGTAGTGGCATTTGGATATGGATGGCGGCGTCGGCCTGAATGCTTCAAGAATGGTTGTTGATCGATGACGATGCGGGTCGCAGCGCCACGAGCCATGCGGCCCAGAAGACGGCCGTTCATGCCGCTTCTGCGGGCCGCCTACTCATGCGTGTGACCAATTGAATGCAAGCGACTACAGAACCGCGGCCATTGTATGCATCATATGCAGTAATACAACGCACGCACACTGACTAGGAAAGCGCCCATGAAGCTGGCGCCATTCTACGCAAAGGCATGCGTTGGGCACGCCGGGTACTTGCGGCAGCGCTCCGGCTGTCCCCGCCGAACAGGGCGTGTGCAATGGAACTGATGTGCAGCACGGCCGGGCAAGGCAAAGGCCCCGACTGCGCTTGGGTTCAACACACTAGCGCATTCAACGCGCCACGGCCAATCTATGTACCGCATCTATCCCTTCGCTTGCAAGACCCATGCATCGCGCCACCGTAAAACTGTATGCACTAATCACTTTAGCTAGCCTCATGGCGGCAGAGCAACCCGGCTCTCGACACCACCGCCACAGCCCAACGCGTGTCGATTACTCTCCCCTGCCCGCGTCCACTGCTGCGACGGCCGGCTGCCCGCTCCTGCGTCTAGTGCTAATTCACGGCTCAGGTCCCCACTGGACGGCCCGTCACGTCTTCATACCTATCAAACAACGATCAAAAGGTGGATTGGATAGCATGGAAAGCCTTCGTTGCGGCGTGCATCTAAGACAGCCAGCGCCAAGAGGAAGGCGCACGTACGCGCGCTCAAGCTCCACCAGGCTCCCTCGAGTACCGCACTTGATGAAGTGTTTAACAGGACCCTCATACTTATATAAACAGCAGGCTTCCTTTCGGTCCAATGTCGTCGCGCCAGTTATGGCTTTGTTCAGCATCAGCCTCACTGATGCGCACGGGGCGGGACTTGGGAACCAACCCACGCCATACCCAGACATGGAAGTTTTTATGCGTCTGAAGTACCGAACTGCGGACAAGTTTATCACCTTCAAGTGCATGGGTGCACGCACGGCGGTTCAGAACTCCACAATCGCCCATGGTTCCAGGTGCACGCATCGCGCGGAGTCACATGCGTACACACCTGCAGCCGGTTCCTGATCGCGCCGGGCCTTGCGCCAGCTTTATCCGCATGGCAGCGCGGTTCCAAATGAACGGCACGCGTCCTAGGTTATGCCATGGGTTTGACTACACCGACATGCGCCTTAGTCAAAACAAAATTGCTCACTCGGAGAAGCACACAGGCAAAGCAAGGCGCGGCGTGGCATAGTCGTCCCCGCCCACCGCCCAGCGCCATTATCGGACCAATCTTCATCACACCACTGCAGCACAGTTGATTCACCATGAGTGCCTCAAGCGGCCGTACCGCCAGCAGACCACACACCAGGCAACGAGCATCCTGGTGTGCCAATCATAACAATGCGCTTACCCAATTATGGTAAGCAGATGGATCAGAGGGTCATCATCATGACCCCAACAAAAAGGGCTTCGTGTGTTTCTTGCCCATAATCTACGGTGCAGTACATTCGTTACCTCTCTCGTGTGTTGTGCTGGCGGCCCGTCCGCAGTCTGGTTTGACACGGTGCGTGACCCGCATGCGGCCCCTATAGGGGTTGCCAGCGCGTGCGCCGGTGTTCATCACCAAGATGCGTTAAATCATGTGAAACTTTGAGGCGCCGTGCCTCACGGCAGATCAGCGGACGGCGCCGACCTAAACTCGCTCACAGTGCGCATGGTCGCGTTGGCCGTGTGCGACGCGCGCTTTCCGGACTTGCTGTTGGGCACGACGGGTGCGCGGCCGCCGAGCAGCGGCGACCGGGCCGCGGCGGCTGAGCTGCGCGAGGTGCGGCTGCGGCCGGTGAGGCTGACGGGGCCCATGAGGCTGCTCAGCGTGCCCAGCATGTCGGCGCGCCGCTGCTTGCCGCGGCGGTGCCGCTGCGCGTCCTCCGAGTCCGCACACCAGGTGTACTGCGCGCGCGTGTATGTGTTCGGTAGCGTGGCACGGGGGGCAGGGAGGATGGGGGTCAATGCGGCGGCGGCAGGGAACACATGTCAAGCCTGCGAGTTGGGGGGCCTTGGGCACGGGGCAAGGCAATGGAAGGCTGCTGGCTGCAGAAAGGCTATTCCCATGACGCCGCGCGTTTGCTAGCACCTCTTCCCCTACGCTGGTGCACCCGGGTCTCACCGTGTCCATGCGCCCCTTGCCCTTGACATCCACGCCGCCGGTGGGCACCCAGCCCTCCTCGTCCTCCTCCGGCGTCAGCAGGGTGCGTGTGGCTGCGGACGCGTGGATGACTCCCGGCCGGCCCGTGCTCTCCATGCGGCTGGCGGTGTTGACCGTGTCGCCAAACAGGCAGAAGCGCGGCATCTTGTGTCCAACCACGCCGCTGGTGGCCGGGCCGCTGTGGATGCCCACCCGCATTTTGACAGGCTCCCCGGTGTTGGGCAAGAGCACGTTGGCAGCCTCTTCAAGCATGGCCCGCGCAAACGCCACCACGCGCATTGCGTGCAGTGGGTCCACGTCGCCCTGCCCGCGCACCGCGCGGCCATAGCCGTCCTCATCCCGCGCCACCAGGCCGCCGGCCACCATGTAGCAGTCGCCGATGGTCTCCACCTTGTACACGCCGTACACGTCGGTCAGGCTGTCGAAGCGCGTGTACAGGTCGTTGAGGAAGGTCATGACGGTGGCTGCCGGCACCTCCTTGGACATGTCCGTGAAGCCCTTGATGTCTGCGCGGCGGAGGATGGAGGGCGGCAGAGGGCCCAGGGGGAGCACGTGGACGAACAGTTACCCGCGGCAGGACGCGGCCAGGCGGCCTTGCATTCGCCGTAGCGCCCAAGCTCCCTAGCGCCGTAGCGCCCTGCCTCCGCCCACTGCCTCCGCCCACTCACCCGCAAACAGCACCGTGATGCACTCATGCGAGGTGGCCAGCGCCGCGGGGTCCTGCGGCAGGGCGGGGCACACGCGGTATGAGGGCAAGGGGGGATTGTTCGATGGCGCTGGACCCTTCGAACCCTGGCCCTGGCCTGCTGCTGCAAGCCCGGTACCGGTATGTGTGCACAACCCGCACGGAGCCCCCACCCACCTGGATGTGGCGCAGCAGGACCAGGCCCTTGCGCTCCATCTCCGCCTCATTGTGGCGGCGCTGCGTCATGTGGCGCACCACGTGTGAGGGGAAGATATCCGCCAGCAGCCGGTGCTCGGCCTCCAGCACGCGGGCCAGCCGCTCCTCCGCCTGCACCTTGCTGGTCACGTCCGTCTGGACGACCTGGTGGGGCGGGGTTGCAAGGAGGGAGGTTTTGAAACGCGGTGGGATTGGGGACCGGGCAGGGCGCGGCAACACACCACGCGCGGCGGCTGGTGGCGATTGACGATACGGCAAATCAAGGGCTAGAGCGAAGCTGCGCTGGCTTTGGGCGCGCAGGCGCACCGCCACGGCTGGCAACTGGGGCGGCCAGAGGTGCCCATACGGGGCCCACACGGGGCCGGTGCTCCCAATGCCCCGGCCAACCGCCCGCACGTCGCACGCCCCACGCCCGCACGCACCAGGATGAGCGGCGCCTCGCTCATGGGGTCGCTCACGGGCTTGACCACCACCTCGTGCCACCGCATCTCCTCCTCCTCGGCCGCCGCCGCCGCCGCCGCGGCCGCCAGGAACAGGACCTCGCCCGTGGAGCCCGGCACCGCCGCCGCCGCGGCCGCCGCCACCGCGAACGGCTGCTGCGGGTGTGGCGGCTGCAGCGGCGGCTGCTGGTCCCTGCGCGGTAGGAGCGGCTGTGATGCAGCGGCGGCTGGGTGCTTCAGGGACTTGAGGGCCGGGGGGAGAGCCGGCTGCTGCGGCTGCGATTGCGGCTGCTGCGCCTGCTGCGCCTGTAGCTGCTGGTGCAGCAGCGCGTGGGCACGGCGGGCAGGCCGGTTGTTGCCGGGGCCAGTGTCCCTGCCGGCATCATCAGCAGCGATAGAGGTGCTGCCAACGGCGGGGCCAGACAAGGCAGCAGCTGTCGACGCAAAGGCGTTGGTTGCGGTGGTTGCGGTGGTCGCGGTGGCGTTTGACGGCTGCAGCGCGGCCATGAGGTATGTGAAGTTTGGAACACCGCCCCAGCTGTCGCGCACCGAGCTGGCCACCCCGATGGACGACGGCACCTGGCCGCAGCTGACCGTGCTGAGCTGCTGCCAGTGCGCCGCGAGCTGCTGCTGCGCCTGCCAGCCCTCGGGCGAGCCGCGCCCATCCCAGGTGTTGGCCTTGGACGGGTGCTCGGTGCCCCAGCTGGAGCGGCGCATGCGCAGGTCAGACGACTGGTCCTCCGGCCCTGCCACCGCCGCGGCACCGCCGGCAGCGGCGTTGGTGGTTGTGTAGGGGGATTGCATGAGCACCTCGGGGTTGGACGTGGTTTTGATGAGTGGCAGGGACTGCTGCTGCTGCTGCGGGTGAGCCTGCATCAGGCCGGCGCTGCTCGGCGTGGCAGCGGCGCTGCTGCCGCCGGGCGTCGCGGCGCCGCCGGCGCCGTCCCGCACGACAATGGTCCGCGGCCCCGAGCCGCTGGGCTCCCGGTTGTGGCTGCTGTTGTCGTTGCGCGCCAGGGCCGACAGCAGCAGCTGCAGGCGCCGGTCCTCTTCGTGGCTGGTGTGCCTGATGTGTGTCGGATACCAGCAGCGCATGCACAAATTCAGCGACTTCTGCAAAACAGCTGGCGTGTTGTAGCGGCGTGCTAGTCCTAGCTAATGATACGGTGCAAAGCATGCACGCACGCCGAGCAAACCGCCACTACTTCGTCACCCAAACCCAGCGCACCTGAGATAGCTTGTAGCGCGCGAGGACGAGTAGCCGCCCATGCCGCCGCTGGTGCGTCCAAACGAAGGTGCCATCGCCGCCGACGTCGCGGCGGCCTGACCCTGCGGCGGCATGGACAGCTGCGGCAGTGGAGCGGACGGCGTGCTCTGCCGCTGCACGGGCTGCGCAGGCTGCTGCTGCAGCTGCTGCTGCGGGGAGGTGGGCGACTGCGGCCGCGG
This sequence comes from Chlamydomonas incerta, assembly GCA_016834605.1. Lineage (NCBI taxonomy): Eukaryota > Viridiplantae > Chlorophyta > Chlorophyceae > Chlamydomonadales > Chlamydomonadaceae > Chlamydomonas > Chlamydomonas incerta. The sequence continues at coordinate 260,855 of JAEHOC010000051.1, read as the reverse complement.
GTGCAGCCGGCCCGCCGAGCTGCTCATCATCATCAGCGCCGCCGGGGGCCGCATGCCGCCGCTGCGTGCGGCGCCCACACCAGCAGCCCCCTCAACAGCAGCAGCCGCACCGCCGCCCGCCTGCTGCTGCTGCTGTTGTTGCTGCTGCTGCAGCCGTTGCGCCGCTTCCTCCACGGCTGCGGACGAGTTCGTGTGCGCCATGGAGACGGGGCGGTTGGAGGCCGACGTCAGGAAGTTGGTGCCGGTGCTGAACACCGCGCCGGAGGAGGTGATGGGCGCGTTCACGCTGCTGCTGCCGGTCAGCATGTACGAGGCCGAGCGCACGTGGCCGCTGCCTGCGCCGCCTTGGGCCCCGAGCGGCTGCACGGCGCCGGTGCCAGAGTAGGACGCCAGGCGCACCGCCGGCACCGCCGCGGCCAAGTGCTGGTGCTGGTGCGCGAAGTGGGTGGAGCGCGCGTGCTGCAGCAACGGCGGCGACACCTGCGACCCCTGCTGCGGGGACTGCAGCAGCTGCAACTGCAGCTGCAGCTGCTGCTGCTGCAGGTGCGGCCGCAGTAGCTGGACGGGCGGCACGGCTCCGGGCTGCGGCGGCGAGGGCGAGTCGTCCGCCGGGCTGGTCGCCGCGCGGCGGAACGCCGCAATGGCGGTGCGGAATGCGGACGCCTGCGCCTGCTGCAGCCCGATCCAGCTGGAGGACGCAGCCGGCGGCCTGCGCCGCTGCCGGCCCCCACTGACCGCACTGCTGCTCCCTGCGGGCGGGGACTCCACCGGTGCTAGCAGCTGCGGGGCCGCCGCGCCCACGCTGCTGCCGCCGCCGCCTGATTGATTTACTCCCGCGGCGCCGGCAGCACCGCCCGGTGCGGCGCCGGAGGTAAGCCGCTGCAGCAGCGACGGGTGTGTCGCCAGCGCGTTGGCGTTGCTGGTGTTGCTGCTGGCGTTGGTACCGGCGGTACTGGCAAGGGCGTTGGAGGAGGCACTGGCGGTCGCTGTGGGCACGTGCGTCGTATGGCTGCGCTTGCTGACGGCGGTGCCCGACGACTCGCTGGCGTTGCTGAGAAGCATGCCCGCCGCGGCCGCGGCCGCGCCCGCCGTGGAGCCGGCGCCGGGAAGTGCGATCATGGCGGCGGTGCTGCCCGCGCCTCCGCCGCCGACGCCGCCACCACCACCGCCGCCGCTGAGCATGCCTAGCGCGCGCAGCGACGGCGGGGGGCTGAAGGGGCCGGCGGCTGCGGGGGCGGCGGGCGGGCGCTCGTCCAGGTATGCCCAGGTACGGTCCGCCGAGGTGGCGCGCTTGCTGGTGAAGGGCGACGGCAGCGCGCTCGGCGCCCCCGCCGCCAGCCCGCCGCCGGCCGACCCCACCGCAGCCATGCTTGCGCCCGACGCGTCCATGTGCGCCTGCGTGCGGGTGGGGACAAGGCGCGTTGTTGCAGGGCCCTCTGGAGCCATACGGTACATGATGCGCATTGCCGCACGGCCAGCCGGTGCAATGGTCGCCCTGCATAAGACAGCCCAGGCGGCTACAGGCCTTGAGGGGCAACGGTGGAGGCAGCGTGGCCCACTCCCGCCACATTCCCGCGGCACCCGACAGCGACACACCTGCCACAGCTTAGGCAGGTGGAACGAGACCTCCTCCTGCTCCTGCTTCTCGTCGACCTCGTCAATAAAGGACAGGAAGTGTTGCTGTTGCGGCTGCGCGTTCGGCTGCGGCTGGGACGGGCCTGCTGCGCCGGCTGGGGCCCCAGCAGCAGCCGGGTGCTGACCGCCGCCGCAGCTACCGTTGACATTACCGGTACCGGTACCGTTGCTACCGTTGCCACCGTTGCCGCCGTGGTTGTTGTGGTTGTTGTTGAAGGCTGGCGTGGACCGGCTGCTCCCTGCAGTTGCAACACACAGTTGACCCGATCAGGCGGACAGGGTTGGGCGCACCCAGCACGAGCACGTTTGGATCCACTGCAATGTGTGCGTCAGAGCAGGGAGACGCACACGCGCACACACGCACACACCCGCGCGCGCATACGCACACGTGCACACCCGCCCGCACTCACGGTAGAACTCGATGGAGAACTCGACATTGTCGCGGGTGCCGAACGTGGACGAGGCGCTGGCCTCCATGGCCTCGCCCGGGCCGCCTGGGGAGTGCGGGCGCCCGCGCACGAGCACGCAACAGCAGAGTGAGCGGCTGCGCCCCAACAGAGCTGAGCTGTTCCGCACTTCGCTTGCCACGCGTGTGCACACACGCTGCCGCACCACCGTTCGCTCACCAAACGCGGGCCTCCCCCGCAAACCTCTGCTGGACCCAGTGGCCCCGGCCGCCACCAGCCCCTCCCCCTTGATTTGCGAACTGGAAAAAACTACCCCTACCCCCCACCCCCTGAATCCACAACCCGCACCTTCCGTGGATCCCATCATCAGCGCCGATGTGCTGGCGCCGTGCTGGTCGCTGGACATGAGCGCGCCCGCGCCCGCCACCACCATCACGTCGCGCGGCGTGCTGGTGCCGGAGCGCTGCAGCTGGCGGCCGCGGTGCGGCGACACGGGCGCGTGCGTGCGCAGGTGCGGCAGCAGGTGCTGCTGCAGGTGCGCCGGCAGCAGCACGCCTGCAGCGCCGCCACCGGCGCCGCCGCTGCCACTCAGCAGGTGCAGGTGGTTGCCGCCGCCGCCGCTGCCGCTCACGACGCTGCCAGCGGCCACGGCGGCGGCGATCAGGCCGCCCACCGTCAGCTCGGTGGCGTTGGTGGCGCCGGTGGCGTTGCTGCTGGAGCCCAGGCCGCCGCGCGATTCCAGGGAGCCCAGCTCCACCGCGCCGCTGTCCTTGCCGCCGCCGCCGCCACCACCTGTCGCCACACACAGGCACGGAGTGTGCGGCATGTGCGGTGTGCGCGGGTGCAGCCAAAGCAAGTACGATAGAGCAAGCAGGCGGCACGCATCATCGTGCGCGATGCTGGCCGTCGTCCAATTCGTCGCCCAACACAGGGTCGCCATTGTGTATAGGTTTGCATCAACGTTGATGCCAAGCTCAGCACGCCGCGCGACACGAACCCACGCCTTCGCCGCCGTACTCACCCGCAGTTGCCGTGCCGTCAGCCCGCTCCAGCTCCTGGCCCTGGGCTCCGCTGGGGACCTGCTCGCCACCGCCCTGTGGGGTGCTGCCGCCTCCGCTGCCGCTGCCGCCGCCACCTGCGCCGCTGCCGTCTGCGGCCTCGTCGCTGGTGGATGCGGCGCGCCCAGCCGCCGTGGGCACGGAACCGCTGCTGGCGGAGGTATGCAGCAGCTGCTGCCCCGCCGGCGACATGGCGCCTGCGCCGCCAATACGGCCGGCCGCCCCTGCGCTGGCGGCAGGCACGGGTCCGCGAGGGCGGCGGCGACCGGCGGTGCTGCTGGTACGCGCCGTGAGCACCAGCGCCATCAGCTTCTGCTGGTGCACCTCCTCCGCGTGCGTCAGGGCGCCGCGGTCGGCATGGGCGGGCGACGGCGGCGGCGCCTCCTCCCCGCTGCTGCCGGGCTTGGCGCCGGCGCCGGCGCTGGTGCCGGCACTGGTGGGGATGCCGCCCTCTGCAGCAGGCGGCGCGGCGGCGTCTGCTGCTGCGGCAGTGGCCTCTTCGAACAGGCGGTGTGTCCTGACCGAGCGCACGTGCGGGGCCGGCACCTGGAGCGCAGCCGCCGCAGCCGCGGCGCCAGCGGGCACCGGCGACACTGGTGGCGATGCGCCGGGGGGCGCAGGTGCGCTGGTGCGGCCCTCCGCACCGCCGGTGTGCGCGGGCTGGGGCGCGGCCAGCTCCTCCTGCTGCGGAACTCGCGGCGGCAGCAGACGGCGGGACAGCGAGGCCGGCGCGTGCAGGTTCTCAACCCGGACGTCCTCCTGCGGCTCCCGCCGCTCCACCGGGCGGCCCTGCAGCCCCCGCGGCCGGGACTGCTGCCTGTGCGCGGAGTCATGTGGCGGGGCCCCTTGTGCGGGTGCCGGCCCTTGTGCCAGTGCCGGTGGGGATGGCGTGGGTGACGGCGGGGCGGTGGCGGCCCCAGAGCCCGACGCGGCGCTACGGGCTGGCGACACAGCCGCAGTGAAGACGCCGACGGCGCCCGCCACCGGGCGGATAGCCTCTGCCGAAGCCCGCCGCACGCCGGGCGCCAGCATTGATTCGCTCTGCTGGCCGTCGGTGTCAGTGCGCACAGGCGAGCAGCTGGGGCGCCGGCGCGGGCTGAGCTGGTAGCTCCTGCGCCGGAAGGGGTCTTGCGGTGCGGGGCCGGGGCCGGGGCCGGGCTGCAGCTTCTCCGCGCTGCTGCCGCTGCTGCTGCCGCCCGCCTCCTCCACAGTCGCCAGGCCCGAGCCCAGCCGGCCCACGCCCATGCCCGGGACCAGCACGCAGGAGCTGCTGCCGCTGCGGCGCGGCGGCATGTGGCCGCCGGCGCTGCCGCTGCCGCTGAGCCGCTCTGCGGCGCCCACTCCGGCGCTGCTGCTGCCAGGCGGGTAAGCAGCACCCGGCGCCGCCACCTGGCCAGCGGCCGCTGCTGCCGCCGCCTTGCTGAGGATGACGCTGGGCGGCACGCCCCAGGGGCTGTTGGGGTCGGGTGCGAGGCCGCCCAGTGGCGGCGACACCAGCTCGCCGCTGGCGTTGGTGCTCAGGCGGATGTCGCCCAGCTCGGTGGTGGCGGTACCGCCGTCCGTGCCCGCCGGCGTCGCGGCGCCCGCGGCGGACGTCGCAGACAGCACCGCCATCGCCGCGGTCGTGTTGTTGATGAGCATGGCGGTGTTGGTGGCGGTGGTGGTGCCGATGGCGCCCTCGTCCAGGTACACGCTGGCGGCCAGGCTGCTGAGGTCGTAGCCGGTGGTGCCGCCCGCCAGCACGCTGCTGCCCGCGCCGCCCGAGCCGCCGCCCACCAGGTGCTTCTTCATGCGGTACGGCATCCGCACCAGGCCGCGCCACTCCTGCGCAGGAGCCCAAGGGTGAGGGGCGGACGTTTGGTCTTCTCATGCCCGCGCCCCTTCCGCGCGAGGGGTGATGTGGATACCAGCCCAAGTGTGTGCGACAAGCAAATGGCCCCTCCCTGCCACTCCTCCAGACGCCGCTACCGGCAGCTGCCTGATAGCCCCCGTTTCCCGCACGCACTCCCCTCCCCAGCCCCCGCCGCCGCCCCCGCCCCACCCCGCCGCCGCACGCACCATGCCCTGCTCCAGCGCGTCCAGTATCTCCAGGTAGCGGCCGCGGTCGGCGCCGAACAGCCGCTGCAGCCAGTTGACCTCCGCGCCGGGGCCCCCCGGGCCCCCACCGCCGGCGGGCAGCGCCGCCGAGGACAGCTGCCGCCGGCGCGGCGAGTGCAGCAGTGCATCCGCGAGCGCGGACGCCGCCGCGGCGATGGGCGACGCCGGCTCGGCGTCGGTGGGCGGCGGGGTGCTGGCGGCCGCGGCCGTGTCCAGCGACGTGGACGCGTCCAGGCCGGCCACGTAGCCCATGAAGGCCACACTGGCGCGGTTCTGGTGCAGCACCCGGCCGCGAATGTCAAACATGTGGACGATGGACTGCGGGCACACACATAGGGGCATTGCGGGCCACAGGTTGTGATTAGAGGTCCTCAAACGACCAGAGGGCATCATCGAGGTGGTCCGCGGTGCACGCTGGCCCCACCCTGCCGCCCGGCAGCGACCGGTGTGCTGTTGCCATCGCCCCATCGCCCGGCGCCCAGTGCCCGGCTCGCAGGGCCCAGCGCCCGGCGCCCGCTCACTGACCGGGATGTTGCTGATGATGGCGTAGTCGCGCTGCAGCCGCGAGGCCAGCGCCTTCATCTCGTACGGCACGTCCAGCTCCAGGATCATGGCCGCCACCAGGCGCGAGCAGGCGGGGTCGTCCGCGGCCGCGGCGCCGCCCATGCCGCCGCCCAGACCCGCGCCCGAGCCCGCCGCGGGGCCCCGCCGATACAGAAACGGCGTGATCTGTGAGCACATGCGCACGTGCGGCCGCGCATGCACGAAAACCGTACGGGAGCCGTCAACCGGCACACACACACACACACCGGCAATCCCTTGTGATCTCTAACACACAGGCAATATGCTCGCTGGTGCCAAACATTCTCCAAGGCCGTCTGCCGCCGCCGTCACGATGGGCTCTCACCCGCAGGGACAGGTAGTAGCGGTTGGCGCCGAAGTCCCCCGGGACGAAGTGGCTGACCGTCGTCAGGGAGCCGTGCAGCAACCGCCTGCAAGGGAGAGCAGGTAGAGCCGGGACCAGGCGCTCAGCTCGGCCCGTGCGTACGCGCCGCCCTGATCACGGCGGCCCACAGCTCGCGCCCGCGTTCCGCTCTCTTCCAGCCCAACACTCGCGGCCGTGTGTTTGGAGGCAGGCTCTGGCACGCGGCGAGTCCCGCAGCCGCATGGAAGGGCCACACGCCGCGCGTACGATCTGCCACCTAAAGATGCTTCATCCTCCAGCCCCCACCGCCCCTGCGCTACAAGTGCTCTGCCCGTGTGGGGCATAAGCCCGCCTGTGGCTGCGCTTTGCCAGTGCAGCCACCCGCCACGTACTCTGAGACATCATGCAGCAGGGCCTGCAGGCGGAATGGAGGCGGGGAGGTGGTCGTCAGCGATCACGGCACACACTGTCAGCCTGGCCCTGTGCTTTGCCTGGACGCTCCGCCTTTCGTCCGTTCCACGGCCAGCGCCGGGGCTACGGAGTTCGGGTTGCGGGTTCCTCCAGCTCACCTTCAGGCTTGGGTCCTTGATGCACTGGCGCGCCAAGAAACACAGAATGTCCTGCGCGTGTGATGCCGGCAAAGGACAATGTTGTCGGTGTTTTAGGAGGGGAACTGCAACAACGAGCTTATGCCGAGCCGTGGCACACGCCCCGCACTGCCCATGCTTGCCCTCCGTCGCCGCGCTGATGGGCCCTTACGGGATTGGTTCAGAGTTACCCCCCCCACACACACACACACACCCGCCCACCTTCGTTCAGAGTAACCCCACCCCCACCCCACCCGCCCACCTGTTCGTCCTTGAGCTGCAGCGCGCCCACCGCCGCCGCGTTGGTGAGCACGCAGCCCACCGAGATGGCGCCGCCGCCGCCCGGCTCGCCCGCAAACACCAGCCGCGTGCGGCCGTCCTCGCTGCTCTGGCGCAGCGCAAGGCACACGTCCAGGGCCGAGGCGGTGCGCACAGCGATGCTGCTGATGCTGCTGTGCAGGGCGGTGTCGGTGGTAAAAGCGTCCTCTGTGCCGTCGGTTTGAGGCGAGGCGCTGAGGCAGAGCACGGCGATTGGCTGTTGCACGTCCGCCAGCGCCGCGGCAAGCGTGGCCAGGTCCAGTATTGTAAGGCCCGCGCTGCCTGCAAGTGCGCGTTCCCCAAGAGGAGCGGGGATGGAAGGGATTTGGTCCGATGCGGTTGGCCGCACATGTAAGCCCACGCAACGCGTCGAGCACGCCGCGCGGAGGCCGCCTCGATGTCGACCGCGCCGTTATGACTGCACGACAGAACCCCCCCCCCCCCCACACACACACATACATAAACACTTGCACGCAGAACCCCCTAAAACAACACAAGGCCACTGCGGCGATCAAAAAATGTACCGTGGCGTGGCAGCAAGGCTTGCCAGTCGGACGATGCCTTTGCCGCTCGGGGTCCAGGGACTAGCTCCGCCCGTCGCGACTTTGTCTTGTTGCCCCCTGCAGATCACATTGTTTCTCATGATGAAAGCACATGGCAACCAAGGCAACATTTCGCAGAGAAGTGCAGCAAGTCCTCAAGAGCCAACCCACCATCCTTCGGCGACTGCCCCCCAAAACAGCTTAATCGATTGCCCATACTAGAAGCCTGCTGTTAGGCGGCTAAACCTATCGTCCGGCGAGAGTTTCGCCGGCGAAACCGATGCTGGCAAACCTAGGCAAACTAGTGTCCATTCAAGCCACAGCAGTTGAAAACACGGCATGAAGTGATGGTGGCACTGATTTGCATGACAGCTTGTGAAAAAGATGCAGAACCGGCGAGCCTGGCTGCATTGAAACTGGCGCCGGCCTCACGAGTTTAGTATAAATGCACAGGCTCGTTTAATCTTTTTAAACTACCGCAGTTGCGCCGTTGGTCCTCTGAAGCCCTTGCGCGCCTCGAAACCGAGGGATTGGGATTGGCCGTACAAGTTATCAAGCTGAATTAAAGTGGAAATGAAAAAGAGACACATTAAGGCAGAAATCAGATATTGCTGCAATTATCTCAGAGAAGCACGACCGCTTGGTTTGGTTTCAGTCTTTGGACTGCGGCTCCGGCAGAGGGGAGATTGACTTGGCAATTTCGAACGAATAAGCTGAGTTTGTTGGGTTGCGATGATATGCGTCGCACGCGGCGGGTATTAGGCAATCGGGCGCGTCATCGAAACCGCCCGTCCTAGCCTGTGTGCCCTGGCCCCCGAACGCCGAGCCCCCGAAAGCACCGGGTTTTGACAGGTACCTGCTTGGGTACCTCAGCCCCTGCTTGGGTACCTCAGCCCCTGCGATGCGTCAGTTCTTGTGCTGTGGTCATCACTCTGCTGCGCCCCTTGCGTGGGGCGCTACATCGTCGGGGTCATGAGTGCCGTGACGCACTTAGTCACGTACCGCGTTGCGCCCGGCGTCTTACGTTCCCTACGGATATGCCCTTCCTTTGGCAGCCATTCCGCAAGCGTGGCAGCGATGCTGCATCCTCGGGGGCAGGATAAGCAGTAAGCAGGGGGTGAAAGCGGCATTCCCAGATCGGGAAGTGAGGGCCAAGCTGATTAGCTTGTGCAGCCCACTCGCGTCACCCGCGCGGAACGCGTCCAAACCCCATAAATTTTTGCGTTTCCAGCGTCAGATGAGCGGCCCAAGGATCGTATGAGAGCTTGCTGCACACGTTTGTATGGGGACAGAGCGTGCGCTGTACGTCAGAAAGTCTGGCTCGATACCGTAGATGGGAATGCGTTGGATACTGAAAGGGTGCGGAAGCGTGTCAACTAACTAAATCGAGATGCGTCTTACAGCGGAAGTCTTGCGTGAACGGGCTGAACTGCGTGGTAAGAGAAGGCCACGCCAGAGGAAAGGGGGACAGGGAGAAAGGTGGTGCCGAATCGGGGCACACACACACACAGCCAGCACGGGCACTTGGCTCGCTCACTGCTGTCTTCGCTCGCCGTGCTGGGAGCGGGCACTAGATGGCAGCTGACGTGGTCGCAGCTGCAGGGGCGCGGACTGCTCTTGGTCCGGTGGGCTGGTTCCTGCAGGGTCTTAGGCTCAGAGCTGCCCTGTTGCAGACGGCTGGCCAGCTGCCGTGGGGGCGCACACAGCGCAGGAAAGGGGCCCCAACTAGTAGGGGCAGGGGAGTGCGGGCAGGTTCATCAACACACAGATTACAAGGGCCGGAGGCCCGTTAGGGCAAGTTGGAGCAGCCAAGTGCAAGCACAATAATACGTGTTGGAAAGTATTGAAAGCGTCCACCAGTCAACCAAGTGTTCGCCGTCGTGTAGGCGCGGCGTGGCTCTGGGTCTGCTAACCGCCGGAAAGGGTCGGCCTTTTATACTGACGGTAGGCCCGCCCCGTACACTGCTGTCGAAGTTCCCAGGTAACCCCGCCCGACGGGGGCTGCGGCTACGAACCAAACTTCGACTCAGTTGCTGGCTTCGACCCGCCGCCGCTAACGCAGGAACGCTAGCAACGCTTGCACGCGGCAAGCGCACCCACAAGCGCGCCCAATTTTCACAAGCATAAACAATACATCTGTAGCACATTATAATTTATTGAATTCTTGGCGGCCTCGCGCGGGCCAACCGCCGTGATCGCTGAGGCACGCGCGCCGCTCGCCGACACCCACCATCCACTCGCCACGGGCACACCCCGCGCCCTCATACCCCCAGTTTGGTCGGCTCGCGAGCACGGCCTGATCTTTTGCGGTCTTTTAGGAATGCCTTATTACTGTTGTGCGGTGGGAACAATTTGCATCCAAACACGTTTCGGGCGGTGACCTGATCCTCCTGGACAAGCTGACATGCACCATCACCTGCGCCGTCACCGCTCAGGCAGTCCTAGCCAGTCTTAGCGACGCTCATGTCCTCCACCAATGCCCACCCCCAAAGCTCAGTCCTGTAGGACCCTTCACCTCAAGTCCACACGAGTACGGCGCAATCGCCCCGCACAAGGATGCGCGCCCTGCCGCACGGCCGCACCCACTGGTCCAGCCGCTTCCATCCACTTCCGCCACCTCACGGCCATACCGGTAGTAATAATCCTCACGTATGCACCTTTCGCACCAGCTCTCCGCGCTTGTCGTTGTCGTTCCTGTGCTTGCTCTCCCGAACGGTGCAGCCCCGGGAGTGCAGTACCCATAAATCTGCAATGTGACCGGTGCGCTGCACATACAATAATTGTATCAGCAGCAGTGAATGCATACGCAATGCCCACTGCACAGGGTTAGCGAAGCGCTTGCGAGTGAATGGGTTGCCTCAATCCGTCAATCGCCACATGCGCTGCGCAAATCACCAGCAATCAGGCAAAGTGCCTCCGACAGTATCACGCTTCCAGTCTCCAGTGTCCACCACCCAGCCGCCGGCCTCCACACCGGAGCCACGCAGCAACGTTGAGCCGCCCATGCCAACAGTCCGGGGCAGCAGCAGTGCACATGCGTGCGGTGTGCACATGTATGGCCGTGTCGCGCGCGGATGGCTCAGTGAGTCAGTGTCACACATGTATCACGCATGCTTCGCACAGCCATAACAAAAGAAGCGGCCCAACAAAACTTTATTTCTCGGTGCTGGCGGCACAATAGACACATGAATGCTTGGAGAGTGGCCGCCACGTCACTGCTGCCACTCCAACTGCCCTAACCCTAAGAAGCGCAAAGATGGCATCCGTAGGCGTCTCTGGCCTTATTATGACCGAACGTAGCGTAAGAAAGGACGTGTGTTTTGCACTCTGAAATGGCACTTCAGCACTCAGCACTTCAGCACAAATAGCAGGTACGCCCTGCAATTGGATCACCAAGTCCCATAACATACATGGCATGGAGAGGGAATACACTTCAGCAATTTATTTCAGTTCCGTTGGCGAAGTGCTTTCGAAACGCGAACGCGAATATGCAGCGGCAGCATTCCTTGCCCGGGTGTAATTGAGCTCACTTGATCCTATCGCCTTTGCTCCCTTTGTTCCCCCATGCCCGTTGATTGGCTGCACTTGCCACACGCCGCCTTAACCGTGGGTGTCAAACAGCGCCGTGGACGCCGACCGAAGGAACCCGCCTGCCCGGGCGGAGCTGGGCGGTGCCGAGGCACCGCCTGCTGCTGCAGCCATGTGCGCGCCCAGCTGCCGCAGCCGGGCGGTGCTGGGCGGCGATGCGCGGGAGGTGATGTTGGTAGTGACCAGGGGACTCAGGTGGCTGATGGTGCCGAGCAGCATGGCCCGCTGCTGCTTGTCGCGGAGCTGCTTTGCCGCCACCGACCACGTGAACTGCGCGAGCGTGCAAGAGGGCACGGACAGGCACAGACACGGCGGGCACAGGCACACGTCAGGTCCACATTGTGAGGGACCTGAGGGTTGCAAGGATGGTAATTTGGTTGGAACACCGCCGTATTGAACAGTCTAGCTGAACATGGCTCGAGCGATGACGATTAAGGCGGCGCAATACTTATAATCTGGGCCGTGGTGATGACGGTGGGAGTGGGGGATAACACCCCGAGCCGCACAAACGTGTGATGCTGGTGCACCCGGGTCTCACCGTGTCCATGCGCCCCTTGCCCTTGACATCCACGCCGCCGGTGGGCACCCAGCCCTCCTCGTCCTCCTCCGGCGTCAGCAGGGTGCGTGTGGCGGCGGACGCGTGGATGACTCCCGGCCGGCCCGTGCTCTCCATGCGGCTGGCGGTGTTGACCGTGTCGCCAAACAGGCAGAAGCGCGGCATCTTGTGTCCAACCACGCCGCTGGTGGCCGGGCCGCTGTGGATGCCCACCCGCATCTTGACCGGCTCCTTGGTGGTGGGCAGCAATACCTTCGCAGCCTCCTCCAGCATGGCCCGCGCAAACGCCACTACGCGCATTGCGTGCAGTGGGTCCACATTGCCCTGCCCCCGCACCGCGCGGCCATAGCCGTCCTCATCCCGCGCCACCAGGCCGCCGGCCACCATGTAGCAGTCGCCGATGGTCTCCACCTTGTACACGCCGTACACGTCGGTCAGGCTGTCGAAGCGCGTGTACAGGTCGTTGAGGAAGGTCATGACGGTGGCTGCCGGCACCTCCTTGGACATGTCCGTGAAGCCCTTGATGTCTGCGCGGCGGAGGATGGAGGGCGGCAGAGGGCCCAGGGGGAGCACGTGGACGAACAGTTACCCGCGGCAGGACGCGGCCAGGCGGCCTTGCATTCGCCGTAGCGCCCAAGCTCCCTAGCGCCGTAGCGCCCTGCCTCCGCCCACTGCCTCCGCCCACTCACCCGCAAACAGCACCGTGATGCACTCATGCGAGGTGGCCAGCGCCGCGGGGTCCTGCGGCAGGGCGGGGCACACGCGGTATGAGGGCAAGAGGGGATTGTTCGATGGCGCCGGACCCTTCGAACCCTGGCCCTGGCCTGCTGCTGCAAGCCCGGTACCGGTATGTGTGCACAACCCGCACGGCGCCCGCCCACCTGAATGTTTGCCAGCAGCTGCAGCCCGTTGCGCTCCAGCTCCGCCTCGTCGCGGCGGCGCTGCGTCATGTGGCGCACCACGTGTGAGGGGAAGATGTCCGCCAGCAGCCGGTGCTCGGCCTCCAGCACGCGCGCCAGCACCTCCTCGGCACGCACTTTGCTGGTCACGTCCGTCTGGATCACCTGCATGCACCGCGTGTGTCGGGTGGGGGCAGGGCACGCACACAGACACACGGGAGTAACTCCGGCGCTCTCTGGGCGGGCTCTAACACACGTGCGCCGGTGGACGGCAGCGAGCAAGCGAGGATGCGGCATGCATCCGCACCACGTAATGCTGTGGCACCGGCTGTCCAGGCCTACGGTGCGGCGGCCGCACACCACCATGTACACAGCCAACGAGCAAGCAAGTAGTGACAAGAAGACAACGTCGCCGCTCGAGCACAACACCAACCCCGCCCCCCTCACGCCCGTGACTTGGAGGCCGCGGCCAGTCCAGTGCGAGGCCCAGCACGGGCATGGCCGGGTGCGCATCACATGGTCCGCTTGTCCCGAGCCGCCTCCCCCATCGGGGGCCGCCCACCAGTGCCACTGACCGCCCACCCCCCACCGCCTACCCCCGCGGCACCACCGACTGCACCCCGCGGCGGCATGTGTCCCAAGTCCCCGCCGCACCATGATCAGCGGTTCGCTCGTGCTCGAGCTCATGGGGTCGAAACACGGCTTCACGTGGACCTGGTGGGCGGCATAATGGACGTTGGCGGCAAATAGGGGTCGCAAGGATCGACGTGTAACAGGGTAGACAGTGGACGTAGACGCGTACGTAGCGCGGTATATGCCGTCCCCACGTCTGACCCCACTGCTCGTATATTCAAGCGGGCAAACGAGTGCAGAAACAGCACGAGCAAGGTGTGGCCAGGGCCGATTCACTTTCCCGTATCACTCGCCGACCAGTGCTACGGCCGGCCCGCGCCGCACCTCATGCCAGCGGAAGGCGTCCGTAGCCGCCACCTCTGTGTCCTGCGTCGAAAGCTGCGTCGCCTGCGTCTGGGGCGGGCCACGCTGGCGCTCAAGCGGGCCGTCACGCGCTGCCGGCGCACTTGCCGCAGCAGCACCACCAGCAGTGCCAGCATCGGCAGCAGGCATGTACCCGGCAGGCGCGTATGTACTCATACCCGTGGCAGGCGCGAGCCCAGCCAAACCTGCCGCGGCGGAGTGAGCAGCCGCGCTGCTGGTTTCGGCGCTGGCAGCCCCTGACCCTGCCCCGTGACCCTGCGAGTCCAGCAGCCGCTGCGAGGTGCTCGAGGTGCTGGCCTTCCCCGCCACCGCCACCTCCACCGCCAAGGGGGCGCCGGATATCATGCTGGCGGGGTTCAGGCTGGGCAGGACGCTGGGCGTGCTGGCTCGTGCAAAGTACGGCGTGGCCCGTGCCGAGCCCACGCGTGCCGCTCCACCTCCGTGAACGCTGCTATCGCGGTCCGCAGCCCCGCCGGCGCTGGGGCTGGGCAGCGCAATGGTGGTCATGCCGGCGCCGTGGGTGCTGCCGCCTCCGCCGCCGCGGCTCAGGCCGCGCAGCACGGCGTGCAGCCGCCGGCCCTGCTCCTGGCTGTGCAGGTGCAGGTAGGTGGTGGAGGTGGGTGTGCTGCGCTGGTGCGATGTGCTACGCGGCTCTCTTGACATGCTGTGTGAATGGCCGCGCGCACTCCCCAAGGGTCCTGCAGCTGCCGGGGACGTGGAGCCGCCACCGTGGCTGCCGTTGGAGGCGGCTGACACAGCCGGGTGCAGCGGCGGCTGTTGGCCCGGCCAGAGGCCGGCGGACTGGCGAGCGCGAATCAGGAGGTCGTCAACGTCCGACGCCGCGTCAAAGACAGGAGACAGGTCCAGCATGGGCGCGGAGACGCGGGTGCCGGTCGCCGCACTGAAGCCACCCCCAGCTGCCTGACGCACAAGTGACGGCAGCAGCGCGGAAAAGCCCGCCGGCGGTGCAGATGTGGCGCTCGGCAGCAACGGCGACGCCGCGGCTGCGACTGCAACAACCTCCGCCGGCGTCATTCCGGCCATGGCCACTGGCGGCGCGGACGAGGCGCCCGGACACGCTATTGCGGCAGCGGCAGCGGCAGCGGCAGCGGCAGCGGCAGCGGCAGCGGCAGCGGCAGCGGCAGCGGCAGCGGCAGCGGCAGTGGCAGCGGCAGCGGCAGCGGCGGCAGCGTAGAACGGTGGCGATGCGCAGCGCGGAGGGCTTGGCGCTGCCGCCGCGACGTCGTCGGACACGCTGGTGCCCGACCCCACAAAGCATGCGGCGTCCTGCGTGTGAAAACGGCGCACATTTGCAATTTGACATGTATAGGTGGGCTAACACCTAGGTATCCACCGGTGTCCCCACAGCCAGCACACATGCATCCATGCATCTGGCAGCAATCCAGAACGTGTTGGGGACCCACCTGAGCTGCGTGCTCCGCAATGCGCGGCGCCGGGTGGCGCTGCTGGGGGTGCTGCTGCGGCTGGTACGGTGGCTGGTGCTGCTGGCACTGGCTGGACATCCTGGGCAGCAGGAACGACAGCTCCTCCGGCCCCTCGTGCGCCTCTTCGTCAATGTACGTCAGCCCGCAGGGCCCACCGCCGCCAGCAGCCCCGCCGGTGTTGGCGCGCGACAGGGGCAGGTGCAGCGAGTTGCCGCCGCCACCGGCTGCGTTGTTGCTGCCTCGCGCGACGCTGCCGGCGTTGAACTCGATGCTGAAGCCCGCCGTGCTGTTGCTGGCCAGCAGCAGGTCGTCGCCGTCTGCGCAGCAGGGCCGGGGTCCCGGGGCCAACGCGTGGTGAGGGCACGGCAGGTGGGTGCGGCGGGCCCGAGCAGGCACGTGGGATTGCGAGAGTGCACTCACAGCCCAAGCCCTTACACGACGCAGGCAGCCGTACGTAACATGCCCTTTTGCAACACGCAACTCACCGTCGCGCGCATGAGCGCCCGTCATGCCTGTGCCCAGGCCCACGGTCGCAGAGTAGCCGCTGACCCCGGTGCCAGCGGCTGCACAAGCCCCCACATTCGGTGGCCTATCAGCAGGCTGCTGCTGCTGCTGCTGCTGCTGCTGCTGCTGCTGCCCCCCGGCAACCAGGCTAGTCATCAGGTTGTTGGCCGGTGGCAGCGAGGCGTCCGCCATCGGAGCCACCAGCGTGCGCCGCACCCGCGGCCCCTGCGAGCCATCGCCACCTCCTTCGCCGCTGCTGACCTGCCTGTCGTCATGCGGCCCGCCGCCAAACGTCGCGGCCATCGCCCCATTGCCGCTGCTGCCCCACGCCAGATCCGCCACCGCGGCCGCGCCCAAGTGGCTCTGGACTGAGCACGCCGCAGCGAGGTGCAGCACCGCGGCCGGGCTGGCCGGCGAAGGCGGTGTCGGCCCCGGCGCAACTTGGTGGTGAGCGGCCGCAGCTCGCACCACCTCCGTCCCTTGGAGCGCCTGAGCCTGCGCTAACCCGAGCACGTCTGACGGCTGGGGGTGGTGATTGGGGGCGACCCGCGGCTCCAGCGTGCACGACTCCGCCGCCACGCAAGCCGCTGTGGCACTGCCGCCCGGCGACGACGTCACGTACGGCGCCAGCGCCCGCCCCCCCTGAGCCTGCCCACCCGGCAGGCTGACGGCGCGCGTGAAGGATCCCACGGTCACGCTCCCTGTCTCGCCAGTGATCTCACCGCTGTGCCCGCCGGCGGCCGTTTTACAGGTGCAGCCGGAGGTCTGCGGGGTACTGCTTGCTTTAGTCGCGGTCACAGAGATGGGCCCGGCCGCGTCTATGAGGATAGCTACCTGCGGCGCGCGGGAGGACGCCTGCAGGCGGCTGGGGGAGGGCAGTTTCGCGCGGCGGCCGGTGTTCAGGTGTAGAGGGAGGACACCTGGAGAGCCTGGCGCCGCCGGCATAATGGTTGCTGCTTCTGTCGCCGCCGTGCCTGCTGCTCCAGCCGTGCCGGCTACGGCAGCTGCCTCGCCGAGCACCCCGTCGCCAGCAGCCGGCGGCGCCGAAGCCTTGCCAGCCGTGCTGGGCGCCGCTGTGGCGTCTGGCGCCGACGTCTCGGCCGCACCGGCGCGGGAGCCGGGTCGGCAAGCGGCCGGCGCCTCATCGCTGTGAAGGCTGTCCATCGCGCGCTGTGAGCCCCCGGCTGTGAAAACGCCGTCTGACCCCGTGCCTGTGCCTATGGCAGTGCCCGTCCCCGTGCCCCCAACGGCGGTGCGCTGCTGCGCCCAGCCCTCGCCTGCGCTCAACCCGATAGTGGTGGTGGTGTCGCTGATACAGGCGGAGGCGCGCCCGGTGGCCCGTGGCGAGCCCATGGGGTCGGTGAACAGCGAGCTGAGGTGGTCACTGCCCACCGCCAGGACATCCATCTGCTTGCCCACCGCCGCGCTAGCTGGCGACACAGGCGACTGCGGGCGGGACCTGGGTGCGCCTGCAGCAGCGGCCGCCAGATGTGGCGGCGGCTGGGCAGTCGGCAGCTGACGTGTCGAACCGGAGCTCGGGCCTGCTGCTGGGTGCTGCTGATGCCCTGCTGCTGCCGCCGTTGCCGCCGCAGAGGTCCTACCGGCGGCTGCGGCGGTGGCGTTGGGCGCAGCAACAGCTGGTGCGTCGCGCGCCGTCTGCTCACCTCTGAGGCTGGCCAGCTGTTCCGGGTCCCCCAGCTTAGCAGGCATCCGTACGAGGCCTCTCCACTCCTGCGGCGGGCAACAGTGTCAACATGCGTCAAGATGTGAAGTCTTTGCCGCGCAACGTTTACCAGGTCTCCTTTCACATGCCCAACCTGCCGCCTGCCGCCTGCCGCCTGCCGCGCGCCCAGAGGCTGCTGGCCTCGCACCCATCAACGCGCCCCAACCCGGTGCGCCCGCCGCCCACCCACCATGCCGGCCGCCACCGCCCGCAGGATCTCATGCAGCTTGCAGGGGTCGTGCGCGAACAGCTGCTGCAGGCGGTTGGGGCCGCTGCTTGTGTGCGCGCCCGCTGATGAGCCCGGCGACACCGTCAGCAGCGCGGCCTCCAGTCGTGTCCGCCAACTGGGCCCGCCTGCGGCCCTGCCACCCGCGCCGCCGGCGGGACCGGAGCTTGCCCCGCCCGCCCGGTGTATACCTCCGTTGACGTCAGGCTGCGGAGAAGGTGGCGGTGGTGCAATCTGACGCGCCTCGACTGCTACTGTGCCGCCCTTGGCCCGAGACGCCGCAGAGGCCGCCGCTGCCGCCGCCTCGTTGCGGTCCCGCCCCACCAGGTAGCCCAGGTAGGCCACCGAGGAGCGGTTCTGGTGCAGGATGCGCCTGCGCCAGCGGCAGGTGCAGCGGGCGGGTGGCAGTCAGGAGCGTGCGGCGGGCGCAGGGCTGGCCACGAGCACCGCTCGTTCGGTGTGCCAGGGCGCAGGGCGCATTTCTGTTTGGGTGGAAGCGGCTTCAAGCAGCATTTGGTGGAAGCATGCGGTGGCGGCGGCGACCCTCCATGCATGTCACATTGTCACCCAGCTCTGTCACCCAGCTGTATGTGTCACCCAGCCAGCCATGCCATGCCATGGCCGGCGGCGGCGCCTGACCCACCCCTGCAGGTCAAACATGGTGACGATGGAGGGCACGTGGCTGGTGATCATGTAGTCGCGCTGCAGCCGCGAGGCCAGGTCCTTGCCCTCGTACGGCACGTCCAGCTCCAGGATGAAGGCGGGCAAGGGGGCCCCGCTGTCGTCATTGCCACTCTTGAACAGGAACGGCGAGATCTGCATGCACCGTATGTGCCGTACGGCGCAAGGGCGCATCAGCCGGAGATTGCTTCAGCAGCAAGCAGTCGTGTACAACTACAAAAGCTTTGTGCTATGGCGGGCTGCCTCTTGATGCAGCCACCGTCCCTCGCACAGCCCCGCACCTCGTGCCAACCGCAAGCCAGCAGCATGCTCACTCACCCGCAGGCTGAGGAAGTATCGCCCGCGCCCAAAGTCGCCCGGCACAAAGTGTGACACGGTGCTGAGCTGGCCCTGCAGTAGGCGCTTGACGATGTCCTGGAACAGCACGTGCAGCCCCGGGTCCTTGGCGAAGCTGCGGGCCAGGAAGTTCAGCACGTCCTGCGTGCGGTGCAGCGGCGGCGCAGCGGCGGCGCGGTGTGGTGACGAGACATGCGTGAGGCCGAGGTGGCACGTGCGCGTGATAGCGCCATCGGTACCGCAGGCCGACATGACTTCAGCTAGCTCCGAACCTATAATCCAGCCAAGCCGCAAGCCCACTCAGGGCGCCCGCCACCACCTGCTCCCGTTATATCCTCTTGCGGGTGCCAGGGCGCCGACCACGTGACGCCGATCCTGCCACCCGCGTAGTGCTGTGCAGTGTCCTGAGTCTGAGCCCTGCCCCCAACTAATCATCCCCCCAAGGCACAACGTCCGTCCATTCTACATGGCGAGTATACAATATGGACACACCGCCGCTGTCATCCCTAATCGCTAGGTCATTCAGCTGGGAATGGTGCCAACAGCGGCCCCTCCCACCCGCCCACCTTGGTTCACAGTAACCCCACCCGCCCACCTGTTCGTCCTTGAGCTGCAGCGCGCCCACCGCCGCAGCGTTGGTGAGCACGCAGCCCACCGAGATGGTGCCGCCGCCACCCGGCTCGCCCGCAAACACCAGCCGCGTGCGGCCGTCCTCGCTGATCTGGCGCACCAAGGCTGTTGCGGTCACCGCGGACGTGAATGCATCTGCATTACTGAGGCTTCCGAAGGTGCTGAGGTGCTCGGATGCGGTCGGCAGCTGGGTCGACGGCTTGCTGGCGGCAGCGTGCGGTCCATTCGTGACCTTGTCGATGCAGAGCACCGCGACCGGCGCGGCAAAGTTCTGGAGCTCCCGGATCAGGACCTCCCGGCCAAGAAGGGGAAGGGTGTCGCCTGCGGTTGCGGCCAGGGTAAGAATGGGACAGCACAAAAAGGGACAAGGTAAGAACGCGACAGGCCTCACGCCACCCCCGCCCCCACCCGCCACAAGTGTGCACATGGTCGTGTCGTGCGAGGCCGTTGCAGTTGATGTGGCCGGCTACGGCTTCGACGACGAGCTTGGCGCCCACCCCAGCGAGACCGCGCGCGTGTGCCAACGGAATCTGGGCAAGGCTGCTGACAGCCCGCCGGGACAGGATGCCTGCACGCTGCAGGCGCAGCCCGGCCGCTGTGCGTGGCCTTTCACAACCGCAATCCCCCAGCGCAAGTGCTGGTAATGATAAGCTGGATCTGTCACTGCTCAAGCTGCTGAAGAAGGACGGCAGTTGCGCACGTTGTGAAGGACAGCGCAGGTAGCAGTGGCACGCCGGCGGTGGGGCAGCAGTTAAAGGCTGACTGATACTTCTTCGCAGCGAACTAGGGACCAGTCCCCGCCGTAAATACGACTGTCCCATCACCAAGCTAGACTTTGTGAGGCCAGCAACTCCTTAACCCTACCTGCACAGAGCCTGCAAACGGGACCATCCGTTGTCGTCGGCGCTGCAGCGGCCGTGAGGCTCAGCGTCCGACGCGTTGTGAGCGCCAATTCACCTGTTGTTTAGATTTCGTAGTGCACACCCGTCAAAGGTAGTCGATTCAGCGCGCACGTCCTCCCACACGAGCATGCTACGCACTCTTTGCGCGCAGCGCCGAAGTTGCGGCACTGCCTGAAAACTCCGCAACTCTTGCGACGGCTGATTCGCGCCCCTCGCTTCGGCTCGTTTGGAGCTGCCCCCGTGAGCAGCACTGGCCCATTTTATCGTAGCCCGGCTCCTAATGCCCCAGCTTTCATCGTATCGTGCTCATCATGCTTCTGTGTTGGTTAGGGCATGAAACGAGCTTTCACTATCGAACTTGTCAACTCCGTTTTGCGCGCATCGGTTTTCAAGTGCTTAATAGTATTTGGCAGTGAAGAATAGCTGACACAATTCGTGAGGCGACTGCAGAAGTAAGTCCGTGTATATTACAAATCGAGTCGCCTGACACCATTTTCCCGATTCCATCGCTTTCGTTGTCAGCGGAGGCTGCCAGGGTTTAGAGTGGAGTAGTCTGAGTATGCAGCAACGTCATCGCAACCCAAAGCGGGAGTGGGAGTCCGCCAGGTAGCGGTTGTTTTGGCGCCAACAGTGACTCAGGTCGGCGCGGCCCGGCTGTGATTTCGATGGAACAGTGCAAGCGGGGCATGTGGCGAAGTCCCAGCGCAGAACCCTCCCAGACCCAGAAACAAATTGCGACAGCAGACAGGAGCGCGCGGCTGGTTTAACGCCGGAGTTACTGTACCGATGCGGTGCTGATTAGCTGCCAGGCTGCACCCGGGTGCCACTCCCGGTTTGGGCTGAGTCCAGAGGGCCCTGCATCTTTGAGGCGCCGGTAGCACCTTCAAAACCTTTCCTGCAAGGCTGTTTGACACGGCGTTGCGATATTGGGCCGGGGTTGACCTTGGAGGAGAGGGTCGGAAGTGTCATTCGGCGCATTCCGTCCGGGGGGTGCATTTTTGGGCTGAGCCCCCCCAGCGCAGCGTACCAGGGGGGGGGGGGCGAAGCTCCCCAGGAACACCCCTGTCCGTGGCTGCGTGGCTGCGTGGCTGCGTGGCTGCGTGGCTGCGTGCATGCGTGCGTCGGCAAAACATAGCATACTGGCGCAAACCGCGACTGCTACGTATTAGGATTTGTTGATGCCTATTGCATGTAAATAGGTGGCAGGGAAAATTCGGGCGGCGCGAGAAGTGGCCTCGCGCTTCCAGGGACAATTGACTTTCGCGAGGTCGCGAGGAAAGCATCCGGTGCTGATATGCCGTCTATAAGGCAAACTATGTTGGCGGCAAGCAAAGCGGGGAAGTATATCGAAAGTTTTGAGCGACTTGCCGTGCCATGCCTGCCGACGCGCCAGAATGCCGAGAAGCCCCGAGGTCGCCCCGAGGTCGCCCCCGCCCCGCGCCTAGCCCTTTGAGCGTGGGGCGCCGGAGGTGTGTTTCCTATGGCAGAAGGCTAGAGAAAAGCTTGGGGTGTTTGGTAACGTGCCAAGGCACGCACACGGATGGCGCGGGAAATCCCGCCGTGGCCCCAACCCTGGTGTCCCTAGCCACGCGCCTGTGCTTCGTAGGGGCATGAGGTCCTTGGGCCGTTACATGCCTACTAGCTCCCAAGCGTACGGGGGCTCAGCCCTTTTTCCAGCTGTACAAAGCTGACACCCCTTGTCCCAGCCAAACCCGCACGCCGACGGCACCAGGAGTCGCGCCGGGCAAATCCTACCGCACGACTTAGACGCCGCCTTTTTGTAAGTACATATTTAACAGCATCACTGGCCAATAGTGCTCGACAGAGGACTAAAACACGCTCGTCGGGGCTCAAGTCGCGAAATTGACCGGAGCCCATATCTCGCATAGGCGGTGTTTTCGGCATATCCCAATTGCCGTCAACTTAGATTTACCTATAGATGAAATCCCTATAGCGCCGGGCGAATTCTATTCGGTCCTGGCGACCGCGACATTTAGCATTTCGACTTCGGCTCTCGCTGGAATTTATGCCAGGGAACTGCTCAGGGACCTCAATATATGTCATATGATGTCATTTCAGCGGTCAAGGGGCTTGGACTCAGGTAGTCCCTAGGGAACTGCCGGAGTGGCACCCGGGTGCCAGGCTGGTAGTTTGCTGATGCGCATTCCTCACGCTCCGGGCGCCCGGCCAGGCGATAGCACCAGACGCACACACCGCAACGCCACACACGCGAGCGCGTCGCAGCGCACCTGCAGTCAGGCGACCAGCGTCCACGGATGAGCGGCGAAGGCGACGGAGAGAAAATGCGAACAGTGTGCAGCAGAGCAATGGCCGGGCGACAATGTGACAAGCAGGGGCAAAAACAGGGCGCGGCAGAAGAGGGAGCCGGAAGTGTACGACGTGGCGGGCGAGGCGAATGCGAGTGTGAGACAAACACAACCGGAGTGTGAGGAAGCGCCGCGGGTTGGAACGAGGAATACCGGAGCTGAAGTTCGGTGCACGGCTGCGACGCGCGCCCTAAGGCCCGGCTGTGGGTGGCACCAACAGGGGCACGGGGTCCCCTGACTCCACCCTAAGAACGCGCCAGTATGTTGATGTGCATGTGGGCCACGGATCTGCACGGATTGGGTTGCACCGACCGGTCCTTGACCGCGCCGCCACGCACCTGCACCGCCTTGTCGCATTCATACAACCTTGCACCTGCTGCATTACTCAGCTCCATCTGGGAGCATAGAAGTAGGGAAGTCCCCCTTGCAAGGGGAGAACAATAAATAGGACAATCATGCACTGGCGTTATAAGGGTCACCCCGGCCCGGGCCTCCGGTTTACACGCAGCAGGAAGGCACGCAAGAACGTGCGCACCGCTCTGTAACCACACACGCAAAAAAAAAAAAAACCTTGCACCTGCCATCCATGGGCCACAGTGCCGGACTGCGCCTAGCAACCTACTACGCGCCAACATGCGAGCCACTCCGCGCATAAACGATCGGGCGGGGCCGAGGAAGCTCCTACACTGAGGGATCCGCCGATTGGCCTAAGTACGGTAATCATCGACCGGCCAGGTGATCATGATCGACTGGCAATCAGCGCCCACACTCCGCCTCAGACGTGACGTGGTCTCAGCCCACTGACACCTCTTCTTGTCACATACTGCACAATCGAAATGCATATACATGAGTGATGAGCTCAACAGGTGGCTTGCAGGTCCGAATATATCTCATACGCACGCCAGCAAACTTAACAACGTACCCCAGGCATCCTATCCAGGATGCTGGATGCAAGTCGGCTGGGGTATCACATTCGGCTGCGGTCGCCCCGCTCCAAAAAGCTTGCATGCGAGGAGCTGACTTTTCCGTAGGGTTGCCGCTGTCCCCGCGCGTCCAACACGACCACAACAACGCCATACCACACGGCGCGCCGGCCTTGACCAGACGCGTGCTGAACATTCGACGACACCATCAACGCAAGGTCACATACACGCACTCCTGGCTGTCCAGTCCAGCCTAGTCCTGTCCAGCCCTTGTTCAAGATCCGAGTTACATACCCAGTTCACGCCCATCGCCATTTCTTCACCTCCTGCTGGCCCATCGCGCATCCCGTCCAGATTGCCTCATAAGCAGCATGTGTGCCGCAGCAGCTGGCCGCGCGGCGGCCGCCCACAGAATCACAGGCCTGTGCTCAGATGAGGTACCGTGCGCGTGTATCGTCCTTCATCTTCTGGTAGATGGCGATGATCTGCGACACGGCGCAGCACACGCAAGCACGCGTTCAGTCAGGGCTCACAGGGATTGCCTACTCGGCGCCGCCGAAGCCACGCCGCACACTGTCGGCGCTGCTGCAGCAGGCCGTCCACGACCCGTCATGCAGTGAAGCCTGCGGGCAGCACGCTCCTTGCAACCCAACAGCCCGCACGGGTACCTGTCGCAGTGCTACGCTGGGCACTGTCACCCGACTTAATTTCGCCCAATCACCGCCCCCACCGGTTGCTCACCTGTTCTCCATTCTCGACCCACACTGGCCCGACGGTCACCGAAATGTACTTTTTGGCACTGCTGTGTTTCTCCGCAACACACTCTGCATCCCGTTGCGTGGTGAAGCACCGGCAGAAGCGTCAGGTCACACAAGAGATAGACACACAGGGTGTTTCTTAACAGCTGCAGTTGGCTGCACAAGAGCCTGTGGCCAGACCCTTCCCTGGCCCACGTGTGCGCACATAGTAGTGGTCCACGCGCCCCTCCCCGCCACCCTGTGTTCACTCGCCCCTCCCCGCCCACCTGTGTGCACATAGCCCACCACGCTCTCAACGGCCGCCACCTGCGCCCAGGAGAGGGGCGGACCATAACATGCCTCACTGCAGATCACGGCAGCAGCCCAGATACGGCCCATGCTGCATTCATAGGTGCTCAGCCAACTGCGCACCGTAGCACAGGATAGACCGCCCACGGCACGCGACACCGCCACGGCAGCCCATCCCTGACGCGCCGTGAACGCCTTAACAGGAGAGACGAAGAGGGCAGAGAAGAAGAGGTGTACCGGGCCGCCTGGGGGCCCCGCCCCTCAACAATGCCCTGGGACCTGGGCACGCACGCACGCACGCACCATGGCCTGCTTGAAGTCCTGTCCGCCCGTGCCGACCGCCGTAAAGGAGCGCTGCATTGCAAGCAGTGAAGCAGAGGCAGATCAAGCTCGGCCAACAGGTCACAGCATGCACCCCTGGATACGCCACCACCGCCACCGCCACCACCACGGCCACGCCACGACCAACGCAACCACCCACCTGGATGGGAAACTTGTCGCCATACACCTTCTTTGAGAGCCGCCGCCATTCCTCCTCGCCCTTTGCGCACAGCAATAGGTTGGAGCCGAGACTCACGCGCCCGGAAGATCCAGAGAGCTCTGCAGCAGACCGAGGCAAGTTTGCAGTAAGGCACAGGGTGTAGCGCAATGTGCGCTTCCCCATACCCTGTGCTTCCCCTAAGCGTCCACAGGGCGCAGGAACCGTAATAGCCACGCCAGCAATTGGGCTAAATCCCCAACTATATTCCAGCCAATCAGCCAGCAATCCTGGCTCCTAGCCCCGCATCGCAACACAGGCGATGCAGGCGGAACACAGCGAGGTGCGCCTCTTCGCGACTGGGCCGCGTGTCGACGGTCCCGACAACAACCCTTGTTGGTGTCGGAAGTCAACACGGACAGCTGTGGCTGTGCAGATCTCTGTCAGCGAGCTGCTACCGCTGGCTTACTGCGGTTTGCCTCGCGCACGCTGACGCTGCAGCCACGACGACGGGCCCCGCGCGCTGCCATGCCCACAGGCCAGACACGCAGGTTCAGATCCAGGACGTTCGCTAAGGGCAGAGTGACTGCAGTGTTTCCATACCTGTCAAGCTGCGCGTGATGGCATCGGCGGTGCTTTGGGACGGTGGCTCCTCAGAAGACTCGGGGCTATTGCCACCAAATGACGCGCAGCAGCGCACCGCGGCAGCGCACCGAGGCTTTGAAGTATGTAAGGTGCTTTTGCAGGGGCGACCACTTAGGCCTCTGGAAGACGCAAGGAGAGACATCACTTGGTGGACGGGTGGAGCAAAGTCGGCGCAAGGTAGCGACTACTGGCAAGTTTACTTAACGCTAGCTTACAATAGGTGCACAATGCGACCCGTCCTGTAGCGTGCTCCGCGACATTGTGACTCAATTGGACTGGATTCAAGAAGGACCATCGCTGCCCTTCAATTTTGTCATAAGTTTTCGTGTGCCTGTGACCAAGACCAATTGCAATACTTGTGTCAAGGCACAAAGCCGCGCGAATCGCAAACTTTGGCAAGCGAGGCTGTTGTCCGCCTCTCCGCAACTTCCAGCTCTATCGTGCTTGGTCACCAGGTTTGTTTGTATTCAGGATACTGTCTAGGCAGGTGAAGCAGGAACAACCGAAGTCACCCGATCATCAGCTGGACGTTGCAGCGGAGACGACGACTATGTCCTGCCCGCTCTCGTATCCGGACAAATTTCATGCAGCTGCGCGGTTCTGGCAGCTCCAGCCCCCTGGTGCGCGGCAGGAGTGGGCTCTCGAGGGGTTCCATGCGCGCAGCAAGTGCCTCACATAATGAAAATGAGAGGGGCGGGGGCACCACCGTAACGCGTGTTGGTTGGGGAGCAAGTTGAAGGGGCAGTGCGTTGTCCGCCTCGGTCTGCGCGTGGCGTGTGTGCGGTGGCGAGGCAGTTGGCCACTGACGCCGTCTGTCCCCGTGCCTGGTCCTTGCAGGCACCAAGACGTTTTCGCAGGAGAACCAGCTGCTGCTGTACGCCCTGAACCAGCAGGCCACACATGGTCCCAACACCACCTCGCGGCCATGGGGCTGGAACACGGTGCGGGGGGCTAGTACGCCCGTGGGCTAACTGCCGAGGTTTCCATAAACAGCGATACGAAGGGGCTGACGTAAGGGGGCGGCGCGGTTTTGTCTGCTGTTTAGTGCAGCATGTCTCATCCAGCAATGCGGTGCAGTCCCATGCGAGGTACGGCGCCGCCGGCCACCATTGCAAATCATGAGGGCACCGCAGCTTGCTCATACCTTGCGGGTTCTGTCGTCTGGCATGCATTCTCAACACGCGTGTGGTGTTCATGTCGCCCATCAGGTGGAGGCGACCAAGTGGCAGGGCTGGAAGGAGCTGGGCAAGATGAGCACCATGGAGGCCATGCGCCTGTTTGTCAAGTCGCTGGACGAGGAGCAGGTGAGCTGCGGCAGGCGCTCTGGGACGGGACGAAGGGCCAGAGCAGGGGATGGGCGCATCGCGGGTTGTTGGCCGAGTGGCGGTGCACTGGTAGCCCTGCCAGGCTTCGGGTTCGCCGCTGACGGGGCCGTCCTGGGCTGCGCTCCTGCCCCTGGTCCGCAGGCGGACTGGTGGCCGCTGCTGCAGGCCGCGGAGGCCAAGGTAGCCGCCGGCGGCGCAGGTACACTTGCTGCACTTTTGTTGTTGCCGTGCTCCGACCATGGAGCCCATCCCGCCAAACCTCAATTTCCTCGCCGCTGCTCGCAGCTGCCGCGGAGGCCGCCGCCACCACGCGCTCTGTGCCAGAGCGCTCCGTGCTGGGTCTGTGGACGCAGCTGGAGATGCCGGCCGCAGACAAGAAGCCCGCGCCGCGGTACGAGGCCGCGGCGGCGGTCCTGGGTAACGCCGTGTACGTGCTGGGCGGCAACTATGGTGCGTTGGCGGGTGGGGAACGGCAGTGGGGAACGGCAACTGATTGTTGCCCTGCCTGGGCTTGCCGGCCTTTCGTGTCAGCGCCCTGGGCTCCCCTGGGCTCCCGCTGACGTGCACAGCTGAGGCCGCCTTCGTCAACTGCCCCATGGCCGTCTGTTGCGCCCCCAGGCGGCCGCTACCTGGCTGACGTGTGGGCGCTGGACTTGACCAGCGGCACCTGGTCTGCGGTGCCGCTGGCCCGGCCGGCCGAGGAGGGCGGCAGCAGCAGCGGCGGCGGTGCCCCTGACGCGAGCAGCAACAGCGGTAGCGCCTTCCCGCCCACGGCCGGCCACTCGGTCACGGCCTGGAACGGGAAGCTGTACGTGCTGGGCGGCCACACCAAGGTACGTGCAATCGGAAAACTGCAGAATGATACTGTCGGCGGCGCTCAGGGAGGGACGAAGGGCATATAGCCCATGCATCTTTCAACGGTAGGGGCATGTGGAGGCCACACAGCCCAGCGTGCACACGGTGTACGGCGCCCGGGCCCGTTATCGTCAACGATGTAAGGGAGCTACGGGCCTCCCTCGCCGCAGGCCAAGGGCGCTGCCGCCATGGCGCTGCGGGTAGTGGACCCGGTGGCGCGCACCGTCACGGAGCCGGCGGCCAGCGGCACGGTGCCGCCCGCGCGGGGCGGCCACACGGTAAGCAAGGGGGGGTCAAGGGCACAGCGGCGCGGATGCAGCCTTCAGGGACTGGGGCGTCAGGTTTTTTGGGTAACAGCTTCCAGACTTCGCCGGCTGACAATTACCCCGGGTTGCAAGTTTCCAACCCTTGTGTGCGGCACCCCACCGAATCCCGTCCGCTGCAGGCCACGCTCATCGGCGACAAGGTGTGGGTGTTCGGCGGCGAGGACGGCAGCCGGCGCGCGCTGGCGGACGTGTTCGTGCTGGACCTGGCGTCGCTGACCTGGAGCTCGCCCGAGGTGGGGCGGGGGCGGGGGCGGGTGTGCCTTGACGCCGCCAGGGGCCCAGGCGCTAGGTGCAGCGGGGCGCAGGCTCCACCTTGGTTCCAGTTGAAGCTGCACGCGGCGGGACCCCAAAAGACTCTCGGGCCTGCGCCTGCAGGTGTCGGGCAAGGCGCCGCCCCCTCGCTCCGCCAGCTGCGCCACCGTGTACCAGGAGCGCTACCTGGTGGCGTTCGGAGGTGGGCACCGGCACCGGCACCGGCAGGGGGTGGGGGCGGGCGGGCGGCAGCGGGTGGTACACGTCATGGCGAGGCAAGATGATGCCGCCCTGGCCCCTCACCAGCATTGGCACGGTTCGTGACTCCTGAGCGCCGACTCATGTACTCCTGTGTATCTCTGCCCAGGCGGCTCCGTGGCCACGTGCTACAGCGATGTCCACGTGCTGGACACCGAAACCCTGACCTGGTCGCAGCCGGCGCAGGTGAGCCGCCGCGACGGCGCGCTGTGCGTGACACCTGCGAGTCCAGCCACGCACGGGTCTCTGCCAGCGGTCGCCAGACCGGCTTACCGCGCATTGCATACCGAGTAGCACCCGTGTGGCCATGCGGCCACGATCTCTGGCGGTCCATTCGTCACCGAAGCAACGCCATCCCCATGCGTGGACATGTTGTGGGCTCTGCCAGATTTCCACAGCCCCAACTATCACGCCTCAAGCACCATTCAAAAGCGCCCGCGCCTCCGCCCGCTGCCACTCGCCCGGCCTGCAGGCGGGCGCCAAGGTGTCGCCGCGCGCCGGCCACAGCGGCGCGGTGCTGGGCGACATCTGGTACATCGTGGGCGGCGGCAACAACGTCAAGGGCTGCGCCGACCTGCTGGCGGTGGACCTGGCGGCGCTGCCCACCTCCAACACGCTCACGTGGCACGTGGTCACCTCGGTGAGAAGGGCATGTGGAGGGGGCGAGGTGCGGTGGCTCGGTGGGGAGGTGCGCGGAGGTGTGGGTCTGGCTGCCACTGGCATGACTGCCACTGGACTGCATGCTGTCTTGCAGCGGAACCGGTAGCGTAGTCTGGCAGGTGTTTGGGCCATGGCACATCAATTGCGCGCCAACATGCTGCCCCTCCACCTCTGCCTCCGCCGCCTCGCCCTCCTCACGCCGCGGCCCCCAGGTGGCCATCCGCGACCCGCTCAGCAGCGAGGGCATCAGCCTGGTCATGCTGCCCGAGCCGCGCGTGCTGGTTGCGTTCGGCGGCTACAACGGCAAGTACCAGAACGCGGTGTCGCTGTTCCGGGCGCCCATGGGCTCGGCAGCCCTGCTGGCGGGGCCGCTGGCCTCCGCCGCCAGCGCCGTTGAGGAGCGGAAGGCAGCGCAAGCAGCAGCCGCGCCGGCGGCGGCTACCGAGCAGCCGGCGGCGCCGGCCAAGCCGCCGAAAGCCAATGGCGCCGCGCCAGTGGCAGCGGGCAACAAGGCGCCGGCTGCGCCGGTAGTGGTGCCGCCCGCGGCGGCGGCGGCGGCGCCGGCGGCAGGCGGCGGGAAGGCGTCTGGCGCACTGAGCGCGGCGCCGAGTGCGGAAGTGGGCGCGGCGGCGACCTCCGCGGCGCTGGTGTCGGAGCTGCGGCAGCAGGTAGCGGAGCTCAAGGGGCAGCTGGAGGGCGCGCGGCGAGAGGCGGAGAGTGCCATCCGGGAGAGCGCGGCGGCCAAGGAGGGCGCGGCGCACGAGCTGGCGCTGCTGCGGAAGCAACTGGCCACGGCGCAGGGATCGCTGGCGGAGGCAAATAAGGTGTGCGTGGCGGGCAACGCATGCCAGCGTCGCACTGTCCTCACAGCAGGACCGCTATGTTTGTTTTATGGCGGATCCCAACACGTGCAGTTGGAGGTGCATGCGTTCGCCCGCCTACCCACTCCAGTCGATCTCAACTAGCATACCCTGCACAGGCACTGGAGGAGACGCGGGCGGCCCTGGGCTCGGAGCAGGCCAAGGTCCTCAAGCTGGAGGCGCAGTCGGCGGAACTGCAGGTGAGGTAGCTATGATTATTAGGCCAAACTGGGGGTGCTGACAAGCACCGAAGATTAATCCGTGTTGAAAACACGCCCCCCAATTTTACGCTCAGGGAAGGCAGCAAATTCTTTGGGGGGCCATTGTCGGGCCGGTCTGAGTTGTGGATAGGTGGCAGCTGGACAGGTCTTGTGAGTTGTGCCCATAGTAGGTATCTACTGTACCCAGTCCATATCACCACGCATATTACTTAATTGTTTTCCCAAAAAAGCCGCAGTACCGCGCACTTGGAGGGGGGTGCGTGGTTTGTCACAAAATGTTTTGCCCGGGGTGCGTGGTTGCGCAAGAATACCCGGATTGGGCGTGTCTGTCGCCAAAATCGCCAACCATTTCCAGTGGTTACGCTCGTATGCGTCCTATCCGGCTCATAGACATACAAACCTCAACTTGGGGGGTCTTGGGGAGTGAGGGAGTGAGGTTGGGACTGTGGTGGCGGCGGTTACCACGGCGGCGGTGGTGGTTACAGCACGCACGGCAACCCTTTGCAGTGCGCAGTTGAACCGCTACGCATGCTACCAACACTTGCACCCGATTGCACATAACTTAGGCCACAAAGCGCGCCGTTTCACGGCTGCGTGGTTGTGCAAAGTTGCCCCAACGTGGGGTGTGGGGTGCAAAATAGTTGGGAAATAATTGTTTTTTTCAGGGGTGCGTGATGATTGCGTAAACGTACGGTATATACAGTTGGCACAGGTCTTGTCAGTGGACAGGTCGCATGCTCGTGTCGCATGCGCCACGCCCAGTACCATTCTGATGCAAGGGTTTTGCCCTCAGAACTCCGGCGGCGGGGCGCCGAATTGCTAGATACAACATACCTGTATACTTATCAGTTAGGCGGGGTTCGACTTGGCAAACTCGGCGGAAAAAAACCTGAAGGCGGAACCCCCAGCTTGGGCTGCGTATGAGTCACCCAGCGTTGACAGCAACTGACATGTGCAGTCTGTGTATGAAGCGCTGTCAACAGCACTACCGTTTCCAGGCGCACTAGGCCTCAGGTCTGATGACGCCGAATCACACGCAAGCACTACAACGCTCTGGGTTGGGAGGTGCAAGGTTTGCTGTGGCACGTTCTCATCCCAGCCCGAAGGCCCCATGTAGAGCAGCGCCCCAAACCGCGGGTGCCTGTGGCAAACTGGCAATGGCAGTGCTTTGTCCCAGCCCGAAGACCCGCCACAGGGCAGCGCCCCAAATAACAAGTGTCTGCCTGATTGTGACGGCACCTACGCGCACCGGGTTTGCCTGCCTGATGAAGTGCGTGTGTCCGCCGTTTGGCCGCTGCAGCGCGGTGACGCCTCGCGCTATCCTTGCTCTGCCCCTGCCTGCTCCTGACCGTCTGGCCGCTGCCTGCCTGCCGACTCGCCCCTGCCCACATGCAAGGCCAAGCTGGGCTCCATGGCGGAGCTGGAGCGCGAGCTGGACAAGTACCGCCGCGCGGCGCGGGAGGCGGCGGAGAAAGAGGCGGCGGCCAAGAAGAGCAGTGGCCTGTGGGGCTACATCGCGGGCAGTGGCAGCTCGTGAGCGGGGCTGGGATAGGGTTGGATAGGGATCAGGACGCTTACGGGCTTGGATGGGGTTTTTCGAGCCGCGGGGCACGCGTTCTGGAAAGCGAGTGCCGAGGTTGCAATAAACACATTTATTTATGGCGCTGGCGTCCGTCAGTTGCCAGCCTTTCGGGTTGTCGTGTGGCGGCTTTGGGCGTGTTAGGAGTGGCCCGGCGTGGTAGCGGCCACCGCATCAAACGGTCGCAGCGATACGGTGGTGCAGCAGGCGGGGTGCAGGGGCAGGATGCAGCGGTAGTAATGCTCATATCTTGTGTCGACTGGCGAATGGGGGCGGAGACCTATGGTAATGAAAGGAATGTCGCAGCGCTCCCGACGCTTTCAGCAGGTTGGCTGTCAGCCCCCCCCCCTTCCGCCCCCCCCCCCACACACACACACTGCGCCCCCGCCCTTACGCCCTGGGGGTAACCTGCACCCCTAGGACCCAGGGAGGTGCCCAACGCTTTGCTCACCAAAGCCAGGTCGCTACAGCCCGCAGCGCTGCATACTAGACAGCGCTGGCCTCCAAGACCACCACCTGCAGCAGTCCCACCTTTCCTGAGATGCTGGCAAGGCCTGTCGGGGTCTATTGCCGGCGCGTGCCTTTCACTGGCAACCGCTGCAGCAGCGGTTGGCAGGGTTACCCCCGAGGGGGGGCGGTTGAGAGCTCTCACTGCGGTTCAGTTCGTAACCGTGCATGGGCTTGCATGGGCGCCTGGACGTGGGGAGGCTGTCTTAAGCCGCGGGCGACGCCTGTGGCGTCAACCCGCGGTTCGTTCCAATTACACACTCGTTAGGCTAGTAGGCTGGCCACCTATCGAACCTGGCGGTGTGGGGCCGTTTCCGGGGTTCACTTCACTTGTAATGACCATTGCGTGACACACAACGAAGCAGCGCGCCGTCTGTCCTGTGCCTCTGGGGTCCGCAACTATGCTTCAACCGGGGACCCTAGCTCAGCCTGGTCAGCAGGGCTAGCCAGCACGCAGTCTCGTCGGCGGGAGTTGTGGCCCCGGTGGCGGTGCTAGCGCAGAACACTGTTAGGGCGTGGCAGGCCTAGCAAGGCTAGGAGCTGCCTGCTCACCTACCGTCCTACCGTACCCTTTACGGCTTTACACTGCCGCACTTCACTGCGGCCTCCCTTCGGCGGCATCCCCAGATCCGGGCACTAGTTCGGCCTCCTCCAAAATTCCCGCACTGCTTCCTTCTTTGCTGCTTCCAGCGGGCTAGGAGGATCCCCTATTCCCCTTCTTGGCGCGGCACCTGGGGTCCCTCCTGCTGCTGGCCTGCCGTCCAGCCGTGTTCGGGTACGCTGTATCGCCGACAGCACCACCATGTCCCACGCCACTCGCTGCACTGCGCTGCACGCCCTCTGTCGGTCCCACAGCCTGCCTGCGCCTGAAACTCCTCCTGCCGTCACCTCCCCTGGTCTGCCTCCCCCCTCCCCTGGCCCTCAACGCTTTTCAGCCTTTTCTTCGAATGAGCGGGCTAGGATAACCCACCGGTGGAGCCGCGGACGGACACCGGACACGTTGCCACGCTGGGGTTCCCTGGTGGGAGCGAATATCAGTGGGAACGGCAGCCGGGGAGAGCAAAACGGCGTCAACGAGAAGCAGGAGATCCCTGCCTAGGAGCACGAGCCTGGTTGCTACCGGTAATCGGGGTGTATGAATACCCGCCCAAGCCCAACTGGGGGGGCATTGCAAGGATGTTTGGAAAAGCGGTGGGAGGGATAAGGGATCTGTGAACGCGAGTGTCTCGATCTGGCATATGTACCCGTGCCTGGGGCTTCTTGCATCACGCAACAGTCTCTTGCGTGTTACACCCTTGCGGCCATCCTGAACAGTCCTCGTCCGCACGCTCCGTGCGTCACCAACACGCTTCCCGCCGCAAAACAGACCGTGTCCTCCCGAGCTCATCCGCGACCTACGCACCCGACTTGATGCCCCCGGGTACCCAGGGAACACGTAATGCGTGCAGCTGGGTGCCCCTGGTGCTCCAACACGCCGTTTGCATCACCTGACTCCATGCCCAACCACAGTCGATGTTAGCCTCGTGCAGCAGCAATTGTGATGCAGGTGTCCTCAGCGATCGAAGGAACAATCCATACGCTAGACACTCGTTGGGAAGAATTTAGAAGTCACAGTTTCCCTTCGTCGAGCCCCGATTCAACGTTAGTTGACCCCCACAGACCTTGAGAGCATGAAGATTTGAACTGCCCAGTGCCAATTCCACTTGCCCCCGCCAAATTATATGGATGCACATACTGATGCACACACAAAACCACGACGTACTTTCTTGTGGTGGAGTCTCCTTTCTTAGGCATTAGATTTCACGGCACAGGACACGTGCAGTCGGTTGGCCCTTCCTGCAGCAGCATCACCCTTCCGCTGCCGCTGCAGCCGCACAGGGAGGATGCCTATCGGCGCAGTGCAGGTGCGTGTGCTCACGCAGGATGTAGCCCCGGACCTGCCGGTCGTGCATTTTGTGCATGGAGGCAGCGGCTGGCGTTGATGACGCCTCTTTCCGCTCCCCGAAATCCCCGAAATGTGCTCCTGCCATTATCGCAACCACGTGCAACACCCTGTCTCCCCCTGTCGGCCGCCTCTGTGGGCTTGCACAAGCCCTTCAATTATTATTGCGTCCAGGCCGCAGGACACCAAAGGCCTAACGGATGAGGCAAAAAAGACAAAGGACAGCGCGGCCCCGCCCAAACACGCGCATACACATGACGACCACTGGGCTCGATACTACAGCCCA
The DNA here is from genome assembly GCA_016834605.1 of Chlamydomonas incerta. NCBI lineage: Eukaryota > Viridiplantae > Chlorophyta > Chlorophyceae > Chlamydomonadales > Chlamydomonadaceae > Chlamydomonas > Chlamydomonas incerta. The sequence goes on along the minus strand of JAEHOC010000051.1, from coordinate 226,310 downwards.
GATGTCAGCAGAGGAGCCTCACACAGCCCCTTAGAGAAACGCATTCAAACTTGAGCATTTAGTGTGAGCGCAGCAAACACTGCGCTGAGTAGCCTGCACGCTATGAGGGAACTGCTGAACATGCGGCGCAATTCGTACAAACTACCTGCGCTGCCTACGTGCGTGAAAGCAACAACAACGCATCGCCACCCATCAGGGTTACGGATAAGGAGTACACATCGTGGGCGCAGTGTATTGCAATACTCCCATCGGCGTGACGTCGTGTGCGCTAGCAATCAGTCTGCACATGCTCCATCCCCAGTAACATTTGCGCATTTCACCACTCGTCTTGACTGCAGCTTAGCTCTTACTATGGGGCCACCGTTCAGGTCACGTGAAGCACACTCGCGCCGCGACGAGCCCGGGGTCAATGTTGGGCAGGAAAAGCAGGACCCGTTTCCGCAGTGGTGTTTTGCTCACGTTCGTTGGGGAGCGAATGACGGTCAACACCTGAACATGCGCGCCCAGATGCCCACATACCTACTAAACCGTTCGCAAAAGTGCGTACGTAACAGAGGGGCTCAGCGCGTTCTCAGAGGTTGATACCAATATGCTTCACCATCTGCCCGGCAAACATGCGGCGTAGCACACACGCCCGAGGTGGACAGACAAGACCAGCAGGGCCCCCGCCACCACGGCGGTGCATGCACAGCCCTACTGCCAGCACTGCAGGACGTCCTGGCAGGGTGCCGGGCGCCGTCCGCGCCACCCCGTCAGGGCATGCAGACCGCCCGTTGTTGTTGAGCACAACCTGGCTTGCCCGTTCCATGTCAAGCTGCAGCACCTCGTTCCTTCGCAGTGCCAAGCTCCACTCCGGGCGTGCGATGTCGCACGTCCACGGCGCTCGCATGCAATCTCCATCTCTGGCGAATCTTATTGTTACTCCATGCAACGGCCGGCGCGCAGTGCCACAGACGTCACTGCTCCACCCGCCTTGCCGCCAGCCGCCTCCAGGAGCACTCGCGCCTCTGCCGCCGCAGCCACCGCAACCGGGGTCGCCACGCAGCACTGCGCAACTGTTGCCGTGGCTGGGCTAATGCGTGAAGCGTTTTAACCCAGCCAGTTTTTAGGGCGCATGGGTCCGCGGCCGCCGCCGGCCGCCTGGATGAGGCGGTGCGAAGCGCTCATGGCGAAGTCCTCGGACGTGCCCATCTGGCCCATCTGGTTCATCTGACCCATCTGGCCCATCTGGCCCATCTGACCCATTTGCAGGCCACCCGCGCCGGCCTGGCCGCCGTGGCCGCCGCCCGCGCCCATGGGCAGCACTGGCATGTAGGCCGCCTCGCCGTACTGCATGCCGCCGCCAGCACCTGCACGGCAGCAGATGGGCGCGCGCACGCACATGCACCGGGTGGCAGCGGCGTCAATGATTACCATAATCGGAAGCCGGGTCTGCTCGGTGAGCGGCTGCGCCTTTTGTCCGATTGCGCAACCTGCCTAGGCACATACCCTTGCCAAAGTTTGTGCACCCCTTCCGGCCCGCGTTGGTCCCGAGCCACTCCCATGACTTTAGCAGACAGCAGCACCACTGACTCACCCGACAGGCCGCTGATATCGCCGGTGGGCATGGCCAGCTGCTGCAGCTGCGCGTTGACCAGCGACATGGTGCCCTGCTGCGCCAGCGCCGCGTCCGAGGGGAGCGTCTGCGGAGCAGGCAGCGCCACAGTGCGCGGAAGTGATGCAGGCGTCGACACCGGCATGCCGTGACCTCAGCGCCGCTGCTGCCGTGCGCCAATCGTGTGGGCGCCTTGCCACCACTGGCGTCGACCGGTCTATGAACCAGTCCCCAAGGGCTTCCCAGGACAGCTTGAAAATCACACCGTCCTGAACTTGCCAAGCAACACTTACCAGTACGCTTTGCGTGGGCAGGCTGGTGGTCATGAGCGGGTAGACGTGCTGCAGTGAGTCCGCGGGGCGGAGGCCGTACGGCGTCCCCATCGGCGGCGGCGCCGTGCGGTCGTCGTACAACTGAGAGGCGGGGATGAGGCCATACCTGCGCATAGTCGTAACGCAGTCGCAATAGAATCAGTATCAAGCATCCGAAGCGGTGCTGACACATCACAGGCTGCCAGCACGCTGAGGCCATACTGCGCCCGCATTTACGTCGGCCTGGAGTGGCACGACGGAATAACCCCGGGTCAAGACTCTCTCACGCCCAGGCTTCACACAAATAGGGTTCCTGGGCAGTCGAGACGTGCGAGGCCAGGCGCAGGTGCTCGACGTGACCGCTGCGTGCGGCTTTCGGTCGGCCTCACCCGGGTGCGTACACAGGCCGGGGCTCCGTGAACGCCGGATACCCGTTACGTCCATTGGCTGGTCGCGTCGCTTGGCGGAGTAGAGCAAAGCCCTTGAAGCTTCCTGCGCGCGCCCAAAGAGCTCGCCGGCGTTAGACGACCGAGCTCGCGATGATGTTTTCCCGCTGTCGAGTCGAGGGACTTTGTGCGCGATAGGCTGGGTCACCAGCGATGTTTACCCAGCAGTACACGACAATATTTCCTTCCAGACGCCACGCGTTGCGCACACTATCAGCGGAGTTCACACCACAGCCCGGGCCTCTCAGTTTGTCTGCCCAAACCGCCCGCCCTGCTTCCGCGCACCCCGGATGATATCAGTGATAATGCTGACGGCCAAGTTAACCGAGTACGCCGCGCCTGCAGGTGGGGAGCGCCCAGGGGTCAGCCAGGTTCGGCCATTGGGCAATGAGAGGCTGTCGGGTGCTTCCTGTCGGCTCCTGCGCAACGCCGGAGCAGCCGCTCGGCGTGCTCGCTTCGATCAACCTCGGGCGTGACGCCAATGCCTAGGCCCGCCCGCACTCACCCGAAATTGACACTCGTGTCGGGTCCACGCTCTGATCAATCTGAATCGTGGCACCGGTGTAGGTCTGAAGGGCTTTCACCGTCTCGCCCGACTTGCCTGCAGAACAGGGCGAGGGAGAGGCGGGGCGAAAGTTGCAGTACAGCTCGGTGTTGCGTTCAGCCTCTGGCTCTTGCCCAGCGTTCCGCAGGCCTCACCGATGACTCTCCCAACCATGGAGCGAGGGCACTCCATAACAGAGTTTTGCGTGCGCATTTTGGGGCTGCTTCTTGCTGCGCGTTTCCCTTCGGCAAAATGCCTCTAAATGCCTACTTCCGCAGTGCTTCAACGAGTAATAACAGTAAAAGCTGTATGAAATGTGTTACGCCGAATGCTCCAGTTATTCACTTATTTCGGCCGGCTGCGAGGCCCCATTGCGGTCGGGCAATTCGATGCAGTCGTCGGCTTCTCTTTCGGCAAGGCAGTACTGATGTTGAGGTGGGTTGGAGTGCCGCACGCTGTGATAAACAGGTTCGCGAAGCACAGCTGCTGCTGCCGCCGGGGCAAAACAACTACGAACAAATTCTTGACAGACTCCTAGGAAGAGCGATTAGTTCCCTCAATTTCTTGCTTAAGTTTGGCTTAAGGCTGTCCTCTGAGCATAACGGCTGGCAGCTGTGTAGGGAAAGTTCGCGGGCAAGTACTAATAGGCTCAAGCCGAGGGTTGGCGCTTGCCAAACAGCAAGCACACATTGGATATAATGCTATTCTGAAGTCCGTAGACCTCAGGGCTCTCGGGGAGACGAGACGGCCAAACGTTGATGTTCATGTGATCATGGGCCTTTCGGAATACTATTGTTGACGGCTTTCCTCTGAAAGGACCCCACAAAATGCGTCTCTGGTATGGAAATGCACCCGTTACGCCGCAAGGACGACGTACGTTGGCCCTGCGGCTGCCTGCGGCCCCCTGCTGCGGCCCCCTGCGGCGTCTCCCCACGCGCCTCCCCTGGTTGAAGACACGCTTCCAGCTGTGACCTATGGAGCTTCTCGGCTGTTTACACCTGTACCTACACGCCACTTGCTGATAGCAACGTCCCAAACGCGAACAAGGATGCGTGCGCTGTCTGCCTCTGGGCGCCTGCTAGCTCCGTCGCTTGGCTTTGCGGCCCTGTCACGCCCATCTGCTTTGCACGTCTCCGCCACCGGTCGTGAGTGGTGGTAGGACCAGGGCATGGGATGAGAGTGGCATGCCCCAGTGGTGACAGATGAATCCCCAAACCCAACGAGCCCGGGCGCGGTAGCAAAGACAGGAGTTGCGGCTGTGCGACGTGGTTACTGTACTGTACCGATGCGCGCTGGCTGGCTGTCGCAGTTTGCTGACACGCAGTCCTCACACTCCGGGCGCCCGGCCAGGCTAGAGCACCAGACAGACACATGCCAGCGGTCGTGACGCAAGGCTATGCGCCTGCGCGCCTAGACTTGGCTTGCCCTCCGAACAGCCCCCCCCCCCCAAACGACAGAAAGAGAACGCTTCCGGGAATCCAGTGACCACCAGAGTTCGTTACAGCATTGTCGTCTGTCCTGTGTCGCATGGGTAGGTAGCAGTAACAGAAGCGCAGCACCGGACGAGGCTGGCGCTGCGCCCTTGTAGCCAGGGAGCGAACGCATGAGCGTCGTCCCCATGGCACAGCACGAATCAGCCGTGACGCCACCCCGTCGGATGGACCCTACTCTGCCGGCAGAATGCAATGCCGGCACACTGACGCGACAGCCCCGCGCTTGGCCCCGCGTTGCTCGGCTGCACAACCAGGCAAAAGCAAGCATTTAGGGTCTTCGGCGCGAATACCTGTCCCTGGAGCTTCTTTGCAGTCCAAACTTTGAGCAGGGCCCGGATAGGTGACCTCACTAGGCCAAGAGAAAGTATAAGTTACGCCAGGGTGTGTGTGTGTGTGGAAAACAAAGTGCCACACCCCATGCCCCGAAATCCCCCGGGACCCCCCTTGAGGGGACGACCGACCCCCCCCACGGACAAAAACGTGTCGTTTAGGGGTTAAAAACCCTCCATTTAATACCAAAGTGGTGCCAATCGACTCCTCTTGACGAGCGCTATCACGCCGTGTCATTGGCGGCATGTTCTGATTTCGGCACCCACAGGATTCTGTCCATGGAAATCCCCCCGGCCCAGCCCAGCTCTCAAAAGTGCCCCATTCTAAATTATGCCATTTGGCACCCTTGTTAGACATGAATTCATGCGCACCAGCGCTTGAGAGCCCCGCCGTGTCGGTGCGCATGTGTCGACATGTGGGGACATGTGCCGACATCCCCATGCCAGGGCGTGCAAATGGGCCTCCCACGCTGTGTTTTGCGCTTATTACGGCATAGCATTCATAGTTCAGCCTCGTGGTGCTGCGTTTGGCCCCTGGTGCTGCTCGTGGGGCGCTTCCCGAAATCCGCCAGGATGAGCTCCCGAAACCCGCCGGACCCCCACGGACGACGACCGACCCCACAACTTTGGCGCCCCAGGACTTCCTCACCAGACACCCCCTGAGAAAACTAAAAGCACGTGCGCAATGCTCTCGTTAAGCTCTTTAATTTTGAGCATGGGGTAAGATCCTGAGCTTTCTACCCCCCCTGGTTACGCCCCCCCCATTGATTTGGGAATTGGAAAAGACTTTCCCCCCCCCTCGGCCCAGAACCCCCCCCCCCCCCCCCAAGCTGGCCCTGCAGCCCCTGCCCCTGGCCTTGCCCCTGGCCCAACCTAACACCGCCCCTGCCCTGAATCCCCAACCTGCCCCAACACATACGAATAGACGTCTGGTTACAACACAAGTTCGGATGGATTCAGTCAGGAACTCAGGATCACCGGCAAGCAGGGCTCGTATCTTAGTCCCTTGGCCTGTTCCTACCACCGGCAAGCAGGGCATGTATCTTTTTTTGGGGGAGGGGGGGAAATGTCTGGCCCAGATTACCAGATATTCCGGTCCCCTGAAGCTGGACTGGCTGTGCTGCCTGGCGGCAACCTGATTGAGCGGCGGCATCTCGCATGATGCGTGAAGACGCAGTGGCATCTGAGGCTTTCACAGTGATGAGTGATCAAGTGGATCCCCTGCCTGCAATTCCATCCTCTGTGGCCCTGCCGGAGACGTGGCGTGTGTCAAGAGGAAGGGCACCGGTCTTGTCTATTCCCATACCGGTACTCAGTACTTCGACCTGTCACGGCTCCTGGAACATTGTGGGGCCACCTGTGGCCGCGCGGCCTTCACCAGATGCCTGGCGCAGCAGATCGCTTTGCGGCCGCCCCCGGGACTTGTCTGGACAGTGCACAGGCCGTGCCCTTCAGGAAAGAGAGCCGGAACGCGGCACTGTCAGGTGCTCGTGATTCTCTGCTTGTCAACTGCACGGCTGAGCACCGCCGCATCATCCCGCACATGGACTGCCAAGTGACCACATAGTAGTAACTGCCGCAGTACAGCACGTGGGCCGCACGCATCCCGGGTCGCTACGTTGCTTGCTCGCCATTCCTGCAGCCACGCTTCCAGCCCCACATGCCGCCTACCCACCCGAGGGCGTACCACCGCTTTGATCCAGCCTGAGCGTCTCTCCATTGCACAATGCTCCAACTCCACAACCTGCAGCTCATGGTACAAGCAGGCGGCCGCTGCGCACGAGCCACGCCTACATGTCCAGTAGGTGACCAGAGGACTGAGCTGGCGCCACCGCTGCTGAACCGGTGCCAGTGGCGGCAGTGCTGGCGGCGGGCGCATGGGTGGTGGAGGCGCCTACCACATCCGCCGGCAGCAGTGTGTGGCTGATCACCTGGGCCGTCACATTGGGAAGGGGGTTTGACAATAATTGATGGGACCGTCACACATGCTGCAGTCGTCAGGCTTCTCAGCTACGACCACTTTGGACTGTCGCTAACGTATCGACTTCGGTGCCGTGGCGCCAGCAATGTGTGCGGCACCAGTGAGCCAACAACGAAAGGGCAATGGTCGCCAGTCCACCTGCGTGCTGCTTCCCACCTGCTGCAGGGGTGGCTGCGTCGGCGGCGGCAACGCCACGCCCTGCGCCGCAGCACCCGGACGAGCGCCATCCTGCATGGACTGTGCCGGTGGCACCGCACCGGCTGCAACGCCAGCACCGGTCGAAGCGGCGTTGTCTCTGCTGTTGTGGAGGAGGCCGCGGCTGCTGAGGTCCGCCTGCGAGCTGGCGGCGCTGCTGCTGGGCGCCGGGAAGCCGGGGTCGTCCTCGTCCAGCCGGGCCTGCCGCGTCTTGATCAGGCCGAACTGCGGGCGCAGCGGGAACACACGGTGTGAATGACACCAGCACCACATGCGCGTTGCCGGGGCAGTGACTAGGGACAGTAGTCGGCGGCGTGTTGGCAATGTTGTCTTCTGGCGCAAGGCGCCACTGAAGGTCCGGTCGCTGCACGCGGGCTGCTCCTGCACGAGCGCGCAAGCGCGCCGCCTCCAAACGCGCCGTGAGCATGTACAATTGTACATGTGCACGTGCATGCTGGCGCTCACCAAGAATTGTTTTGTGCCGTCGCCGGCAGACGCCTCGAGTTCCTGCCACTTCTGTTTCAAGGCAGCAAGCCCCGAGCTGCTGCCGCTGCTCGCGCTTGCTGCAAACGAGCCGCCAGCAGACGCATCCCCTCCAGGCCCAGCCGCCGCCGCCGTCGACGCCGGTAGCCCGTTGCTGCCCGCATCTCCGGCGCCAGTACCCGAGGGCGCCAGTGCGCGGAGCCGACCTGCAATCCGGCCGCCAAGTCCCACCGGCTCACTGCGCGTGGACAAGTCCACATTGCTGCCGTTACCGCCTGCCCCCACAGCGCTGCCGCCGCTGGGCGGCGGCGGCGGCATGCTGTGCATGCTGAGTCCGCCGGGGCTGCTGCTGCTGCCGAGCGTCTCATAGGGCCGCGGCGAACCGTCCAGCCCGTCCTCCTCGCTGAGCGTCATCTGCGCCATGACGCGCGCAGACATCTCGCGCAACCAGTTGGCGCTCACCGTCGCAGTTTGTGACAAGTTTGCGCTGACGCGCTTGGCCTGCGTGCATGGGAGCGCAAGCATGGGCGTCATCCAGCGCACATGCAGCGGCCCGCCTCAAGACTGGAGCAACCATCACCGGCGGGGCGACACGCTGGTGAAGGATCAGCCGGGCATCTGGGGGTGCATGAAGGAACGCGTGGTGGGAGGTACCGGTATGCGCAAGCGCTTGCCGCAGTTTCCAAAGTCGTGCGCGGCCGGCGGTATGAGCGCGCGCACCAGTGCGGACGCCTCGTTGGTCAGCTTCACCGTCGCATCTGCGCCCTGCGCGAAGCGGTTGAGCCAGGCTGCGGGCACACAGCACACACAGATGCGGCCGCGCACAACAGCCTGTCAGGACTGGGTGGCCGGTCAGGACTCATGACACATCACGTGCGGGGCTTTGCCTCCATGCCGCGGCCCAGCTGTCTGCATGCAAGAACCTGGGCGCTGCAGGGAAGCACGCTAACATGCGTGCCGTGGGCAGCGGGTTCGGACAGAGGGCGCCGGGCACACATTCCGGCACGCCCACCTGGCGGCGGCGGCACGCCCAGCTCGGCGCACAGCTCTTCACAGAAGTGGCAGCAGTTGCGCTGCAGCAGGTCGTAGGAGATGCCGGCCCAGGCGCGTTTGAGGCGGGACATGATCTCCTTGATCTGCGCACACGCACACGCACACACACACGCACACGTGTGAAACTCTCATTTTCCCGCGTGCTTGCAAATACAATCTGAAAGTTGCGTGTCGTCATACACACGCATTGGCGGGCTTTGCGCCGTTCGTCCTCTCCAACACGACACAAAATGCCGTGGAGCTTAAATACGCAAGGCGGAGATTACGGTCGCACGCGCGACCATTCGCGTGCCGCACACCCAAGCGGACCTCGTGGCGTGCGCGGTGGGATGCGCAGCGAGCTAAGCAGCCAATCGCTTGCACCTCAGACGCGCCTAACGCGGCTGCAACTCCCACCTCTTGCTTGCTCTTTTCCGTCACGCCCAGCTCCACTGTTTCCCGGAAGTTGTACATGGTGTCTGCGCGGGATCAGGCCCATCGAGCCATAGCAACAACATGGTAATTATGGCATGCGACGACCACACTATGAGTCACCAGGAGATGCGAGGTGCACTGATGACCTCGCAAACCAGGCCCCAGCCATCACAACCTACACCAGCTCTCTGCCACTCGGACGCCGCCAAGCCACATCGGGTATTGTGTCCCTGCACTTACTCTGACGCGCGCGGCAGCAGTACACGCCCGTGCCGCTTTCGCAGTAGCCAAAGCTCCACTCAACATCTTCAATTTCAATGGCGCCGTGGAACTGCATACAGCGCAGGGCGGCTTGCGGTCGCCGAGCCACCAACAGACCGGCCGGCCGACAACAAGTCCGTATCCCCCCCTGCACCCAACCCAGAGCCCTTGCGTGTCTAGTAGTCCAGGTATGTGCCACAGTGGCGTGCAAGGGCGGGGCTCAATCCGCACGCAAGCGCGTGGCTCTCCCCACCCGCATACCCCACGCTGCGACGCTGCGCAAACCCTCGACCCCGAAACCCAGCGCAGGCGATGCCCCGCAGCGCCGGCGCACCCCGAGCTTACAGACACCTTAATAGTTGCTGCAACTCACCACGCCCCCAAGGGCAAGCTCGCGAGTGATGGAGTTCAGGCGCTGAATAAATGAGTTGGTGTTCTCGTTAGTCGTATTCGTGACGTCATATACGTTGAGCAATACGTTAAATCCCATTCCGCCTTCAGCTCAAGTCAGCGCGAGCAGCGCTGACGCCAACTTGAATAGCTGCTGTCACTGGCCCGCGTTGCCGGAAGCCCTAGCGAGCGCCTAGCATGACGCAGATATTTCTACACCTTACGATTACGTCCTAAGCGTTGCCGGGCAACTAGGCACCGGTCGTTTAAGGGTGAATTGCTACTTGCGCGAATCGCTATGGTTCGGACGGCTTAAGAAGAGACTCGCAATATCTTGCAAGAGAAGCATGCATAAGTAAGGATGTCATGCGTACCCACCGGGTGGTGATGAGCGGAAAGCACACGCACAGCGCCATGTCCTTTGGGGAGGCCCTCCCCTGGCCATGTCGTCCAGCACCCCCCGCAACTTTGAGGCGCCGGTAGCACCTTCAGGCGTTGCCGTTCGACGGCTTTCACACCATCTCCGACAAAAGAATCTGGCCTGTACGGCGCACGCAAGGTCGTCGTGTTGGCCCCCCCCCTTGGCCTGCCCCACAGTTCAGCGCACCGACCCCAAGTCAGCCCAGGGCGCCAAACCTGCTGCTGCTGTGCTGCTGCTGCTACTGGCCTACTGCTGCAGTGCTGCTGGTGCTGCTGCTTCCTCTCATCCTCATGGCCGTCGATGTCACCGACACTCATGCTTGGATCCGCGTTGCCCCAGCGGTTGCGCAGGCAGCCGCTCAACCATCCAGGCATTGCTTGATTGCGGACAATCCCAGCCTCTGGCGCTCGATCAGCGTACCACAGCCGCTCTGGACCTATGGTAACGTGGTATTGGTAACATGAACGGGAGTTTGTGGGCGCACAGGCGTATGCCTGCTTTCTGACTGCGCACTGGGTTGGGCGTAACCTGTTTCTCGGGACTTGAGGTTCAGCTACTGCCCCTGATTTGCCGTGTAACACCGAATCCAGGCATTGCTTGATTGCGGACAATCAGGGCTGCGGGCGGCACTATCGAGGGTGGGTGCCAGGGCGGCGCGGCGGTGATGGCTGTGGGCGGAAAACCCTTCACTACCAGTATTCCATGGTACGGTAACAACTTGCAGTGGTCTCTGGCTTGTCACGGCTTGCCGCCGAAGTGTCATCAAGTACGGCATCCCTACCCCCAGTACTGCATGTATGGCCGTCGTCGTCGCTGCCAATGCTGCAGGGAGTCTGAACAGCCCTCCCTTCCCCGGGCGTTCCTGGCCTCCCCTGCCGGTTGGCCTTTTCTACACTTCTACTTCTGCAGCAGCTGCAGCCAACAAACAGCCGCGCACCAAGACGCTGGCGCGCATCCGGCTGGAGGCCAGCCCACGAGGCCAGCCTCTCCACCTACCTCCAGCCTCATCACCACCGCGCCGTATCTACCCGCCAACAAGCCCCCAGCCCATTCTCGCTCCGCCTATCCTCCTTCAAGATCACAACGACTTTTCTAAACGAAGCCGTATCGTTGCAGCAAATGGCCCTTTGTGACCCTTTGGCGGCTCGCGCTTTCTGGTCGTCAGGGCCAAAAGCGCGCAGACACGCGCCGCTGCCGCGTGCAAGTGCGATATGCGTGAGGCACAGAGGAAGCCTCGGGCCAGGAGGAAGGCGGCGACGGAGGCGGCGGCGGGGGCGGCAGTGGAGGCGCTGTAGGACTTTGGACCTGTATGGATCGGTCGAGGCGCGTCGGATGGACGGCTGCGCTGCGTCGGCAGTGGCGGCGGTCAATTATGTAGCTTTATATCCGAAGCGCTCTGTAAACGCGAACGTGAACGTACGGGACGCCAGAAGAGGTTGTCATCGCTAGCAGTCCGCAATGGAGAGCGGCAGCAGATGTGTCACCTTAAATGGCCGTGCGTCCGCCCCACCCAGCCTGTCCGCCGATCCACTCTGTCTGTCCCTCCTACTGCTGTCCACCGAGCCTGGTCACATGTCGCTCTCGGAAGCAGGTTGTGCCGGTGGCGGCTCCCTTCGGCGTCCCTTCGGCGAAGGGACGACTACCCTTCGGCGGCTGCTACGACGGTTGAGCGTGCACAAATCGATTTTTGTCGTCAACGCAACTTACGAAGACTTTCCGCCCGGAATCCATATATTACGAGCACCTGTAAGCAAGCCGCCTGTTCAACTTGCGTTACGCGACCTGACTGGAGCGAAGACTACCCGGCGTAATGCTGCCTTAATCGTCGATGGACGAGGGTGCCAACGTGCTGCTCAAAACATACGTACTGCTGAACACATACTGCTGCCATCACAGAGACTGAAGTGCTCGGACATGGGGCGTGGAGTGACAATGAAGTACAGCCCCGGAGACAACGTTTCCTATTGCTTCGTCTGAACTCCTTGCCTTCATACGCATCTATTTAGCTCCTGCGACACGAAACACCTCAACGCTCCCACCCGCCCACCCGCGCTGAGGGTGAGGGAGACATGACTGCCTACCGCCAGACGTCCACCACACCGAAACCTAAACCCGGGGCCGCACATCACGCGACTCCAAGTGGCGGCTGTGGTCCAAGTAGCGACCCAACACGGCCACAGTGCGCAGCTGACCCTTCTCCAGCAGGGAGGCCTCCGGCAGTCCAGTCGCCTGCGCGTTCTGCAGAGCCCCACGCCGGAAGCTGTGCACTGTCTCCCCGCCGTACAGGCCGGCGGCATGCAGGTGCAGCCGCAGCCGCGCGCCCATGCTGGAGCTGCTCAGCGGTGCATCCTTGAAGCCGCGTTGGTCCGGGGTGAGCGGCCGGAACAGCAGGTCCTGCACGCGGCTGCCTGGCGGTGCGTCCGGGGCCGAGCATAGCGCCAGGTACAGCGCCAGGACGCGCGGCACGCTGAGGCGCGGCTCCCACAGGTCAGGCGCCAGGTACACCGGGGGGGCGCGCGCCAGCTTGTAGGTCTTGGTGCCGCGCTCGCGAAAGCACAGCACGGGGCCCAGGTACGAACCCCACGTCCACGGAGGTGACAGGGGGAAGCCCTGGTACGGCAGCGCCGGGTTGTTGGGGTCCACGAAGTCGCCCAGCCCCAGCTTGCCAACGTCGTGCCCGCGCACGGCCGTCTGCCACAGCAGCAGCACGCACAGCAGGTCGCGCAGCAGCACCAGGCAACCTAGGCTGCCGAAGGCGGCGGTGTCCGCTTGACTCCACAGGTAGAAGGCAAGGGCGCGGTACTTGGCCTCCGTCATCGGCACCGCCGACACTTCGGAGTAGCCGGCCTGGACCTGCTCGCGTTGATACGCCGTACGTAGGTCCTCGATAACGGCGGATTCGCACGGGTTGCCAGACTTTGTCGCGGGGTCGTAGGGCCCACGGCGTCCGACGCGGCTTAGGCAGCCGCTCAGAGCGGACAGGTGTGACTTCAGGGCGCTGGGGCCAGCCGCGGCGTCGGGCGAAGACCGTGAGTGGTGCGACGGCAGCCAGCCCTTCATGACATAAGCTGCCAGCTCCTCGTCGGTACAGGTCGCTGGCGTGACTCCGGGCCGGTAACGGTTGAGCCAACCCCACAGCTCGCCCATGGCCTTGTCCTGGCGCGTGATGGTCGCAGGCGCCAGGGCCGACTGCCGGAGCTCGTGGGCGGCGTCCAGCCCCTCCTTGTAGCCAGAAATCTGGTCACTCTGGCTGAGGGGGGGGCCCGGATGCAGACGTGTAGGGCACGGCCTGCGCCAGGCGGAGCTGCCCCAGGTAGCCCTGCAAGCGAAGGAAGGGCACTGAGATAAGCGCACGCACGGCAGGGGAGCGGTCACCGGGCAATATGACCACAGCAGACTCACCAGAGGTACGTCGGTGACCGGCTGCGGAAGGCCCAGCTGGCCGATGGAGTTCGAGGGGCCGACGCTGGGAATGGAGCCGGGGCTAGAGCGTGGGGAACCCGGGCCCACGAACACCTGCAACCGGAGCGAGGCTTAGTACCGAACGGGCACGCCACACCGCCGACCGGCCACGAGACACGCCTTACCCCGTTCACGTTGACGCCCGCGGACGAGCCGCTGGACACGCGAAAAGAGCTGCTGGCCGGAGACGTATAGCCCATAGGAAGGGCTGAGCCGCTATCCACGGGAAAGCCCAGGGGGCTGAGGACCGCAAGGTCTGGAGACATCTGCGAGCGACGGGACTTGGCTTCAGCGAGGCAAGGCCAGCCGGGGCAAAACCCGAGCTTACCGGTTTTGCTGGGGCGCCCAGACGGCTCCGCAACAAAGAAATGAGCGAGCACGCACCCGCAGAAGCCTGAGGTCAACAGAAAGCGAGCGGATGGCAAGTGGATGCCTGGCGGTTTGCTCGCCATTCAGCGAGTGCGACCTCGCGATTATTGAGGATCCAGAAGCTACTATCAAACTCATGATTAATACAACAACTCGAGCCGGAAGCGAGGCCTCAAAGACTCAGTTTGCCAGTTTCGCGAAGTTCCCTACCCCTAGCGATTGGTCTTTGTATATTGCTTACCGCTGAAAGATTGCTCGTTGATCCGTGCAAGAGGCTCAAAAGCTTCGGATGCCCACCCGCCCCACCCTGGTCAGAAGGGAAAGAAGGCAGCATTTGTCTTCACGGGGCGTATTGGCGAAGCACACGCCACTCTACTTTAGCCCAAGTACGGAGAGACGAGCATTTGCATTCCAGCACTCGGTCGGCCGACCGAGCGGAAACCGGTGCGATGGCGCAGTGTGACTGATACGGGACTCGTTGTTGACAGTCCTGGCAATGCGGGCCTGCCAGCCAGCCCCGGGGGTGAAATCGTTTTAGGTACCAACCGCCGTGCACACAACTCGCACAGACTGCACCGCGTCTGCGCCCGCTGCAGGTGACGGGTCTTTGCGCAGCGCCGCGTCGCCGCCGCCTCACGCGCTGCCCGCGTCGCGCCCGCCTTGGGACTGCAACACGGATGCAGAGGCGCCCTGCGCCGGGACAGCTGGCCAGCAGCCTTCAGCCGATGCCGCGGCCTGCGCACCGGTCAGGTCGGGCAGCGCCCATTGCTTCGGCTGCGCCAAGCAGCTGCGCAGTGGGGCTGCTACCGGGCGACCACCTCGCCGGCCACCTCACGGCGCCGCAGCTGGCCGCTGCCGCCGGCCCCGCCCGCCAGTTGCGCGCCATGACCGCCTACCTGGCGGCGGCGGCGGGCGGCCCATGCAACGCGCTGAGCGCGGACGCCTTCATCGAGCACGCCAGCGGCGAGACGTGCTGCCGCGTGGCAGCGGCGGCGGCGCCGGGAGCCCTCACAATCGCCGCCTCGGACGGCGCTGGCCGTGTTAGCAGCAGCGAGCAAATGCCGGCCAAATCCATGGTGGGTGCGCCGCACCTGCAGCAGCACTCGCCAACGCAGGCGGCAGTGGGCGGCCCGCAGCCCGGGGTCCAGGACCAGGTGCGGGACCCGGTTGAAGGCGCGGCAGCACCGCTGCTGCCGCCGCACCAGGGTGGAGAGCGGGCGGGCGTGACAGCGCCGGCCGCCACAGCAGCTCTGGGGCCAGCTCCCCGGGGCGCGTGCAGCGTGGTGCTGCCGCAGCGGTCGCTGCTAGCTGCCGAGGCGGCGCTGGGCACGGCGGCGGCGCATGCGGCGGCGGTGGCGGCTCAAGCAGGGCCGCATTGCACGGGCGGCTCCGCGCTGCCCTCGCCGCCACGCGGGCGGGGTCTGGACCGCCTCATCGCGCTCAGCGGCCTGCCGTACGCCCCCGCGGCGGCACTGGGAGTCATGCAGCCGCCGCCGCTGGGGCCGGGGCTGCTGGCCGGGGGCCTGCACGGCCAGGCAGCAGCGGCGGCTGACATGTTGGAGGTGGTGGGCGGCTCGGTGCGCCTCGCGGACGCCATGCCACCCCAGCCGGGCGTGTCAGGCGGGGGCGCCGCGACTGACGGCGCCGAGGTGTCGCCGCCACCAGCACTACCGTCGGGGTCGACACCACCTGGCACGTTGCTCCCTCTGTTTCCGTCGTCACCGCAACCGCTCAGCCCGCAAGACGCTCACCAGTCGGGTGCCGAACGCCATTACCCGAAGCCGGTGGCGCCTGCGGCTGCGCTGCAACCGCCTGCAACCTACCCGGCCATGCTGGCGGCAGCGGCGGATGCTGGTGCTGGTGCTGATGCTGCAGCTCACCGCAACGAATCGTGTGACGACACCGCGTTGCCGCCTCCGCCTCCGCTGGGCACCGGCGATGACGAGCTGCCCCAGGTGGTGGGGTCGCCGCTGGAGCTGCTGCGGGATGTGGACGGCCTAACGCAGCTGGCGCCGGCACCGCCCGGGGCGCTGGGCAGCACATGGCAGGGTGCGTGGTCCGATGGCCGCCGGGCGCATTCTGCCTGCATTGGGACGTTTGTTATAGACGCGACCCGCAGTCAAACCCCGCCGCCAGCACCCATGCGCTTGCAAGACGGCTTGTTCCATTTCCCTCACTGTGGCTGCCCGCTCGGGTCCGTGTGGCTGGCCGCCGGGGTCCGCAGGCACGTGGTGCGGCCGGCCCGTGGCGGTGAAGCTGGTGTGCTGCAGCGCCTGGGGCGGCCCCGAGGCGCCGCTGCTGCGGGCCGCCTGCCGCGCCGCGCGCCGCGTGCACCACCCCAACCTGGTGCCGGTGCACGCCGTGCCCAGGTTGACGCGCAGCCCCGTTCAAGTTCCCGTTCAAGTTCCCGGTCAAGTTCCCGTTTCCAGTAGCCCAGGTTGTTAGCCCAGGTTTCAAGTAGCCCGTAAGTCCCAGGTTTCCAGAGTAGCCCAGGTTTCGCCTGGTGCTTCACAGGTGGAGAAGCCCAGGTTGCACGCGAACTTGACTGGGACTGAAGCATCCAGCATCCCTGACCCAGCCCCCCCCCAAAGACGCAAGACACAGGCACACAATCTTCCTGTACTGTTACAGCGCGGCGCGAAAGCTCCTCCACGCCCCCCCCCCCCCGCAGCTCCACACGCGCTCCACGATCACTCCACAATCTCCACGTCGTCGCTGTTGTCGGTGTCCTCAGTCGTGAGGTCCACCGCCTCCACCGCCTGCTGCTTGTTGCGCAGCTGCTGCTGCTGCTTCGCCGGCAGCTGCAGCTGCTTCACCGGTGGCTGTTTCACCAGCGTCAGCTGCTGCTGCCGCTTCGCCGGCGGCTGCTTCACCTGCTGCCGCTTCGCCGGCGGCTGCCGCTGCACCGGTTTTCGAGCATATGTAGCATTGTAGCAGCGTACGCACTTCGCCGGGCCACCGGATCCCTGTCGCTTCCGATTCGACACCACCTTGCCGCACTGCGCGCAGGGGCCCGGTCCGGGGGGGCCCTGCGCTTTGCCCTGGCTTTTTTGCGATGCGCTGCGTGCTGCGGCCTTCCAGCCGACCCGGCCGGCCAGCAGCTGCGCCTCCGTCTCGTCGCCACTGCCAAACTGCGTTGCCCGCCGCGCCGCCAGCTGCGCCTCCGACTCGCCGCCACCACCGAACTGCGCCGCCAGCTGCGCTTCCGACTCGCCGCCACCACCGAACTGCGCCGCCAGCTGCGCCTCCGACTCGCCGCCACTGCCAAACTGCGCTGCCCGCCGCGCCGCCAGCTGCGCCTCCGACTCGCCGCCACCACCGAACTGCGCCGCCAGCTGCGCCTCCGACTCGCCGCCACCACCGAACTGCGCCGCCAGCTGCGCCTCCGACTCGCCGCCACTGCCGAATTGCGTGTCCGTGCCCCGCACCTTCTCAGGCAGAGACACGGGGTCCTCCTGCGGTGGGAAGTCAGTCACGGCAGTCAGTCAGTCAGTCACGGCAGTTTCCAGTGGAGGAGCTGTAGCAGTGTGTGTGCCTGTGTGTGCGGCTGCACACAGACCCTCACTGACTGAGGCAACCAACCCACTTTTGCGCAACAGCGATCACCTGATCCCTGCCCCCCGCAGCACACCTGCACTGCTCTGACCGAGCCGCCGAGGGACGTCAGCTCCACCTCCAGTGTGTGTGCCTGTGTGCGCCGGCTGCGGCTGCTGCAGCGTACCCAGCCGCCGCGCCCCCGACCGCGCCAGGGGCCGGCACCGCACTCAACGCCGCGTCCGAGCCCGCCGCCAGTGGCGTCGCCTGCGTGGCTGCCGCCGCCGCTGCCGCGGCGGGGCTCCCTGCTGGTCCCGTCATAGACTACAGTGCCGGCGGTGCGGGCGCGGGTGCGGGTGTGGGCGCCGGCCCCACAGGCGCCGCCCACTGGCCGCACTCGCTGATGATGGTGTACCCGGGCGACCTGCTGCCGCCGCCGCCGCTGGCGCCCGCCGAGCACATGGCGCTGCGGGCGCTGGCGGCGCTGCGGCTGCAGCCCGGCGGCTGTGTGGTGGCGGTTATACGCGAGCTGTGCGACATGGTGGGTGAGGGGCCGGGCTCGCAGGCAGACAGGCACACAGGCGGGCGGGCGCCCGCAGGCGCTCGTACCTCAGCCTTCGCTTCTCCAAAGTGCCGCAGGAACGAATGCCGCACCCTCATTCTTGTCCTTGCCCTCCCGTTGTCCTGCTCCTCTTGTGCATTGTGTGCTCTCCGCTTGCGCTGGTATTCAGACCCCCCCGCCCTCTCCCCGCATAACACACACAAACACAGGGCAACCTGTGTGTGCTGGCCTGCTCGCCCCAGTCGCCCTTCCGCGCCGCCACCACCTGGCCGCTGCACGTGGCGCTGCGGGCGCTGCTGCGCACGGCGCGCGAGGGCGCGGCGGGCGCGGCGGCACTGCACGAGGCCGGCGTGCCGCACGGTGCGGTGCGGTCCTGTTGGGCGCCTTGTCGCCTGGTCGGCGTGCTCTTGCGCCTCAGCCCCCGGGTGTGGGGTGTTTGGGAGTCCGCTTTTTATAACCGCGCTTGCATGTGACCCTTGTGTGTGTGTCCCGCCGCCCCCTGTGCGTGACTGCGTGTGCACGCTCAGGCGCGCTGACGCCCACCAACGTGCTGCTGACCGCCTCCTCCCGCGACCGCCGCGGCTTCGTGGCGCGCGTGTCGGAGCCGTGCAGCCCCGGCCTGGGCACCACCGCGGGCGACGCGCTGGCGGCCGTGGCGCCCGCGATGCTGTTCATGGCGCCCGAGCTGCTGTCCGCCGCGACCGCCCACACGCACCCGCCCAGCGGCGGTGGCGGTGGCGACGGCCACTGCCGCAGCCCGCCGGTGCACGAGTGCTTTGCAATGGCGGCAGTCGGCGCGGGCGCTGACGGCTGCGGCGTGTCGGGGTCGGTGCGGGCAGCGGCTTTGGCTGCAGGCTGCGCGGCTGACGTGTACACGTTCGGCATGCTGCTGTACCTGATGGCGGCGGGGGAGACGCCCTTCGCGGGCGAGCACCTGGGTGCGTGTGGTCCGGCGGGCGGGCGGGCGGGTGCGTGCGTGGGTGCACACGGTGCTGCTTCGCCAGTGCCATGGCACGCCCTGTGTGCCGCCGGGTGCAGCCCCCCGGTCCGTGTCCGGCCCCCGCATGCCCCGTGCCGGTACACTGGTGCACTGGGGCCGCTTCCGCCGCTCCTGCCTGGCTGCCTGCTCAACTTGCTGCTGCCCCGCCGCCGCCGCCCCCGCCGCCGCCGCAGTGTCGGCGCTGATGGCCGTGTCCACCGAGGGCCGCCGCCCCGAGTGGCCGGCCGGCCAGCACGACCACCTGGAGCCGCTGTACCGGGGCTGCGTGGCGGCGGACCCCGCCCAGCGGCCGTCCATGTCGCAGGTGCGTGCCTAACCGCCTCCTGTGCCGACAGCTCGAGGCAGCGAGCGGCTTTGCAAACCAACCGGCTGCTGGCGGCTGGGGCTGGGGCCTGCATGCATCTTGCCTGCCTGCATGCCAAGCCGGTGCAAGCAAGTAGCACGCAATACTTGGCTGTCATGTCACAGCGTCAGCTGCTGTCTGGTGGTGCTGATGTGCACGTGCGCGCAGGTCTACCAGCAGGTCGTGGCGCTGGAGGCGCAGGTCAAGGCCGCCAAGGCCGCCAAGGCGCTGCCGCCGCCGGCGCCCTACCCCGGCTTGTGAGTGCAAGGGGCCGGCGTCAGCAACCGCTTGCTGCAGCTGCGCGGTCAGCAGCTGGGTGCGGTGAGCACCAACACACATTGGACGCCGGCGGGGCACAGGGCTTCGTTGAGGCGGTTGCCGCTGCCGCGCCGTTTACCCCGCGTGGTCGCCACGCCGATACGGCAGCACGACATGCGCGGGCCTGTGGGGTGTGGGCCGCGGCACTGCGGCCCTCGCTTACGGTAATCGAGCGAGGCCGTGTGCGGCATTGGAGGCAGCACCGCATGGCAACTATGGATGCAAATTGGAGGCGGACATCGGCGAAGAGCAGGGCGTTTGCTTGCAGATACTTGTATTCCAGTTGCGGTCACAGAGCCGCACTGGGATGTTTCGGCTGTGCTTCTGCTATCAGAGCATTACCCTGGGATTGCCTGGGACTTTGGGGAGGGTTTGCAGGGGTATATTGGCGCTGGGCGGGACAGGGTGTACCGCCGCGGGCTGGGGCGCCATCAGGCGCCCGTCAGCGCGTCTCGATGAATCCGTCGAGTGCTTAAGCGACCAAAGCACGCATTGCAAAGGCCTTCATCCATGAATGAGAGGGTGCTGATAAGTATCCCCTACCGGTTTAGGTATGGGACGAATGAATGCGGCCGAGGTAAGAATGAACGGCACGTATGCCGAGGTGCGGCGCCGTACTTATCCAGGGATGTCCATGGGCCGGGCGCCCCAGCGTGATGGAGAACACTCACGCCAGAACTTGGTGGCGGCACGCAGCGCCGCACATGTGTCCATGTGTACTGCAGCCGCTGCCTGTGATCGCCCGGGCATGATGATGATCATAATAATCATTTGCAAATGCACTGTTGGGTACTGTAGGTTGCGCCCGTGAAAGAGAGGGAGACAACTTGAATTTGTGAGTAGCTGCGTTGAGTAGCTGCGTTGGCAAAGCTCGCAGTGAACGGCGAGAGTGTCGCCCGGGGTGGCATCGATGACAACGCAGTGCTGCTGTTGCTACTGTTGGTGGACGGTTGTGCATGGAAGTGGCGTAATGATGGTTTACATGCCGCGGCCACGTTGCAGGGAGGAGCTGTATGCACGTGCACTTTCATAAGATTGTGAGGAACGGTGGGGCTTGTTTTCTATGCGTCGAGTGCACGCGGGGGGGAGGGCGGGGCAGCTGTGTGTGGAGCAGGAGCTGGATGTGTACGCGAACGCTGGGCATTTCGATGTCGGCCCTGCCAATGTGGGTGAGTCCCACGGGCCCATGCCCTGGGCTTGGCGTTCAGGATTGGTTGCGCACGCACGTGCAGGGACTTGAACGTACGCGGCATACCCACCTCCACACATTGTACTTACTGGGCACCTGCAACTCACAAATCACAAATCATCACCGGTGCGCATGGCACTGCGTTGCATCGTCCGGGCCACTGCGCGTCACCGCATGCCCGTGTCTGTCACGCACACCCTACAAAGCACATCCAGATTGATCTAATTAATCCCTTGGCATCAGTCTGTCGTGGGCGCTGAGGCGGCTGTGTGGCCAACTCACAATGCGCTCACGTCAGGGCTTGCTGCTCGAGTGATGGTTTCCTCTCTGACCCGAGACATAAACATAAACAAGCAACCCGGCATACACATGTGCAAACACAAGCATTGGATGGGGCTAAGCGCACTAGGGTCCGCGCCGCCGACCCTGCACGAACACAGTAGAGCATTCATACCGGTTGCACAGCATAAGCTTTTGATGAGATTCCGTTTATGTTGCTGGCCAATCACCGCGAACCGTGCCTGGGAGAGGCCTAGGGAGGAGAGGACGTGCCCACTGTGTACGGCCAATGAGGTGGAGGATGAGCACCACGTCCTGATGCAATGTGCTGCCTACACCGAGTTACGAGCGTGCAGTGGCCTAGACTTTAGCCTAAACATGCGCGAAGTGATGCTGAAATCTGAGCCTGTCAAGTTAGCTGCATTACTCAGCTCCATCTGGGAGCATAGAAGTAGGGAAGTCCCCCTTGCAAGGGGAGAACAATAAATAGGACAATCATGCACTGGCGTTATAAGGGTCACCCCGGCCCGGGCCTCCGGTTTACACGCAGCAGGAAGGCACGCAAGAACGTGCGCACCGCTCTGTAACCACACACGCGTGATAAACATGTGGCTGAGTGTGCTGTCTGCTTGCTGGGTTCCCGTGCGCGTGATGTGGGATATACATAGTCCTGAGTGGTCATCCAGGTCATCGTTCAAGGACCACATTGCTTTGGCGTGTGGGGACGCCGCGCCGGCGAGAGCCACGTGTGGCCTACCGTGGGGACATGTCACACCCGGGAGAGCACTGTAATACGCTTCGCTATAATACGCTTCTGGTACGCTTCGCTGGGGGGGCTCAGCCCAGAGGTGTCATGAAAAGTCTAAACACAACGCTAAGTCTACCCTGAAAAGACAAGAAAGGAGCCACCGCCATGTCTCCGGACATAGCCGGGGTCGGTCTTCGGGGACCAACCTATACAAGTGTTTCCAGGCGTTATAAGGGCCCCCCGGCCCGGGCCTCGGTCTCTACAAGGACAGGAATGCACGACGTGCTCATCACCTTCGCCAACAACAGCCACCCGACATGCTGTATGTAAGCGCAACCGCCGCAACGCTTCCGCTAGCTGCGGCCTACTACTGCATACTGCCGCTAACCAGACACCTGCCGGTCTCAACCTGCGCGCCGGCGCCCGTTCTGGGTGGACCTACAGCCACTGCTGCTGCTCATCACAACGACACCACCCCATGTCAGTTGCCAATGTTTGCAGTCTCGCACGGAATCGGATGCGACCCACTTGGGCGGCCGACAGGCCGATACGACCGCCCGCAGCCGCTCGTCACCCTGAGGCCCTGACACGACCGCGCCAGTGACACGACCTGGACACGACGGCATGCTCTCTAGTCTGAAAGTACCGGAGCATGCCACTCCCCCGAACCCCGGCCACCCCCCCATACACGTTCTTGGGAGTAACCTAGCCGAATGCAGACACCTGACTGGGGATGCCGGACACAGTCACTTCGGGGCGGACCTGACACGACCGCTCCTTGATTGACACGAACCCATGCACCAATCCCTGCAGCACGCCCGGCACACTCATTAAGAGAGCCACTTTCCACCGTCCAGAAGCATCCAGTCACACATATCATACACAGATTTGCTCAGCCATCACTTCAGCGTGTCCAGACGCGAAGACCAGACGAATGGCGCAAGATAGCAGATAACAGGTCCAACCACATTTAAACCAGGTCTTTGTGAACGTTTGCTGTTGGGTTGCGGACAAGATGCTGCCATCCAGTAAATGCCAAGCGGCGCAAGCTACCCGGCGCGGTGGTGGCCAGCCGTTTCCGCTTGGCCGGCGGACCGCTGTTATTGTGAGGGCGCAATCTTGGCTGGATGCTGCTTTTGAGAACCTGAAAAGCAAGGCGCAGGAGGTGAGTAGTGCGGGACCTCGCGTTGTCACAGGTCCGCAATTGCTCTCCTTTTGGTGCAGTCCAGGCAGATCGGTCTAAGACTGCTCGCTTACACAAGTGGAGCATAGTTAGCGTGTGCCGTCGTGTTACTGCTAGGTCCGCGACGCTTCCATCCAGAAGAAGCGGATGTGTCCGCTGTGTGTGTCGTTGTGCCGCGTCCACCGTGCGGACCGGCGAGTATCCGCAGCCGCTGCACCCGAGCACACACCCTCACGTTCTTGCCCAATGCTTTCCCACCATCCTACAGCGGTGGCGCCCGCCCACGCCTGCTTCCGGCGGGCCGTGGGCCGCCAGCGAGGGCCTGGAGGCTGCTGCGGACGAGGCGCCCGCGCAACCCGGCGCGGCGTCAATGTCCTCCCGGGGGTCCAGCCTCATTCGCGCGGCCGTGTCGCGCCGCTCTCCACGGCCCGCGCCCCGCGAGCAGGTGGCGCTGCCGCCCACGTTCTACCGGCTGTCGGCCTCGCTGGTGGTGCTGCTGGACCCCGCGCACGACCGCCTGCTGTACATCGTGGGCGTGGACGAGGGCGAGGAGGAGGCGGCGGAGGCGGAGGAGGAGGTGGAGGAGGCGGCGGCGGTGCAGGGGCCGGTGTCGCAGCTGGGAGAGCACCAGTTTCAGCTGACGCCGTCGACCGCGGGCGGGCCGCACGGCAGCACTGCGCGCCGGCGGAGCAAGTCGGCAGCGCGGGTGAGTTGGCTTGGGGGTTAAGTGCCAAAAGTCGAGGGGTGGGAGTTGTAGCTTGCAGCTTGCATCTGCTGCAACTGCAGCTGCCGGGCCCCAGCCGGGCCTCGTGTGTTTCGCTTGCCCGCCTGACGCAGCAACACCCTCTGCGTTTTGCCTTCCGCGTAACCTGCGGCCCCGCCACCCGCTGCCGCCGTTCTGGCAGGTCCGCTCGCTGGTGGCTGCCGCGCTGGTGCCGTACGTGCACATGGCGGGCCTGTCGCGGGCGGCGCGCAGGGCCATACTCCGGGAGGTGGGTGCCGCGGCGCGCGCGCGGGGCATGGGGGGAAGCTTGCCTGGCCCCTGCAGGATTGGGGTTGGGACGGTTGGGGAAGGGTCGGCACGTGCCTGCATAGGCCATGGCCCGAGAACTGCCGCACGGTGGGTTCCGCAGATGGGGGGTGACTGGAGCACTGGATGCGCCCGAGCTCCCTGCACGAGCAGTGCCATGCTCTGGCGTCAGACTTGGCTCTTCACCACATCCGCCCCCCCCCCGCACCCGCTTCCTCCTCCCCAACAGCTGCCGGGCGGCGCGCCAATCGTGTGCCGTGTGCCGCTGCCTCCGCACCTGGAGCCCGCGGACACCGCCGACACCGCCGCCGGCTTGGACGGCAGCGCCGGCGGTACAGCGGCGTCAGAGCGGGGCGCGGCGACGGCGGAGGCGGCGGAGGCGGGGACCGGCAGGGGCAGTGTCCTGGAGTACTTGTATGGATCGCGCGAGGGGCCGCAGTGGGAGGAGGTGCGGCGGCAGCGCCAGGCGTGGCGGGAGGACCCATGGGGCGCGGCGGCGGAGGAGGAGGCGGCGCTGGCGGCGGCGGCGGCCGCAGCGTCAGGGGCCGCGGGCTTCGCGGCGGCAGACGTGGCGGATGAGGCGCTGTCGAGGCGCAAGCGCGAGCGGCGGCTCATGGACTGGCGCAAGGTGAGGGCCAAAGGGCAATGGGGCGGCGGACCAAGGGCAGGCCGCGAACGCGGGGTAGGTAGATGCGGGACTGCCCACCGAGGCAGGCCGGTGCCCTCCGCGCCGCAACTCCAACTCCAACTGCAGCCGCATGTGAACCGACGTGCCGGGGGAAAGGCAGCAGACGCCGGCACAGTGCCGAGCGCCAGTGCGTATGGCTTCGTGTGCGCGCATCGCATCACGGCACCGCGCGTGTCGCGCGGCCTGGCGCTGTGTGCAATGCGTCACTCACCCAGCACTGACACCGCGCCTCTTCCCGCCTTCGCCTTTCGCCCCTGGGCCCCTCCTCCTTCCTTCCCACCGCCCCCAGGTGTCCTGCTCGTCGCGCCTGGCCCGGCTGCGCGACGAGCGCTCCCACGGCTACGCGCTGGGCCCGCTGATGGCGGACCTGCACGCCTTCAGCCCCGCCACCGCGGTGCCGTTCGCGCCCGACCTCATGTTCCTGCGCAACAGCCTGGTGGACTCCATGGCCACGTGAGGGGGGGCGGGGGGGGGGGGGGGCGGAGGGGATGGAGGGTGGGTGGGAGGGTGTGTGTCTGGGGGGGGGGGTTGCAAGGATGGTTGGAAGGGCGGGGGGCGGTGCGGGGGCGGGATGCGGGCGGCAGCGGGACGGATGCAAGGGCACGCGAATGCAATTGGCATTGCCTGGCTACCCAACGTGTGTGCCAGGGTGCCCCCGCTTGTCCTTGCGTGTGACCTCCCCGGCCGCCATGCCGACACCCTTCCTCTTCACCGACGGTCACGCCCCGCCACCCACCTAACCCCCCGCGCCACACACACTAACACCACCAACCCACCATCACCACCATCTCCTGTCCCCCAGTGACCGAACGGAGGAGATGGAGGAGGTGACCGAATACGAGTACGTCAACCTGGACCAGCAGGAGGAGGAGCGGGCGCGGGCGGCCAAGGCGGCGGCGGCCAGGAAGGCGGGCGGCAAGGCCGGCGGCAAGGCGGGCAAGGGCCAGGCAGCGACGGCGTCTGCAGCAGCTGCTGCTGTGGCGTCTGCAGCGCTGGCGGCGGCTAACGGGCAGGACTCGGACTCGGACTCGGATGATGATGAGGGCGAGGGCGCGGGCGGCAGGCGGCTCGGCAGCGGCCGGGCGGCGGCTGTGCGCATCCCGCCGGAGATCACCCTCATTGTGGAGGGCGGCGACCAGCAGCTGCCGGGCCAGGAAGAGGAGGAGGCGGAGGAGGGGGACGAGGCGGAGGGCGGCGGCGACCACGACCTGGACGTGGTGCTGCAGGACCTCAAGGCGCTGGGCCTCGACCTCCTGGTGGTGGGCGACGACAGCGACGACGACGAGGAGGAGGGCGGCGAGGGCGCGGGCGCGGGGCAGGACTCCAGCGACGAGGACGACGCGGACGGCGGCGACATCGTGGCGCTGCTGAAGCAGCTGGGCATGGACAGCGACAGCGACGACGAGGAGGAGGACGAGGAGGACGAGGACGAGGAGGAGGCGGGCGCGGGCGGCGCTGCGGCGGCGCGCGCGCAGGGCGCCGGCTCTGACAGCGATGATGATGATGATGAGGAGGAGGAGGAGGAGGAGGAGGAGGGCGAGGGCGAGGGCGAGGGCGAGGAGGCGGGCATCGGGCGGCCGGGGCTGCCGGCCAACGTCGCCACGGTGGTGCTGGGCATGCTGGGCGTGCCGCAGGCGGCCGAGGTGGTGCAGCAGGTCAGCGCCGCCGGCGCCGCGGGCATCACGCTGGTCAGCGGCCAGGGCGCCGGCATCACGCTGCGGCCCGGGCCCGGCGGCAACGTCATCATCGACAGCAGCGGCGGCGGCGGCGGCGCCAGCAGAAGCAGCGGCCTTCCCGGCGCGGGCGCCGGCAGCAACAGCGGCGGCGGCGCCTATGACGCGGGCGCGCCTCCGGCGGTGTCGCTGTCGCTGCCGCTGCCGCTGCCGCTGCCGCTGCGCGACCCGGGCGACGACGCCTTCAACCTGGACATCCCCTTCTCGCCGGGGCCGCTGGGCTGGACGGTGGCGGTGCGCGCGCGCTACTACATGGACCCCGCCGTCAACCCGCAGCTGGGCGGCGGCGGCGGAGGAGGAGCCGGAGGCGGCGGAGGCGCCAGTGGTGCCAGCGGCAGCGATGCGAGCAGCGGTGGCGCGCAGGCGGGGAGCAGCAGCGGCAGCAGCGGCAGCAACACGGCCGCCGGCGCGACGGGCAGCAGCGGCTGGGCCAGCGGGCTGGCGCGGCGCGACCCGCTGGCAGACTCGGAGCGAGGTGGGTGCCGGGGGAGGGGGTTTCGTGCGTTATTAATGATGGCTTGGCAGCGCAGGCGGCCGGCAGTGTATTGCATTGCGTGGGAAACGGCGCGGCACGGCACGTCACCGAGCAGTTGTTGCGGGTGGCACTGGCGTTGGATGGACGCATGCGTTTGTGCGTGTGTCGACGTGGGCTACGTGTTCCAGAGGCGGCGGGGCGGAGGGCGGAAGTGGGAGGGGCAGTTCAAGACAAACTCATTTGCATGACATGATGACACCTCTCTCCCCGGTGTGTGCCCTGCAGGCGAGGCCCGGCACGAGGCCGACCAGCAGCAGCACGTGCTGGACAGGCAGCGGCTGGAGGCGCTGTGGCGCAGGAGCGGCCCCGGCGGCGCGGACAGCAGCATCGAGGGCGGCCGGACGTCGGGCGGCGTGCTGTCTGACGCAGCACCGGCGGCGGGGTCCGGGTCCGGGTCCGGGTCCGAGGACGTGTCGGGTGCGCCACTTGCTCCTGAAGCGCCTGCTGAAGCGCCTGCTGAGGCGCATCCGGCTGAGCAGCAGCAGCAGCAGCAGCAGCAGCCGCAGCAGCGGCCAGATGCCGTGGTGCTGCCGCCCCTGCAGTCGCCCGTCGTGGCGGACTCAGCTGCAGGAGAGGCTGAGCCAGCGGGCGGCAGCAGTAGCCTAGAGGAGGACTGGGAGGCAGCAGATACGGCCGCGGCGGCCGCTGCCACCACCACCGGCCGCGCGCGGCGGGGCGCTGTGGTGCCCACTGACCGCCTGGTGCGCCCCTCTCGGCGGCCCGCGGCGCCGGCAGCGCCGGCTGATGACGGCGACACTCCCGCGGCACCCACCGCAGCTGTGGCTCCGGCCGCTGGTCCGGAGCCCGCACCCCAGTCGCAGGCGGCGGCGGCGGCAGCCGACGGTGGCGGCGCCAGCACCAGCGGCGGCGAGGCGTTTGTGGCGAGCACCCGGACGCGACGAGGCGCGGTGCCACCGCCCGCACCCGCGCCCACACCCGCCACTGGCGCGGCCCAGTCCGACGCCGCGGCGTCTGGCCACGTGGCTGGGGCGGCGGACCTGCAGCCAGATGGACCTGCGGAGGCGGAGGCAGAGGCAGAGGCACGCGACGGCAGCGCCACCAGCAGCAGCAGTAGTGGCAGGGACGGCGCTGGCGTGCGCATGCGCCTGACCGGCAGGTCCCGCATGGTCCGGCGGCCGCGGAGCATGCAGCCGCCGGTGCGCGCCCGCAGCAGCCCCGCGGCCGACGGCAACAACGCCGGCGGCGCGGAGGCCGGCAGCGGCAGCGGCAGCCCCAGCACCCCCGCAGCTGGCGCCGCGCCCGCCCGCGAGCCTGTCCCCATCCCGGCCTACCTCAGCGCGCTGCGGGCGGCTGCTGGCGGCGCGGCGCCGGGGCCCGCTGGCGCGCCCGGCAGCGGGCCCGCGCAGCCGCCGCCTGGCGGGCCCGGCGGCGTGCTGGGGCTGACGCTGGAGAGCATGCACGCCTTCCTGGGGCGGCCCGGCACACCCGAGGAGCTGGCGGACCTGGCGCGGGCGGTGGCGCAGGCGGCGGCGGTGGAAGCCAGGCTGGGCGCCACCGGCCCCTCCGGCCTGCCCAGCGCGGCGGGCCCGCTACTGGGTGGCGGCAGCGTGTCGCGGCCGGAGGCTCGGCCGGAGGCTCGGCCGGAGGCGGGGCCGGGCCGCGGTGTCGCGGCAGCGTCCGCCGCCGTCGTGCCCCCGGCCAGCCAGCCCAGCCGGCCCCAGCCTGGCCAGCCGCAGTCGCCCGCGCAGCAGCCGCCCAACACGTCCGCGCACCAGCACCAGCACCAACAGCACCAACAGCACCAACCGCACCAGCAGCACCAGCAGCGGCCGCGGCTGCCCGAGGCGCCCCCGCTGCGCCACGTGTGGAAGTTCAAGTGTCTGGGCGATGCGGTGGCGGTGCACGGCAGCGGCGCCACCAGCTTCAGCCCGGTGCACTGGCTGCGGCCGGGCGTGCGGGGGCGCAACCCCTACCTGGCCCAGGAGCGTAGCAGCGGCCGGCCCAGCGTCCGCATCACGCCCCGCCGCAAGCGCCTGGCGGTGCCCGCGCGCGTGCTGAGGTGGGTGGCGGAGCAGCAGCGCGCGGAGGCGCTCGCCGCCGGGGCCGGCAGCGTTACCGGTGCCGAGAGCGGTGCTGCCGCGGGCAGCAACCCAGAGGCCGCAGCGGCGGCAGCGGCGCGCGCGGCGGAGCTGGCGCACACGGACGCGGCGGCTGCAGCGATGCTGGCTGCCGCGCCGCTGGCGCATGAGGCGGCGCTGTCCGGGTTCTGGGTGCGGCGGCTGGCGGGCAGCGAGGGCGGCGTGGAGGTGCGCAAGGCCCACCTGGCCGACATCTCGCAGCACGACCAGGAGCTGGCCGCCGCGCTGCTGCCGCGCGACCCCGCTGCTGCCCCGGCGGACGAGGCCGGGAGCAGCGGTGGGGGCAGCGGCGGCGGCGGCGGCCGTGCCGGCACCGGTGCGCCGCCCGTGGTGGAGCAGGCCGCTGCTGCGAGCGCCGCGCTGCGCGCCGCGCCGGCGGCGGAGCGAGAGCGGGCGGAGGCGGTGCTTGCCTTCCTACGCGGCACGCCGGCTGCGGGAGCGGAGGCGGTGGTTGCGTGGCCGGGTGGAGTGGGCGGGCCGGCGGGCAGTGCCGGGCTGCCGGGTCTGGTGCCGGGCCGTGACGCGGTGGTGGCGGCGCCGCGGCAGCTGCTGGACGTGCTGGCGGGCGCCTGGCAGGCGGCGGAGGAGCGGTTGATGCACCCGGACGTGCTGCGCACCAGGCGGAGGGCGGCGGCGGCCAAGCGGCGCGGCGCAGCGTAAGCATCCTGAGGCGGTCAGCGGGTGTGGCTCGCAGCACGCGGGCGGGCAACGCAGGGAGGAGGATGGGTTGATGTTTTGATGAAATACCGGTACATCAGCGCAGGGTTGCGGTAACCCAGACAGTATAAGTTGAGCAGGGCAAACAAGTTCAATGGAAGATTGAGGCGAAACTTCCTGTTTGTGTTGCATGTGTGTTCTTACTTCAGATGTTTGAAGTTGTGGTGTCTGGTTTGTTGTTGTCGGGCGTTGGTTTGAATTCGGGCGTTGGTTTGAATTCGCATGGGCGAGTGTGTGTGCTGGGGAGCGGAGGGACGAGACATTTACATCAGTGACGAGGAGAGGGGCGAGTAGAACAGAAGGCTTTACACCGGGTGCACCAGAAGGGGATATGCATGCTCTACGCAGGGTCATCAGCATTCGGAAAGGGCACAGCCCGGATGGATCATTGGATTCGGTGTTACACGGTAAACAGGGGGCAGTAGCTGAACTTCGAAGTCCCGAGAAAACATGTTACGCCAACCCAGTGCGCAATCAAAAAGCAGGCGCGCCCACATACGCCCGTGCGCCCACAAACTCCCGTTCACGTTACCAATATCACGTTACCATAGATCCAGGGCGGCTGTGGTACGCTGATCGAGCGCCAGCGGCTGGGAACTGAGCTGGTCGCTGGTGGCGAGCTGACAAGCTGTATGCGCGCTCCTCGCTCTCCGGGTCGCCCGGCCAGGCTCACACCAACAGACAACACACCGGATGGATCATTGGATTCGGCATTAACACAGAAGGGACCATCTATGGCCCAGGAGGGGAAGCCTCCATCCCCTGCCAAGCCTCCATCCCCTGCCAAGCCTCCATCCCCTGCCAGCCTCCCTTAATGCTGCGCACAACGAGTCGGAGCTAAGCCACAGCCGCCAAAGCCTCACCGGCTCGCCATTACGGTTATAAGAGAGATCAGCACGCCCTGTCCTAGACAGCAGACCCGAAGGCCGAAGGGCGTCACCAGCAAAGTCATCACGCAGGAATCCTTGGTATCTGCGTAAGGGTCACTCTGGAGTCCGAGCTTTCCTGGGCGTGACAGGGCGTGTCACTTGCCGCGCTGTGGGCGTGTCCGGCGTGCCGCTGTGTATGCTCATGGCAGCTCCCGCGCGTGTCCCAATTGACGTGACTCGCTCACAAACAAGCTGATGCAGTATCCGATAGGCAATGACGTTTACACATGGAGGGGAGGCGGGCACTATAACACAAAATGCCGTCGTCAGTTGACGTCGATACGTGACATATATGCATCTGCTTTCGAGTGCACCTGCTATGATTATTAACATAATATAGCTTGGAATAGATTTAGCTGGACTGCTGCTGGAAAATATGGCGGCGGTGGCGCAGCAGGAATTCAACCTGCACAAAACTATTGAGGCGCTCAAAGCAACACGGGAGCTCGATGTGTGCCTTTCGGGTGAGCAGCGACCGTCGGCTTTACAAAAACATAGTAAAGTTCTGGCGATTGGCCAGTTCTGTCGCTGCTCGGTGGGCAGGCACGTATGACAACATACAGAAGTGCTAAATATGAGCAAATGCATGCTCGGGGGACGGTGCTGCATCTACTTCTGTTCTCAAGGGCTTGACTGCCACCCGCCGGCCGCACCGGCCGCACCTGGGCCTCCCTCGCAGGTCTCAAGGCGCTCCGCGGTGCCATCCAGCGGCCCGGCGGCGCGGGCTGGTCGGCACTTGTGTCCTACCTGCGCGCCTCGCCCGCCTGTTCCGAGCTGACGGCGTTGTGGGAGGCGCAGAGTAGCATCAAGGACACCAAGGTACTGCCGCAGCTGCTGCTGCTCCTGACCGACATTGTGTCGGCCCAGCCGCCGCCGGCGGCAGCAGCTGCTGATGATGCTGAAGCTGTTGGGAATGGAGGCAACACAGTATCTGGCCGCTCCGGATCGCACACGGGGCAGCGGCGCGGCGGCGGCAGCGACGCGGCGTCTACATCGGCAGCAGGGCACCGGGACACGGATTCTCGGTCTGAGCGCGCCGCCGTGTCCGCAGCCCAGTCAGCGATCGTGGGTCAGGCTCTGAGCCCACGTCGGCTCAAGTCGCTGTACCACTGTCTGGGCGCCGAGCACGCGGCGCTGTGCAACTCGGCGCTGGCGCTGCTGACGGCGGTGGCGGCGCACGGCGGCGCGGCGCGGGACCTGGTGGCGGCCTTCGACTGGTCGCTGCCGGCGCTGACCCGCGTCTGCAGGCCGTACAGGTGTGCGTGTGTGTGCGGCTGGGGCGGAGGAGGGGTGACAGCGGTCCAGCGGGCGGCGCTGGGGCCAGGGGCCGGCTATGCATGGGCTGGGTCCGGGGTTACCTGAGCTGTAAGGTACAGCGGGCGCGGATGCAACTGGGGGTTGAGCTAGGGGGAGCTTCACACACACACACATACACGCAAACTGGCTGACACACAACCGAATGGTTCCATGGGCACGGACAGGGAGCGCCCCGCGGACGACAAGCAGAAGGCGCAGCAGCAGGCGGCGGGCGGCGGCGGCGGCCGGTCCGGCCCACCCAACCTGAACTCCGCTGCCGCGTGGCGCGCCGCCAACGTGCTGGCCCGCCCCCGCCGCGCGCTGTTCGTGGGCCTGGTGCGCGCGCTGCTGGCCGCCGCCGACCACGCCACGCTGGCCCGGCTGCTGCCGCTGCGGCCGCTGATGGGCGGCGTGCTGCACCACCTGGCGGCAGACCCGCCCCGCGAGGCGCTGGACAGCCTGGCCGCGTTCGGCCGCGCCGTGCTGGCGCCGCCCACCAGCGGCGGCGGCGGCGGCGGCGGGGTGCCGCCGCGGCTGCGCGCTGAGCCGTTCGGGGACTCGGCGCTGGCGGCGCTGGCGGACCTGGCGGCCAGCAGCGACGACCCCGTGGGCGCAGTGGAGGGCGCAGTGGAGGGCGCAGTGGATGGGGCAGGGGCGGGGGCGGGCGGCACGACGGCGACGGCGGCCATGGTGGCGGAGGCGGCTCTGGAGGTGCTGGTCATGCTGTGCACCGACCCCGCCAACGGCCTCGTCACGCACGGGCCCGGCGGCGCGGCGCCGCCCGCGGCAGCGCGCGGCAGCGGTGACGCAGCGGGGCCAGCCGCCGCCGCCGCAGCAGCAGCACCTGCCGCCGCGGCCGCCGCGGCTGCGGGGCTGGACGCGGACGCGGGCCGGCAGTACGGCCCGGGCGTGAAGCGGATGCTGCGGCTGTTCCCGCGGCTGCGGCCGCTGGAGCGGTCGCGGCACGGGCGGCTGCTGGGTGAGGTGGCGGCGCGGCAGCCCTGGCTGGCGGCGGAGTTCGCCAGCTCACTGCCGTACGACCTGCAGCCGCGGGTGAGGCGCGGAGGGGCGGGAAGGGGCAGGGAAGGGAAGGGGAGGGGTGGGGGGCGCCGTCCATGTGACGGGGCGGCAGTGAGAGAGGGTGCAAGGAAACGTTGGGGAGAGAGAGAGCGAGAGAGAGCACGCAGCATACCGGTACGTTGCAGCCCGCTGAGCGTGTGCTGCCGCCATGTCGCAGGTGGGGGCCAGGTGGGTGGCGGCGATGACGCTGGCGGCGCGCCTGACCGCAGCTGCAGCGGCCGCGCCGTCGCCACTCGTCGCGCGGCTGGAGTCCGCCGCCGCCGCAGGAGCGCCGCCGCCCTCGTTTGACTCGCCGCTGGTCCGCGCGCACCTGCGCTGCTGCCTTCCGCCCGCGCTATCCAAAGTAAGCTGGCGCCTGTCCATTGCAAACCAATGTGTGTCGCGCTCACCGCTGAGGTTGCAGCCGCTGATGCCCTGGGTTACGACACCGCCCATTCGGCCCCCTGACGCTCCCGCCACGCAGGCCGTGCTCTCCCGCGGCGTGCAGCACAGCCGCGACGTGGTCCGCGCCCTCAGCCTGGACGCCCTGGCGGCCATCTTCAGGGCGCTGCAGCCGCTGGCAGCGGCAGTAGCAGCCGGGCAGGCCGCTGCTACTGCCGCCGCCGCGGCCGCCGCGGCGACCCTCGTTGCTGCCGATGGCGGTTCGGGCGAGGCGGCGGCGACGGTGGCGTCTGTGGTGGGCGGCGCGTGGTCGGCCTTCCACCGGCGGCTGTGCGGCGCGCTGCGGGCCCGGCTGCCCGACCTGCAGACGCTGCTGGCGCTGCACTCCGCGCTGGAGCGGGAGCAGGCGGCGGCGGCTGGCGGCGCAGCTGCCCCCGCGAGTGAGCAGGCCGGCCCCAAGCCGCGCAAGCACACGGCAAAGGGACAGCAGGAGCATAGCAACAAGGACGGCAAGGGCGGCAAGGCCGCGGCTGGCGCCGATGACGGCGACATGGACGTGGACGTGGGCGTGGCAGCTGGGGCTGGGCAGCCCGCGCCGGACGCCGATGGCGACGAGGATGAGGAGCGCGATGAGGAGGCGGAGGGGGAGGCGGGGCGGCTGGAGCTGCTGGCGGCGGTGTTTGGTGCGGAGGCGGCGGAGCAGCCGGCGGCGGTGCGCGGCGCGGTGCTGGTGCGGCTGCTGGGCGTGTGCGCGGACTGGGTGGCGCTGCTGCCGGACGCGGCGGTGGAGGCGCGGTTCGACCCGCTGCGGCTGCTGCCAGCGGTGAGTAGGGGGAGGGTGTGGCAAGGTGGGGGCAGGGGGCCGGCGCGCGCGGTGTGTGTCGTGGCTGCGGCAGGGCTGCGCTGCCCCCAGCTTGACTTGGGCGCTTTGTATGTGGGGAAGGTGGTCACATTAGCCAAACCAGTTTCTGCCCGCGTGATTAAACATGCATGGAACCCCCACGCACTGTGCTCGGCAGGACGTGTTGGGGCTGGACGAGCAACACCAACTGGCGCTGCTGCGGCTGCTGCGCGCGGCGGCGGCGCCCGGCGATGACGGCTCCGGCGGCGGCGGCAGCTCGGCGGGCGCGGCGGTAGCTGTAGCCGCCGCCG
Organism: Chlamydomonas incerta; assembly: GCA_016834605.1. Classification (NCBI taxonomy): domain Eukaryota; kingdom Viridiplantae; phylum Chlorophyta; class Chlorophyceae; order Chlamydomonadales; family Chlamydomonadaceae; genus Chlamydomonas; species Chlamydomonas incerta. Next base: position 191,768 of record JAEHOC010000051.1, on the reverse strand, counting down.
CCGCCACCGCCACCGCCTCGCTGGTCCCGCTCAGCGCTGCGCTGCTGCTGCCGCTGCTGCGGTTGCTCACGCGCGCCGCCTCGCCCGCGGTTCGGTCCGTAGCGGGTGAGTGCGGCGTCTCGTAGACTGTGTGCGGTCGATTAATGTATCTTCGTGGGCTCAACCGAATGAAGCTGCTGCAGTCTGTCCTAATCAGTGCCTGCTGTACCGCTCTTCCTATCATGGTTGCAACGCCCACCCCGTGTGCGTGTGTGTGTCCGTGTGTGCAGCGGACGTCCTGATCCGCCGGACGCGCGCGCTGGCGACCTCCTGCACCCCCGCGCCGCCGCTGCCACCGCTGGCTCCCGCCGTGGCGGACGCGGGCGCCGCCGCCGCCGCCGCGTCAGCCGCCGCCGCCGCCGCAGTCGCGGGCTGGGAGGAGCTGGAGGTCCGCGCCTGGCTGTGGCTGCTGCCGGGGGCCGTGCCGGGGGCGGGCGCATTGGCGGGTGCGGATGCGGGCGGCGCGGCAGGCGAGGTGTCAGGGGCGGCCCCGGCCCCCGCCCACGCCCACGCCCCATTGGCCCGGGCGGCTGAGGCGGTGTGCGCCTTCCTGGCCGACGTGCTGGTGGGCGCCAGCCGCCGTCCGCAGGACGGCTTCGAGCTGACGCAGGGCTGGCTGCAGCCGCCGGCTACTGCTGCTACAGCCACTGGGGAAGCAGCAGCGGCAGCAGCAGCAGCAGCAGCGGCGCCCACGGCAGTAGCAGGCGGCACGTTCAGCGCGCTGCCGGCGCTGGCGCTGCGCAACTGCTTGCGCCTGCTGCGCTCCACACGGGCCGGCGGCGAGGCGGATCGGGCGGCTGTAGCAGCCTACGTGGCGCGTGCCCTCCACCTGCTGCTACAGCTGCAGGCGGACCCGACGCTGCTGACGCACGTCATTGAGCGCGCGCTGGAGACGGAGGCGGCTGCGGCCACCACCGCCGCCGCTGCGACCGCAGCCGCTGCGGCTGCGAACGGCACTGTAGCGGCTGCAAACGGGGCCGGAGTTGCGGGTGCGGGCGGCAAGCAGCCCAAAGCACAGGCGGCCAAGGCGGATGGGCGGGCCGCGGCCGTCCTGAACCTGCCGGCGGAGGGCGGGCCGCTGCGGTCGCTGCATGAATGGGCGCTGCGGTGCTGCACCGCCCGCAGCGCCTTCGCGTCCGCAGCTGGGGCTGACGCGAGGCCTGCGCCCGCATCTGGGCTTGCGCTATCGCTGCCCGTGGAGGATGCCGGTGTGGGCGCAGAGCCACCGGCCAAGAAGCGGCGGCAGTCGGCGCCCGCGGCTGTGGGCGAGGCATGCGGTAGCGACAGCGCCACCCGACAGTTGCGGGTCGTCGTGGCGGAGGCGGCCGGGAAAGAGGCGGGGGTTGCAGTGCGGGAGGAGCTCAGGTCGCACATCAAGGCGCTCGTGAAGGCCGCCAAGAAAGCGGCCAGGCGCAATGCAGCGGCAGGTGCAGCGCTGGGCGCGGTACTGCCGGGCGCCGCGACTGCTGCGCTGGACGGCGCTGCAGCAGCCGCGGCTGAGTTGCTGCTGCGGCATTGCAGCGGGCCGGCGGAGGCATCACAGGCGGTGGCGTGGGCGCTGCGACAGGCGGTGCGGCGGCTGACCGAGGACAGCGCTGCTGAGGAATCCCGCGGCGCCGACGGTGCCCTTGGGGAGGCCGCCGCAGCTGCCGCGAGGGACGCGGTGGTGGCGGCGCTGTGGACGTATGCGCTGGCCAAGCCCCTCCTGTCGCACTGCGTCGGGCCTGCCGAGGTGCTGGCGGCGGCGGCCAAGGACCAGGAGGAGGAGGCTGGGGGTGAGGAGGGGGACCGCTCTACTGCTGCAGCCGTGGCAGCGCTGCTGCCGCCGCTGCACGCCCTGGCGGCTACTGCCAGCGGCTGGGACGGCCAGGTGGTGCAGGTGCTGGTGCTGCAGACAGAGTGCCGCGTGGCACGGCCACTGCGCAAGGGTGTGGCAGCCGCAGCTGCCGCCTCGGCAGCTGCGGTCGCCCCGGCGGTGCAGCTGGCGGCGGCGCGGAGCATGGCCTTCTGGTTGCCGCTGCTGCCGGACGCCGGAGCTGCGGGTGCGGCGTTCCGTGTGCTGCGGTCGCTACTGCTGCCGCCGCCAGGCGCTGCCGCAGCTGCCGCTGCTGCCGCTGCCGCCGCTCGTGCACCCGCTGGCAGCGCTGCCGCCTGCGCTGCGGTGCCGCCAGCGCGTGCGGCCGGCGCGCTGTGCCACGTGCTGGGCTCGCCGCTGCTGGCACTGGCCCTGCTGCCCGCAACCGCGTCCGCAGCCGCAGGCGCGCTGCCGGGCTGCACGAAGGCTGCCAAGCTGGTTGCGGCGGTGCGGCAGCAGGCGGTGGCGCTGCTGTCGGAGGCAGCGCCGCGGTCCGCAGGCGCCGGCGCTTCTTGGGCGGCGCTGTCCGCCGTGTGCCGGCTGCACGTGGGCGCGGCTGCGGCCGCACTGCTCTCGATGCTGCAGCGGGCCGGCGGGGCGCCTGGGCAGGAGGCGGCGGAGGCGGCCGCCTCGGAGGTTGAGGTGCTCGTGCCGCTGCTGCAGTGCGTGGCCGCCGGTGCGCTGCTGCCGCTGGTGGAGTGCCTTCTGGCGGCGTCCGGTGGCTCGGGGGCCGCAGGTGGGGCCGCTGGGGCCGCTGCAGCCCACGGCAGCAACGGCAGCGGCAACGGCGCGGCCACGCCGGCGCCCAAGTCGGAGAAGAAGCGCAGGAAGGAAGGCAAGCAGGCGGATGCGGCGGCGGCGGGTGGTGCGGGTGGCTTAGCGCGGGTGGTGCTGCTGGTGCCGGGCCTGCAGCTCGCGGCCGCGCTGCTGGGCGGCGCCGGGGAGGGAGCTGGAGGTCGAGAGAGCGGCGGAGGTGGAGGTGGAGGTGGAGGGGCCCAGGCGGTCGGCGGGGGGCCGGCGCAGGCCGGCCGGGAGCGGCTGGCACGTGTGTTCGACACGGTGCAGCAGGTGCTCACGTCGGCAGCGGCGGCAGCGGCAGCAGCGACGGCGGCAGCAGCAGGACAGCGGGAGGCCGGCGCCGGTGCAGGGGAGGCAGGGTTGGAGGCAGCGGTGGAGGCGGCCGCGGCGGCTCTGGCCGCTGGGCTGCGTGGCCCCGCGGCGCCCAGCCTGGCCTGCGGCGTGAGTCCGGCGGCGCTGACGGCGTGCGTGGAGCTGGCGGCGCAGAGCGCCGACGCCGCTGCCGCCGTGGCTGCGGCGCTGGCGCTGGGCCGGCCGGCGCTGCACCGCGTGTTCGCCGACGCGCTGCCGGGCGCCGTGGCGGCGGCCGAGCAGCGGCGGCCGGGCCTGGGCCGGCGCACAGCGCTGGCGCGGCTGCTGCCGGCGGCGGAGGCGTACGCCGGCCTGGCGCTGCATGCGGCTGGACCGGCGGCTGCAGCCGGCGGCGGCGGATCCAAGGCGGCTGCTACTGCCGGTGCTAGTGGTGGTGCTACTGCCGGTGGGCCGGACGCGGTGGTGGGGCTGTTCCGGGATGCGCTGCTGGCGTACGCCACACGGCGGCGGCGGAGGGATGCCGCTGGCGAGGAGGACGGCAGGAGCGGCCGCCGGAAGAGCAAGGGCAGCGGGCCTGCCGAGGCGGCGGCTGCGGCCGCCCCGGGTGAGGAGGGCCTGCCAGCGGACGCGGTCGCGCGGCTGCGGGGCGGCGCGGTGCGGCTGCTGGCGGCGCTACTGCTCCACGGCACTGGGGGTGGCGCCAGCGCCAGCGCCAGCGCCAGCGCCAGTGACAGTGGCGGGGCGCTGGCGCTGCTGCGGCGCACGCTGCCCAAGCTGCTGCCGCACCCGCCCGGGCCGCACTACAGCCTGGAGCCCGACCCGCCCGGCCAGCCGCCGCTGGCCAGCCCCGCCGAGCAGCTGCAGCTGGCGGCGGCGCTGCTCCGCGGGGCCGGCGGCGGCGCGGTTGCGGGCACCGTGGAGGGCCTGCGGCTGGCGGGCGCGGTGCTGGGCGCGGCGGCGGCCACCGCGGCGGCGCTATACGAGCGCGGCGTGCTGCCGTCGGGGACAGGCGCCGGGGCAGACGCGGAAGGCAGCGACGGCGACGGCACCGGTGGCGTTGCAGAGTACAGGTGGGGTGCGGGAGACAACGCTTGGTGCCCCCGAGCCTGCTCACTGGTTCTCATAGGAGACAGGACCTAGGGCCGGGGTCCCTGCACAGGTTGCGGGGTGCGTTTGGGAGCCTTGCGCGCGCATGCGCCCTCATGCACCGCGATCCCCCACCCCCGCTGGCATTATCTGCCCTCCCACCCTGTGCATGCCTCTCATTCGCCCACCCACCCACCCACACCCACCCACCCACCCACCCACCCACCCACCCCCCACCCACCCACACCCACCCACCCACCCACCCACCCACCCACCCACCCACCCACCCACCCACGCAACCCCCCAGGCGCCGGCTGCTGGCCGCCTGCCTGGCCTGCATGGACGGCTGCCTGGGCGACACGCTGGCCGACACGCCCGACGCCCTCCGCCGCACACCCGCCTTCGCCGCCGCGTGCGCCGCCGTGCAGCCACTGGCGGCGGCTACCGTACGGCACGCGGCGGCCGATCCGGCGGCGCTGAGGTGCCTGCGGCGGCTGCTGGCGGCGCTGCTGCCGCAGGCGGCCACGGCGGCGGAGGACGATGACGAGGGCGGGGACGAGGAGGCGGAGTTGGAGGGGAGCGAGGGCGGCGGCAGTGAGGAGGCGGGCGGACAGCCTGGGGATGAGATGGAGCTGGGCGGTTCCGAGGCGGAGGAGGAGGAGGACGTGGTGGTGGTGGAGGCGGAGGAGGAGGACGAGGTGGGGAAGGGCGAGACGGAAGAGGAAAACGAGGGCGGCACCGAGGCGCAGGAGCAGCTGGCGCATGGTGGTGGGGTTGGGGGCCGTGGCCAGCACGGCGGCGCTGGCGTGGACGAGGAGCGTGACGGCGAGGGCGAGGACGAGGCGGCTGATGATGATGACCTGCCGGCTCACCTGGAAGACGGCGCAGAGGACGTGGAGGAGGAGGAAGAGGGGGATGACGACGGCGCGGCGGTGGAGGTGGAGGTGCTGGCGCCCACCGCCGCCGAGGCGGAGGCAGCCGCGCCGCTGCAGCTGTCGTACGGCATTGTGCCCAACGCCGGCGCCGCCGCCGCCGCGGCCGCCATGCTGGAGGCGCTGGTCACCAGCCGCCACCTGCTCGCCACCTTCTCACGCGCCGCGGCCGGCGGCGGGGTGCCCGATGCGCCCGACGCAGCCGCGGCGGGGGCGGCGGCGCTGCCGCCAGCCCTAGAGCGGCTGCCGCTGCCGCTGGTGTCGCTGCTGCCGCTGGGCGAGCTCCAAGACGCCGCGGGTGCGGGAGCTGTCGATGCTGATGCTGGAGCGCCGGGCCCGTCACCGACCTCGACCTCGGCCGCGGTGCGGGAGGCTGTGCGGCTGGAGACGGCCACGCTGCTGGAGACGCTGCTGGACCTGCGGCTGTCGTACGACGCATTCGACCAGTACGGCACCAGGCGGCACCCGGGCGCTGCGGCGGGCGGCGGCGAGGCGGAAGAGGAAGAGCAAGAGGGGGAGGCGATGGCTGCCGCTGCTGATGCTGATGCTGACGCGGCGGCGGGGCCGTTCGGGCGGTCGGGGGCGGGCGAGCGACGGGTGCTGGGCGCGCTGGCGGCGCTGCTGCAGTGCGACTATGGCGGCGGGCTGGGCGCCGGCGACCGGGCGGTGCTGCGGGTGCTGCTGCGGCTGGACGAGCTCGCAGCGCTGGCGGAGGCGGCGGAGGCGGACGCCGCGGCTGGCGCTGGCGGCGACGACGCGGACGCGGACACAGACATGGACGGCGGTGGCGGCGGCGGCGGTGGCTACTTGGCCGGCTATCTGCAGTGCAGTGCGGTGGGCCGGCGGCTGGCGGGGTCTCTGGCGCGGTCGGGCTTCCTGTGGGGCGCCGCCGCGCGGCACTACCACCAGCGGCTGGCGCAGGTGCAGGCGGATGCGGCGGGGGCAGCGGGGGCGGCCGGCGGCGCAGATGCTGCGGCAGAGGCGGCGGCGCGAGAGCTGCAGGCCCGCGCGCTGGCGGCGGCGGGGGCGGCGCCCGACCCGCGTGTGCTGGGCATGGCCTGCGTCCGCTTCCCCGTGGGCCGCACCCTGGCGGCGGACGAGGACGACCCCTGGGCGGCCGGGCAGCCGGCAGCCGTGTCCGCGCCCGCAGCCGTGTCCGCGCCGTCCACAGCATCGGCGCCCGGGCCGGCGGACGGCGGCGGCGAGCCGGCCTCCGCGCTCGCGGCCGCGGGCGCCGACCCCGCCTGGCTGCTGCCCTTTGGCTGCTGCTGCCTGCGCTCCGGCACCGCCACCGTGCAGGACCTGGCGGGCTGGGGCGTGCTGGCGCTGGCGCTGCGCTGCCTGGCCGCCGCCGACGTGGGCCTGCGCGGCGCGGCGTATGAGGTGCTGGCGCTGGCGGCGGCGCAGCTGGACGGCCTGGCGACGGCGGTGGCGGCGGCAGCGGCTGGTGGTGGGCCAGGCTCGGCGGCGGTCGCTGGGGCCGGTGTGCCCCCAGTGGCTGCTGCAGCGCGCGCGGTGGCGGATTTCCGTCAGAGGCCGCAGCTGCAGGTGGGCTGGGGCTGCTCTGAGGGCGTGTACGTGGGGGAGGGCTGCGCGCGTTACCTGCGCCAGCTGGCCATGTCGTGCGCAGAGCGCTGGCTGACCTCGCCGTCGTCTTGTTCACACCGCCGCTGCTGCTCCCACCTCGTCGCAGGCTCTGCTGGCTCACGTGCGCAACTGCGTGACGGCGCCGCTGCAGCAGCTGCCGCACACGGCGGCGCTGTTTGCGGCGGAGGCGGCCACAGTCATGCAGCAGCCACAGGTGGGGCCGGGCGGGGGGCCGGGGGGGCGGGGGGACCGGGGCAGGGCGACGGACGCGGTATGCGCGAAGGGCAGCTGTATGCACAGCTCTGGAGCGCACTTGTGAGGGGCGTGACTTCAACAGCCGAGTCATCTGCATCTGCCCGCCCGCCCGCCCGTTCGCCCGCCCGCATGCCTGCATGCCTGCATGCCTGCATGCCTGCATGCCTGCATGCCTGCATGCCTGCATGCCTGCATGCCTGCCCGCCTGTCGTGGCGCTTCACCCCGCCCGCCCGCCCATGTGCGCTCACGCCACTGCCCCCCGCCCCCCGGCCCCCGCAGGCGCCGCTGTACAAGCCCCTCACGCGGCTGGTGGGCCGCCGCCCCGCGCTGGAGCTGGCCGCGCCGCCGATGTTCGGCCGCGTGCTGGCGGCGGGGCAGCCGGGGCAGCGGCAGGAGGCGGTGTGGGCGCTGCAGCTGCTGCGCTGGTCCGTGCTGGTGAGTGTAGATGGGGGAGCTAGGGAGGGTAGTTTTTTCCAATTCCCAAATCAACCATTGCCAACCCAAAACCCATGTGCGGAGGAGAGCGGTATAGGGGCGCCTGGAGCAGGCGATCCATGACGATGTCAGTTGGCGGCGGCCTGCAGCCCGTGGTCCGCCCAGAGCCCTGCACTCGAAGTGCGCCCCGCGAGAGCCGTCCAGTCAGCCTGCCGACCGCGATCGCACACATGGCTGCCCCCCACCCCACCCCACCCCGTGCACCCTGTACCGCGTTTCCATATATTTGCAACCCCGTGCACCCACCCCGACAGGGCCCCCTGGACGCGAGCATCTGCCGGCGCAAGTTCGTGGCGGAGGTGGCCATGGCGCTGGCGGGCTCGCGCGCAGCGGCAGTGGACGGCGGAGGCGGAGGCGGCGCGATGGCCGCAGACGGCGGTGTGCCGGGCGCTGCGGCGGCGTCTGCGCCACCGCTGGCGCTGTGCGTGGTGGCGGCGCTGGCGCAGCAGCCGTCGCTGGGCCGGCACCTGGTCCTGCACGGAGGTGTGTGTGGGGCCGGGTGTGAGGCATGGCTGGGCGTTTGTGCGCGCATGCCAGGCCCAGCTCGTGTACCGGCAGTGCAGGCGCTGGGTTGCGTTGCGGCGCCTGTACAAATATGCGCCCTGATGCCTGCTGCGCCGCTGGTCACGTCCCCCACGGCCCGGCTCCTGCCCTCCTCAGGTCTTGTGCCGTGGCTGGTGGGCCTGGTGGTGGAGGCGGCGGCCGACCCGTACGCTGCCAGCGCTGCGGCCGCGCACAGGCAGCACACAGCCGCCCCCGCCGCCGCAGTCGCAGTCGCGCTGCCCGCCGCCGCCGAGGCGGCGCTGGCCGCGCTCGAGGGCCTGGTGCGGCGCCGCGTGTGCCTCCGCCGCGGCGACGGCGACGGCGCCGTGCTGGCCTACGTCACGGCGGTGGCGCGACTGGCGGCGGCGGCGGCGGCGGCGGGGCACGCCGGCCTGGCGGCGCGCGTGTGCCGGCTGGCGGCGGCGCTGGCGGCGGTGCTGCCGACGTGGCGCGCGGCGCCGCTGTGGCAGGTGGCGCTGCCGCCGGCGGTGCTGCTGCGGCTGCGGCCGCTGGTGGCAGGTGGCGCAACGCCACCGGGCGTGGTGGATTGGCTGCAGGTGCGTGCAATGCCGGACCTGGGCACTGCCTTCATTGCTCTCCGACACATTTTAATGCCTGGGCACATGCTGCATAACAGCTTGTGTGCGTGTGCGTCAGTGACAGTGACACACGTGCTCCCCCTGTGCCCGCCGCCGCCCGCACTGCAGGCGGTCCTCATGTCCAGCTTCGCCGCTCCGCCGTCGGAGGCACTGTTCGCTCCTGACGCACGCGGTGCCGTCCCCAGCGGCGTCGCCTCGCCGGTGCAGCAGCTCGCGCACTCGGCGCTGCACATCACCCTGGATCTGGTCCGGCACGCCTCCATCGATAGCGCCAGCAGCACCAGCGCCGCGGCTAGTAGTGGTGCCGGCGGGGCAAGCGGCTGTGCCATGCTGCCGCCGTCGTCGGCGTGCGCCATGGCCGGCGCTTGCCTCTGGTGGCTGGCCTCCCTGACTGCCAGCGGCCAAGTGCTGCTGCCGGCAGAGCCCGCGCCCGCGTCGGCTACAGGCATGGCGGCGGCGGCGGCGGCGCAGGTGCAGGCGCTGTCAGAGGCTGTAGCAGAGCTCACGGCCGTCGCGGCCGGTGCTGGCGGCGGCAGTGATGGACAAGGGGGCTGCAGCAGCCGGCAGTGGCTGGTGCTGCGTGCGGGCGCGGAGTGCCAGCGCGATCTGCTCGCCGCAGCTGCAGGGCAGCGAGTACCGGCAGGGACCAGCACGCGCACGGCAGGTCCACCGGTGCCCGCACCCGCGTCAGTGCCGGCGGCATTGGTATGCGCCAGCGCGTGTGAGGAGGTGAGTGCGCCGTGTGTGTGTTGTGCGGCGGCGCAAACAGGCAACACGCCCCGGCAGTCACCGCAGACGTCAAGTGGGCGCCCCGCAGCGCTGGAAAGGCATAGCGCCCGCGTTAGCTGGGACCGTTTCCAAAACCTTAGGCCCCCTTTGCTGCAGCCCTGACGCCCGCCCGCCTCACCACCGGCCTGCCCCCCCCCAACAGCGCCTGGCGCTTGCGGAGGCGGCGCATCGCACAGCCAGCGGGCCGCACGCCTCGGCGCCAGCTGCCGTTGACGCCGCAGGCGCGGCGGCAGCGGCAGCGTGGTTGCGCGCTGCTGCGGCATCACTGGAAGAAGCACTTTCGGGCGTGCGCGGGTGGGGCTCGGGGCCCAGCAGCGATGTCAGCTGGGTGGACGTGGCGGATGCACTGCGGGCTGCTGCCACCGCGGCTGAGAGCAGCCTATGACCGTGGTGCTGAAGGACGGACGGATGGAGTGGGTTTTCGGGATGGCACATGGTGCCGTGATGGGCAGATGGGGGGCCTGATGGAGGGCTGAGGTGGGATGGTGGGCGGTGCTGTGGGTCAGGAGGGACAGGCGGTGTGGTGGCACTTACGCGAGCAGGTGTAAGCATGCAGGTCAGGGATATGAGCAGTGCAGGGCTGTACGTGGCGGGTGGACGGCGGAAGTGGAAAGAAGCTGGGCGCGACGGGGGACGCCGCAGCTAGCCATCAACAATACACAGGAAGGACACTCGGCCGATCGGTGGTGGATGTACGAAGGACATAGCGGCACCGGGAGTGCAATTCAGCGAGAGCGTACACTGCTAGGGCAGCATGCAAGACCATGAGCAAGACTCAGACGCAGATCGAGTACGGCTGCCAGAACGTGTTACATGTTATCCCAAGTGCGCATAGCCAGCCCTTGTGTCGCGCTCGTCTGGGCAAGCCGTGTCGGGACTGGGGACGTACCGGCCACTGCCCACGCGCTGCTCGTATCGCGCACCGCACATCCAACTCCGCGGAGTTCCCCGGCAGCATATGTGCATCCGCCGCCCGCCCGTGCGCCCATGACAAAGCAACCACAACCGCACCTATGCCCGCCTCACGCCCGCCCATGCGCCCTGCCAATCAGCCTGGAAGGCGGCCAACGCAAGGGCCATCTGCCCATGCGATGCGTTTAGAGCCGGTGGCGCACCTACTGCATTCTATCGCCGTTTTGCCCCATTCCTTCGTTATTTTATTAGCCCGGCTCGCCTCGCCACGGACACAGCACGAGCCACGCGGGAGCTCGCCCCACACACCACCCTGCACCACACCACCCTGCACTGCGCCGCCCGTACCCTGCCCACCACCAGCACCTGCCGCGCAACTGAGGACTCGACGGCGTCTTGTATCTGCATCTACATTAGCAAGCACATGGCTAAGTGATGACCAGCCGCCCTTCCGCCCCGACACACTCACACACGCCGACACAATGAATGCACCGTGACCAGCTCCCGCCCAGCCAACACTGGCCCACTGACACCGCATGCTGATGCTGACATGCAGGATGCGGATAGCGCCAAGCCCCCTCCTGCGATGCCCCCCTTTCGGCTTGAACCGGCAGCCACACAAAGACCCGAAGGTGCATACTATACTGTACCCATGTGTGTAATTCCAAGCTTTTGGTTAAGACCGCATGGACTCCACCCCAAGCGGCACGCCATGCGCGTCGTGGCCGCCCCCATGCGCGCCTCCTCTGCCGGGGCTGCCAGTGATGCACCCACCCGCATCATGAACCCCGCGTGTGCGTGCCGCCCCCCCCCCTCCCCCATGATGTGTGGCGGTACATGCTGTGCATGCCCGGCACGTGCGTTGAGCCGAAGTCGAGCTCATGCATGGCTGCGACGGCTGACTGCCGGCCGTAACATCCGTAGCTTTCATGCTGTTGCCAGGTTCATTCATCGTTTTTGAGATGGTGGGCCTTGCTCGCGGCCGCACCCTTCATGCCGGCGCCGCTCCCTGCACTGGCGCTGGGGCTGGCCTGCAGCGCCCCCAGCCCAGGCCCGCCACCGCCCGCCATCTGCACCTGCTGCTGCTGCTGCAGCTGCTGCTGGCGCCGGTGCCGCCGGAAGCTGGCGCGCATGTAGGCGTGACACGCCACGTTCACCAGCAGGCCCAGCAGCGCGGCGCGGGCGCACACCAGCGCGGCGCGCAGGCGGCCGAAGCCGGGCTGCACCGCCAGCAGCTGCGCCGCGGTGAGCGCGTGCAGCGCCGGCAGCACCACCAGCGCCGTGCGCGTGGGCAGCTGCGTGCGGGGGCGAGGGCGCCCAGGACGGGCCAGGGGGCAGAGGGGGCGCAAATGGTCATGACACGTACGGCATGACGGAGTTTTGTGTGTGGGTGGGGCGCGGGCAGCAGTTGGCATCCAATGCGCCGCGCCATGGGTCATGGGCCGGGTCAGGCCGCTCCGCCGCACACTGCCGCACAGGCCCCCCGCGCCCACCCCTGCCCAGCCCCGCTCTCACCAGGCACGACCCCGGCACCACCACGCCCTCGTGCAGCAGCAGCGCCACGGAGGAGGTGTAGATGGCCACGTTGTCGCGCGGCACGTCCAGCGCCCCGCCCACGATGACCAGCTTGGCGGCGGCGTAGCCCGCCAGGTGCAGCAGCCGCGTGCGGCCGTGCAGGCCCGCCCACAGCGGCCGCGGCAGCAGCAGCCCCGCGACCGTGCCCGCCAGGCCGCCGCAGAAGGTGATCAGCGTCAGCGCTGCCGCAGGGGGGCAGGAGGAGGGGAGGCAAGCACGTGGCCGCGGGCGGGTGAGCGCAAGCGGTGCGGCGGCGGCAGCAGCAGCAGCAGCCGTATCAGTCGAGGTCCACGGACTCTGCACTGCGGCCCCCATCCCCATTCCGTCCTTGCCGCCGCGCTGCCACGCCCTATTCCGCCCGCCCCCCCGCCCGCTGCCGCCGGGACGCGGCGCCTCACCCAGCGACGGGCCGCAGGTGGTGTCCTCGATGACGCTGCAGCGCAGCAGGGTGGCGGCGATGATGGCGCCCTCGATGATGCGGCTGCGTGGCGGCGCGACAGCGAGCACGTGCGTGCGTCACAGGCAGGGTCAGGGTCAGGGTCAGGGGGCAGGGCTGTGGACCCTCGAGTTGCATGTCAGCATGTGCGCACAGGCAGAAGCAGGACTGCGAAGGCGACGACAGTGTGCCGACCCCAGCCGTGTGTCTACCCATTGCGCCACATGCAACCCTTGTTGCACCAGGCTGGGAACAGGTCGTCCGGGCCGCCCTGACGCACACCCACCCACAGGCACACAAGATAAATGCGGACTTCCCAACACACTCCGGTAAACAGCGGCCGGCGCACTTACAGGGGCAGCCCCAAGGTCAGCATGAAGCGCTGCGCGTAGGAGGCCCACTCCTCGGCCTCGATCGCCTCCGCCCCGGCAGGCGCCGCGGCGGCTGCGGCGTCAGCAACTGTGCACGCGCCGGCCGTCATGTCGGCCGCAGCCGCAGCAGCCACCTGCTTTCCGCTGCTTGGGCCGCTTATGAAGGCGGCGGCGGCGGCGGCAGCGCGAGTGCTGTCGCTGTCGCTGGTGTTGGCTGCCTTGGTGCCGGGCTGCTGCAGCAGCTGTGGCTGTTGTGGCTGTTGGGGGTGTTGCGCGGGAGCACGGACGCCGCCAGCGCCCCGCTCGCCGGGAGGGGCGGTCACGTGCGCCGACACGGCAGCGCCGCCCGCACGCGGGGCCCCCACGTCGCCGCTGGCCACACTGACGTCCACACCGCCACCGCGCGACGTGCGCACCGTATGCGGCGGTGTCGCGGCCTCGTCACTGCCACTGCCGCTGCCGCTGCTGCCTTCTCCGGCGCCGACCCTGGCGCCCAGTTGCAGGCGCACCGCTGGTGCGGCTATGCCCGGCTGCAGCGCCGGCGCCGCCATGGGCTCCAAGGCGGCGGCCGCAGTGGCTGTGGCTGTGGCAGCGGCCCTGGCGGCGGCGGCCCTGGCGGCGGCGGCGCGGATATATGCCGCCAGGCGCTGCCAGCTGCAGGCGCGCGTGTAGGCCTCCAGGTGGCTGGCCAGCTCACACAGCTGCGGCCGCGGCCTCAGCAGCTGCTGCGGCCCCAGGGCCTGCGGCTGGGCTTGGGGCTGGGCCTGCGGCTGCGCAGGTGGACCACCCGCTGCCGCTGCGCCGCCGGCTGCGCCTGCTCCTCCCGCGGCCTCCAGCTCGAAGGCGCCCAGGTCGCGGATGAAGGCGTGCAGCTCGCCCTGGCTGCGCGGCCAGGCGGCGGCAGTGGCCGCCAGCTCGGCCGCCGCGGCGCCGTCCGCCATGAGCACCACCGGCAGCGCGGCGTAGGGCAGGCCGCGCCAGCGCACGTCCACCTGCGCGGGCCGGCGGCGGGCCGGCGGCGGGCCGGGGGCATTGGGTGCACGGGATTGCTGCTTGCATGGCTGACGAGCCTGGCGCGCGCATCAGGAGGAGGCTGCTGCTGCTCCGGGGCAGCCGCCGGGTGCACAGCAAGTACAGATCGTCTGGTGCCCCTGGTGCAAACCTGTCGCAACAGCCCATGGCAGCTGAACCACATGGCAGCACACGCAACACACGCCCCCGCGCAACCTCACCACCAGCAGCCCCGGCTCGGCGGGCAGCGCCAGCAGGTCGATGTCGCAGTACGTCACACGCCGCGGCGCAGCCGCCGCAGTAGCCGCCGCAGCAGCAGCCGCAGCAGCCGCAGTAGCAGCAGCCGCCACCTCCTCCTCCTCCTCCCAGCACTGCACCGCAACCGGCAGGTAGCCGGAGCGGCAGCGCACCAGCACCTCCAGCTGCGACAGCGGGCGGGCGGCGGGGTGCGCCCAGGCCGCCGCCGCCAAGGTCGCCGCCAGGCCGGCCGCGACGTCATCGGCCTCCTCCGCGGCAGCGCCGCCACCACCGCCGCCGCCGCCGCCGAAGGGCGCCGGGGGCGGCACAGTCCAGGACACCACGACGCGCAGCGCCAGGGACGCAGGTGGCGTTGGCGGAGGCGGGGAGTCCGCGGCGGCTGTGGCTGGCAGCGCATCGTCACCAGCGGCTGCTGCGGGCGGGGGCAGCGCCAGCGCACGCGGCGACACGGACACGGCCTGCGGAGCCGGGCCACGCCACAGCGCGGCCGCTGGCGCGAGACCGGCCCTGGGCTGCCGGTCCCTGCCCGGCCGCGGTGCTGGCGCCGCCGCTGCTGCGTCCGCGGGCGCCACCGGCTGCAACGCCTGCCGCACGGCCTCCAGGCTCAAACCAATGGACGCACCGCGGCGGCGGCGGCCCAGGCCCCGGGCGGCGCGCGCCTGCAAGCTGCCCGCAGCCGCGTCACCCGGCGCATTGCTGGCACTGGCGCTGCTGTTGCTGTTGCCGTTGCCGGCGCTGCCCGCGCCACCTGCGGCCCTCCAGCCGCCGTCGGGCCGCCCGACCAGCAACATGCCCCCCAGTCCGTCAAACACCAGCAGCTGCGGCTCGGCCCCGCCCCTGCCACGCCCCGCCGCCAGGGCGCTGGTGATGTCCCTGTCCGCCGCCGCGGGCGCCTCCTCGTCGCCGTCCTTCATCCCCGTGTGGCTCACGCCCGGGCCCTCCGCCTGCTGAGATGGACGCGGCAGCAGCAGCAGCGGCGGCGGCGGCCCCTCCCCTGCAGCTCCGCCGTGGCTGCCGTCCTCGCCCTCGCCCTCGCCCTCGTCCTCGTCGCGCTCGAGGGCGCAGGCGGCCTCGACGTCGCTGTCCTCCACGCCGCTGCCCCAGCACGCCTCCTCCTCCTCGAGCACCAGTTCGATACACCCTGCCCGCACCAGCACGGACGTCAGGCGGCGCGACCTGGCGGCCGCCCCCGCCGCGCCGCCGCCGCCGCCGCCGCCGCCGCCGCCGCCGCCGCCGCCGCCGCCGCCGCCGCGGGCGCCGCGGGCGCCGCTGCCCGCCGGGCCGTCCAGCGCCGCCAGCAGCAGCGCCAGGCGCTGCTCGTAGCCGGGCGTGATGTGGGCGGGGTCGGCGCCGGGCAGCTTGGCGAAGTAGGTGCGGGTGTTGAGGAAGGGAGTGTAGGGCGGCGTGGCGCGGCTCGAGGAGCGCCGCGCCAGCTCCGGCTGCAGCTGCGAGATGGCGGACAGCGAGGCGGCCGCAGCCTCATCGGCGGCACGCGCACCCACACCCGCATCGGCGCCGCCGTGGCGGCCGGCGCCCGCCGCCTCCCGCCAGTGCTGCCACGTGTCTGGCGCCTCCATCGCCGGCCTCTCCACCGCCGGCCCCTCCTCTCCGTCCCACGGCGACGGCGGCGCCAGGGCCGACAGCAGGTGCAGGGCCTGGAACGGCCGCGCCCGCACCGTCCAGCCGGTGTAGGGCGGCGGCTCCCGCGGCGCACTCGGGGTCGGCGCGGCCGGCGGCTGCAGTGGGCCAGCGCGGGCGTGCGCCTCGACAGCCGCCGCAAACGGAGCGCTGGTCACATGCGCCGGGTCCTCAGGCTGCTGCTGCTGCGGCGGCGGGTGCTGCTGCTGGTCCTTGAGGTCACCGCCTGACAGCTCGTGCGCGGGGGTGCCCACCGCGGGCCAGTCCTCGTCAGCCTCATCCGCAGCCACCTTGCCCGCGTGCACAGCCGCAGCGCCCGCGCCGCCGACGGGACCAGCGCTGCCGCCCGCACCCGGCTCAGCTCCGGGCCTGCCGCCCGCCCGCGCACCGGCCACCCGTAGTCCCAGCAGCGAGCCGAGCCACAGCCAGCGCCGCCGCCGCTGCTCCTGCTCGAGCTGCCGCTGCCGCGGATCCGCACCTCCGCCGCCGCCGCCGACGCCGCGGCGGCGCAGCAGGCGGCGCCGGCTAGTGAAGTGGCTGACGGCGAGGCAGGCGAGCTCGATGGCGAGCTGGCGCGGCAGCTGCACGCGCGTGCCGATGGGCAGGTCGGGGTAGGTGTGGTCCCAGGCTGCCGCCAGCAGCCCCAGCCCCACCAGGTGGAACAGCCCGTACGCCGCCTCCGCCAGCACCGACGGCGCCTGGCGGCACCGGGCGAGGGCGGGAGCGAGCGCGCAATGGACCAAATGGCGGGGACAGGGGCAGCTGGAGCAGCTGGCGTGACAGCGGCCCCCACGCAATCACACATCCACACGCGTAGTAGGCACGAGCCCAGCCTTACCCCGGGCGTGGTCAGGAACATGAACAGATCGATCCACTGGGGGCACGGGGGCACACGGGGGGCAGGGGGGGCACACACAGAGATAGTGCGTCAGGTCGGGTCAGGTCAAGGCAATGCGGCATGCGCGAACCTCAATGCCGCTAGCCGCGCGCGCCGAGTCCCAGCCAGCCGTGCGGCCCACGCCGGCGCTGCGCTGCGCAGTGGCCGGACCCCTGCGGCGGCCCCCGCAGGTGCTCACGGCCCACGCAGGTGCTCACGGGGTGGAAGTGGGCGAAGTACCAGGTGCCGTGCGGCGACAGCGGGCTGCGTGCGCCGCGGGCCAGGTGCCACGTCACCGTCACGGCGCGAGCCACGTACGTGAGCGTAGCTGCGAACCAGGGAGGGACGAAGGGACGAAGCACGATGTCAAGGTGTGAGCGAGCAGGTGCGTGTCGCTGGGCCTGAACGGCTCCCGGCCAAGGCGGTGCGGGGCGCATGTGCCGTTATGGCGGCCGGCATGTGCAGCCGGGAAGGAAGCAGGGCCAGGGGCGGCCTGGTGATGAGGCCCACAGCACCCACAACACTCACGGACACGGACCCGCAAAACGCACACGGCCACAGGGCAACACGCACCTGACAGCGGGTCGTACAGCCGCGGCGGCAGCAGCAGCATCAGCGGCAGCCGCCCGCACATGAGCGCCATGGTGATGCTCACCCTGCGGCGGGCGGGGCGGGGGGCGGGTGCCAGTGGGACTGGGTACCAGTGCGGTCCGAGCACCCGGCGGCCCCTGACCCGCAGCCGCACACTGGCAGCCGCCCAACACACGCCACAGCCCACGCGGTGCTGCTGCCTGGAGCGCTGCAGCCCGCCTGCCTGCCTGCTGCGCCCCGCCGGGTCAGGCGGCGCCCCCACCCCCTCACCCGCCCCCTCACCCACCCCCTCACCCACCAGGTGTCCTTGAGCTGCATCTGCTCCAGCATGGTCGTGGGCGCGTGCCGCAGCAGGAACAGCGCGCGGCGCATCACGGAGCCGGCGCAGGGGTAGCGCGGCAGCAGCGCCGAGCTGTCGGGCAGGCTGTGCGGGAGGCCGGCGCAGTAGGCCTTGGCTGCAGGGGGAGAGGGGGGAGGGGAGAGGGGAGGGGCACACGCAGGCGGCGCGAGGGGTTGGCGGGTGGGAAGGGGCCGGCCTTGTCGCACAGTTCTGACAGGCGCGCGTGTGCACAGGCGGCGTCCGTCACCACCAAATGCGTTCCTTCCAGTTGAGGGCTTACCAAAGTGTGCGTAGCTCACGACTACCGAGACGCCACAGACGCACAGTAGAAGTGCATGCTGTCGGCGCTCCTCTGGCCCCATCATTGGCGGAAACTAGGCGCTGCAAGGTGGTGACGCCGCGCGGCCCTTACAAGAGAAAGCGCGAGTACCGCACGCCGCAGCGGGACGTGTCTCGTGGCCTTCCCCGTATCAGGCTCGGGATCTCGCAGCCCACAAGAGCGCAACGTAAGGATAGTATACTATTCGGGACAGCTGGGAGTTCTGGGCGACGCTGAGGGAAATGTTGTTGCGCGGCTGGAAGGCTCCACACACGGCAGCCCTGCACTTGTATCCAGACAAATGTCCACGCAGTAGCAGGGCGGTCGAAACCGCTCGCGACTCAAGTCGAGAAACAGGTCGAGAATTGCCCAAATCTCCCCTTGCAACTCGCTGATAGTTACTAATGATCCTCGTGCGTTAATAACTCAGGCTGCAAACTAAAAGGTTTTGCTCCCATAAAGCCTCATGCTGAATTGCGCGCTGGACTCCGACGCGGCTGTGCAGCTGTGTGGGCAAGCTGTCTGTGTGCATGTAGCTGCTACATTCAGGCTCAGGTGTTCTTTGAATCAGTCGGGCGCTCTAGGCGGCTGACAGGGCGCGCAAAATCGACCTGACGGCGTACGGATTGCGGGACTGCGAACTTTGCGAAACCCATACCTCTACGTGTCAACTGTGCTGGCGCTCGTCGACGCGGCGTGCTTATGGAGCTGAATACGTCAACAACGTGTCCATGAGAAGCGGCAAAAGCTCCAAAAAAGTGAGGGTGGTGGCGCAAGGGGCCAAAGGCCGCAGGTCCCTTGGGGCTCTCGGGAAATGCCGCAGCGCCCCAATACCCCTCGCGTGTCTCGCTTCTCCGCGCCAGTTCGGCAAGTACCATATCCATATGTGCCGCAGGGCAGCGCCTGACCGGAATAGGCCTTGTCTGGCATCACCTGCATCGCGCCAGTAGCCTGTCTTGGGAGGAGGAGGTGTTTTTTTGTGTACCCGCCGCCTGCGTCTGGAAGGTCTGCACGCCTGCGCGGTCGTCGTCTGCGTGCGCCAAGCCCTTGGCCCCTGCCCAGGGCGCGGCGTGGTGGCTCGTGGCGCTATCCCGCTGCTGCTGCTGCCCCCGCCTTTTGCCAAGGGTGTCTGGGGGCGAGTCGCCCGTCCCGCAGGAGAACCGTCGCCCGCCCCCACGCGGGGAGTAAAGCGGGACATCCTCTGGTTTGGTCTGTGCCTCTGCGTTGTCACGGAAGCCGGGCTCGCTTGCTGTCCTTAGTTTGGCATCCAATGTGTCTGCATCATCAAGCCACGCTGGGCGCCGAGCTTTCTCGGTGACGTGTGGGCTCGGCGGAATGGCATTTGGTGTCTTCTTGCGATGACAGCCCCCCATTTGGAGTTGCGGCAAGGGGTACGTGTGTCCCTGGTTACAGCCGGCAGCCGGAGTGAAGGCGAAGACTGTTGAATGTGGACATCCGAAAGCCGCTCAAGACCTCAAGTCTCCGCGTTGTTCAACATCGTCTGCGCACAGGACCCTGGCCAGCAACCGCCCGGATGCCTGTGTGTGTGTGGTTACAGAGTGGTGCGCACGTTCTTGCGTGCCTTCCTGCTGCCTGTGTGCCATGGTGCACCCCCCAGGTGCCCGCGCCTCACTTTGTGCTCCTGCCGCAGTGCCGCCTTGGTTCTGATGCCCCCCACACCATGCTCACCGCCCCGACACCGCGAGGGTGCTGGCGGGACCTACCGGTTTGGGTAAAATATACACGCTGCAAATGAATTCATGAATGCCTCCCTGCAATTCCACCCGATGCACAAACTCCTCCGT
The DNA here is from genome assembly GCA_016834605.1 of Chlamydomonas incerta. Classification (NCBI taxonomy): domain Eukaryota; kingdom Viridiplantae; phylum Chlorophyta; class Chlorophyceae; order Chlamydomonadales; family Chlamydomonadaceae; genus Chlamydomonas; species Chlamydomonas incerta. The sequence goes on along the minus strand of JAEHOC010000051.1, from coordinate 172,344 downwards.
GTTTCGTCTCCTATACCTTGTATACAAAATGCCCTTCCGCACATGGCACATAGTAAATGTAACGGGCCGATGCGGCCACGTGGCGCACGACATTGCGCCATGTGGCCCATTGCCCACGATAGCCACCACCACACACACCACGCAAACGGGATCCAGATCCAGGCTCACCCACCCATGGCGCCCGCCGCGCTGACCCGCTGTGCACGTCTTGCCCCCACATGCACACACGCGCGCACCTACTTCAGCGGCGGGCGCCGGGACCCCGCGGCCCGCCGCCACTCCGGCGCGCGCCGAGCCCCGACGAGCTGCCGGGCTGCTCGCCCGCATCCTCCAGCACCATCCACGTGTCGCCGGCCGCCGCCCCCGGCGGCACCGCGCCGCCACTCCCGTGCAGCAGCCACAGCTCCGCGCTCGCCCCCGTCCCCGGCGCCTCCACGCCTCCGCCCAACCCATCCTGCCGCGACGCGCGGCGCCCGCGGGGCCGCAGGCTGGACGCGCTGCCGCCGCTGTGGGGGCTGGGCGCCGCCAGCTCCTCCTCCAGCAGCGGCGGCGGGTGCGGCTGCAGCTGCTGCAGCTGGGCCACCAGCCCGCCGCCGCCGCCGCCGCCGCCTCGAGCCGTCACGCTGCCTAACGAGGCGCCAGGGCCTGCCGCCAGGGGCACGCGGGGTGAGAGCGGGTTGGAGTGCAGCGGAGAGTGCTGCAGCCGTCCAGAGGGCGGGTGCGGGGAGGGCGGTGAAGCCGCCTGGGCTGGCGCCGCCTGCTGCTGCTGCTGTTGCTGCTGCTGCCAGGCACTGCCGGTACTCTGGCGCCGCGCGCGCGCGCTTGAACCGAGGCTGGGTATCGGCTCTGAGTGCCCAAGGCCGTCTGAGACGTCGCCGTACGGCACCGATGCACCCCCGGCGTGATGACTGGCAGCCCCCTCGCCTTGGCCCCGGGCGCCGCTGCCGCTTGAGCGAGTGCCACACGCGCTACTGCCCCCCACGCCCGCGCCCATGCCCGCGCGAGCCAGGTGGGCGACTGAGGCTGAGGCGGCGGTGGGCGACGAGCTCGAGCTGGTGTTGGACGTCCACAGGTGGCTGGAGGACGCACCACCGCCGCCATGAGGTCCATGCGCACCACCGACACCCGCGGCTGCACCGCCGCCGCCCCGCCCCGCCTGCACGGACACCAGCTGCGGCTGCTGCGCCGCGGGCAGCTTGGCGATGGGCGCGGAGGCGCTGGCGAAGGAGCTGCCGGGGACCGCGCCGGACGCACGCGCGCCTGGCAGCCGCTGCTGGGCGGCGGCAGAGGGGGAGCCCGGAAGGGAGCCGCCGCTGCTGTCGCCGCCATAGATGGTGGTGACGGGGTCGTGGTGGCGGGGGCCGCCTGGATGGGCCTGATGCAGCGTCGGCGGGTGCGCCCGGGCGTAGGGGTTGTGTGCTGCTGGCGCGGCGTGTGCGTTTCCGGCGGTGCCGGTTTGCATGCTGCTGCGCGCCAGCCGCCCAACGGTGCCGGAAACGGAAGCGCCGCCCATGCCACCGGCGCCGCCGCCAACTGGGCTGGCAGGGGACCTAGGGGCGGCCGTGCCGGCGCCGTGCGGTGAGCTGCGGGGCGGGTATGCGCCCGCCAGGCCGCTGCTGCTGCTGGCGGCGCGGCCGCCGCCGATGGGCTGGTCCGCTGCGTCCTCCGCTGCGGCCCTGCCTGGCGCCGCGTGCGGCACCGGGTTGGGGCCGGACGCATGCTGCTGCTGCTGCTGGCGGGCGCGTGACGGGCCCCCAGAGGGCTGGCTGGGAAGCTGCAGCGCCGGCGGCCGGCTGGTGGGGCGCACGCCGCTGGGGCCGCCGCTGGCGGCGTGCCCTGCCGACGGCGGCTTGGGGGCCACCGCCACCACCGGCACGCCTGCTGCCGGCGCCGCGGGCACCGACGTGAACGGCTGCAGCGCGGCGCTGGCCTGAGTGGGCCTGCCTGCGTCGGGCCTGCCCCCAGGCCGTGCCACGTACGTGTCGCGGCGCACCCCCGGCGCCGCCTCCGCCTCCGCCGCGGCTGCAGCGGCCGCCGACGCCGCGGATGCCCGGCCCCGTGCGGCCTTGCCGCTGGGCCGGCTGTGGCGGCTGTGGCGGTCCTGTGCGCCGGCGTCCTCCTCCTCGCCGAACAGGACCTCCTCCTCAGCCGAGTCGTCCGAGTCACTCCACATGGGCGCGCCGGCGCCGGCCGCCCGGCCTTGCCGCGCGCCCGGCTGCTGTGACGGCGCCACCGCCGCGGCCGCGGCTGCGGCCGCTGCGCCCTTGGCGGCGGGCTGCTTGGCGCGGGGCGCCGCAGCGCTGCGCTTGTCTGTGGCCGTGGGCGGGTGCGGCGGCGCCCCTGGGCTGCGGCGGCCCCACGCGTCCTCGCCCTCGCCCTCGGCCTCCAGCTCCATCACCTGGTCCCCCAGGGCCCAGGCCATCGTGACCTTGCGGCTCTTGACGCCCCGCCGCTCCTCCCCTCCGGCCTCCGCCGCGCTCGCCAGCGGAGGAGCTGGCCGCAGAGGCGCTGCCGCCGGCGCCGCCAGCCGCGCTACGTCGGCGGCGGTGATGCGGTTGTTGCCGGGGCGCGCGCTGCGCGGCCGCACGCCCACGTAGCAGCCGCCCACGCGGTCCGCCGCCTCGGCAGCCGCCTCCGCCGCCGCGGCCTCCCGGCCGACCCCGGCGTCGTCGCCGTCCGCGGGCAGCGGCGCGCTGGAGACGTCAAGCATCTCTGTCTCCTCGTCCGCCTCCCCGTCCTCGTCCTCGTCCGCCTGCACCATCATCTTGAGGAACTCGTCGTAATCTGCAGCGGAGGAGGAGCACCGCCCCCCGAGTAGGGGTGGCCATTGGAACCGTTACACCGCATGCCATTGGCTTATCGGGGTGTTCTAACCATCCTTCAAATAGGCTGGTGTGCTGATGCGGGCCCAAACTTGCAGCCATCCGCGTTTGCACAGCCACATCCACCCCCCCACCCCCACCCACCAATCCGGCCGTCGCCGTCGATGTCAAACTGCGCCATGATGGCGCCGATGTCGGGCCCCTCGCCGCCCGGGTGGTGCGCCGCCAGCGCCGCCCGCAGCTCGTCCTCCGTGATGTAGCCGCTGCCGTCCGTGTCGAAGTGCGCGAACGCCGCCGCCAGCAGCGCCGTGGCGCCGCCTGCACTGCCCGGCCGGGCGGCGGCGGCGGCGTCGCGGGCGGCGGCGCTGGCGGCGCGGCCGCCGCGGCCCGCTGCGCTGGTGCCGCGGGAGGCAGCCCTGGCCCCCCGCCCTGCGCCGGGAGGACGCGGTGGCGGCGCTGGAGGCCGCCAGCGCGTGCTGCGCCTTGCGCGTGATGGCGGCGGCGGGCAGTGTGGCGCCGATGAACTCGGACTCGTCCAGCAGCCCGTCGCCGTCCAGGTCCGACCTGTGGCCGCGTAAGTGCGGAAACGTGGGTGGGTGCGGGCGCACGGTGCGAGCGGCATCGTAAGTGATAGTACCGCCCGGTCCGACTACCTAACGAGTATAACATACTGCAGCTTTGCTGTTTTCATCCCTTCGGTTTCTGAGCGGCGGTTCTCTGAAATGCCGCGCCCACGCACCTGGCCAGCAGCTGCTCCACCTCCCGCTCCGTGAGCGGCCGGGCGTTGGGGCCGCCCAGCCGCAGCTCCTGCCTCGCCAGCCCCTCCTGCGCGCGGCGCGGCGCCAGCGGCACACGGTGAGCCGGCGGCCGCCTGGTGTCGGAACCGTTCGACAGGAGTCTCCGCAACCACAGGCAGGAACAGAGCCAGCCGGCCCCTGCCCCAGCCACTACGCCCCCCAGCCAAGCCAAGGCCCCACCCCCAGCCCCACCCCCTGGCCCACCCCCAGCCCCACCCCCTGGCCCACCTTGAGCTCCTGGATGCTCAGCTTGCCGTCGCCGTTGACGTCCAGCGCCCGGAACTGCGCGCCCGGGAGGGTGGTGGCGGTGTGTGGTATGAATGGGTGGTAGGGGGCAAACTGCAGCATCAACTACTGACACAGCCGCTTGCCGTCGCCCTGCGCGCCCAGCCCCTCCCATGCGCCACCCCACAGCATGTGAGGACCACGTCCCACTCCTCCCTCCTCACCCACCTGCGCCACAAGCCCCGCCACCTCCTCCCGCCGCATCAGGCCCGCCACCACGCGCCGCGCCTCCCGCTTGAAGCTGTTCATGCGCGCGAACCGCCGCATGCGCTCCGACACCACGCCCGGCAGCGGCGCCGAGGGCGCGGCGCAGGCGGCGGCGGTGCGGCCGAACCAGGGCATGGCCAGCAGCTGGTCGGCGGTGGCGCTGCGGCGGAGGGCGGGGATGGCGGGGAGGGGAGGGGGATACTGTGAACCAATCCCGTAGGGAAACAGAAGCGGGGAGGGGAGGAGGAGGTTGGGCACGTGCATGCGTACGTGAGCGCGGCGGGGCGCGGTGTGCAGTGAGAGGCGCGTGGTCTGCGGGGTGCGCGGGGGCGCGTGCATGCGCAGGGCGCAGGGGCGGGGAGGGTGCGAATGGAATGGCGACGCGCGCCCGCGCTCCGTGCAGCCAAGGGACGGCGGTCGAGGCCGTGGCGGGCAGACAGCGCGTGGGCGGGCACATACACACGCGCACACGCACATGCCGTATACACACGCACGCACGCACCGCTTGGCGGGGTCGCGCTCCAACATGGCTGTGAGCGCGGACACCGCCTCCCGCGAGATACTCTGGGGGCGGTGGGGCGGGGCGGGGCCAGGGGGCACAGGGCACAGGAAGGGAATCCAGCATTAGTCCAACGCGCACACCCGCTGTACATCCGCTGCGGCATATCTCCTGTGCGCCCCCACACACACGAACACCAGGCAGGCACCTCATGCGCAGCAGCCAGAGCACACCCGCCCGCCCGCCCGCCAAGGCACTGGCCAGTGGCCACGCACGCACCTGCCAGATGGGGTCGGTCTTCATGTCCAAGTTCCCCTGCCGGCCGGAGCAGCGCGAACACAAAAACAAATCAGGCGCAGCAGCAAATGCTGATAGAAGTAGCCACGTCGCGGTAACCTCATACAGCGGCAGTTTCACCTTCAGGCGCAGCAGCAAACAAGTAAAGGCCCACCCTGCTGCCCATCCTACGCCCCGCCCTACGCCCCGCCCCGCCCCGCCCCGCCCCGCCCCGCCCCGCCCGCCCCGCCCCGCCCCGCCCCGCCCCGCCCCGCCCCGCCCCGCCCCGCCCCGCCCCGCCCCGCCCCGCCCCGCCCCACCCCGCCCCGCCCCGCCGCACCTTGAGGATGGCCCGCAGGATGTCGTCGTCGTTGCGCCCGTCGAATGGCGCGTAGCCCGCCTGCGGACGCACAGCACAGCACAGCACAGCACAACACAGCACAGGGCAGCCGCGCGGGTCAGTGCGCGCAGCGGTGACAATGGGCTCGCCTCACCAGGCCCATCAGGCAGCCGGCACCGCCCGCAGCCACCCCGCCGCCCATCCCTGGGGACTGTGTGTGTGTGTGTGTGTGTGTGTGTGTGTGTGTGTAGTTTATGTGTGTGGGGGGGGGGGCGCGCGCGAGCACTCGCCAGCATGATGTGCAGGATGACGCCGGCGCTCCACACGTCCGCGGCGCGGCTGTAGCAGCCCGCCAGCACCTCGGGCGCCACGTAGTAGCTGGTGCCCACCGTGTCGCTCAGCGCGCAGCTGTCTGCGCTCGGCGGCGGCGGTGGACACACGTGGACACGTCAGTAAATGGACGGAGGCGTGGTGGTGTGCAGCACACATGTTGGGGCGGTGATAAAGTACGGAGGGCGGACAGCGTGTGAGTGGGGATACGCTGTCAGGCATGGCCCAGGCCCCCCAGGCATTGGTGCTGACCTGTGCAGAAGACGGAGAGCCCAAAGTCAATGAGCTTCAGGCGGCTGCCCACTGCTCCGCCGCGCGCCGCCGCCTGCAGGCACGAGCAGGGCGTGGCGCAATGCAGTGAAGCGAAGGGGCCGGGCCGCTCACCACTCACCACTCAGCACTCATGCCACTGAGGCCAGGCCCGCCGCTGCTGCCCCTGCCCACACCGCGCATATGCCCCATATGTTGTCACATGCGGCTGAGGCGCAGCCCAGCGCAGCCAAGCCCACACCAGCCGGCGGCGCGCACCCGGTCCTCGTCGTCGCCCGCGTCGTCGTCGTCCACGTCGTCGTCGTCGTCATGTGCATGCGGGTCCTCCGACAGCATGAAGTTCTCGGGCTTGATGTCCTGCATCAGGGCATCAGGGCATCAGGGCATCAGGGCATCAGGGCATCAGGGCATCAGGGCATCAGGGCATCAGGGCATGTGCATGCGGTTGTCGGTTGTCAGTTGTCAGTTGTGCGCATGCACGGCGGCGGAGGTGGAGCTCAACCACGGACGCCGTTCAAGACCGAGCCTACAGCACTCTCACTGCCCCCACGGACCCCCTTGTGCTAAACCTCTAAGATGCTTAACCCCCACGCTCCCTCCTGCACGCCCCACCCACCCTGTGCGCCACCCCCATGGCGTGGCAGTAGGCTATGGCGGTGAGCACGGTGCGCATCACGTCCGCCGCCGCGCGCTCGCTGTGGCGGCCCACGCTGATGATGGCGTCAAACAGGTCGCCGCCCTGGGGGGGGAGGTGCAAGGTGGGGGGAGCAAACGGGGTGGGGGTGTGAACGCCAGCCCAAGCTATACCAAGCCTGTATCAACGGGGGACTCCTGGCATACGACTACAGGGCCGGACTGGTCCAAGATAACCAGGGTGTTGCGCCACCAGGAAAAGGGCAACACGTGAGCGGCGGTTCGCAGGGGCAGGCAGGGGCATGCATCAACAGTCCAACGCAGGCGCGGCACCACACATGGATGCACTACGCCCTCCCCCTTATCCCTGCACCCTCCACCCGCCCGGCGCCAGCCTCCACGGTCATGCAAGCAGGCACGTGCCGCCCCTGGCGGCTGCCCACCCCCCAATCGCCACACACGCGCGGCACTGCCCCCGCGCCGCACCTTGTACATCTCCAGCACCAGGTGCAGCTGGGCGGGCTCCTGGGGGGCGCAGGAGGTGCAGGGGGGGGCCAGGGTGTTCCTCAGCGTACTTGACTTGGGGTGGGGGTGGCAGGGCGATTAGGCTAGTCTGTGTGTGAGGACTGCGGACCGCATGGCGCGCGCCACGGCCCGCACGCGGCCATGACGCCCTCCGCGCGAGCAGCGGCGGGAGGCGCCGGGGCCGGCGCCGGGGCCGGCCGACCCTGGACGCTGACATCTCCATCCACCCCTTTTGAGCTGCCCAGCCGGCGGCCGCGCATTGCACCGCGGCCGCCGCCCCCGCCGCCGCGCCGCCCCCGCACGCCGCGCCGCACCTCGAACACGCCCAGCAGCTCCGAGATGTGCGGGTGGCCCTTGAGGTGGTGCAGGATCTCCACCTCGCGCCGCAGCGCCGCGATGTCGCCCGCGCGCAGCAGGCCCTTGCGCATGGTCTTGACCGCCACCTCGGCGCCGCTGGCGATGTGGACGGCGGCGCGGACCTGGGAGTGCGGGCCGGCGCAGGGGGTCGGGCGCGATCAAGTCGTCAGGGCATGCACACGCGGCCGCTGAGCGTCGGGTTTCGAGGGCGGGTGACATGAGCGAGCAATGATGTGCGGTGTGGTGTGGTGTGGTGTGGTGTGGTGTGGTGTGGTGTGGTGTGGTGTGGTGTGGTGTGGTGTGGTGTGACGACCAAGGCGTCGTGTCCGAAGAGAGTCACACGCTGTCGCCTCAACCCCGGTGAGCGGGTGTGCGGTACCGCACACGCCGCCCCGCCCGCCCCACCCGCCACAGCCAACTCAGTCGGGGCCACGACGCACCACTCCGAAGCTCCCTTGGCCCAGCGTGCGGCCCAGCTGGTAGGCGGACTCGATGGGGGGCCCGGGCCTGATCACCCACGTCACGCCCGCAGCCAGCTCGGCCTGCACGCGCGCCTCCGCCTCCGCCTCGGCGCGCGCACGCTCCTCCGCTGCCTCCTCCTCCAAGGCTGCCGCCTGGGCAGCGGCAATCGCCGCGGCAATCGCTGCTGCTTCGGCCGCTGCGTCGTTGCTATCGTGTGTGGACAGGGTGGGCGCGGGGCCCACACCTCCAGCCGCGCCCCGAGCACTGGCGCCGGCTCCCCTGGAACGTCCACATGGCGCATGGTGGTGGTGGCGGGGAGTGGTCAGTTGGGGGCCCACGCCAGTCGTACATGGATCTGTGTCGTATGCCGGATGCCCCCACCTGCTTAAGGTAAGGGGTCTGCGTTTCGTCTGGCCGCTTGCACAGAACAACGTACGGACGCATGTTTGCTCCCATACCTCCCCCCGCCATACCTCCCCCCGCCATACCTCCCCCCGCCATACCTCCCCCCGCCATAACCTCCCCCCGCCATACCTCCCCCCGCCATACCTCCCCCCGCCATACCTCCCCCCGCCATACCGCCCCCGCCATAACCGAGCCCCACCGCCATACCGCCCCCCGCCATACCGCCCCCCGCCATACTCCCCCCGCCATAACCTCCCCCCGCCATACCTCCCCCGCCATACCTCCCCCCGCCATACCTCCCCCCATACCCCCCGCCATACCGCCCCCCGCCATACCGCCCCCCGCCATACCGCCCCCCGCCATAACCGCCCCCCGCCATACCGCCCCCCGCCATACCGCCCCCCGCCATAACCGCCCCCCGCCATAAACCGCCCCCCGCCATACCTCCCCCCGCCATAACCGCCCCCCCGCCATACCTCCCCCCGCCATAATACCGCCCCCCGCCATACCTCCCCCCCCCATAACCGCCCCCCGCCATACCTCCCCCCGCCATACCGCCCCCCGCCATACCATCCCCCGCCATACCGCCCCCCGCCATACCTCCCCCCGCCATACCGCCCCCCGCCATACCGCCCCCCGCCATACCGCCCCCCGCCATACCGCCCCCCGCCATACCTCCCCCCGCCATACCGCCCCCCGCCATACCTCCCCCCGCCATACCGCCCCCCGCCATACCTCCCCCCCCCATACCGCCCCCCGCCATACCTCCCCCCGCCATACTCCCCCCGCCATACGCCTCCCCCCGCATACCTCCCCCCGCCATACCGCCCACCCCCGCCATACCTCCCCCCCGACATAAACCGCCCCCCGCCATACCTCCCCCCGCCATAACCTTCCCCCCGCCATACCTCCCCCCGCCATCCTCCCCCCCCGCCATAACCTCCCCCCGCCATACCGCCCCCCGCCATACCTCCCCCCGCCATACCTCCCCCCGCCATAACCTCCCCCCCGGCCATACCTCCCCCCTCCATACCTCCCCCCGCCATACCTCCCCCCCGCCCATACCTCCCCCCCGCCATACCTCCCCCGCCTACCGCCCCCCGCCATACCTCCCCCCGCCATACCTCCCCCCGCCATACCTCCCCCCGCCATACCTCCCCCCGCATACCTCCCCCCCCATACCTCCCCCCGCCATACCGCCCCCCCGCCATACCGCCCCCCCCCATACCTCCCCCCCGCCATACCCTCCCCCCCGCCATACCTCCCCCCGCCATACCTCCCCCCGCCATACCTCCCCCCCCCATACCGCCCCCCGCCATACTCCCCCCGCCATACCGCCCACCCCGCCATACCTGCCCCCCGCCATACCTCCCCCCGCCATAACCGCCCCCCGCCATACCTCCCCCCGCCATAAACCTCCCCCCGCCATAACCTCCCCCGCCATACCTCCCCCCCGCCATACCGCCCCCCGCCATAACCGCCCCCCGCCATAACCGCCCCCCGCCATAACCGCCCCCTCCCATAAACCGCCCCCCCTACCTCCCCCCGCCATACCTCCCCCCGCCATACCTCCTCCCGCATACCTCCCCCCCCTACTGTCCCCCCGCCATACCTCCCCCCCGCCATACGCAACCGCCCGCCCGCCATATACTCCCCCCGGCCATACTCCCCCCCATACACCTCCCCCCCCGCCATACCTTCCCCCCGCCCACTACCTCCCCCGCCATAACCGCCCCCCGCCATACATCCCCCCGCCATACCGCCCCCCGCAATAACTCCCCCCAGCCATAAACCTCCTGCCCACCGCATATAACCTCCCCCCAGCCATAACCTCCCCCCGCCATACCTCACCCCGCCATACCTCCCCCCCCCCAGACAGCCCCCCGACCATAAACTCCCCCCGCCATACCGCCCCCCGCCATCCTCCCCCCGCCATACCTCCCCCCCCATACCTCCCCCGCCATACCTCCCCCCGCCATAGACCTCCCCCCCCGCCATACCTCCCCCCCCCGCATACCGCCCCCGCCATACCTCCCCCCGCCATACCTCCCCCCGCCATACCGCCCCCCCCGCCATACCTCCCCCCCCCGCCATACCTCCCCCCCGCCATACCGCCCCCCCGCCATACCTCCCCCCGCCATACCGCCCCCCCGCCAACCTACCCCCCGCCATACCGCCCCCCCCCGCCATACATCCCCCGGCCATACCGCCCCCCGCCATACCTCCCCCCCCGCCCATACCGCCCACCCCGCCATACTCCCCCCGCCCACATACCGCCCCCGCCATACCTCCCCCGCCATACGCCCCCAGCCATACCGCCCCCGCCATACCGCCCCCCGCCACACCTCTCACCTGTTGCCTGTCTTGTTGCTGCTTGTGTCCGCGGCGTGACCCCTGCCGCTGTCGGTCGTGGTGTGCCTGCCAGCCCCGGCGCTGCCCCGCCCCCGGCCACCAGCCCCTGCCGCCGCGGCGACCTGCTGAGGGGGCGAAGGCGGCTGAGGCGGCGGTTGCGGCCCGACGGACGGCGGGAATGACGGGCCGCTAGCACCCATGCGCCCCTGCTGACCACGGTTCTGCCGGTTGTGCTGCTGCTGCTGCTGCTGCTGCGGCACCACACCGTCACACGAGGCTGCCTGGGCCCCGCGGGCAGCAGTGTCATATCGCTGATACCCGGTCGCGCCACTGTCTGACTCCACGTAGTTCCGGCGCCCGCCGCCGTCGCGGCCTGCGGGCGGCGGCCTGCCTGGCGCTGCCGCGCTGACGACAAGAGTGCGCAGCCCATCATTGTCGTCATCGTCACCGCACACCACCACCGGCAGCTCACGGGCACGGCCGTAGCCGCTTCCACTGCCTGCATCGCTGCGGCGTGCAGCAAGAGGCACCAGCAGCCCTTTGGGGATCTTGCTGCCGCTGACCGCAGCCAGGGGCCCGCTCTGGAAGGTTTGCACGCCCGTGCGGTCGTCGCCCGTCCCATCGTCGTCGTCTAAGCCCTTGGCCCCTGCCCAGGGCGCGGCGTGGTGGCTCGTGGCGCTATCCCGCTGCTGCTGCTGCCCCCGCCGTTTGCCATGGGTGTCTGGGGGCGAGTCGCCCGTGCCGCAGGAAAACCGTCGGCCGCCCCCACGCGGGGAGTAAAGCGGGCCAGCCTCTGGTTTGGTCTGTGCCTGTGCGCTGTCACGGAAGATGCCGGGCTCGCTTGCTGTCCTTAGTTTGGCATCCGGTGTGTCTGCATCATCAAGCCACGCTGGGCGCCGAGCTTTCTCGGTGAGGTGTGGGCTCGGCGGGATGGCATTTGGTGTCTTCTTGCTATGACAGCCCCCCATTTCAAATGGACTCGCGGCAAGGGGTACGTGTGTCCCTAATACAGCCGGAAGCCGGAGTGAGGGCGAAGACTGCTGAATGTGGACATCCGAAGGCCGCTGAAGTCCCCGCGTTTCGGACCAGCGTACTTCGTTAATCGCATTTGCTAGTAGAGTAAGTGACAAAAATAGACCGCCCTGGCATCAGAAGGCTGGCCTTCTTGACGGGTTCTTCTCATAAGGCGTACTAAACTATCCATTCACAAAGAGTCCAGTGTATATGACGACGGGTATGGACATAGGCATGGCCCTCAATTATGAAGATTACAGGCTACGCCATGGCACCGGCTTCAGTAACGTGTAGTACAAGTACCAAGCGTGGGCACGGGATCGGGCGCTCTGCCCTGCCCTTCCCCGTCTGCCGCGCCTCTCCTGCCCTGCCCCTGCCCGGACGTTTCTGCCGGTCCCTTCCAACGACACCTTTTCCAGCGTAGGTCAGCGCGGGACAGGAAGCCATACCAGGAAGCGTGTGCCTAGTCATAGACGTTCCTCCGCTTTGCCTCTGGCGGGCGTGTCGTGCACAGTTTTGGGGTATCTGCCCTGGCTGGCTGAGTCCACGTCTCATCACACGCCGGTCACGCTCGCGGGAAGATGCGGGAGCGAGAAGGCTGTACACAAACCCGCCACACGCACGCTCGTTGTAACAGGGGCCGCTCAAATCATTCACGGTGCCGAGGACGGCCGTGCAGGCAACCCTTCCAGGCCATGCATGACCTTTTAGTCAAAGAACCCAGCTGCACCACACCTGCGCCGCGGCGCAGCGCTACCCTTTGGCCGTTGCGCAATCGGCCATCCTGCCGGGCCGCCATCCGCCACCGCTTACTTTCATCCCCACGCACCGCAAAAAATATTGTTGTGGTCGCCTATCGGTTGCGCTATAAGCAGCAGGAGTTCTGCATCCCAAGCTTCCGTTCCAAAAAGCCCGTCGTCCAGCACTACTCTCTCAGGAAAAAACCATTCCCTGTTATGCTGGTTAGGCTACGGTACCATGGCGCAAACAACCAACACCCCCACACCAGGCATGCCCCCACGCATGCGTGCCCTAACCGTACCACTCAGTTCGCGTGCGGCAGCCAGTGCACTCGCAATTCCCATATCAGAGGTCTTCATGTAGCAACATCCACGCAACAGTCCTTCCTACACAGCATCCGCAGCCTTTTCAGGTTCTCCCTCGGCCCCCCCCCGCAGTCCAGGCGCGGATCCCTCCTATACGAATACGCTAGCCCAGACTGAATGCGTTATATTGATTGTGTATCTGTAATCAGGAGCCAAGATGCGCATGCATGCGTTGGTGCAACAGTCTGGTACAGTGCCATGCCAATGTATGCCGGGCAACCACCTTGAAGTATTTTATGAAGTATTTGATTGCGGTATCATGCACACTTGCAATTCTCATTTGCGATGCGACCGTTGCTGTCCTTTGCCCCCAACCCCGGCGCCAGCCGCTGATCCTCCGGCGCTCAAAGTGCTGACAGCTGCCCCAGTCACGCCGCCGCGCTGCCGCCAGAAGCGCAGGCGCAGGTTGACACGGCATGCCAGGGCCGTCAGCAGCCCCACCCCAAACGTCAGCAGCGGCTGCATCGCGGTGCACTGCCAGCTGTCCGCCCCAGAGCCGCATATGCCGGGCAGGCCGCTCCAGCCCGTAGGCCTCGCCGCGGCCTCGCCAAACAGCGGGCCGCCCCGCTCCTCTGCCTCCAGCACCCGCATCACTCGGAAGTGCAGGAGCTGGAGGATAAGCATCAGCGTGGCAGTGCTGACCGGCGGAAGCTGCAGGAGCAGCACAAAAGGCAGAAGTGTAGGGCATGTCAGTCAAAGAGGTGCAGCTGTGGCGGCACCGGTGGTGGCACTGGCATGCGGACGCGACACGCCCGACAGCCAAGTTGTTGGACCCCACGACGCCGCCCAACACCCTCCTGTGTCCCCACCACAACCACCAACACCGCCCGGGCGCGCACCATGGAGCAGGCGCCCAGCATGACGCCCTCCATCAGCAGCTGCGCCGCGCCGGACACGAAGCCGCGGATGCCGGGCGGCGCCGGGATCAGCCCGAACGCCAGCAGCGCCTTGCAGAGGCTGTAGACGCAGAAGCGCGGCACGCGGAATGCCGACACCAGGCGCGCCCAGCCGTCGCGCGGCATGAAGCGGCGCATGCACAGGATGGCGGTGGCGGGCGCGCACGCGACGATGGTGCTGATGCTGCTGACGTGCAGGACCTGGCCGTCGATGGCGGCGCGCAGCAGCAGCGCGGCCAGGGCGAAGGCCTCCATCCAGTGCCTGTCCGGCGGAGCGGTGGCAGTGGATCAGAGTCGGCGGACACACACGCGTTGGGCAATCGGGCCGCTACACTGCAAACGCCACGACTATACGCACTCAAGAGCAAGGCTGCACGGCTTTTGCAAGCTGGGCACACGCGCGGCACCTACAGGACTTGCGCCTGAGCCACCACCGACGGCAGCGACCACGCGGCGAAGGCGGCCTCCTGCCCTGCAGGCGGCCGCCGCAGCCACAGCTCCACCAAAACCGCGGCCAGCCAGTGCGGCTCCGGTGGCAGCAGTGGCTGCCGCGCTTGCCCGCGGGGTGCCGTGGTGCGCGCAGCAGCCGTTGACGGCTGCGCAGGTTGTTTGCTGCCTGCTGCCTTACCCTTGCCGCTGGTAGCGTTGACTGCAGTCTCCGGTTCCTGGTGCTCTGCAGCCGCCTGACGCTTTTGGCGCAACAGCACTGAGCGAGCACGCCCCGTCGGCTCGCATGGCGCGCTGTGCACCCCAGCTGCTCCCTCAGTCGCCGCTGCTATTGCGTGAGCCTCGGGCGTCGAGGTTGCCGTGTGGGGCCGGCGCGTTGCGAAGGCTATGCGCGGTCCTGAGCCGCCGCGCTCTGATGCCGCCGCAGCAGCTCCACTCTCCGCAGCGATCCCAGAAATTGCACCTTCGGCGGCTGTGCCCCATCCCTCGCCTGCAGCTGCATCAAGGCGCTCAGCCATAACCGCCGCGCCGGCGTCAGCGCTATCGACGGGGGCACGTCCGCGCTGTCCCTCCTGCTGCGCGCGCGCAAGTGCCGTCAGCTGTGCCAGCGTGTGCCGCATGTGCGCCGCCGTCAGCCGCCAGCCGCACATGCGCGTGTACTGGAGCAGGTGGCTCCCCAGCGGCAGCAACGCGGCGGCAGCTACACCGCCGCAGCCGTCGCCGTCGTCGCCGCCGTCCTCCTGCATATCTCCACGCTGCTTCCGGTGCGCCCTCGCCGCCCCGGCGGCTGCGCCAGCCCGCGCTGCCGCCGCCGCCGTCGCCAGGGCCGCGCCGGCGTGGCACTCCCAGGTGCCCAGGTCCATCAGCAGCTCCTCCAGCTCCGCCGCCGGCCGGCCCCAGCACCGGGCCGCCGCCGCCAGCTCGCCCGCCATGGCCTCGTCCGCCGTCAGCACCACCGGCAGCGCCATCAACGGCCGCCCGCAGCAACGCACGTCCAGCTGCCGAAGGGAGCGGGAGAGGCAGGTAAGGGTACCAGTTTGGGTACTTTGCGCGCCAGCGCTACAGAGTTACAGACACTGCTTTGGCTGCGAGAGGCAAAAGCAATTTGCTGCTCGTGGGTATGGATGTAAATCTGTGTGCGCGCATGTAAGCAACCGAAGAATCAGCCGATTTACAATGCGTGCGCGCGATATCGGGGCAATACTACGGGTGCTGAGCGGTTAGGCGTTACCGAACGCGTGCACAAAGCAACAGACGGCCACCCAGTCGCACCCACCAGCGCCAGCCCGGGCCGCAGCGGCAGCTCCGTGAGGTCCACCTGCAGCTCCACCTCCAGCTCCACCTGCAGCTGCAGCGGCCGCGGGTGCAGTGGCCCCGCCGGCTCCGGCTCCAGTGCGGTGTGGCGGCAGGGCGCTGGAGCGGCGTGCGTGTCGACATCTCCACCTGCGGCCGCGGGCCCCAGCACCGCTGCCAGTGGCTGGGCGGCAGTCGGCTGCAGCCGCAAGCCCACGCCGCGCTCCCACGTCCCCAGCGCCACCCACTCCACGGTGCAGCCGCCTGCGTCGTTGGCCTGAGACGCGCCGCCCTGGCCATCAAGAGCATCAGTTACGGAAACGGCGTCCGTAACGCCACTGTTGCCGCCGCCGCAGGTGCTGGTACCGCTGCCGCCGTCACCTGCCCGCCACGAGCACAGCCGGATGGGCAAGTACTTGTTGCCGCAGCGGAACAGAACCTCCAGCGGCGGCGGTGACTGCGGCTGCAGTCGTGATGCCACGCCGATTCGGTGGCAGCCCGTGTCGAGTGCTGCGGGCGGCGCATCCTCGCCAGCTCCCAAAGCGCCGCCCCCGCCAGCTGCCGGCGGTCCAACGGCTTCCGCTGCGCCCGCCGGAGCGGCTGAAGCCGGAACCGGCACTGCGGTCACGGTGAAAGCTGCACGCAAGGCCGCCGCACTGAAGGGTCCGGCGCCACCGGCTGTTGCGTGGGGACGGCCCGGGGCTACCACCGTGGCGGCACCGCTGCCGCCACTGCTGCCGTCTTCGCTAGGCGTTGGGGGCATGTCGCCTGCTTGCACCGGCTGCTGCTGTGTGCCGTCCTGGTGCTTGCGCACGTGCTGCTGCTGCTGCTGCTGCCGCTGCTGCTGCGGAGATACGTGCAGCACGCGGGGCTGAAGTGATGAGGCCTGCACATGCAGCCGCCAGCTTTGGAATTGCGCCTCCAAACTGGTTGCTCCATGCTCGCGCCCCTCGGCAACCAATGCCGCCACACCGCTGCCACCGCTATACCCGGCAATCGCAGTTGAAGGCGTAGTGGCACCGCCGCGCAGGCGGGGCTGTGCTCCGGCGTTGAGCTCCACAGCTCCAGGCCCAACGGCACCATTCCTGGCAGGGGTCGCACATGAAACTCGGCTTGCTCAGGATGTGATTACGTGGGCGGACGGAGCCTGGGGTCGCGGAAAGGACGCAAGTCCCGGACGTCCAGGTCAATGGCCCATGCATGCACACAACACGCATTAACGTACCTCCCCGCCCAAGACTGATCTGCTACAACAAGCTGTAAACATCATCTCAAAGTCCTTACCACACACACAGACACACACGCCCCCCGCATACCCCCAATGGTTGATTTGGGAATTGAAATAAAACTACTAACCCCCAACACACACCTTGGCGAGTGCTCGTCCACGAACACCATCACACTCGACGTGTCCGCCGCCTCGGCCACGTCGGCCGCGGCGGCAGTGGCGCTGGTACTGGCGTCGCCCGCGCGACCGGCGTAGTCACCACCGCTACAGGCGACGCCCGGCCGCCCAGACAGCTGCAGCGCTGCAATAATCTCAGCCAGAGTGGGTCGGCCGCGGCCGCCGCCGTCACCACGTCGCGCCATGCCTCTGGCAGAGGGGCCACCTGGCGCCGCAGACGCCGCCTCCGACAGCACCGCCTGCGCAGCGGCGTACGCTGCCGGGGCCGTAGCATTCTGAGGGGCTGCAGGGCCGCTCGCTGCACCCTGCTCCTCCAGTGGAAGCGTGTCGCATAGCGCGCCGTCTCCGGTGCTCAGGTCGTCACCTTCCACCCCGCTGCCCCACTCCTCTTCTTCCATCACAATCTCGACAGACCCAGGACGCACTGCCACGGACGCCAGGTGCCGCACCCTGTTTGGGATACCGCTGCCCGCGCCATTGCGGGCGCGGTCCACGGCCTGCAGCCAGGTTGTTCGGGACGTGATTGGTGCGAGCCAGACCCCCGTCCCCTGTCGCTGTTTCCTGCACGGCCCTCTTGACCTCCCAACTGGCACGCTGCCCCAACCTACCTGCAGCAGGACCGCCAGCCGGTGGACGTAGCCAGGGGCGATTTGGGAGGGGTCGTAGCCGGGGATACGCGCATAGTACGTACGTCGCAGGACCCGGGGCCGGTACGGGGGCTGCTCGACGTTTATTCTAGCCGCGTTGCCTGAGTGGCCTTTAGCGCAGCCAGGAACGTGCGCGGTAATGGAATCGGGCGAGCGACAGTCCACGCTCGTGCTGGCACGCAATCCACGCCAGGCCGCGAGCGTGGCGAGTGCAGCCACTGTGGCGAGTGCAGCGACGCCGACCCCGACGTCACGCCCCGCCTGTGCGATATTCCATTGCCATATTGCCTTCATCAGAAGTGCCTTGGTATCGCTGATGCTCTGACCGCGGAAGTACAGCGCGGTCGACGCGCAGAGCAACAAAGCAGCTGCTCCCGTCGCTGCCAGCCAGCTGCGCGGCGTGTTACCCATTCTAGGACATAGAAGGATACATGCTGACAAATCCCTGCGGCTGCGGTGCTGGCTGCTGCAAAAAAATAGAAACGTCGCGTCCCTCGGGATCGCGTCCCTCGGGATCGCAAAAGGACTTGAATCACTAGGGACTGGGGACCCTGGTAGCTCCCCGGAAACAATATGTAATTAATGCAAACAGCAACGCCGCGCCACCGCGCCCCCAAAAACGGGCGGAGCAGACGAATGGGGCCGAGAATGAGTCGCGAGCGAGCGCGGGGTGCCGCGCGGCGTTTTTTGGGGCGCGGTGGCGCGGCGTTGCTGTTTGCATTAATTACATATTGTTTCCGGGGAGCTACCAGGGTCCCCAGTGATTCAAGTCCTTTTGCCCCTCCCCAGCCCGCTGTGAATTGGCTCCTGGGGAACCGCCCATAGCTCCGGGATCGACAGAGTTTAGCTCTGCCATCAATCAACTTCAAGCAGCAATTTAGTATAGTAAGTCCAGTAATCTTTGATTCCGCATCATTGCGTGTTGGATGAAAGCATGTGAAGTGAGGAAACTGTCTACAACAGCCCGCTCCGCCACGCTCCCGCATTTAGCAGTGAAAACTACTCTGCGCTGCCTCTGCTAGTAATGAACGCATTTCATCCCTTAGTTGTTATATGTTCAGCACATTTGGCCTGCGTTTTTGCTTACCCCAGAGCGTTGTCTCGGCCCTCGATCGGTCCTCCAGGCACGTGTACGTCCACTGGCTTGCATCTCAGCCACCCGCGCCACCCCGCACCACTCCCGTTATCGCTATTACACGGCTCAGAAGACAAACGTGCAAGAACGCAACACGAGGGCTCACTACGGAGCCGCGGGCGGGCGCACCTAGCGGCGGCAGCCTTGGCAATCCCTGCCGCAGCGCGCCATGCGGTGCTGCTCGCAGGCATCCCAGCCCAGCTTGCGGACGGTGTTAACGCAGGCGGTGCAGAAGCGGCGCTGGCCCACGGGGCGCCACTCCTGGGCCGCGGTGGTCTCGCAGAGCGCGCAGTGCGTCATCGCTGGCCCGTCCGGGCTCGCCTGCTTCGGCGGCCTCGAAGCGCTGCTGGGCCTTCACGCTTCCACTAGCGGACCGCCATGCGATCCATGGGGCGTGCCCCTTTTATGGGCCAATGTCACAATACGAGGGGGGGATCGACGACATGAGGGGATATAAGACACATAGGTTGCGGCACCCAGCATACAGTACAGGGTGGACTTGGCTCCGCCCTGGGCACCTAACCGATTGGCACAAGGAACTTCCACTCGGGCTCGGCGTGACGCACAACTCAGAAGACAAACGTGCAATAACGCAACACGAGGGCTCACTACGGAGAAGTGAATCTGGGTGGTTCCCACGGGCGAAAGTGGGAGACAGGGGAGACGTGGTGGGAGACGATTCTGTGAAGGTGGCGAGGGAGTTTGCCCCGCCCCTTGCCCCTTGCCCCTTGCCCCTTGCCCCTTGCCCCTTGCCCCTTGCCCCTTGCCCCTTGCCCCTTGCCCCTTGCCCCTTGCCCCTTGCCCCTTGCCCCTTGCCCCTTGCCCCTTGCCCCTTGCCCCTTGCCCCTTGCCCCGCCCCGCCCTGCAGTGTCGGTGACCTGAAAGAGCGGGACCTGCACCCGCCAGTGGATTGTTGACCAGTTTCTCCCTGAGCTGAAATGCTGGGACACGGAGAAGCGGAGCTTCAAGCGCGAGAGCATCCCTTTTTTGAGCGCACGTGCCCAGCTGCGGACACTCGGGAAATTACAGCATCACCAAGGCGTAGGCGTTGAACGAGTACCTCTCGAGTGAGGGCAGTACTAATGAAGGTTCGAAGCGCGTGGCTCGCCCTCGGCCTGTCTACCCCCACAAAACCCGCCACCGCTTGCGCATGCTGGTGGCCAGGTGTGCCTGGGGGCGGTAGACCTCTTGGACGGCACGGATGCCGCAAGGCACTGTGGCGGCATTGTAGTAGGTTAGTAGCTGACAGGCAGGCGCGCTGCAGGGGTTCATGGACAGGGCAGGGGATGGTGAATTGCATGGACCCAGTGCTCTGACGAGTCATGGTGATACGTGGTGATGGTGTCCCGGTGTCAACAGGTGTCAATGCCGCCCCCTGCGTACGATTTCTGAGCAACTGAGCCGAAACCGTGACCTTTGGGTGCTGACAGAAGGAAAGGGGAGTCTGGGGAGTCATGCATGCCAGGGCGATGGGCAGGAGAGGGGGGGGAAGCCGACACGTACGGGCCGCGCGTGCCATTGCTGCCATCGGGCAAGCTCGCATCAGAAGCGCAGTGTTTTTTGGGCCATTACCAGTGCGAACTCCTCAGCAACCAAGTCATCTCGAGCGGCCAGCCTTTGGCTCCACATGCAAGGCTCCACAGCCTTCGGCTCCACTTTCACCAGCCGTGCTAGTACCCACTCTACGGTGCTAACACCCAATTCAGCCAATGGCACACAGCTTGCTAAGACAGCTGCGCGGCGCGCAGGCTCCACGGCCAGCGGGCGCAACAAGAAGTGGGCTTGCTCGAGGGCTCGCCCCGCCACGCCTCGCGCCGCGTGAGCCCGGTAAGGTGCTGAAAGAACGTTAGGTGATGCCTAATCTCGGGCGCGCCTTCGGCGTTTTAGCACGGAGTCAACCGCTTGGGCGCGGGACCAAATGAATTCCGCTTCCCGCATGCACGAAACGCGCTAGCAAGAATCCTAGGCATGCTAGGCCGTTCAAGCGGCCCAACGGGCCCATCTCATATCGCTTACATGGAGCGCGAGGCTTGCGTGGAACCGAGTCCTGGCCCTGTCAGCGCTGCACGTGCAACGACTCGCTGCACGCCCACGGCCCACGCGCAGGTCGACTTCAACCCCCCTCGACCGCCTCCTCCTTCCTTGCAGGGGACTGCGCATGGCGCAGCACCACTATGGCCGCGACCACGGTGACCGCCGCGTCGGCCCCGGCCGCGAGCGCGGATGCGGGCCCCGCCCCGCCCCCGCAGGAAAGCGGACCCACATTCTATGCTTCCTCCACCGGTATGTACGCGCGAAACACCAGAAGGCTCCGTTTTTGCAGTTTTACACGAGTTCCCACAATTCCGCCGTATTAAGGCATACAAGTGATAACGCACGCCAATGGCGCGGTTGCGTGGCTGTCAAATCGCGAGTGGCCGGCGGTGTTGCGGTTGCCTGCATCCGCCGCCAGTTCAAATGCCCCCACCTCACCACCCACAGGCCTGGACTTCATCGACCTGGTGCACCTGGACGAGCGGGTGGTGCACACGCGGCTGCACGAGGCTGTGCTGTTCCGCACCCTGGTGTGTAGCGGCGGAGCCAACAGCGCCTGCCCCACCTGGCGCCGCGCCTCCTTCACCGCCGCGCCCATCGGCCCGGCACCGCCGGCGCCCTCGCAAACCTGTGGCGTGCCTGTCACTCCTGCAGCCGCCGAGCCGATCAATGTGAAGCGGGTGAGTGGGCGACACACGCTCAGTCAGCTTCTTGAGGTACGGGCACATTGCCGCGCCTGCTGCCATCTGCCGCGGCCGTTGCTGTCACACTTCGCGGCGGTGCTGCACTGAGCCGATCAGATGAATTTGCTGCTGCTGGCTTAACCTGGGGCTCACTCGCCTGCTTTCGACGGCCCGCAGCTCAAGTCTTACCGCGACCACGTCACACGCAACCTGGCGCCCACAGTCGCCAAGGGCTTTGCAACCGCCGCCCGCGCAGCAGGCATCATCCTTGCCGCGCCGCCGCCGTCGGCCACCGCCACCACCGCAACTGCGACTGCCACCGTGCCACCGCCGCAGCCCAGCGGCAGCCCGACCGCCGCAGCCCCGGCCCCCGCTGGCAACACGGCAGTCGGGCCCGCGGGCAGCGCCATCAGCACCGGCGGCGCCGCCTCGTCGCCGGCCATTCGCCAGCCACTGCAGAAGCAGGGCCACCACTACACATCCTCGGGCGGCGGCGTCGGTGGCTGCAGCCCCAGTCCCCGCACAGCCACCATCGTCAACGCCACCGGCTCCGTGCCCAACGGCCTGTCGGGCTCTGTGGCGACCGTGGCGGCGGCAGCTGCCAACGCTGGTGGTAGTGTGGCGGCGGCCTCAGCCGCTGCAGCTGCTGTCGCAGGAGTGGAGGCACCCTTGGAGGCCCCGCGTGCGGCCGCCAAGGTGGTGGCGGCTGCTGCGGCGGCGTGGGGCCCACCCCCCACCGACGACAGCGAATCGGTGGGCAGCGGCGGCGGCCTGTTTGACTTCTGATTGTCGCTTTGGCAGCGACTCGGATAGGTGTGGCGAGCTACCTGCGCATATCATTTGAATGCCTGTGTGCGCGCAAGTGGTTCCTCCGATGCTTGTTGCTACGTGTCTTGTTGGCCCGAATGGCAAAGCTGCGCTGCGCCATTGGCAGCTTCGTGTCTGGTGCTACTGCCTGAGAAGATGAACAGTCCTTCGCAAATAAACCAAATGCCTGTAGTTGTACCGGTACAAAAACTAGGGCGCCGCAAACCGTGTAGCTAGTATTGTTTGGTGGTAGGACCAGGTGTAGCTAGCATTGTGTGTGGCGCCAAAAACACGCCCGCATGCGACACCCAAACCCGGGTTGCCGTTTTGGGGTACACCAGGCAACCAGCGTCTGTCCGGTTGATGGGGAGTCCATCGCCAAGGTGCTTCAATTTTGTGCAGTTTATGGTGCCGCACGGCATACACGGCATGAGCTAGACATCTGCTTTAGGTTCATGGGTTATTTCAACGCTACGTGGTGTTCGCAGGGGTGCGTTTGGCATGCGTTTTGGCGCGGTGAGGCAATCCAACCGCAGGCAATGCCAACTGTTTACTGGGGGTTGTTACTAATATGGTCCTCTTTCGTGTGTAGTGACGTACTGGCGGGGACGGCGGCTGCAGCTGGGCCGCAACCCTGCGGGCTGGTGCCCTCTGAGCTCCCTAGCGGCTGCAGTTGTAACGTTAGAACAGGATTGAGATTCGGCATCTGGACTAGTCTGGACCAGTTGAATGCCGTGTCGTAATATTCCAAAAGGGTGCTAGGCTAGTAGGATTGCCACGGCGCCAATTGCCGTGCCGTGCGCGGTGTTGTTGGTTTCACCCATGGGCGCAGTCGAGTCAGATCTGGTGTTGAGGGTGCAACTCAGCGGCTGGCTGCAGTTTGCGCCCATGTCAAGCTGGAAGATGATAGAGTGGTGGGGTGTCAATGCCAACCAACGTGTACCGGCGCAGGAGAGACTGCATTGGTTACAGGAGGCGGGACCTGTGGGCGCAGCAGCTGGCTGGCTGGCCAGGACTCCCAGGGAGCTTGCGCGGCCCCGCCAGCCGTGCGGCACCGGCACGCACCAGCTGCTGGCCGGCACTCGGTTGTGGCTGGCCGGAGTGGGGACGGCCGGCGGTGGGTCAAGACGTTCCGCGGGGAATGAATTGAGAGGTGCCGGATGAGGCAAGTCATTCTGGATGCCGAATGCTCGCCATATGAAGGGGCAGGATTGGCGGTAGCTGCTGGCGGCCGTGCGGCAGCGGCTGGCAGGCAAGGGCGCTGAACTGGACAGCGGCCTTTGTATAATTGTATGGCAATTATGTATGCATGGGCCTGCATTACCTTACTCTTTTACCACACTCTCCTGGCAGCACCAGATGGTCCTGGCGTCTTGCACGCTCCGGACTGTCCCCGTAAGCTCGCATTCTGATCCTTCTGGGCTTTGCTTCGACCGGTGGTGGCACTCGCGTTACACATGCCCCCGCGGGCCACGACCACTCGGCCTCTGCACTGATGGCCACGCCCCACAGCCCGCAGTGCGGTACGCGGAGGCGGACCAACACCAAGCATCAAATAGTTATCAAAACCGAACCGATACCTGCCTTCGACCCAACTTCCTACTGGATGAATACAATGCCCTCCGCGCCCTCGTGCGTCACCCATCCGTGGCTCTCGCCAACGCGGCGTCCCCACACGCGAACATGGTGTTGAGCCTGCGCCTAGAACAGACGACCACCTGCCCACGGTTTATTAGGCCGCATCGGCCCCTACTCCGTCCCTGCCGCCCCCACATCCGCCCATTCCCAATGACCTCTATTGCACAATCGTTCTGCCGCCATACCATCGTGACCATTGACGTGCTGCAAGCCACCCTGAGCTCCACTGCACGAAAGCATGCATGCCAGTCACCTGGCCGATTCCTCTTCCACTGCGACCGCCTTTCATTTGGGCCATGCTACTACCTGTATCGCATTCTTCCTGTGCGCCTAGGTCCGCGCCCAGTCTCCTGTGTTTCCCGGATTTGCCACGCCATAACCGCAGGCCCTACCCATTAAGCACCCGTAGATACCATTCGCGCAGAGCCTTGCTACACCCGCATCCGCAGGGGCATCAACTCACAGTTCAGGCACTGCAGGCTTTCGCGCTGCGTGCAGTGGCGCTGTCTCCAGAGGTCCTGCAACCCCCGGCGCCACGCAGGGCCCTGGTTCCTGCTCCCCGTGCAAGCACGTGTCGCCAACAGTTTAAGATTTGGAAACGAAAGCTGACCATGCATACACACACATGAACCGCACCAACGCAACAAGACATTGCGGCAAGGTACCCCGCCGATCGCCCTCCCTGATCCTCCAGAACCCAGGGCACACCCGACCCAAACAAGCTGAGAATGTCCTCCCTCGACAACACCTCCGCAACAAGGCACGTCAGACGATCAGCAGCACACTCCTAACCACGCAGATGCAGGCGGGCCGGCCGTGTGTCCGCAGGGTATCTGCGGACGCCCGGCCGGCCCGCCTCACACGGCTGACCGCATTGAAGTACCTTTTTTTTAACATGCCGTAGGTAGGGACACGAGTGGACACGCTACAAACGAAGTTCTACTCCTCCTCCGCCGCTTCCACCTAAAATCAAGCGCGCGCGACAACCTCCAGTCGGCATCGTCCGGCACACACGGCGCCCGGCCTCCCACCGAGAAGCCTCATCACAACTCTCATCATCACCCCGCAGCGGCACAACACGCAGCCGCATTCGGCCGTAGCGCGTCGTCTCACTCGGTTGTCAGGGCCGCGGCCGCTGTCCCCGGTGCCGCGGGCGGGCGGCTCACGGCGCGGCGCCCTGCATGAACAGCGCCTGCGCCGCCAGCCGCAGCTTGAGGCGCGCGCCCACGCTGCTGGCGCCCAGCTCCCGCATGGCGGCGTCGTCCAGGTAGGGCAGCAGGCCGGGGCTCACGTCCTCAGCCTCGAACCGGGCGGCCAGCGAGCCCAGCCCCAGCTCCTCCAGCACGCCGCGCATGTCGCCCGCGTGCGCACGGACTGCAGCGGGGGGAACGGGCGGGGGTGGGGGGCCGGACGGACTTCAAGGGCTGCACCAACACCATGCAAGTCACCGAGGCGCGTGCCGCACATGCCCATCCCGCGCCCTTCTTCACCTGCTGGTGCCCCAGCCCTGTCACCCCGCGTCCTCCGTCCTCGAGTCATTGCCCCAGCGCCCCACCCTCCCCTGAGCCCCCAATCCCAACAACCCCGCCCCCACCCTCAAACACTCACGTGCCGCCAGGTTGGGCATGCGCATCGGCACGCTCAGCTGCATGGCGCCGCGCGGCATCAGCGCGCCGCCACCGAAGAGCCCGCCGCCGCCCATGCCACCCAGCCCGCCCATGCCCGCAAAGTTGGCCTCGCTGCCGCTGGCGCTGGGCGCCATGGACGCTGTCTCCACGCGCGGCGTGTGCTGCTGCGGCACGTGCGAGTGCGATGCCGAGTGGGGGTGCTGCTGCGGCAGCTCCTGCGGCGCAGGCGTCCGCGCGCGGGCGCGATCGGCAGCCTCGTGGTTGGCGTTGGCCAAGGCGGCGTGTGTGGCCACCAGCCGCTGCTCCATCTCCGCCAGCGCGGCCTCCAGCCCGTTGCGCTCGCGCGCCGCCTCCGCCAGCTGCCCCTCCAGCGCCGCGACGTGCGCCTTGAGCGACGCCGCGTCCGCCGCCACCGCCGCCGCCTGCTGGCTGGCGGCCGCGGTGGACGCCGCCGCGCTGTTGCTGCGCGCCAGCAGCTGCTCCTCCAGCTCGTCCACCAGGTCCTGCAGCCTCGCCGCCTCGCCCGACACCTCCTCCATCTGCCGCTCCAGGCTCTCGTACTCGCGCTTCAGCTTGGACAGCTCCTCGCCGCCGCCGCCGCCCCCCCGCTCGCCCTGCCCGTCGCTGGACGCGCCGCCGCCGCCGCCGTGCGCGGCGGAGGCGATGTCCACCAAGAAGGCGGGGTTGGCCTGCGCCATGTCCAGCAGCGCCAGCTGGATGGGCCGCATGCGCCGCGCCTCCGTGGCCAGGCCGTCGTGCATGCCGCGCTTGGCCTTGCTCCAGCGGCTGGTGGCCTCGCTGGCGGCCACGATGCCGCCGCCCTCCCAGCCGCCCACCTTCATCAGGTAGGTTGTGGCGCCGCTGGCCATGACGCCGGCGGGCACAAAGTGCTCCCGCTCCGAGTGGGCTGCAAGGGCGGCGGAGGGGTGAGGGATGTAAGGCGCCGCGTCACACACGCCCGGTGGCATCGTTGGTGCAGTGCCCAGTGCGCAGTGCGCCGATGCAGCGTGCCTTCCCCCTAGCCCTAGCGCTAGCCCCAGGTCGGCCTGTGCGCCACCGCGCGCTGCCCGCCATTTCGGCCCGCGCCCTGCCAACATGCGCACTGGCGCACACGTGCAAACACAAGGCGCGCACTCACCCACGGACTCTAGCACGCGCGCCGACACGTGCACGCAGTTGGAGGGGCAGGTGGCCTGCAGCATGTGCACCTCCGCCGGCAGCTGGCCCGTGAAGTACATGAGCGGGTGGCTGTAGCCCACCAGCACGCCCTGCGCCGGGCCGGTGTGCACGCCGATGGCCAGGTGCAGCTTGGAGCGACGGCCGCCCAGCGCGAACGTGTCGGCGGCGGCGATGAGGCTGCGCGCCAGCCCCAGCGCGTGCAGCACCTGGTCGCCCACGTTGTCCAGGCCGCTGACGATGAGGTGGCTCTCGTCCAGCCCCTCCAGCAGGTAGCAGCCGTGCTGCTCCAGCAGCGTGTCCAGGTCGTGGAACAGGCTGGCCAGCGCCACCAGCAGGTCGGAGGCGGGCACCGAGGCCAGCAGGTCGCCCAGGTTCACCAGCCGCACCTCTAGCAGCGTCAGGCTCTCAAACATCTGCAGCGTGGTGCTGGTGGTGCCCGCCTCGATGCCGCGCGCGATGCGCGGCGGCAGGCTGGTGAAGCGCGCGGGCCCGGTGAGGAAGGGCGTCAGGTCCAGGCCGCCGCCGTTGGCGCCGCCGCGCAGCAGCACGCGCTCGGGGCGCACGTCGCCGGGGATGGCGCCCGCGATCTCGCCCGCCTGGTACACGGTGTCGCGGAAGCGCAGGTGCGCGGCGATGCGCGCCAGGATCTCCTGGCGGCCAAAGGGCTTGACCACGTAGTCGTTGGAGCCGGCGGCCAGGCCCTCCACGATGTGCTCCTCCTTGGACTTGGCGCTGATCATGATGACGGGGATGCAGGACAGCGGGTACATCTCGCGCAGCTTGCGGCACACCTCGTAGCCGCTCATGCCCGGCATCATGACGTCCAGCAGGATCACGTCCGGCAGCCGCTCCTCCTCCGTCAGCACCTTGAGCGCCTCCTGGCCGTCCATGGCCTGGGGGGGGGGGGGGGGCGGGGAGGGAGGCGAGGAGACGGGGATTTTAAACCAAGAGCGCTGCTGCAGGTGCAGGTACCGCATGTGCGGCAGCGTGGAGCGACGCAAGTCGATTCTATGCATTTGAGAACAGAAGGGAAAACGACAACAAAGACTGTGCGTGCGGTGCAGCAAATCGCAATTCTACGAGTGTGTTTTGCACTCCGTCGCGTCGTTCACATTCCGCCACACCGACCGCTCGGATCGCTCATGCTTGCCAGCCCACTGCCGCTCGCGCCCCCGCCCCCGCCCCCGCCTGCTGCTCACCTGCAGGATCTCGTAGCCCACGGGCGCCAGCAGGTTCTGGATGACCAGCTGGTTGACCGGGTCGTCGTCCACCGACAGCACCCGCACCTTGGTGCCCTTCTCGCGGAAGGAGCTCTTGCGCTTCAGCGCGCCCTTCATCAGCGCCGCCGCGTCAGACAGGCTCATGGGGCCGCTCACCTGACAGGGGGGGAGGGGGGGGTCAGTGCGTGGGGTGTCACGAGGAGCACACGCAAGTGCACAAACGAGACGACACGTTACAGCCGCCATGCGGTGTCACACCCTACAGTGCCCGTCGCTCGAGCAGTAGCCCCAGCTCCGGCCAACTCCCTGCACCCGCCCCTGCCTGAAGCCGCGCAGCGCACCCACCTGCGGCCCGGCCGTGACGCTGTTAGGGTGTGGCGGTGGGTTGGGGCCGTGGCCGTGCGAGTCACGGCTCATGCGCCGCAGGGCCGAGGACCCCGTGCCGCCGCACCCGGCGTTGCCGGCGTGTGGGCCCTCACCACGCGCATCTGCGACAGGAAGCGCGGGAGACGAGCCACGGTACGGACACAGCAGCGGCAACGAAGTGAAGCATTGGGAACATGGCAAGACAACTAGGACGAAGCATCGTCCGACACAGCGGTGTGTGCTACTGGCCGCCACCCCCCTCCCCGGTCAAAGCCCGCGCGGCAGGGGTGCGCGCTGTCGGCGCAACTACGAAATGTTTTGACAAACGAGCACACACGCGCGCACAGCACACACACGCCCCTCAGTGTCGTATTGTGCCGCGGCGGCCCTCGCATGCCAAGCCGCCCGGCGCCGCAACAACTGCCCGCAGCGCGGCCCCGCCAGTGGACTGGCAGGGCCGCGCTGCGGACAGGTGCTTGGGGGCTGGGCCTACCAGTGCTTCAACGCTGGCCCTCCCGCGGACGACCCGCTACCCGACTTGCCCCTATCGTCGTGCTGTCCGGCGGCGGCGGCGGCGGGGGACGGGGAGAGCGTCTGGCTCGGGCGCGGCGGCGCAGCGGCTGCATTCCCCGCACTGCCCCCCGCGACAGCAGCTGCCGGGCCTGCCCCCGCACCCCCTGCACCCGCGCCCGCCCCTCCATGCGGCCCCAGCGAGCTCTTGCCAGTTTCCGAGGGCGGCTTCTTGTGGTGGCCTCCCATGCTGGCGCCCAGCGCGCCAAGCATCTTGTCCGTGAACGAGCCGCGGCGCGACGGCGCGCGGCGGGGGCCGGCGGGGGCCCCGGAGGAAGGGGAAAGGCCGCCCGCGGACGGAGCCGCGCCACGGACGGTTGCCAACTGAGAGTGCTCGGGCGGCGGGACGGCAGCCACAGTATCAGTCGGCGTCATCTGTGGCTGCCCCTCGTTTGGGTGCTCGGAATGGATCTGCACGGCGGGAGAAAGCGGCCAAGGAGGGCGTACACGTGACGGCGTGGCGGCGGAATGGGTGTTTGCAGTCCGGCTGCATCAAGCCCGCGTGCATGCCCCGCCCCCGCAACCCCACTGCACACAAACGCGCACGCCCACACCACGCGCCCGCTGCACCTTCAGAGTGAAATAGAAGGTTGTGCCCTGGTTCTCGCGGCTCTTGACGCTGATGCGGCCGCCGTGCGCCTCCACCAGCTGCTTGACCAGGTTGAGGCCCAGGCCCGTGCCGCCGTACTTGCGCGTGACGGACATGTCCACCTGCTCAAAGGCCAGGAAGATCTGGTCGAACTTGTCCTCGGGGATGCCGATGCCCGTGTCCGCCACCGCCACCTCCACCTCGTCGTCCTTGACGGCGGCGCTGATGGAGATGGTGCCGCTGTGCGTGAACTTGCAGCTGTTGCCGATCAGGTTGTGGAACACCTGGGCGCGCAGAGGGGACGGGGGTTACATTCATCATTAGTTAAGGAAGTGGTAGACGGGGGGGTTGCAAAGATGGTACATAGAAGGGGGGGAGGGGAGGGGGGGGAGCGCGTGTAAGAGCGTTGTCGGTGATCGGGGTCATTGGCATCGCGTCGGGACGAAGCGACAAGCGTGTGTGACCCGCCCACCCTCCACGCGCCCATCCGCCTTCCATGCCCCCCCCCCCCACACACGCGCCCACCTGGATGATGCGACCGGTGTCTCCCAGCACGAAGGGCACCGTCTCGCGCAGGTCATTGACCAGCTTGACGCCGCGCTTGGCCAGCGGCTGGCACAGGTCGATCACGTCGTCCACCACCCGCTTCAGGTTCACCTTCTCGTGCTTGATGGTCAGCTTGCCCTGTGCGCGGACGAGGGGGGGGGAGAGCGCAGGGCAGCTGAGGCGACCGGGTGCAAACACGCGAGAGCGCGCGGGAGGCGGGGAAGGCCCATGCACGGAAGGCGCAAGCGACAGGACAAGGATGCGCACGCGCCGGCCCACAGCCACCTTGCGCATGGAGGCTGCGTCCAGGATGTCGTTGATGAGGTTGAGCAGCCGCGCGCCCGAGGTCTTGATGGTGGTGATAGTCTTGAGCGCCTGGTCGTTGATCTCACCGCAGCTGCCCACCAGCAGCGCGTCGCTGAGGCCGATGATGCCGTTGAGCGGCGTGCGCAGCTCGTGGCTCATGGAGCTCATGAAGCGCTCCTTCTGCTCCACCAGGTCCTTCAGCTCCTGGATCACTTGGATGCTGCGCGGCGGAGGCGAGCAGGCGGCGGCAGGAGGGGGAGCAGCTGAGACGCGCTGCCGGGATAGGCAGAGGCTGAGGCTGACAATATATCCCGCTAGCCCCGTGCCAGGCGCAGCCGTTGTTTGGGCACTGGCGGCCATCTCCCCGCGGACCCCTGCCGCACCAAGCCCCGCTGCAACACCATACGGCTCGCCACCGCACACACACACCCTCCGGCGCCCTGCGCCCCCCCCCCTCCGCACGCACCGGTTGCCCTCCTCCACGATGCGCATGGCGATGAGGCGGCGCTGCTCGATGGTGAGGAAGTTGCCGTGCAGCAGCGAGCTGCTGAACATGACCTTGCCCAGGAAGTCGCACACGCACCAGGTCCACTCCTCGGTGTGCACATCCACCAGGCCCATCTTCACCACAATCCAGATGACGGGGAACGTGAACCACAAGCCCTGCGGGGAGCGATGCGAGAGGCGGCAGCCGCGGCGGTTGGTGAGCATGAGCATGAGCATTTTCATGGGTTCGAGTCCATGTGGCCCCACTAACTCCTTTGAGTCCGGGGGGCGGAGGCGGTCGGTGTTGGGTTGTGCATGGGCCAGAATAGCTCCTGGGTTGCCGCATTCAGATGTTTCATGTTGATGGCGCGCCGCTGCGTCATGAGATGATCCCCAGTCCCAGTCCCAGTCCCAGTCCCAGTCCCAGCCGCAGCCCCCATGACCTGCACGCCGCACGCTCCACCCGCGGGTATAAATTCATCCGACGCCCTTAGCCCCCCATCCCGCCCCCGCCCCCCCCCGCCCCCCGGCCCACCCACCACCGCGAACAGGCGCAGCACCTCCAGGCTGACGCGGCTGCTGTCGTGCCGCGCCTCAGCTATGGAGCTGCGGAGCACCCAGGCAGCAGGTGGGATGGCAAGCGAACATTACGGGCTGGTTGACAGAAAGGCCAGGCTACTGCTCGGCAATCTGTTGTGGGGTGGCACCAGCGACCAGGCCGGGCACCAGCTGCCGACCACCCCCTCGTGCCCCGGCGCATGCCCGGACAGCCGACGTCACAGCCACGTGCCGCGTTACTCGTGATAAACGCCCTTCAACCGCATCGAAGTCCCCTGTGTATCACCTCCAGTCCCCTCACACGGTCACCCGCTTCGACAGCTGCCCTGCATGCCATGCTCTCATCCCCCACTCCCCCGCCCACCGCCCCTTGACTCACGCGTGGAACATACTCCACATGCTGTGCACCACGTAGGTGAACAGGCACCAGGCCACCATGTACAGCAGGACTGGGGGAAGCATTGACAACAAGCGCGGCAAGTGGACGGATGAGTCATCGCAGGTGGAAATGCAAGGCTTGGACGTCGGAAGACAGCCGAGGCAGGTTGCAATAGCTGGCCTTGCATCCGAAGGTCCACTACAAACCATATGCCCCAACAACTCACTCGACATGATCTTGTTGTATGCCAGGAAGGCCAGGATGCCGAATGTGATCATCAGCACGTCCGCCAGCATCACCGAGTATACCTGCGGTGCGGTGCGGAGTGTACACGCGTGCAGCACGACAGCGCTGTGGAGCACGTCGCTTGGCCGGATGGCACGTCCCACCCGGCACCTGACCAACCAGGTCACTGGCAGCCGCCAAAGTAACGCGCATGTGAAACACACATATCGGTGGCGCCATGCGGTGGGGTTGTCCCCTAAATTCCGCTTGTATGGATGCATGGGTGGACACCATGTCCGTTACCCGGGTCCTGACTTGATTGCGTGCATCACTAAAAACTGCGCTCCAAGTCCACCCCGTCGGAATCCAAGTGCGCAGCGCACTCCCCCTTACTTCCCAAGTCCCCCCGCGCGAGCAGACTCGCACCCGCACCTTCAGGCGGCTGAAATCTGAGATAATGGACAGCAGGTACACCATGGCCGGGGTGGTCAGCAGCCACATAACCGTGCGCAGCAGCTGGAAGCCCTGCCCCCAGGAGTCCCGGACGATGGGCGCGTAGCCCTTCCATGACAAGTAATCACTGAAGCCTGCCAAGAAGTTGATGTAGCATGCCAGCAGCGCCAGCTGAAACTTGGCGCTCTCGCGCTCGAAAAGCAGCGTGATGAAGTTTAGCCCGAAGGCCGTGCCGAAAGCTATCATTGGCCATGTGTATGCGTTCGGGTCCACCTGCATGAGGAAGTGCACAAGGCCGGGACTGGTCAGTCGCGGCACTTTCGGCCGTGGCGCCGATGCTGGCCCGCCCAGACGGTCGGAGTCGCACGCACATACCTGAGCGTGGAACTGGGCAGTGAGCTCCGGGTCGCCTAGGTTACTCGTGCAGATGAGGTACGAGGCCAGGAGGTATAGCAAAACGCCGAACCTGCGCGGGCGATGTGGCGGGCATGCGAGCGTCGGCAGGAGCCTAAGAGGCGCCAGTGGTGCCCCAAAGCTGTCATGCATGCTCCCCATCCAGTATACTAAGCCTGGCTGGCCACAAAAACCAGGAAACTGCTTCCGTCGGGACGAAGCCCCCCAGCCTACCCCGCTATGGCGACCGAAAAGCTGACGCGAGCACGCCTTTCCACAGCCTTCTGAAAGGCCTGCGCATCTGTGTCCCTCTGGTTGGTCTCTAGCGCGTCAATCCTGTCCTGCAAATGGGACGGAAGCGTCGACTTGCTCATTTTTAGCGTGTCTGCTACGGCCCCATTTTCAGAAGAAGGGAAACACGGCAAGTACCAGTTAGGACAACCGGGGGCTGTGTTGCCCCTGCCTTTTCGGAGGGGCAAAGATGGTCCATTGCGCGCATGTTACATCGGCCCGTTTTCCGCCTGTGCCTAAAACCAGCTGGGCACTTACGATTTAGAGGAATTCACGTAAAAACACGACAGCCATGAACACGCTAGCACGCAAGCACGCGGTGGTGTCAAGCCGGAGCGCGTTTGGCTCTGCGCGGCCAGCCGTGGCTCCGCGCCTGCGGGTGGAGCGCGCTGTGGTCCGTGCCCAGGTACAAACATGTGGATACCAAGGTGCTCGGGCGATCGGGCATCCGCTTAAAACACTTGCATCAGCGAACACGCAAAATGGTTGGTTCCCCGCAGGCTCCCGAAGCAGCGGAGGCCCAGGCGGTCAACCCCAATGTGTGCAGCACGTGCGGTGTGGACAAGAGCAAGATGCCTGGCGGGTACGTGGTCGAGGCTGATGGGGTGGCACCTGTGTGTGCGACGCCGCTGCTTGCCCGTGGCTGCCCCCTTGTGGGCTGTCTGCAGCGCTCGGATCTTGAAAGCCCAAGTGCCACAGCAGCATCCTAACAGCGGTTGACGAGCGCACGCGAGGCTGGGATGAGGCATGGGGCAACTCAGTGTTCCTACGGAGCAGTCAGGGCCAAGTCGAGCAATCCCCACCAATCCGGCATGGCACTCATCCCGGCCGTGCAATGCAGGTGCGATGGGCAAGGCCGTGTCATCGGCGGCATGGGGGCACTGCCGGGCTTCGGCTGGTGGCCCATCAAGGCCTACAAGCCCTGCTCCGCGCTCAACGAGGCGGGCCTGGAGTACACCCGGTGAGGCAAGGCAGCAGCGGGCCAGGAAGGCTGGTCGTGGGCTGTGCACTGTAGCCGGCCGGCTACGGGCTGGGAAGCTTGCGACTCGGGACAAGCTGCTGCATGTTCACATCATAGGGATCCAGCGCCCTTGAGAAAGAACACGCACGCCCCAGAGGGATAGCTTTTGCAGCTGCGTCAGGACGACGATGCAATTCGCTTTGCGTTGCTGCGTCCCTCACACGTCCATTTCCCCCCGACTTAACAGGAAGGGCCAGGCGACAAACGACGTGCTATTTGGTGAGTGGTCAACAGGGGTGCCTACCGTTGCCATGCGGACGATGAATTGCTGCACGACCTTCGCCCCATGCACAAAATCGTGTGGTGCCCGAACGGACTTGTTGTATAGTAATAACGATGTGCTTTCGAAACGCGAACGCGAATATGAGTGATAGTACAAAAGCAAAGATTCGCATCGGCTGCCGCGGCCTTTCTCTTCCGCGCGTGCCCAACCGCTTGCAAACCCTCAGCATTTCAACCCCGCACTCCATCTGCGCAGGCGGCGTGAGCCTGGGCGCTCAGGGCGCCAAGAGCCTGGAGGAGATCAAAAAGCAGGCGGATAAGGGCATCAAGATCAACTGAGGACGGGGCACGTTGGGTGTGCACATGTGTAAGCAGAGAGTGGGGCTGCTGCGATGAGTGGGCCCCGGGGACGATGGACATGGGGGCGTGCTTGGGGGTACAGGAAGGGCCGACACGCGAAGCGCACAGCTGCGCTGTTTTGAGCGGAAGGCGCAGCTGCATGTGTGACTGCGACTGTGGCCAGCATGTGTATGATGCGCGGTACTGTGTGCACGATGGAACGTGAAGAATAATTTCTCATGATGGGAAAGCCAATCAATCTTGTCCCTGACGTTTTGCGAGAGAGGAGACAAGGCCGGGCGTGGGCAGACATGACGGAGTTCAGGTGCGTGCCAATGTCGAATGGACAACAGCCGTCACCGGCCATCGTATGGTTGTCATTTACAGCTTGTAACGGGTGATGGCAGAGTTTTGGCCTACGGCCTATTGGACCATGCGTCGACGTTGCCGGTGGTTCAGTTGCCCGAGGAAACCGTCGTCCTTAATTTGGCCTCAGTCTGCATCACTTGAATGACCACAAACCGCGACGCCCAGTAGCTACCACGGTGTCACCCACGAACAATCGGTGTCATCACGCAGCTGCAGTTGTGCACACCTATTACATCCAGAGTGGCAGCAGCACTTATGATTCATGAAGATTGCCTACAGTCCAGAGCGCCTGTCATACCGCCTTGTGCTTCCCTGCTTCAACCATTTCCCCACCAGCACCCGCTGCGTCGCCCGCCCTCGCGCCTGCCTCGCCGATGCCAGCGCCACCCTGACCACCCTGCGCCTGCCCCGCTTGGCACCAGTCTGCGTCCGCCTGAAGCCAGCTGTAGAACAGCGCCGTTAGGGGCACGGTGGCCCAGTGCCAGGCGGCGTGCGCGTCGATCAGGCGGCCGCTGGCTACAGGCGGCGGAAAATCCAGCACCTCCTGCAGCCGGTTGGGTAGCAGCGACCAAGTAAAGGGAGTTGTGCATGGTTACAGGTGCGAGGCAGCGGCAATGCTCCCACTCAGACAGGCCCCCGCTGCAACCGGCTCCGTGAAGTGGTTCCCTGTCCGAAGCCATCATTTTCCCGTGTCGCCCGCCGCCACCTACCAGCATCATGGCCGCGTGCGCCAGCAGCAGGAAGGCCGTCATGCGGCGGCGGGCGGGGTGGCGCACGGCCCAAACCCACGCCAGCCACAGCAGGGCGGTCACCACGCCCGCGACCACGCACACCTGCATGTTCCACCTGCGCGCGGTTCGGAAGAGCGAATTAGAACATCCTGAAACTCTTGGCGAACCCACACACAGGAGCTGGGTTGTGTACGCCAGCCCAAATTCAAGCAAATCCCAACCAGCACAGCAGAGAGGGCTGACACCCGCGCTTCCGCAAGATGACCGGAGCCCAAAGTGGGCCAGGTCTGTTAACATTTGGTGGAGGAACCCAACAACGGTAGCTAGGACAGGGGGCAGGCGGTGGAGTAGAGGAATACTGATTCGATTTCGACACCATCGAACGGCCGGCACGCACCCATAATCAAACTTGACCGTGAGCATGTATCGTAGGTGCGCAGCCAGGCCCACAAGCACACACCCCACAGCCGAGACCGCCGCCAGCCGTCTCCGCCGAGTGCGGCCCCAGAGCGTGCGCGCCAACGCCGCCGCCAGCCCGGCCGCTACCACGGCAATGGCGGAGCAGTAGTCCAGCCGCTCCGTGGTGCGCGTGTCGCGGCAGTGGAACAGCGCGCTGCAGGCGCAGAGACCGTGAACAGGACACGAACGCCGCAGGATCTGAAACTGGCAGGTTTGGAAGCTACACTGTAAATGCCATCGTATGTGATGGACAGGAGACCCGGCCAAGGACAGCCTACCTCCAAAGCCACGCGTTCATGTGCAGCACCGAGTAGATTGTCCACAGCCCCATGAAAGGGTAAGGCAGCCGGCACAGCGGCCCGTCAGGCCCCACACCGGGCGCTCTAGTGAGCGCCGCCCCCGCGCTGGCTGCCGGCAGCGGTTGGGCTGTGGAGCCACTCTGGCCGACCCGCGCCCGCAGCCGCGCCAGGCACAGTGCATGTGCAGCCAGGTTGGCCAGTGACGCCAGTACGGACACCAGCTCCTGCATGCCTGCCACACGCCGGAACGGCCACTTGCCGTAGTACTTCTCCACCGGAAGCCGCGGCCGCTGGGGTCCGCCGCCGCCGCCGCGGCCACCGCTGCTGCTGCGGCCGCTGCCATCATGTCCTCCATCGCCCTGCGGCCCGCCCACCCGCGCCTTCCACGCCTCCACCACCTCCATGCAGTGGTACTTGCAGTCGTCCTCGCAGCTCCAGCGGAACAGCCGCAGGGGCAGCGGCACCAAGGAGCCCCCTGCCGCGCCGGGTTGAGATGCCTGGCCCTTGTCGGCGCAGGCGGCAGGGCAGCTGTGGGTGCCCAGCCCCTGCTGCTCCGACACGGGCACGTGCGGCAGCCGAGTGCAGCCGCTGGAGGTGCAGTGCTGCAGGCATGACTGGAAAGCCCAGGAGCGGTCGCCGCTGCTAGCGACGCTGGGCTCTAGACACAAGAGAATGGCGAGGATGGTGCCAAGCAGCACGCACGGGCAGCCATGGTACATGCGTTGGGGGGCAGGGGACCAGGCGCGGCAGCGGCGATAGCTGCCCGCTGGCATCCCGCACGAGGACACATGCCAGGATTCATCGCTCATTTGCACTGGATGGATTCGCTTTATAAAAGCACGCCATACATTAATACGGACAGATAGAGCTCGACCTGAACAATGCGCAAAACCTGAAGCGCCTGTGATTCAAACGTTGATAGTACAACCTTAGTGTGAATCGATATGCAGTGTGTGAATAACATGAAACCGCAAAGGGCGAGGATGGCACGCTGTGCGGTTGATCGCGGCCCGCACCACGCTGCGCCATGGCGAGACGGTTCCCAGTCAGCGCCTCGCGCGGCGATGGCGGCGCGTCCCCCGCCCCCGCACCTTGCCTGGCCGGTTGTAGACCATCATGCTGGGCTGCGCCAGCCCAGAGTGCAGGTCGCCGCCCGCACTGCTGCCGTGACTGCTGCCTTTGGGCGTCAGTTTGGTCAGTTTGGGCCGGCTGGAGTTGCTGCGGCTTATGCTGCTCTCTGACGTTGTTCTCCAATTCAAGGGTCATCAACAGACGCAATGAGGGCGTGGAGTGGAATTCACTGCGTTACGTGGGGGTGCGCGAGTCAAGTGTGGCAGGGAGGGGCGATGGGGCGATGGGGCGACGGGGCGATGGGCACGGGCGATGGGGCTGATGGGGAAGACACGATGTGGGATTGTGGGCCGCGGTGTACAGCAACCCCTTCAGTTCGTCGCACATGCAGCGCAGCTTTGGGGTTGGTTAACTCAAAGCCACATTACTGGGTAAACTCGGACAGTCGGGCTCAACGCCACGCCAGTCAAACAAACATCGAATCCACGCGGAACTCGGTCAACGACCATCGGGCTTTGCTCAACCGAGCTATCAATACTGTACACTCAATTCAAGCTTATTTAATGCCACACAGGGAGTCCTTATCGCGTTTTGCACAGCTGGTCTAATGTCGCTTAAAGGCCAGGCCTCAGAATTAACGTCGCTGGCATAGCCCTAGTTAGCTCAGAGGAGCCTGAGGACAAATGCTGCGCTTCACAGCGCCACCCGTGACGATATGCGGACCGGGCGGAGCCATATGGGCGACTAAACCCGCACCTGGTGTTGCGGGTCTGGTTTCTGTGCTGCAAGTACCAGCGAGCAAGTACTCGGAGTCAGTTCGGGGCCCAGACTTTGCGGTGGTCTCATTGGATGACACCGGCACGCTCCTGCTCACGATTGACACCCGTGGAAGCATCCTGCTCTATCACCTGCGCCAGAATCGCTTTAGCTGCCTGGACAAGGCGCAGAGCGCCGGGACAGCTGCTCTGATTACTGGACCCCGCTTGGTGTTCACCGCATTTATGGACGGGTCCATACGCGTGCACGATATCAGCAAGAGCGCCCTGGTGGCGGTGTTGAGGGAGCACAGGAGGTGCGGCAGTTACAGTGTCCCATGAATCATGGGAGGTATCCTTGCAAGCGGGGGGGGGGCGTTGGACACGCGTGGGACTCCTAGCTACGTGGGAGTATGATCTCCCGATGCCCTAACAAAGCGCTGTGGCAGTGTCGCCGTTCTAGTTACTTTGCCTGTCTCCAAACAACGCGCGCCAATAAAATCGAGGCGCGCCGTGCCCGCCAACGTCTGCCCGCAGCCCTGTGCGGCACCTGGCGCTGAGCCGAGAGCTGGACGAGCTCCTGAGCACCAGCGTGGACGGCGTGGTGGTGTGGGACGTCAAGGTGCGGGCGCCAGACAGGCTTTGCTCAGGAGCTGGTGCTGTAGGGCGGTTCCGGTAACTCATATAGATGGTTATGAGGCACATCACCCATTCCTGTGCCTGTGTGGGTATCACTAAGCAGCGGTGCAATCTTTCCGGCTGCAGAAGCTGCGCCGCAAGCGGGTGCTGGGCAGCGGCCCGTACGGCGCGGTGCAGGCGCGGTACACGCCGGACGGGCTGGCGATCGTGACGCAGTTCAAGGTGCGCGGGATTTAATGGCGGGCTAGTTAAAAGCACGAGCTTGGAACTGTTGCACGAGGCGATACGTTGGATTCGAGCAATCCGTGCAATTCAGCTTGATTCTAACGACGGCGGCACCGCCTCGTGGCCCTCATCACCACAGGACGGCAGCTTCTATTTCTGGACGGCGGGAAACTTCACCCTACTGCGCTCCTTCACACTGCCAATGGGGCCGGCACTGCGGCCCGCGCAGTCGGCGTTCGCGCTGAGCCCCGACGGCCAGTGGCTCGTGGCGTGTGGGGCGGGCCTGCCGCTCCTGCTGCTCTACAGCGTCATCGGCGGAGAACTCCTGCACGGCGTGGGGCTGCCGGCACCGCCCACTGCTCTCGACCAGGCCGTAGCTGACCAGGCGGCAGGTGCAGTAGCAGCTGCTGCAGCTGCGGAAGGCCGTGCTGGGGCTGCACAGCTGCCACCTGTGGGCCGTCTGGAGGGCGCTGCGGCAGCCGCCGCGCTGGCGGCCACGCTGCCCATGGGCGTTGGCGCCACGCAGGTGCGCTTCCTGCCCGACTCGGCCACCGTGGCGGCGCTGCTGACGAACGGCTCGGTGGCGTTCGTGGACGTTGTGGGCTGCCGGGCGGTGGGGTCGGTGCCGTACACTTTTCCCAACCGCCAGGACTGCATGTTCGCTGCGGACGAACGGGTGGAGCAAATGGCGCTGGTGGCCAACGGCAAGGTGGGCTGGCGCGAGGCCGGGACGGCGAACGGGTGCACGGAAGGTCGCCGAAGAGGGAGATTCCGTACGCAGTGCGCTCAAGCGTTGTTCGCACCAAGCAATCTAGCCAGCACGGTGTAGGCGCAATTCAGGGGGTCTTGTTGTCGGCTGAATCAGCAGCAATTTGAGGTGCGTGGTCGCGCTCGCAGGTGATGCTGTACGACCTGGAGGCGACTCGCACCAACGTGCAGCCGCCCCGGCCGCTGCCGCGTGTGCTGCCAGCCCAGCTGGATGACCTGGCGGCGGCGGTGGCGCTCGAGAACCTGCGGCGGCAGCATGCGCGGGAGCAGCAGGCACCGGAGGAGCACCAGCTGGCGCTTGCGCGGCAGGCTGAGCAGGCAGGCAGCGATGCGGAGAGGGCTGGTGGCATGGCGCGCGACACGCAGCTCACTAGTGACACGCAGCGTGCAGCGACAGGGAGGGTGCCAGTGTCTGGCCTTGCAGCTGCTGCCACCAAACGCAAAGCCGGCGCTGTAG
This sequence comes from Chlamydomonas incerta, assembly GCA_016834605.1. Taxonomy (NCBI): domain Eukaryota; kingdom Viridiplantae; phylum Chlorophyta; class Chlorophyceae; order Chlamydomonadales; family Chlamydomonadaceae; genus Chlamydomonas; species Chlamydomonas incerta. The sequence continues at coordinate 132,135 of JAEHOC010000051.1, read as the reverse complement.
CACTGGTGGCAGCCAAGGGAGCAGCTGGCGGCCGCGCAGCTGTGGCGGCGGCCGGCGCCAGCCGCCGGTCTCCACCTCAGCGCGGCGCACAGCCAGTCAGCGCAGTTGCTGCAGGCGGCCCTGGCCCCGCAGCTGCGCCACGATCCGCCCCGCTGGGTGGTGGAGCCGGGGGTCGGGCCGCGGCGGGTGTGGCCTTGGACCGCTCGCGCCTGGAGGCGCTACTGGAGGCGTTCGGCGAGTACCCGGCCAAATATCGCCTGCTCATCTGGTGGGTGGCCGCGTGGCTTGGAGGAAGCCAGGGCCAACGGCCTCAGTCGCATCGACGCGGGCCCAAGTGTGCGTGCAATAGAAATGCAACCCCATCTTGCGGACCGTACACGGTATGTGCGGCGCATTTTGTTCTTGCTTAGGTGAACCACCCACCACCAACTTCTATGTAACATCATTGCAACCACTCATCCTGCACTCCAGGGACTACCTGCTACAGCTGCCGCACAACACGTCGGCCTTCTCCGCGCTGGCGGGCCTAGGGCCACACCCCGCCTTCAAGGACCTGCCCTCACAGCTTGGACTGCCCAACAGGGCCATGGCGCAGCGCCTGGCCAGCACACTGTCGCAGCTGGCACGCTGGTGCCCCGTGTTCGGTGAGAGGGCTGAGCGCATGTGCCTGCGGCTCTGACAGGGTTCTATCACTATCTTGAACACCTCTGCATGCCGCTTTGGCTATATTACATTCATATATATACGGTACTGTACGCACAACCAAATCTCATCCCGATCCCGATGGCTCGACAACTTCTGGGCCCATCGCTCTCCGCGCCCCTTGACCGCAGCCGAGTCGTCCTTCCTGCCGGACCTCGTGTTTCCCTTTGTCAAACTGTTCGCCTCCAGCTCGGGCCCACGCGGCACCGCGGACGGCGGAGCGGTGCTGTCGGCTGCAGCACTGGACGAGCGCTGCTTTGAGACGCTGGCCACGCTCATCGCCGGCGGCTGGCTGCGCGGCTGGTGGGAGCGCTTCCCACACCCGCCGCTGGGGCTGCTGACGCGCCTGCAGGTGTGTTGTGGATTTGCGGCATGCGCACACGCGTGTCTTGATGTACAGTACGCGCACCCTGTCATTACTATTTGAACTTCACCCATGCCCGTACCTCTCAACCTTTGCCTCAGGACCTGCTGGGCCTGCACGACGCGCCGCTCGCTGCCCACTTCAGTGCCTTCCGCGGCGGCTTCGCGGCCGTCGTTTGGCCGCACCTGGCCACCCTGTGGACCGAGCTGCTCAGCCGGGGGGACTGGATGCGGGTAAGGTCTGCAGCTGGCAAGTGCGCTGTCCCCTACACAAGTTCGCTTGCTTGCCTGCTCGTGCGCCTTGGGCGGACCAAATTCCCTGACCTTGAGGTTTTCTGCCTCGCCCCACCGCGTCGCAGCTGTGGGACCACTGCATCACGGCCGGCCCCGACCTGCTCTACTTCTTTATCGCCGCCTACTGGGTCAGCCTGCGCTCGGGGCTGCTGGCCTGCGACACCGACCACAAATTCCACAACTGGCTGGCGGGGCCGCCCGCAGTGGACGTGGGCAAGGTGCGGGCCAGCGCACGGCCGGGGCTCACTGTTGTGCGCTTGGCATCATGCGATTGGTTGTGGCCTGTGCTTGGGTCATGAATCTCATGTTCACATGTGGTAAGCATTAATGCCGCCGCCAGGTCCTACATACGGCCTACCTGCTGCGCGAGCGCACCCCCGCGGAGCTGCGGCCGGTGCCGGCTGAGTGGCAGCCACTGCCGCCCGGCGCCACCTACACCGACTTCAAGGGCTTCCCCGAGGGTGAGGCGGTGCGCGGTGATGCAAGTGGCGAGGGGGTGGCAATGTGAGGCCCCGTTCCCCGCTGACTGTGCTGCGCCGCCCGCCTGCAGCCGCCGTGGAGGTGTTCTCGGCCGACCGCAAGCGCATCCGGGACGCGGAGGATGCCATCATGCGGCGCCGCGCAGTGGTGTCGGAGCTGGAGCTGCGGACGCGAGCGGTGGCGCTGCAGGTAAGGCTGCGGTGGCAGGGCGATACTCCACACTGTCATGTTAGCATGAGGCCTGACGCCTCAATGCCGCTGCCGGGCCATCCCCGCGCTCGCTATGCACACTCTGCAGGCTGCCTCGCTGTCCACCGAGCGACAGCAGCTGGCAGCGCTGGAGGAGGAGCGGCGGGGCCTGTTGCGACAGCTGGAGGCGGAGACGGCGGCGGAGCTGGCCCGCCTGGACGACCGCTCCAAGGAGGAGAAGCTCAAGCAGGTGGCGGCGGTGGAGCGGGCGTACCAGGTGAGGCAGCGGGCGAGAGGGGTCGTGGGTGTGCAGGGTGGCCGGCTATGACGGCACGATTAAAGCCGGTACGGGCTTGATCTCGTGCATGTTTGCCGCCGTGCATGCCATTCCTGGTCGGCCTTGACGCTATCGCCACCGCCTACCCACCCCCTCGCAGGCGAACCTGTTGGAGGTGCGCGCTACGTGGCAGCGTGAGCTGGAGTCCGTCCGGGCCGAGGTGGCGCACAAGCGGGCGCTGGCGGCGCAGCACGTGCGCAGTCGTGAGGAGGACGAGCAGATCAAGGTCAGGCGTGGCTTGTGGGCGCAACAGGCTTGTGGGCTGTAGCTTGATGTTCGAGTCGCATATGCAAAGATGTGTACAGGGAGTAAGCTCTCCGACCCCCTGGCCGTGTTGCACTCGCGCCCGCAGAAGCTGGAGTTCCACGCGCAGCAGCGCATGTGGGAGCTGGAGGAGGACGTGCGGCGGGCTGCTCTGGCGGCGGCAGTGCGGGACGAGCTGGCGGCGCAGCAGGCGGAGATGGAGGGCAAGCAGCGCGTCAAGCTCAAGGAGTGGGAGACAGGTAGGTATCTTGGGAGATGTTCAATTGCTCGGCTACCCGCCCTTCCCGTACCATCAACTTGCAACATGATCAGCACTGTGGTTGCGCGTGCATGGTGCACAGACGAGGAGGCACGGCGGCTGCGCTTTCAGGCGGAGGCGGCTCGCCGCTCCGAGGTGGCGGCCACCGCCGAGGCCGCCGCCGCCCGCAATGCCGCCGCGCGCGAGGTGCTGTCCATGACGCTGGAGGCGGAGGACCAGCTGGTCAAGGTAAGAGCGTCACGGGCCAGCATCATCGCTATTCAATGCTGCCATCTTGCCCTGTATGCCGCCCAGCAGACGGCAACCATTTGCGGCCTCTCCTTCTTGTACTGCAGTTGGATGGCCAGCGACGGCTGCGGCGGCTGACTGAGGAGGCGGCGCTGGTGACAGCGGAAGCGCGGGCAGCGGAGGAAGCTCGCGCGGCCGCCCGCGCCAAGGCGGACAGGGAGGCGGTGCAGATCCGCGCCGCGGCGGACCTGGCCTGGTTCGAGGCGGAGCAGCTGCGGCGGGAGCAGCTGCTGGAGGAGGAGCGGCAGCAGATGCAGGTGGGGACAAGGATGTGGTTGAGGGCCAAACTGCTGGCAGCGTAACCTGCTGTGTGTGGCTTACTGCCGTAGCCTGGGCCACCCGCCCGCTTCCTATACCTGGCACCCCTACCACTGCCCCCTTAGGCCATGGCTGATGCCGCACGCGAGAAACTGGCGGACACAGAGGCGGCGGCGCGCACCATGGCGGCCCAGGCGGAGCTACTGGAACGCCGCCGGTGAGCCGTCCGGGTCGGTGCAGCGATTGTGGTAGCGATTTGCTCCAGTTTGCGCGCGCGTCTGTTATGGCAGGATGGCTGATTATTCCGCTGCTTGTTCGTAGGCTTCTTGAGAGGCAGAACGCGGAGGAGGAGGCGGAGGTGCGGCGACTGCTGGGCGCCATGGCGGCGGAGAGAGCGCGGGACGCCGGGCTGGTGGCCACGCTGGAGGCCAAGCAGGAGGAGATGAAGGTGCGGCGGCGGCGCGCTGTGAGCCACAAAGGATGCAAGCTTGTATGTATTGCGTGTGATGTCATTGTGTTGTTTATTTCTGACGCCGGCCACATTCCCTGCATGTCCCGTCAGGCCAAACTGGAGCACGCGGCCCGGGTGGGCAGCCTGCAGCGCGAGGTGGAGTCCAGCGAGGCGGTGGCGGCGGCGGCCCTGCGCGCCCAGCTGTCTGAACAGCAGCGGCTGGAGCTGGCGGAGCTCAGGCGCCGGCACGATGTGGCTATGGCGGCCATGGCCCAAGAGCGGGAGGGGCAGGTGCGCTCCTAACGCGGGGGCGTGGGAAAGGACGTAGGTTATACCGCAATCCCCGTTCCAGCCTGGGCCTTACCCTTGACTGCTGGGCGCCTGTCTTAGCTCCTGTTCGTGTGCTGTGCTACTGCAGGCCGCGGAAGCTGCTGCCAGGCTGCGCGCCCACCTGCAGGCCCAGCAGGCCGACGAGGTGCGCGACATGACCGCTGCCTTTGAGCGCCGCCGGGCGGAGATGGACCGCGAGCTGCTGCTGGAGCAGGTGAGAAGGGGCTCACACGCGAGACATGGCCACGTGGGGGTTACACCAGAGCACACTGGTGATAATATAGGCTGACTCCATGCACGTGCGCAACAGGTGCGGCTGGCCCGGAGCGCGGCTGCGGCCGCAGCTAGCTCTGGGCAGCATACCTCTCAAACGAGCTCGTATACATCGGCCGTAGCTGCATCCTCCTCCATTACCACCTCCACCACGACCTCAGCGGCCGCCACCTCGCAAGCGGCAGCCAACCTCACAGCTGCTGCTGGTGTCGGCGTGGGGGGCGGTAGCGTCGTCCAGTCCCGGCCAGCACCCGTTGTCGCCGCAGGCCCGGACGCAGGCGGGCGCGCTGCTGGTGGTACTGCCGCAGCGGCGCGGCCGGCAACCGGCCGCAGTGGCTCTGCGGCCAACCTGCTGAGCCGGCTCCTGGATGTGGAGACGCCCACCCGCACCTCATTGCTGTCCGAGAGCGACTACACACCCGGCTCGCTGCCCAGCACCTCCGCCACAGCCACTCCCTCGCCCGGCCCCTTGCCTGGCGCTGTTCTCGGCAGGGGTCCCGGCACCGGAGCGTTCGCTGCGGGCCCGGAGGGCACTGTATCCGTCGTTGTGCCACGCGCCGGTCTGCCGCCTCAGCCGCAGGACCGGAGGCTGCGATTTGGTCTGCCAGTGACGGCTGCAGCCGCAGCGCCGGCCGCGGATCGCGAGGCAGAGCCTCGGCCGCGATCCGGCTCCGCAACTACCAGCACCACCACCAGTGGAACCGCCAGTAGCAGAAACACGTCCGGAACCGGTGGCAGCGGAAGTGGCGGTGGCGGGAACGGAGGCGGCCTTGCACCTGCTCTCCAAAGCGCTGGTACTGGCGAGCGCAGCAGCCTTCTTGACGCGGCCACAGGCCACGACGCCGCTGACGCCGCCGGCCCCGGAGCTGGAGCCAGTGGTGACTGGCGACCGTGGCAAGCTGGCGGAATGCCCGCAGCGCCCTTTCCGCCCACCCCCGCCACTGTCAGCAGTTCCACCACCTCGGCCTACACCGCCTCAAGCAGCAGCCTGCCCGCCTCCTCAGCCAGGTAGATACAGATGCAGAGATGCTCAAGTGAGGCAAGACAGAAACCAGCTTACGTGTTTTGTATCAACGCTGCCTTACATGCCGTGGCCCCGTCCCCACTTGCCCCTGTCGCACAGCATGCACCTGCCCGGCCCTGGGCCCCTCGACCGCTCCACTGAGGCCGCCACTGCAGCGGCGGCTGCGGTGGGCAGCGCTGGACGGGCGGCGCTGGCGGTCCTGGAGGCGGTGTCACCAGAGCGGCCCATGCCGGCCGGAGGGCGCTGGGATGAGCGCTCTGCCAGGCGGTCAGTGCAGCTACGTCTCAACATGTGTGCGTGCTGGGGTCTTGCTTGCGGCACCCCATTACTGCTGTCTGAGCATGGCGCGGTAGTGGAGGACTGACGCGCGCGCGCCCGCGTCTGCCGCCGAGTGAGTGCAGGGACGGAGGCCCCTCCAACCTGAGTGCGGAACTGCGCCGGCTGGGCCTGGGCGACGACATGAGGCCCACCAGCGCCGCCACAGCCGCTGCGGCAGGCGGCGACGTGAGTTTGGCCGCAACTCCACAGTGGGGTCTGAGCCCGGGACTGTATGGCAGCAGTGGCGGCGACATGTCCTCTCTGGACACCACCCCGCTGCCCTCCCGCACCACCCGCGAGCTGGTGGCGGCAGGCAGGCGCGGCGGCGAGGACGAGGTCAGCGGCCCGCGCACGACCGCCGCCGAGCAGTCGCCGGACGGCACCATTGACACCTCAGTGCTCATGGGGATGATGTTCCCGGAGGGCGGGCAAGGTTGGCAGCAGCAGGCACCCGCGGAGACGCCTGCGACTGCCAGCGGCAGCAGCACCGGCGGTACTGGCAGCGAGGCGCAGGGCAGACGGTCTCAGGGGAGTGCGCCGTCCGAGAGCGCAGGCAGGGTCGGTGCAGAAAGTGCTCGCTGGGCGGGCGGCCAGCAGGTGGCATCTGCGGCGCCTGAGACTGGAACGGCCGCAGGGGCAATGAGCGGCGCCAGCTCGGGTGCCCCAACTACATCCTACAGCGGCAGTGGGGCCAGCAGGGGCAGCGGCAGTGGACCTTCAGGCGGACCAGGGCCCAGTGATATGAGCTCACTCCAGCGGTCAGGTCTTCTGGGGCTGTCCGCCCCAATGGCGCCCGTGCCGGCGCCGCATGCAGGCTCGCAAGGCAGCAGTGGCAGCAGCTATGGTAACCAGCAGCAGGGCCCTGCAATAACGTCTTCCGCGTCCTCCTCGACCGCCTACGCTGCGTTCACGCCAGCCACCAGGCCGGCAGCCACAGAAGAGGTGTCGGTGCGTGTGCCCTCCGGCGACCGTGTGTCAGGCGCCGTCAGCCACTCCAGTGGCTCCACCACCTCAGCGCCCACACCCATCAGCGCCTCGACCTCATCCAGCGTTGCTGGTCGGGCGCCGCCTGCAGCCGCAGCTGATAGCAGTGGCAGTGCTCGGAACGATGAGACGGCCTCCGTCGCTGGCAGCAGCGGCAGTGGCGCCCAGGCCGGTGTCCGTGTGAGTGCCCCAGCTGCCGATGCCAGTGTGAGTGCAGCAGCTCCCAGTCCCGCCACGACCGAGTCACAGCAACCCAGCCCCGGCCCCAGTCTAGGCCCTACCCTGAGCCCCGGCGTGGCTTCCACGGTCACCATCGGCGTCAGCCCGCTGGCCGCCGGCTCCAGCTACAGCCCCGGCGCCGCCAGCTACCAGCACGAGTACCGCCACAGCGCCGCCCGCAGCAGCCCGGCCAGGTCACCCGGCGTGTCGGAGAGCGGCCGCTCGTCCCGAGCCACGCCGCCGCCCCCGGTGCCCCCGCTGCTGCAGACCTACAGGTAGGTGACCGCACACGTCATTGAATGCGGTCCAGCTCATCGCTGTGAAGGCATGGCCCCTAACAGCTTCCCCTGTCCTCATGTTGTTGTCTCTCCAACATCGCAGTAGCGGCGGCGCCGGCCTGCCCCCCCTGCCGGGCGGCGACCTGGACATGTACAGCGCCGGTCTGGCCGCCGACTTCGCCGCCAGCGCCCGGCTGGCCATGGCCATGAGCGAGGCGGAGGGCGAGGCATCGAGGCGCCGGCAGCAGCAGCAACACCAGCAGCAGCAGCAGGCCGCCAGGCTGGCGCGGCCGTCGTCTGGCAGTGGGGCGGCGTCTGGCGGCGCTGCATCGCCCTCGCCCGACGTGGCAGAGCTGCTGCGGCGGCTGAGGCTCGCGGTGGAGGATTCGCCCGCCGCGCCACCGCCGCCACTGCCCGCACAGACGTCCGCACAGCCGCCGCGGCTGCTGCAGCATCATGCCCCTGACTCGCCCGCGCTGCTGCCGCCGCGTGCGGGTGGCCGACACGGGGCTGGCGGTGGCGGCCCCGCGCCCTGGTCTGCGCACCCCAGTCCCGCGCCCATGGGCTTCGGCAGTCGGGTGGAGAGCGGTGCGGACAGCGGCGCCGGCTCGAGTGCGGGCGGCGCCAGCGACCGGTCGCACCCCATGGAGCGCAGTGGCAGCGGCGTCGGCGGCGGCCATGTCGGCGATGACGAGCAGGCAGCTTTGGAGCCGGCGAGGCTGGCGGCCGCGGCGCCCTACGGGTCCAGCAGCGCTCCCTATCGCGCGCCATCACCGCCGCGGGGCGCCCCGAGCGGCTCGCTTGGGCCCAGCCCTCTATCCCGGGCGCGGCACAGCCCAGACAGCGCAAGTGGCAGCGGTAGCGAGGTGCCCCACTACATGCAGGCCTGGGACACGGGCAGTCCCGCACCCGGGTACACGCACAGCCTCGTTCCCAGCAGGTGAGCTCATGCCTGATGCGTGTTCAGCGCGAGTGCTTGCATGTGGCTGCCATCGCGGAATGCTGAATGCAGCGCATGCAGCTGGACACGTGTGCACCATTCCGTGCCTGCACTTTTGCTGTTGTACCGTGAGCACCGTTTTGGTTTGCCGCCCTCTGCACGCACTGCAGCACCACGACGCCGTGGCGTGCGGGTGGGGCTGCAGGCGCTGGCAGTTCCAGCGTGGGCGACCAGACCGGCGGCCTGAGTGCACTGCTGCGGGGCCTGGGCGGCGCGGGTGGGGCGCTGCTGTCCGACCTGGAGACCAGCCCAGGCGGCGACATGGACACACACACCTACACCGACACGGACCTGCTGTACGGCCACGGCGCCGATGTGGACTCACTGCTGTACACCGGATCAGCGGCGGGCGGGGCCGGCAGGGGAGGGTACACCCCTGGCTCGACGTTCAGGACGGATGCGGACGAGACGGCCACGTTGGACGCGCTGGGGGAGGAGATTGAGGAGATCCCGCTTTGAGGCCGCGATGTTTGGATGGGACGCACCGGCTGGAATCAACGCAGTGCAAGCAGTGTGTTATGTTTCTTGGGTACGCGAGTACCACCGGCGGCGGTAGCGGCCCTGCGCCCGGCCGTGACGGCGTGCATGTGCGCAGCGGAGGGGACGGGAATGCCATGACAAGGAGGGCGCGGCGCCGGCGCGCAGGGTGGAGACCAGCCGGTGCATGGCTAGCGGTCTTTGGTAATGAGCATAGCATATTACCGTATGTGGTGAGCCGCAACAGTTAGCAGGAGTGTTGCGGCTAGTGGGTGTTTGGTTGATCCTGTGCCTGCTGTGCTTGATAGCTGGATGTGACTGGACACTGGCGGGCGGCGCCTGTACAAACCGACCCCGGCTGTACTGGGTAAAGTGACTGCAGAAGTCAATTGCCTCACGTCTCGGAGGGTGGGAGTCTGCTACAGGAATACCGAATGCCAGACAGCACAACTAATGGACTAAGACGACGAGGCATGTCCATAATGCGCAGTCGCGCAGCGCTGCGCCATAACGCCATTGCCTTGCTGATTCACGTGCAGGCTTCACCAATCACCATCTATCTTGCATGACTTCCTAATGAGGTGCCATCGTGCCCATGTTGACTTCCTCCCGACCACAGCTCTGTCCCCCGTCTGCTGGCGCCTATCCTGTTGCAGCTGGGTATGGCACTGTGCCATGGTTGGTGCCGCCAGCGTGCGGCTGCACTTGGTAGTCCAAACATACCGGTACATTGCCTTCTTCGGTGGCGTGTGTTGAGCACGCATGCGTCACCACATTGCAATTGGTACAATCTTTCACTTCTGTTGCCCCCTGCTAGCTACGCACGTGTCAAACGGCTAGGCCTGCTGCTGCACGAAGGTGCCGTGGAACCTGTACGGCACCGTGAACGGCAGCTGCACCCACGCCAGCTCCCGCAGGCTGCCGCCCTCCAGCACCACCACACTGCTGCCGCCGTCGGCGCCCACCACCGCTGCCAGCACCACTCCGTCGGCCTCGTCCGAGGAGCCGGGCCGGGGCACGAAGCACGGCTCGGCTGCGGCGGGACAAGAGGGGGGCAAGCGAGGGGATGGAAGGAAAGGCGGGGGCAGCAGGACCAGTGCCGCAGGCAGGGGCAAGGGAATCCAGGGAACAGGGTACGCCAACACGCACATACACGCGTCCCCCCCCCCGTTCACATGCTGCCGGCACAATTACCCCGCCCCCAAAACCCTGTCCGCCAGTCGCCTACGCACCCCAATCCGCCACTTCCGCCCCAACCCCCCTGCCCCCTCACCCGGCATTCCTCCCGGCGAGTGCCACAGCCTGCTGGTGCCCTCCTGCAGGTCATGTACCGCCAGTGCGTTGCCCATGTTGGTGGGACGCACGGCGGCGGTGCTGTAGCAGTAGCGGTAGGGCCGGCCGGTGAACCTGTAGGGCGGGTGGTGGGGGCGGGAGTGGGGGAGAGGGGAGCCAGCGGCGCCCACTTCAGCCAAGTGCCACCACTGCTGATTCTCCCCTCCTTATGTGTCCCCCCCTCACGCCCCACTCACTTGGTGTTGAATGCGGGGAACTCCACAAAGTTGCCGTACGCAGACTCGTCGTGCAGCAGCGGCGCGGGGGCGGCCAGGTGGGCGGGGCCGGCGGGCTTGCCGGCCGCGTCACGCAGCGGGATGGTAAAGCGGCGCAGGCGGCTGGGGGAGATGTCTGGTGGGGGAAGACAGAGCAAGCGGAGGGCACAAATGACAAAGAAGGTGTTGACGATACGGTAGGTCTGTGGGCACATGAATCAGTAGGCTGCTGCACACCCAAGATTGATGGTGAGCGCTGTTTGCTCCTCACGGGACGCAATGACTCACCCTTGCCCGGCATGTCCATCATCTGCTTGATGGACAGGTCGTTGAGGATGGTGGGATCGTCGTACACACTGAAGTCCACGCACAGCTCGGTGGCGCCGGGGGACGCCGACGAGGGCCGCTCGAAGGCGTTGGAGAAGTGGAACGTGAACAGCGGCGGGGCGGTGTGCGTCACCACCTGGGTGGATGGGGTACGTGGGGCGGGCGCGCACACAGCAACAAAGGAATGTCAAAGGAGGCAGTTACTCATATCACCTCATGCTGAGACAGTATGGTGGCTCGTTCAATTGCTCCTTCACATGACCGACGTGCGCACATCACTCACCCCGGAGCCGTCCAGTGCAATCACGTGCACGCGGGTTCCAGCCTGCGATGGGCGCAGACCATACCACGCCACACACCAGGCACGTCAGGGGGATGCGTGGAGGCCGTTTCACTCAGGCAACCACCCGCGGCCCGGGGGCCATGTCCGCACGCAGGCCGCGGGCCGCAGTCCCCCTGCGCAGCCCGCCCGCCCCCATCTCCCCGCGCACCTCCGGCCGCCAGTCCATGAACACGTAGGGCCGGGGCTCGCCCAGCACCAGCGACTGCATGTTGATGAACACGGGCGACTCCACCACCACCAGGTGCGAGCGGGTCACGGACATGTCGTGCACCCAGCAGGGCGCGAACGGGTCGCGGTCGCTGTGGGCGTGTAGGGTGTGTGGGAGTGCGGTGTGTATGTGTCACCAGGTCGGCCGTGGCCATGAGCCGAAGAGCAGGTCACTCGGGCGCGCGGGGCTGTGTGACATGCGCCTGCGTGGCGCGCATGCCCTGCCCTCACCCGCCCCTCCCCGCCCCGTGTGTGCTCACCGGATGAACGCGATCTGCTGGCGCTTCAGGCTGACGGGGTCCTGCAGGTACACGTGGTAGCCGCCGAAGGGCAGGCTGCGGCTGAAGTTGACCAGGCGGCCGTCGGGCGTGGGCTTGGGGTGCGCGCTGATGAGGTCTCCGGGCAGGCCGTCGGTGGGCTCCACCTGCTGCAGCGTGGCCAGCGTGTCGGGGTCCACAAGGTAGGCGGCGGAGCGGGTCTCTGGGGCGGGGGGGGGGGAGCGGCGGGGCGTTGGGGGAGGGCAAGGGCAGGAATGGGAGTGGGCGTGGGCGGGAGCACGGGGGCGGGACCGTCTCTGGAGAGCAGGGGTACCACGGGCGCGGTTGGCGAGTTCCAGACCTGGCGCACCAGCCAGCAAACGACCAGCACACTGCCTGCACTACTGCAGCCACCTCGACCTTAAAGTCCCGCTGCAGCCGCTGCAGCGCAACCGCCATGCCGCCGCTCCGACCACCAGCTCTCACCGCTGAGCGCCAGCAGCTTGCCCCCGGGCAGGCTGGTGAGGGACACTGAGGCGTTGTCGGTGAAGGCGCGGCCCTTGCTCATCTGCGATGCAGGGGGGGCGCACACCAGCAAGTCGGACGCGGACCCCACGCGTTCGCACGCGCTGCTGGCAGACCGCGCACCTCACCCGCGCCAAGTGAACCGTTTCTGGTGGTCAGGGCGCGTCCCACCCAGCAGCCCGCCCCACCCGCGTATCAAACCGCTTATGCCATGCAGATAGCCTGCCCCCACAGGCTGCCCCCCTAACACCCTGCTCCCCTTGCACTCATCCCCTCCAACGTCCCACCAGCGACCCCCATCACTGACCCACCAGCGCCATGGTGTTGTCAAGCACCGCCGCCGCCCGGCCCAGCGGCCCCTCCGCCGGTACGGGGGTCTGGAACTCCCGGTACTTCATGCGGCCCGTCGCGCGGAAGGCACTGAACAGGTGTACGTGCGCGTGCGTGTGTGCAGGAAAGAAAGTATAAGCGACGTCGTACTGAAAATGGCTGGCGTGCGTCCGGCGCATGATGCCACACAAGTGTTAACTAGCGCCTCTCTGCATGCCTCTGAACCCCTTGCCTCCCTACGCCCCGCTGCTCATCCCCCAGGTTTCAGCCGCGCACTCCCACCTGTATGCGTCCGTGTCCAGGAACCTCTGACTGGCCCACGCCCTGTTGTCCTGGCCGTCCAGCCGCACCCTGCTGAGGCAGGCATATCCGTCAAACAGGTGCTGCATGCCGCGGAAGTCGCCGCAGCCGTTGAGGAGCAGGTTGCCGCTCAGCCAGGACGGCAGGCGCCCAGACACCACCTGCGCGGCGGCTTCCGTCGCCTGAGGAAGGCGGGGAAGGGAATGGGGCGGGCGGGGGAAGGGGGCAACCAGGCGAGGCTAAGCTGTGCAGGTACGAAAGCGTTTGGCTCGTGGGGAGTGATGAAAACCAACCCCGGCTAAGCGGGTACGGGAAATCAACAGACGTGCATGATAAAGTGCGGTTTGCACGGAGGGACCGCGAGGGACCGCGACCGCGTCCTGACACGCTCACCTGCTCCGTGGCCACTCCGAGCACGGCGTCTCGAGCTTCCTTTGTGACGTACGAGCCACTGGACAATACCGCCGGCGAGGTGGCCAGGTATGCAGAGGCTTGCAACCGCCTAACTTGGAGGCGCGCGCTGCTAGCTTGGCGAAACGCGAACGACGTGGCGACATGGCCATGGCCACCCGAGCTGCCACGGCTGCTTAGCCCGGGCATCCCTGACGCATTGCAAGGCAGTGCCTGCATTACTTGAAGTGGGCTGCCGAGCACAAATCAAGTTTCTTGTCCGCGCAAGCCAAAATTGTCAGTTGCGATTCGTGCAAGCTTTTGCGTAAAATGGGGTCTGAGGAAACATGCAATAACGTAAGGCATTTAGATTACTTAAAATCACAGAATGCTAAACATAATCATCGCGTGCGCAATTTGCGCAATTTCCTACTTCATCTGGGCTTGGGCATGGTCGCCGCCGCGCAACCAAGCCAAGCGCAGTTTTAGGACGGTCACCAACGTGACGGCGGACACCCGCATGCAGTCGGGGAAGACGGGGTCGCAGCGAGGCGGGCAGAAATTTACGGGCAAGACCAGCCGCAGTCTAGGACGGGGTTGTCAGAGATGTGTGCCCCAATTTCGGTCACAGTTGAAGGGCGCATTCGTTCGGGACGCCCCTGGATCTCCGATAACACGAAGGTCGGCTGCCCGCGTAATTCCGGGGAGAGAGACCTGGGCGCGGTAGACCCAGAGGAGGCGGGTGACGCATTGTAACAGGAGGGAGGGAGGGAGGGAGCAAAACAGTTGCAAACCGGTAAGACTACGAACAAGCCCACGCTTCTCTGCAATACTATGGAACCCAAATGCTCGCCCGCAGCGACCTTGCATTAACCCTGGCATTGGTCAAGCCTCATTGCAGGCCGGGCGAGGGGAGTGATATGTTAAGGGGCGACAGGAGGCGATGGGCACGGCTCGCAGGTGAGGTGCTCACAGGCACGCTCACAGGAGCAGGGAGACCAGGGGTTCCCCTGAGGGAGACATAGGTAGGGAGCATAGGTCGACGGCGTCTTGCATTTGCATTCCCACTAGCCACCATTTCTCTGTGCTTCCCTGGTGCCAAAGCGTTCAGCAGGTCCACGTAGTGCGCTCACAAACAGCTGGCGGTCTGGACGTATCAGCAGACAGTCCCACCAATCAGGCAGGCCCAGAGCAAGACACCCCCCAAAATCGGAGGACCTCCCCGACGATCAGCGGGCGCTGGAGATGCCCGAGGAGCGCAGCTGGTGCAGCGCTGGCCTTCTCACACCGTCTGTGGGTGGCCGCCCGGTCTAGGCGCAGCCCAAAGCATGTCCGCATGTGGGGACAGCGATGCTTTGGCGACGGGTGGACTGCTGGCGGGCATGGCCGCGTGGCCGCACGGATGCACCTTGGCCCGCTAAAAGCCGATGCGGGTAAGGCCGCCGGCAGGGACCGACAAGTAACCCGTCTCCAGCTCTTCCTTGCACTCCAAATCAGGAGAGCCTCGTGGGAGAACCTCCCCGGCTCCGATTGCCATACCAAGTCAAAATGTTGGTCAGCACAATCTGCACGCCTTCATGTGAAGTAAACGTGTCAGCCAGGCGCAACTTCACTGCCTTCCAAGCGAAACCTGCCCCTACTCTCCATGCCCCTGCTCTCCAACCTGCCCCTGTCCCCCCCCCCCCGGACTCAGCAACCGTCCCATGTCAAGAAAGCGCGTTCAGCACATTGGTGACCTGACATATGCCCTGCTGAGTGTCGACCTCACGTTGGGCACCCACGGCTCCTCAGAACAGTCCAAGCACCTTCGAGTCGCCGCCCTCTTCCTCGGGTAGCGCCGCCCGGGCTGCCTTTAAGTGGCGCAGAATGCTCTCGCGGACTGGAGGCGTCAGCTTGGTGCGCTGGCCGTACGCCAGGTAGAACTCGCCCAACTCCGCCAGGGCCTCTGTGAGCAGCAGCAACAACAGCAGCAACAGGGCGTGGCAAAGCTCGGGGACTTTGAGAGGGTTGCAGGTTCCTGGGTGCGGGCTGGGTGTGGACGTGGCTTTCCCCAGGCGCAGGTGCACTGCACTGCAGCCCTGTCCTGTCCTGCCCTAGCGAGCAACACCGCATCCCAAGCCCTCTGATAGCCGCCGTCCCAAGCAGCGGGGCACCCACCCTTGATTTCGGCGTGCGTGATGTCGGAGCTAATCCGTGGGTTATCGCGCCACTTGCGCACAAACTCCCGCACAACCTCCTTTGCCGGGTCCGCCGCGCGCCGCACCTGCTCAGACAGCAGCAGGTAGGCGGGCAGGTAGGCGGACACGGTAGGCGTCACTAGGTGCAGTGCTAGAGGCAGTGTTGCAGCAGATGTAGGCATAACCTACTGATGTCTTGTCGATCTGCAGTAGTCCACTGCCCCGCGCGACCTGCACTGCCCTCCCAGTGCCCACACATCACACATGCGGGTGCGCGCACCTCAGCCTCGGAGGCGCCGCTGGCCTCCGTCTCGATAGACTCGCTCAACCCCTCGCTCAGCCGCTTCACCAGCTGGCGGTACTCTGTGACGTCACACAAAGGCAGGGTTGGCACAAATGCCCCGTTACCGCTCAGCACAATGGCGTGGCGCGCGGTGTGGCGCGCTTGTCGCTCGGGTGCGGAGAAAGGTTGCATCAGGCCGCAGGGCGTGGTGAAGCCCGCCACGCACCCTTCGGGAGCTTCACGTCCTCTGCAGCACCGGCAGCCGATGGCCTTGCAAGAACCGCATATGTGCCGACCAGAGATAGCAGCGCGCCTCGCCGGCTGACGCCGCTGACGCTGTGCTGAGACGCGCTGGTCGATGCGCTCGACTCCGTTCGGGCAGTCGACCCCATGGCAACGACAGCATTCTGCTGACAGCAAGTTGAATGAGGAGATACGCGGATTACATTTTGGTGAAGGCGAGTCGCCCGTGACACCGATGGCTTGCTTGCCGCCTGCGACAAGCTCATCTTGATTATAGATATGAATTACAGCACCCAAATGTATATGCTATATGGACGGATGCCATGGCCGACCTGAGTAGTCTTCTGCGACCGTGCCCTGCGTGCGTGCCTGCGCCGTGCCTAACCCTCAATCACCCCTCCGACTTCTGCGCCTGCGGAAGTGCGCACGGTCTGTCCCTTTAAGCTCGTACTACGCCGCACAATCTTAGCAGACTGCAAGCTACACACGCATGCTGTGACACATGAAGGCCTCTGCCTAGCACAAGCTGGCTCCAATTTCAACGCAACCGTTCATCCTGCCTGTGGGGCGCCCCTCGGCTTCAGAACGATGTAGTTCACTACGTCTTACCACACAGTGTGCCATCGAATGCCCCCGTCTAGAAATCGATGCACTTTCCCTTGTTCTCCCAGTCACCTGCGGTGGGCGTGCGCCAGGCAATCAGGGGAGGCACAGTTAGCAGTGGAAGGCAGCTTGCCAAGGTGGTCGAGTCATTGATACATGCACGGTGGAGGTTTTCAAAGGCCGTTGATACATGCTACTTGTACATTGGGGGGACCAATACTCCAGCAGGGATAAAGAAACAAGCTCCTTCCCGAACACCGTAAGTGCTGCTGCCACGTACCGTAGCGAGTCGGCTCCCGCCCACGTGGCCCGTACAGCTCCCCCGAGACTGGGTTGGGCACCTTCATGAGGACACGCGGGGCATGAATGGCAGCATGGCATCAACATTTGTCGGCTTGCGCGCACAAACGCTGGTTACGGGGACCGGTGGCACAAGTTACCGACTTGAGAGGCGCTGATACCAGAAACGCAGACGCGGCACGTACCTCCTCCTCGTCCTCGTGCTCCTCTTCTGACTCTCCAGTCCCTTCCCCAGCGCCCAATTTGGCTGCCCTGGCCTCCTCCATCAGCGCGATAATCTCCTGCTCTGTCTTCGTTTGGAGCTTCGACTGGAAGGCATCTAGGGGGCTGGCAGCCACGTCGGGCATAAAACGCGGACCCGGGGTGGCACCCGATGACCCGCTCTGGGCAGATGACGCTCTCCGATGCTCTAGTGAGGCTGCTTGCCACAAGACGTTGGTGGTGGCGCGAGCCTGTGCACCGAGCGTGGCGATGGCTCCGAAAGCGGGCTGCAGCGCTGGAAGCAGCGCTGCTATTCGCGAAGCTACAACAGAGTACATTTACAGAGTACTATAGACAGCAAACCCTAATACAATTTGCTGAGGACAAGTCGCGAAGGCCGCGTGGCAAAACTTACGTTCCGCTGGTACCGAATGACCTGTGGCTCAAATTAAAGTAAATGCTTGAGCATATCCTTATCATTTTAATGCTCCCGCTCCCGCAATTATGTGGCCACGATGCATGGCGTCACCACCGGCCAGGCGCCACAGCCCAGGTCACCGTCCCCACCGCCCGCCGGCTAACCTCCCCTTGCCGAGGGCAGGCCAAGTCACACCGTGCATTATGTCAGCTTCGTATTGCTGTGCATCTGCTTTTCAGCAACTGGTCAGCCTGGTCACCGCGCCAGGCCCCGGTTGACGGCCTGAGTGTGCTCCATCTTGCGCGTGGCCATAGCAGCCGCCTTGGCGTTGCCGCCCGTGGCCACAGTGGCTGGCCGAGACATGGCGGCGCCAGTGCGCTTGAGGGCCGTGTGGAATGCCAGTGAGTCAGGGTCGCGCTCGCTAATGCGCGCGATCTGCATGCGCTCAAACTGTTCCCCGGCGTCCATCTCGTCCTCCTCGCCGGAAGCCACGCCCGTCATTGCCCGGCCAGCCTGTGGGCGAAGGACAGGCGACAGGAAAAAGATGGGGGATGGGGATCATTCAATACGGGTACGCCTTGACCACTGGCAGCTGAATGGTGCACAAGCCTCACTAATACGGTAGCTATCGCACGTGGCTGGCTCACCGTTGCCATGCGCTTGAGTGTGGTGTCGCTCTGCGCCGCAGCCCAGCGGTCGAACGCCTCCAGCAGGCCCGCCCGCGCCACAGCCACCGCTTGGATCTCCGGCTCCAGCTCCTCGCGTGCAGACTTGAGCGAGTCGAAGTCCGTGCGATAGCGGCCCTTGGCGGACTTGAGCTCCTGGGTGGACGAGGGGGGTGGGTAGTTGTAGCCTTGACGAGGAAGGACTGAAGAGCGGGTGAGACCACCTCAACCCAGCCGTCACTGTAGCCAGTCCCAGTCCGCACACAGATGGCCACCCCGTTGCTGCTTGCTGCCCGCCCAGATGGCCACCCCGCTGCTGCTTGCCGCCCGCCTACCTGCATCAGCGCGTACGCCTCGCTGTCCAGCACCTCGCCGTCGCCGCCCGCCGGAGTGGCGCCGCGCCGCAGCGCCAGCGCAGAGTTCAGCTCGTCAATGCGCCGCTTGGCGTCGTTCACGGAGGCGCCCAGGCTGCGGATAGCGGCCTTGGTGTCGGCCAGAGCGCTGCTGGCGGCCTTGAGCGACGCCGCCAGCTCGCGGCCCTCGCCCACGTCCACCTTGTAGCGCCGGAACACGGCGTTGCGGTCGCCCGGCACGCCGAAGATGCCCGCTAGCCGCGCGCCGCCGGGGCTGCTCAGCGGCCCCGCGTCGCCCCAGTTGCTGCCCGCGTCCGTGTACGAGCTAGCCTGTGCGTTTAGGCCGCCACCCGGGGAGCGGGGCTCGCCCAGCGCCTCCGCACCGCTGGCTCCGGCGCCTGGGGAGCCCAGCTCAGAGCGCACGGGCGGCCGGGCGTCCAGCGGCGCGTGCCCCACCGTGAAGCCGCCGGTGGCGCGCAGGTCCACATCGCCCACACCGCTGGGGCCTGCCGAGTCGCCACCATGAGCAGCCTGCAAGGCCGGGGCAGGCGTGCGCGGGTGGGGCAAGGTCCGTGCAAACCCGGTTGGCGCAGCGGCAGCAGCGCGACTGACCAATCCGACCTACCTGTGCACGCCACAGCTCCCCAGTTGCACCATACCGCCAGGTCCACCCAACTCACCGCTCCGCTGCCCTCCTCCGTAGCCCGGCGCAGTGTGGCCATTTGGGTGGCCATATCGGCTTTGATGGCGACGTGCACCGCCCGCAGCGCCTTGAACGTCTCCCGCACCCGCTTCATGGAGTCGGCCGGCAGGTCCTCCGGCTCCGCCTCGCCGTGCAGGAAGCGGCGGCAAGTGGCGTGCAGCTCGCGCAGCTCATCGTCCGTCAGGTCGTCGTACGACACACGGCCCTTGCCACTGCGGGGGTGTGGGGTGTGGGGAGGGGAGGTGTGTATGGTGGACAAGCAAACAAGGTGCGTCCAAGCGGGCCGGGATTGATTGATTAAGGTCCGGAAGCCGTCCTTCCAAGCGCTTGCACCCCCACCCGGCCAACCCCTGCTGTACCGCCCACCTGAGTGTGTCCCGCATGGCCAGCTCCCCTTTGAGCTCCTTGATCTGGCGCTCGTACCGCCGCAGCAGCAGCGCCGGGTCATTGCTCTCGTTCAGCGCCAGGTCGGTGGTCAGCGTGCGCACGCGCGAGGCGAACCGCAGCGTGCTCAGCGTCTCCTCGCTGTGGCTCGGCTCGGCTGCGACAGCAGGAAGCCAGGCAGGGCAGGTGGGCCGGCGAGCAGTAGCATGTCAGCAATGCCAGATCCTGGAAGTGAGGATGTCATCACACAGCACATGTGTACCGCGCGCACTTCACGGATAGCATGACCGCCAATTCCCAGCAGTCGATTGGCTCACCCCATATGTTGGCCACCATGACCGTCTTGCAGTTGCCGCCCAGCGCGTCCCGCAGCACCGCCGTCAGCTTGGTCTGCCGGAACGGCACGTAGGCGTCCTTGCGGCTCAGCGCGTTGACTGTCTGCTCCAGGAAGGATAGCGAGCGGTTGATGAACTGCGCCTCCTTCAGCGACTGGCCCGTTACGCCGGTCTTCTTGGTGCGCTCGCTGCCGGCCAGGTCCACCAGGTTCAACTTGGACAGGACGGCACGCTCGCTGGCGGCGTCACTGGTGCGCATCTGCACCCACACCATACACATACGTTGCGGCACAGGCAAGCCAAGTGGCGGGCAAGACCAGCAACTCCCATGATACCCATTTGAGGGCACCTACGACCAGGCGCTGCGCTACCTCGCCCGCCCCCCGCCCGCATACCGTATCCTGCCAGCTCAGCTCAGCCCAGTCCGGCACTTGCTCACCTCTACGTGTACGGTGAACACCGTGTGTGAGCGGCTGCTCTCCGCATTGAGCACGTGCCCGGCGGTGGTGCGGCCCTGCTCGCCCAGGAAGAACTGTGCCAGCGCCTCCTCCTCGCTGCGTACCGGCACCAGGGTCAGGCCGCGGACCTGAAGTTGCAAGGCAGCGGCGTGGCAGGCACAGGAGTCAGAAGGGCGCGTTGATGGCGGACAGCATCAGCTGAAGGCTGGAATGCGAAAGAGAGCCTTTCCAGTACCCGGGCAGAGCTTACGTATGTGTTATTGTTGGAGTCTTCCAGCACCGCCAGTGCGTCGCTGGTTCCGGGTGTGTCGCCCAGCAGGTCGTACAGCTGCTCGTTGTAGATCTCAAGGTATGACACCTGCAGCGGGGAAAACAGGGCCCACCAAGAGGGGCCACCTTCGGTTGCAGGCTGGCGCCCTGGCCACCCCATCGTACCATTCCCTTCTGCTCTGCGAATGCTCCATGACTCCGGGACGCCGGATACTGAATGCCGTCTCCGATCGCAGCAACCCCCGACTCACGTGCACGCGGTACATCTTGTCGGCGCGCATGTCCACCTCCCGGAACACATGGTGGATGGCGCGGGGAATGAGGCCGCGGTGCGCGTACGCCGTGCCACCGCCGGACATCGTGAATGTCTTACCAGCGCCCGTCTGTGGGCGACGGGCACATAGGGGCGCAAGGTAACACTCTACTCAGCGCTCGCCAGTGCATACCACGTGACAGGGGCCCAAGTCTTTGGCACGCCTTACTCAGCTGCATACACGGTGGGTGGCATTCCGCATGCAGCAACTGTGCCTCAAGTGCTGCCCTGCCGTGGCTTTGCCCTGAACTGCCCCTCTGTGGCCCCCAAGTCCCCTCTGCGGCCCCCAGCTCCCACCTGGCCATACGCGAAGATGGTTCCGTTGTAGCCGGCCATCAGGCTGTCCACCACCTCATGCGCAAGGGTGGTGTACGCCGCCTCCTGGCTCACGTTTTCCAACACGCCATCAAACTGCAGGACGCATACAACGAAGCATGGGCGCGGTGCCAGACGCGTCGGACATTGCGCAGTGCACGTCACGGAAGTTGCTTGCGGTAGGGACAGTTGCAGCCCTGGACCTTGGGACTACGGTTTCCACCCGCACAAACCTTGAAGGAAAACTGCTCCTGCTGGTTATTCACTGGGCCCGCAGACGCATCCTTGGGTACATTCACGGACACACTTTGCCCGTCCGGTCCGAGCCTGCGTAGCGGCGGCCCACAGTGGGGTGTGGGGCGTGGGTGTGGGGTGCATGAGTTCAGGCATAGCGCACGCAGACCGGCTCCCGGTGGTAGTTGCAGGGGCTAGTGCACGTCGTGCGCTTGTGGCTCGGTGGCATCCCTGCCGAGCCAAACATCTGATTGCAAACTCTTATGGCGGTCCTCGGCGCCCGCGCTGGGCGGCGTAACATGCGCATGTCTTGAGAAGACGTGTCCCCGCATATTAAGCCCGTTTCTGAGCAGCTAGTCACCCAGATACTGTAGCCAGCTTACTTGAGACCGCTCCCGCTCGTCGCCGTGGGACGCGTCCTCACGAAGACCTTCACCGCCTGCTTCACCATTTCGATGTGCTACACTGTTCTACTATCACCTGTTATATATTTATGATTAAAAATCCCGTCAAAGGACGCTTGGAACGATTTGGAAATCCGCAAAGTTGCAAGCACTTCAGCTTCTCCTATATGAATGGCATGAGAGTTAGCATGCAGAATGCAACTATAGCAGAAGCATGCAGTGTTTTAGTTGCAATGAGAGTTCCATTCCTCATTCCGACTGCAAGCTCTTCCAACATCTCTGTCGAATCAGTGTATGTTTTACATAGCTATAAACAACTGACAACATGCAGAGCTCCTTGACTCGCCAGTCGGCTGCTTCGCGGGCAAGTCAGCCCTTTCAGCAGGGCCGTGCTGCCCCCCGCAGCCGCGCCTGCACTGTTGCCTGCCGTGCTACTGGTAGTCAAGATCCGCTGCTTCTGCGCGTG
The DNA here is from genome assembly GCA_016834605.1 of Chlamydomonas incerta. Taxonomy (NCBI): domain Eukaryota; kingdom Viridiplantae; phylum Chlorophyta; class Chlorophyceae; order Chlamydomonadales; family Chlamydomonadaceae; genus Chlamydomonas; species Chlamydomonas incerta. Next base: position 109,996 of record JAEHOC010000051.1, on the reverse strand, counting down.
GCGCGCGGCGAGGGTGAGTTTGGCAAAATGGCGAGGGATGGCACTTGCGCGCGCAAGGGCTGATTCTGACGGGTCCTGACGATTTTGACTGCACGCTCAGCTTGCACCCAATTGCGCTCGCTTGTGACCCAGATGCGGAGCGCACGCCCGTCTGGCTGATGCGGCAAGCGGGCCGGTACATGGCTGCGTTCCGGGAGTGAGTGCTGACCCCAGGAGCTGGGTGACGGCACCTTGGATGCTCGGTTGCCAAGCGATAGCAGCAGAATGGGGAGCGATAAAGTTTCATGCATGCGCGGGGGGGGGCTGCGTTCTGCGTCAGGGGCGAGGACCGCGCTGGTTTGGCACGGTGCTGCGCGGTGTCGAAAACCGCCTAGCTGTGCATCATGCCGATGGTTAGCAGCACGCTGTCAGATTATGATATTGTTACAAGACCGCGAACGTGCTGGAGTTTGATTGGGCAGGAGGGAGCAAGCTTCTTGCAAGGGGGGAGACCTACGGGGCGGAAAATGGGCACAATAGTTAGATCCACTGGCTAGATCTACCCCCAGATCTAGGAGCCCCAGCCGCAGCCATGGCAAGTACAGCCACCGCAAACAGTGTTTCAGCTTCGGAAGGCCATTGCACCCGCATTGGGGGCAAAACGCCGCCAGTTGCAGCAGGTTTACCACCACTGCATGTTTCTGAGCGTTTCCGCTGCTGCCCCTGCTTCCCGTCCCCTAGGTACTCTGATAAGTACCCCTTCCGCATGCGCTCGGAGACGCCGGACATCGCCATCGAGCTGTCACTGCAGCCGCTGCGCGCCTTCCGCCCTGACGGCATCATCTTCTTCTCCGATATCCTCACGCCGCTGCCCGGCATGGGCATTGAGTTCGACATGGTGAAGGGCAAGGGCCCCGTCATCGCCAACCCCATGCGATCCACTGAGCACCTCAAGCAGCTCACGTGAGTGAGGCCAGGCAGCGAAATGGAGTAAGAAGACACTCGTGCACACTCGGTGTGTACTACTGCATGCCATCCGCGCTTAGTCACCGTCTCCTTGCTGCTGCCCCGCAGGCCACTGTCAGACCCCGCCTCCCGGCTGCCGTTCATCAACACCATCCTGTCCACTCTGCGCAAGGAGGCAGACAGCAATGGCGTAACGCTGCTGGGCTTCATCGGCACTCCCTGGACCCTGGCTGCTTACTCCATGGAGGGCAAGGCCGACAAGGACTGCAAGGAGACCAAGGTGCGGCCGGACACGCGTGTGGAGGAGAGCCGGAGGGCGGGACGAGAGCGGCTGAGCTGCTCCGCTCTCTGCAACAGCTTCTTGGGTGCCGTTGCTGAGCGTACTTGTACTGCGTGTTGAGTCCCTGGCCGTTTACGAGTGCCGAGAAATGCCGCCATTTTGAAAGCGTGGCGCCGTTTCCTTGTGCTGTGCCCTGCAGAAAATCATGTTCCACAACCCCGCGCTGCTGCACTCGTTCCTGGACTTCCTGACGGAGCAGCTCATTGTGTACGCGGGCTATCAGATTGAGAGCGGCGCGCAGGTGATTCAGCTGTTTGACAGCTGGGCGCACCACCTGTCGCCGGCGCAGTTCGCCGAGTTTTCGCTGCCCTACATGGAGCGCATAACTGTGGCGCTCAAGGCCAAGTACCCGCACGTGCCAGTTATCATGCACGCCAACGGCGGCACCGGTGAGAGCGGATACGTGGACTGGGTGGAGCTGCGGTTCAGGGTCACTGACGGAGATGGGACACGGGCTGGCCGCATGGGCTGGCCCCACGGGCTGGCCCTGAGTAGTGGCGGTTGCTGCAGTGGCAAAATCCTGCATCATCGGTGACGGCGAGCATGCTCCCCGTTCTGGTTGCGTAGGTAAGCTGGAGCTGATGCGTGACTCGGCCGCGGACGTGATCGGCCTGGACTGGGCGGTGGACATGAAGGACGCTCGCCAGCAGCTGGCGGGCAAGCGGGTGCAGGTGCGCACGTGGTTTAACACCGCCGGGGTTGGGGCCTGGGGCACAGTGGTCGGGGGCCAGGGGTTGAGCAGGGATGAATCCCATGAGGTTGGGAGGTCCGGGTCGTTCGCAAGCGTGCTGTTGTATGAACCGGGCCTGAGCACCAAACCTAACATGCTTTCCGCCCCTTCCGGCACACAGGGCAACGTGGACCCCATGTCGCTGTTCGGACCCGAGGAGGTTATCCGCGCTGAGGTGGAGCGCTGCCTGCGCGCCGCCGGGCCACGTGGCCATATCCTAAACGTCGGCCACGGCGTGGTGCAGGTAAGCAACGCCCTACAGTCAGCCAGGGTAGTGGGCACTGGGCAGAATTGCGGTCCCGCATCCAAATGAGCAGCGGGCACGGGGGTAGCGGCGCGTCAATACGGTTGGCCGTAGCCCCAAAACTGCGGAAGGAACCATGAACAAGCTAGCCTTATGGTTCTAGGCCTGCGCTACGACCCGTTGTTGCATGACATGCAATGCGGCCCGCCGCAGGGCACTCCCGAGTCTTCTGTGGCGCTGTTCTGCCAGCTGGCGCGCGAGTCGGGGGCCATCCACGCTAAGGCTGCCGCCAACGGCGCGCGCCAGCCCGTGCTGGTGTAGATGCTGGAGGGTGCCAACTAAGGCGTCAGGCGGCAACGTGTACTGGCTGGGAATGCGCGTGATGAACAATATGACTTCGGGAGTGTGTGTGTGCCGACTTGGTATGACTGAACGTCCAGCAAGGCAAATGGCGGACGGACTGAAGGGTGCATGAGTGTGAGCTAAAGGCGATGGTGAAATCTTCACTCGCATCATGAGTGATAATGTGTACCGGTGTACGCCAGCTGGTCCGCCTGCACTATTGAAATTTTGGATGTGGCGCGGATGACGCCTCGACATCGGCTAGATGTGCCGGTACGGTGTTTTCAAGGAGAGGCTGCGAAAGATAGGTGATGGAGGCTTGAGGCTTTGTGTTCACAAGCATTGTTTGGGGCAGGCCTTTGACTCGTAAGTGCTAGCTCCTGCGGTCCAATAATTATCGTCGGGGTGAGCGGGTTCCCAGGGGTGCTCCAGCCCGTCCTGGTGTTTGTGCCGGCAGCGTGCACGCTCACATTCGGAGGGGCGTACAATACAGTAAAGTCAAATGATGCTTCAAGACTGTCAATTTCCGTGAATCCTCAACAGCGAAAGTAGTCTTCAGAGGACGCTGCGGATTAAGGGTGCACGACTTCGCTGGCTCTGGCGAGGACATACGTGATAAGCCATATTCACATATCTGACTGGCTTTGAACACAGTTAGGCTCCTGCTGTTACAGATATCTAATAGGACGGGCGTGCAAGCTCGGACCCTCACCGTCGACCCTCTTTCGTTGCATATCACGTTCTTGCACAAGGTATGCAGCTAATACGCTTCAGGGATATGTGTCAAGCCACTGGTTGCCGGCGGCGCACACTTGTCCTTGGCGCCATGAGCGCTGAACACTCGCCACTAGTTGTAAATGGGCACTGAGTATTGTTTGTCTCCATGCCACGCAGAGTGAATGCCCCTGAGCTCGCGTGTGTGAAGGGGAGAGCCTCCTCGTGGAGAGTCTGGAGGCATTTTGCGATCTTGACCGGAACGAGCCATGTTTTGCTCTATCAGCGGCACGGTGCCTGAGCAGGGAGTGGTTAGCACAAAGTCTGGCCATCTCTTTGAGAAGTCGCTGATTGAGAAGTATGTGCGCGAGACCGGCAAATGCCCGGTGACCGGCGAGCCCCTGACGACGGAGGATCTGTTGCCGCTTAAGGTCAACAAGACTGTGAAGCCGCGGACAGCGCCGGCCACCAGTATCCCGGGTCTGCTCAACCTGTTCCACGATGAGTGGGATGCCAACATGCTGGAGCTGCACTCCACGCGCACGCAGCTGCACCAGACGCGCCAGGAGCTGAGTCACGCTCTGTACCAGCATGACGCCGCGACTCGCGTCATTGCACGGCTGTTGAAGGAGCGCGACGAGGCGCGCGCGGCGCTCACCGACATGAAGCAGCAGTACTCGGCGGACGTGGCGGCGGCGGCAGCGGCGCCCCGTGAGGCTGCGGGCGAGGGCGGGCGGCGGCCCAAGGCGGGCATCCCGGAGGATGTGATTGCAGACATGACGGAGGTGAACGCCACGCTGAGCAAGGGCCGCAAGAAGCGGCCGCTACCGGACAGCCTGGCCAGTGCCGACGACTTGGCAGCTATGACCCTGGCCGGCTCGCACCCGCTGCACAAGACCACGGCCGGTGGCATTGCCGGCATCGACGTCAACCCACAGCAGCAGGGCGTGGTGGTGACGGCGGGTGTGGACACGACGCTGCAGCTGTTTGACTACTTGCAGGTGCGGCTGGGAGCGGGCGGAGGGTGACTGTTCACCAGCAGGGCACTGGGATTGGCTCGGGACAAGTGCAGGGCACACACCAAGACATCGATTCAGGCTAAAAAATGAAGCCTTTCATGCTCTAGCTAGCCCGTCCATGCAAGTGCATGCAAGCGCGACGGCGGCCCAGGGGGCGCCGATAGCCAGCCGAAGCGCGGTCCGCTACTTCAGCAATCCGTTCTGCGGTTCTGGTCCCGTTGCCTTACCGTGCAGACTCGTGTGCTGGCCAGTCTGGAGGGCCACACCAAGCGCTGCACGGGCGTGTCCTGGGTGGCGGCGGACGTGATTGTCAGCAGCAGCGCGGATAAGACGGCGCGTGTGTGGCGGGCGGGCGGGGAAGGCGGCGCGGAGTGGAGCTGCGCGGCGGTGCTGCGCGACCATACCGCGGAGGTCGTGGGCGTCACGACGCACCCCAGCCGCCGCTATTTCGTGACGGGCAGCATGGACGCCTCGTGGGCGTTTTACGATGTGGCGTCTCTCACCTGCCTGCGTCAGGTGGGACACAGCACCGGTTACGCATCCGGTCTGGGTGTGTGGTCACAGCGGGTTTGGCGCATGACTCATAGATAACAGTCGCTGCAGAGCATGCGATGTCACCATGTCGCAACCTGGATAACCTGGAGTGGCAACTGAGGCGCGATTGGGCACACGACAACTGCCGGCCGATTGAGCATACCGAGCTTGGTTGTTGTCACTAACTGCAGGTTGGCGCGGACGAGGGCCCAGGCGAGCCGTACACGTGCTTGCAGTTCCACCCTGACGGCCTTATTCTTGGCACAGGGACGGAGGGCAAGGCCATCCGGTGAGTAGCAGCTGGGGGCCGCACAGCCAGTGACGTGGGTGGCCCACCTTCGATCTAGATTGGGTCGGGCGACCCCAGCCCTCTTGCCTCTTACTTCATTCACCACCGTAAAGCCGGGCCTTGATCCGTATCCTACAACTCCTTGATTTTGCAACCTCAATTGTTCCCGCTGTACCCGCCGTGCCACATTCGTCACAACTCTTCAACCTTGAAAATCATGAATGGCACCCGCCCCATGCGGGTGGCTCTGGCGGCGAAATGAGATGTGGCAAGCACTGGCACCGGCGGCCAGGCGCACAGCATATGATGAAATGAGTTGCTTATTAGATGACATATTGACTTCTGTTCCTGCATGTTCCCTTGTTTGTGGCGTCAGGATTTGGGAGGTGAAGGCTCAGAAGGCGGTGGCTGCGTGCGAGGGGCACGCAGGCGCCATCCGCAGCCTGGCGTTCAGCGAGAACGGCTACCACATGGCCTCTGCCTCGGACGACTGCATCAAGCTGTGGGACCTGCGCAAGCTGGCGAATTTCAAGTGAGTGGCAGGGGCAGGGTCTGACAACTGAGGGCCCGGCACTGATCACTAGCCATTGCGTTGTCAGCGTGGGCTTTCCAGGGCTGCATCGGCGTGGACGGCACGCTGCCCTTACGTTTACGTCCGCTGATCAGTTAGCCACCCTGGTAACCCGCACGGCCCCTCATAATGCGTTTGCCCGTCGGCCGCCTTACAGGACCATTGAGCCATACACGGACGGACCGTGCACTACAGTGGCCTTCGACCACAGCGGGCAGTACCTGGCGGTTGGCGGGCCGGTGGTCAAGATCTACGGCCAGGTGCGACACTGGGGGATGCTTTGGATTGGGAATGAGAGCGCTATTGCCCTATACATCCAATGCGAGCGTGGGCTAGAGGAGCTGTTGTTGGCGGGCTTCCCATGGCAGGAGACATACGTGTCTGGCGGCACTGGCTGGGGCCGGTAGCTTCAGTTCAAAGCACTCATTCTAAACTTGTCCCTCGCTTATCGTCCCACCTGCCTATGGATTCACAGAAGCAGCAGTGGGCAGAGCTCAAGACGCTGAGCGAGGTGCCCAAGCGCGCTTCGGCGCTGCGCTGGGGCCCGGACGCTCGCAGCCTGCTGGTTGGCGCAGCGGACCACAACCTGCGCATCTTCTCCAGCCCATCCGCGTGACCGGCTTAGCCGCGAAGATGGCGTGCGTCGAGGGCGGCATAGGTAGGAGGCAGCGATGTGGTCCAGGGAAGTGCTGCTGGAGTACCTGTAGGCATAAACGATTGCGGCGGAAGGATACCAGGCACTCTTGTTGTCTGCACTTTGAGCAAGGATGGTTGCGGAGTGACGAGCATGACTTCAGCGTGCTGCTGCAGTTTGTGCTTGTGGTTGCGGATCGGAACGCCTCGCGAGTGGAAGTGTGCGAGGAGCTGTAGGAGGGTCGTGGGCGGGTGCCCATGGGCGCGCAGGACATGAGGCCCCGGGCGTGGGAATTGCATGGAGCTTTACTCAACTGCAACGGGAGGTTACATGTAAAACACAGGCTGCTACTCAAAACACAGGCGTCTTGTTGCGACCTGGCCAAAAACTCGGAATCCGTTGCTCTGTGTCTCCAAGCGCAGACGAGCCATCCGGCATCGAGCGGCTTACGTGCACTTACTGCACTTGAAGTCCTAGGTGTGACCTGAAGGGCTTGCCAGGAGCGTTTGAAAGCGGATTCCGGTAATTAGGGCTTTTGACGCTAGCCGGCTTGCCGTGGAACTGCAGACAGCCTGTATATAACATGCCATCCAGCGTGGATCCATCGTCAGGCCTTGCTCACGGGAGCTCGGCCTCGGCGACAGCAATGAAGGTGAGCCTGGAGGACCCCGGTCTTCACGGGCTGCGCGGGGGCTTAGCGAATGCGATGTGATGAGACGAGATGTGCAACGCTTGGGCCGGTACTCGAGTCACACGATTCAAAAGGTCAGCATGTCACAAATTTGTCTCCGTCTTCGCGCTCGTGCGCGTGCTTCGGCAGAACGCACAGTCGGGCGCTCAAAATCGGACTGGGATATGAGCTGGCTCGTCTGTAAGAAGGTCCCTAACTCCTAGGCCGACCCAACCGCCACACGCCTGACCCGGGGCCTGACCCCCCAACCTGCACCTGCTTCCCCGCACAGATGGGCCTTGAGGCCCTGTCCATGGCCCTCATGACCATCGCGGCGCCACTGCTGCTGCTGGTGGCGCTCGGCCTGTCGGTGAGAGCAGCGTTAAGGGCTGAGCCTGGCGTGTGGTCATGTAGTGCGGTACCCACGTCGATGACGTTATTTGGGTACCTGTCCGCAACAGCTTGCATCGGGGGGGGGGGTCTCCAATTCCCAAATCAACCATGGGGGGGGGGCAACAGCACAGACACTCTGCGTCTGGATCCTGGGGGCCGTTCCGCCCGCAGGACAACAGGCCAGACATGAGGGGAAACTCGTATGTCTCGAGCGCATCCTTCCATCATGATTCGCCGACCCCTGGACAAGGCATGCAACCATCATCCAGCCCGCCGCCGCCTCTGACCACGACTGGCACAGTGGCACCGGCTCCGGTGGGGCACCCCAGCTGTTCACCCCAGCTGTCCACCCCAGCTGTTCACCCCAGCTGTCCACCCCAGCTGTCCACCCCTTGCACCAAAGCCACCAACGGCCCTGCCAACGCCGCACCATAAGTAAAGTGTGTGGCTGCCGCCTGGCAAAAGAGGAGCAATCCAATCCAATAGAAATGCCGGGCCCTGTCCACGGATACAGTTCGTGTCCTGATGCTGTATACGTCCCCACCCCTGTTCTGTCCTGTCCACCCCAGCTCTGTCCTGCCCACCCCAGCTCTGTCCTGTCCACCCTGCCTCTGTCCACCCTGGATCATGCACCCGCCCAACCCGCCCAAACCGCCCGTTGCAGGTCTTCAAGTCGATCGTGGCGTGGGCACGCACTGAATGGCACCTGAAGGCCTGATTCCACACCTGTCACGTATGGACGTTACGTGCCGAAAGCCTGAAGCCTTATCCATCCGTGTGAGACGTATCTTGCGATGCGGCCTTACAAGGAAGCATTTTGTTGTACTACTCCAAACCATGTACAGTAACTTTGATGCAGCAAGCACCTCTGTTCTCTTCTCTGCCAGCTTGCACCGCATCCGCACATCATTTTGGGACATTTGCAGCAGAGTAAAACTTGCATACGCATGTTACAGTAGGCGTATTTCTGGGGTGAACCCCCAGAGCGCAACGATCCAGGGGGAGCAACGCGCCCAAGGAACGTGGTCGCGTGGAGCGCAGGTTGAGACCAGCCGTTTTCTGGTTAGCGGTCGTCGCCGGCGAGCATACCGGTAGCACAATACGTGGTAGCAGGCCACAGCAGCTAGCAGAAGCGTTGCGGCTAGAGTTTCCCGCCTTCTATGCTTGTGCTTGATAGCTGGACACGACTGGACGCATGGCGGGCGGTGCCTGTGCAAAGCGTTCCCAGGCACCGTATGTCGGGGAGGTGAGGTCGCCGTTCGGAGGCGTGGCTGGGCTCACTCAGCCCAGTTTTCCCTTGTTGCACACCGTGTAGTAGGTTCTGTAGGCAGCGTTTAACACGCGCTCTAGTAGGGGGACATCCTGCGGCTGCCAACAGGACCAGGATTGGCGTCCTGCGCGTTCATATTTGCGCGATTACTGGGCGAAGTGTGGGGCATGCGCCCAGGCAGTAGTTATGCCCGTTTCTTTCTGTGTTTGATGGGGGCGCATCTGTAGACCTAGTAGGCGATGCCATCGTAATATGCAGAGACAGTCGGGCGTGCAGCAGCCGCATGGTTAAAGGTTGGGGCGCCAACTTGACCACTGCAATAATAGCGGCGTGCATGTGATCGTGTCAGTCCGATGAGTCCCACCATCTGCTGGGCGTTCAGGATGTGAAGATAAGATTCTGTCAGGGGGGTGGACAGGACAGAGCTTGACAGGGTGGACAGTGGAGTAGTGGACACTGGACAGACAGAGGGGTTGCGTGGGCAGCCAAGGCACACTGCGTCTGCCCAGCCCACGCCTTGTTCGCCCAGCCCGCGCCTGCATCTGCCCAGCCCACGCCTGCGTCTGCCCAGCCCACGCCTTGTTCGCCCAGCCCACGCCTGCGTCTGCCCAGCCCACGCCTGCGTCTGCCCGGCCCACGCCTGCGTCTGCCCAGCCCACGCCTTGTTCGCCCAGCCCACGCTGCATCTGCCCAGCCCACGCTGTGTCTGCCCAGCCCACGCTGTGTCTGCCCAGCCCACGCCTTGTTCGCCCAGCCCACGCTGTGTCTGCCCAGCCCACGCCTTGTTCACCTAGCCCACGCCTGCGTCTGCCCAGCCCACGCCTGCGTCTGCCCAGCCCACGCCTTGTTCGCCCAGCCCACGCTGCATCTGCCCAGCCCACGCTGTGTCTGCCCAGCCCACGCTGTGTCTGTCCAGCCCACGCCTTGTTCGCCCAGCCCACGCCTGCGTCTGCCCAGCCCACGCCTGCGTCTGCCCGGCCCACGCCTGCGTCTGCCCAGCCCACGCCTTGTTCGCCCAGCCCACGCTGCATCTGCCCAGCCCACGCTGTGTCTGCCCAGCCCACGCTGTGTCTGCCCAGCCCACGCCTTGTTCGCCCAGCCCACGCTGTGTCTGCCCAGCCCACGCCTTGTTCGCCCAGCCCACGCCTGCGTCTGCCCAGCCCACGCCTTGTTCGCCCAGCCCACGCTGTGTCTGCCCAGCCCACGCTGCATCTGCCCAGCCCACGCCTGTGTCTGTCCAGCCCACGCCTTGTTCGCCCAGCCCACGCCTGCGTCTGCCCAGCCCACGCCTGCATCTGCCCAGCCCACGCCTGCGTCTGCCCAGCCCACGCCTTGTTCGCCCAGCCCACGCTGCATCTGCCCAGCCCACGCTGTGTCTGCCCAGCCCACGCTGTGTCTGCCCAGCCCACGCCTTGTTCGCCCAGCCCACGCTGTGTCTGCCCAGCCCACGCCTTGTTCGCCCAGCCCACGCCTGCGTCTGCCCGGCCCACGCCTGCGTCTGCCCAGCCCACGCCTTGTTCGCCCAGCCCACGCTGCATCTGCCCAGCCCACGCTGTGTCTGCCCAGCCCACGCCTTGTTCACCCAGCCCACGCCTGCGTCTGCCCGGCCCACGCCTGCGTCTGCCCAGCCCACGCCTTGTTCGCCCAGCCCACGCCTGCGTCTGCCCAGCCCACGCCTGCGTCTGCCCGGCCCACGCCTGCGTCTGCCCAGCCCACGCCTTGTTCGCCCAGCCCACGCTGCATCTGCCCAGCCCACGCTGTGTCTGCCCAGCCCACGCTGTGTCTGCCCAGCCCACGCCTTGTTCGCCCAGCCCACGCTGTGTCTGCCCAGCCCACGCCTTGTTCGCCCAGCCCACGCCTGCGTCTGCCCGGCCCACGCCTGCGTCTGCCCAGCCCACGCCTTGTTCGCCCAGCCCACGCTGCATCTGCCCAGCCCACGCTGTGTCTGCCCAGCCCACGCCTTGTTCACCCAGCCCACGCCTGCGTCTGCCCGGCCCACGCCTGCGTCTGCCCAGCCCACGCCTGCGTCTGCCCAGCCCACGCCTTGTTCGCCCAGCCCACGCTGTGTCTGCCCAGCCCACGCCTTGTTCGCCCAGCCCACGCCTGCGTCTGCCCGGCCCACGCCTTGTTCGCCCAGCCCACGCTGCATCTGCCCAGCCCACGCTGTGTCGGCCCATTGGATGCTGGCTCCAACCTTACAACATCATCAGTCACAAACCACCTGCACCCGCAGCCGCAGGTACACCCCACACCAAAAGGCGCAGCCTCCGATCGCAGAACCCTAACCCTCCTCCTGTCTAGTTCGCATTGACTTTCTTGATCATCACACCAGCTGTCCAGCACAGCTGCTCCCTTATTCAGCCCGCCTGCGAATCCTCGATGGGGTCCTCCTCGTTGTCACCCCTGTCATAAGGCACCGTCTGCTTGTTGACACGCACGGCGCTGCTGGCAGGGGGGCGCTTCACGCCAGTAACACGGGTTGATGTCCGTGCCAGGCTTTGGCCCCCCCGTCCTGGTGGCACCCCGTGGAAGGTGGGCTGCACAGTGGGCCAAGGCCGCAGAGGTGGCTGTATCTTTGCAATGCGGGAGAGCATGTACCGCCTTTGTATTTGCTTTTCACAGGAGGTCGCCCGCAGGGCCAAGGCGGCCCTCGCGGTGGCCCTCCCAGTGGCTAGACGCGGCATCTACAGCAGCAGCAGCAGCGCCGCCGCCGGCGGCGGCATCGACATCATCGAGGAGGAGCAGGAGGAGGAGGAGCAGGCGGCGGAGCAGACAGCGGTGGAGCAGGCTGCGGCGGAGCAGGCGGCGGCAGCTGGCAGTGAGCAGGCCTGCCGCGGCGACAGCAGCGAGGACCTGGACGAGCAGGAGGATGCCGCCGCCGCCGCCAAGAGGAACAAGGTGCGCGGGGGGTGGGAGGGGGGGATAGTCGTTTCCAATTCCCAAATCGGGGGAGAGCTGGAGTCTGGTAGCGGGGGGTGGGTGTATGTGCACTGTGTGGCTTTTGCGTTTGCGTTTTGCATTTGCGTTTTCACAGAACTTTGCGTCTGCGTTTCACAGGAGACCGCCCGCAAGGCCAAGAAGGCGCTGGCGGATCGGCAGAGGTATCTCCGCAACAAGGAGGCGGCCCGCCTCGCGGCAGAGAAGGAGCGGGAGGAGCGGGAGGGGCAGGAGGAGCAGGAGAAGGACGAGGCGGCCAACTAGGCGGCCTAGAAGTCCTACGCCTTCGGGTGTGCCTGTCGGAAGTTGTAAGGTTGAAGACAGCATCCTGTGTCATGTGCCGTGTGCCTTTGGGGGGGGGGTTGTGAACACCAGCCCAATCTAAACCCAAGCGAAACTAGACAAGGGACAGGCAGGTGCAGTTTGCGGCAAGACAGGGTAACGGTATACTCTTGCGTTTCGGGGCGGAGAGTGTAGACGGGGCGAGGTCGGCGCGCCGTCGACGAACTGCCACCCAGGCTCGGCTCGCGCACAGCAGAGACGGACACGCAACCACGCAAATGCAAAACACACGACTTACCTGGCGACCAGGAAGATGACCCCGGCGCCAGGCAGCAAGCGCCGGGCCAGACGAGCGACATGCGGTTAAGGGGAAAGGCGAGGTTCGAAAGGGCGGGGCACAGTGAAAGGGCCGAGGCGTATCGGCGGAATGTAAAGGGTATGGACAGCACAAAGGATATCACGCACGAGCCCGGGTGGCAAAAGAGAAAGGTGGGGGCGTCAGAACGGGTTAAGACGCAGGCGCCGACGGCATGGGGGCGGTTAGTGGCGATAGGATGCGGCAGGCAGCGTGCGGGCCGCGTACGGCTCCCCACATCGCTGCCAGCCCGGACGCCCCTCACGCATAAGGGGGCACCCGGGAGCGGGGGCGGTGAGCGGCGACGGCGTGGGGGGTGTGTGTTAGCGGGGGCGTTAGCGGGGGCGCGAGGGGGCGGGAGCAGGGGTGTTAACGGGGGTGGGAGTGGGGGCGTCAGCAGGGGCGTGAGCGGGGGCGTTAGCAGGGGCGTGAGCGGGGGCGGATGAAGGTGGAGGAGAGGAGCACGTCGAGGAATACGTCGCAGAATTGAGAGACCGTAAACTCGCGGGTGACGGATTGGGCGCCGGCGTGGAAGCGGGTAGGGGTGCCCACGCTGGGTTTGAAGGTGACGACATGCTTCGGTTTGGAGTCGGGTTTGGTAGGGTCAGGAGGGAAGGATAGGACGTGGATGAGGGGGTAGGCGGCCAGGCTACGGTGGAGGAGGCGGGAGAGGGTTGCACGGAGGTCGGCGTGCGGCAGATTGGTGTAGAGGCGGCTGAAGTCGCGGGCGGCGTGGGGGAAGGCGCGGCCGGGCGGAAACTGGGCGGCATTGTGCTGCTGGACCAAGGACATGACGGCGCCGGAGGAGAGGCACAGCCACGGGTCCGTGCCAGGGAGGGCACAGCGCCACAGGTCATGAAATTGGACGGCAGCGGCGCGGAGGACGGCGGTGGCCATGTCGCTGAGCTCGGTGACGGGGCAGCGTTGGGAACAGGCGAGGTACCGCATGGAGGGCGGCTGCTTATGCATCTTGAGGGTGCCGGCATAGTAAGCAGGGGATAAGGTGGTGTTGAGGGCGAGGTGCCACGGGGCGAGGCGGGCGTTTTGGGCAGCGTAGAAGGCGTCACGGGCGGCGGCAGTGGTCGGCTCGTAGTAGGCGGGGGCGGCGGGGGGCGCGGGCGGTACGAACTCGGGGGCAAATGCGGCGATGGTGGCAGCGTCGTGGCAGGCCGCAGTGTCGCGGCTGGTGAAGGTGGTGTCGGCATTGGAGAGGGCCGCCAGCTCCAGGGCGGTAGCGTGGTCATGGACAGTGGCGAGGGATCGGGTGCGGCGAGCGAGTGGGGAGATGAGGATGGAGGGGAGGAAGGGGGCGTCGGGTGCGGCAGGGCCGGCGGGGGCGCCAGCAGCGGGTGCCAGCGGCGCGGCAGGTGCAATCGGGGCGGCGGCGGCGGTGGCGGCGAAGGTGTCGTGGCATCCGAGGTCGCGCATGCATTGCTCCGCGTAGAACTTTTTGCAGACCAGCTGGAAGGTGGAGCTGCTCTTGTCGGTGACGGTGATGATGAAGTCAGAGCATTGGGTGCGGAGTTGTGCGAGGGCGTCGTGTGAGAGGACGGGCCAGAAAAACTGGTGCGGAGGGGACGCTGCAATATGCGACTGGAGCGCGTCAGTAAACTCGTGGGCCCATCGGGAAGTTTGCGCGCCGTTGGCGCCTTGCTGCCGGGCCAGCTGCTGGGTGTAGCGGAGGGCGCTGCCGCGGACTGCCTCCAAAACGGCGTGTGGGTCGTCCACAGGGCGATGGGGCCGGTATCGCCCGCCATGGTTCCAGAACTCGTGGATGCCAGCGGGGAGGGCTGTGTACGGGCTGGTAGACATGACGTGGGGGATACCAGGCGGACACAATCCAGGGAATTGGGAACAGGCGCAGGGGGTGGCGGGATCAACCAGTCGGGCGTACTGGGCAGCGGTGAGGCGGCGCGCGAAGCGGGCGTAATCGCAGAAAAGCTGGTGCAGCGGCGGATCGGGCGACCAGTGGATGGGCGGGCGCTGGCAGCCGGCTGGGAGGGCGATGGAGTCGAGGATGCGGTAGAGGTCAGGCGCGGCGATAAGCTGCCGCAACCCCGGGGGGAGCCAGAGGCGGTGGTTGAAGGAAGGACGTCCCACGCCCGGGGCGGCCGCGAGGATGGAATCGGCAAGTGGGGTGAGGAGCCAGTCGTGGAAGTCGGGGTCGACGCCGAGGGCAGCTGGAGGGTGGTAGGTGAGGGAAGAGTGGAGAAGGTGGAGTGTGCGGCGGCTGTATGACGTGAAGTGGGCGGCGGAAAAGGGGCCGTGGGGGATTATCGAGCCGGCACAATGTTAGCATGCTGCACCAAGGAAGCTTATACGCATTGAGCACGCAAAGCAGCAACGTCCTGGCGTCCTTCAATCCTGATCCCTGCCAAACACCAAATGCTACCATGAATGGGCTTGTCGCCTGCTTCCGCCTCCCTCGCGCAAGATGTATCAAACCTGCTCACGCCACCACACCAACGCTACACCCAACAGCTGTTCTGCAAACCCCCACGCTCATGTCTTACTTGCCACCCCGCCCCGCCCCGCCACCAAGCCACGCACGATCCTTGCCAACCCCAGTCCACTGCTGCCGCCCCCCCCCAAACACACACCCTTCCACGCGCCCTGCCCCACCCAACCAGCGCACCTGACCACACAGCCGCTCCCTCACCACGACACGCTCCGCCGCCAGAGCCACCACTCCTCGTGCCGCGCCCAGCCCGCCCGTTGCGTGTGAGGTAGACACACTACGACACGGGTGGACGGGTGATGGTGGGTGGCGGAACAGGGCAAGGGACAAGAATTCTCACCGTGGTTCTCCCCGTGCGCACCAACACAGGCAAGAGCGTGGCTCTACGACGCGGTGACTTTGGGTGGCGGTGGCGAGAATGACGCAGCTACTTGAGACCGAGCCGGGAGCACGGCCGGTTCCCATCGGCGGCGTCGGAGGGGCGTCAACCTGCGGCCGTGCCTGCGGCGGCCGGGGCGTGGTCCATGGGTCCTGGCTTGCGAACACGCGCTATTAAGCAATAACACAGTCATAATAACCAGTATTTAGTACCGTATTTAAAGGAAAGCCGCAGGCGTTCCGATCGTGCGCAAAATTGATGACCGAATTCGCGCGGCATCATTGCGACTTTTTGCTACAACTCTCGGCACGGTCGAGTTCTGCGGCACTTCGACACAAATTAGACAAACATGGCGCTAGCTCTGCTCACTCGCCAAGCGCTACGCGCGGGCTCGCTCTGCAGTCGCGTGGCTGCGTCGAGGTATGTCACGTCGAAACGCTACATGTCAATAGAGAATGGCACAAATATCCATTCACAGCTTTGACCACGAGCACCGGTGACGGCGGCGCTGCGACGCAATGTGCGTCTGTGCAGGCCTGTGAAGGTTGTCGTTGGCCGCCCGCCTGTCTCGCAACGTTTCCTGGTGAGCGGTATCATGGTTGGCGCACCGCCATGCGGGCTTCTGGGACGCCGGCTGGTCGCGGAGCCCACAACCACCGCAACCGGCGGAGGAGGGCGTTGCGTGGCCACAAGGCCGTTTTGGCGCGATGGAGCGGTCTCTTGGCGGGGACTATTCATGTTGAGCCTTATGCTCCGCTGGGGAAGCGAAAAGCCTACATAAGGAGCCAAGCACGCGTGCTGGGCTAGTGGGTATGGATGCGGGTGTTGTACAAGGCTCGGAGGAAGTCTTCAGGCGCGTGTTGTCCAGATGCAAGTTGATACGGAGACGCGACATATCGAGATTCGAGACTGTACTGACGAACCGAGCGGGACTACCTGGAAGCAGGCGATGGGAGCATGGTTATATGCGCTCTCGAAGGCGTCTGGCATTACTGCTGCCTCCTCTGCGCCCTGACTGTGCACTCCAGGCCGTGGTTGGCGCCGCCCCCAAGGGCAAGGCGCCTCCCCCCCCTCCCCCCGAGGAGGCTGACCTGGAGGACGAGCTGGGCGAGGGCGATGAGGACTACTACGACCCCATGGAGGAGCTCAACACCGCGCAGCGCCGCCGCGTGCTGGCCATGAAGGAGGTGCAGGGCCGCTACGACGGCCTGCAGCGGGAGTACCAGGCGGAGCTGGCGCAGCTGCAGAGCAAGTACAACGCCAAGTACGGTGAGTTTGGGAGAGGATGTGTGTGTGTGTGTGTGTGTGTTGGACAACACACGGAAACCAAACCCGCCCAGCATGTGTGTGTGTGTGTGTGTGTGTGTGTGTGTGTGTGTGTGTGTGTGTGTGTGTGTGTGTGTGTGTGTGTGTGTGTGTGTGTTTGTGTTGTGGGGAAGCCGGAAGCAATCCGTTGAATCAGCTGTGTCAACGTGTGCGCATGGCGGCAAGCGCAGACCACATTCGTCATCGATAGTCGCTGGTGGTTGGGGCTGTTGTGCGCGCATTGGCATCCGTAGACGCTATATACACCAGGAGTGTCGCCACTCGGGCGTGTGTGTGGAGGGGTTTGGTATTCGGGGGCCAGATCATTGCGAACCCGAACTTACCCAGGGGCGTTATTTAATACGGTAGCGTTGCAGTGGTGGAACCGGGGGCTTGGGGCAGTGGGTGGAGGGGGTCAGGCGGAGAGGGGGAGGAACGGAGGCAACGTCAAGGAAGCAGGGTCGGGCTCGACGCCGGGTGGAGAGGGCAGTGCGGTCGTGCTGGGTCTAGTTAACTGATGCACAAACGGAGGTTGATGCGCACTTGCTTGAAAGCGGCTGGCGCATCGGGCCGCGGCTGCCTGGTCAGTTGGGGCGGCTGCCACACCCCAAATGAGTGCTCAAGGCGGGCATGGGTGGTCTGCAGCCAGCCAATGGGGGAAATTTGAGCTGCAGCTAGCCTCCGTGCAGTCTGGGCTGCTGGTTGACTGATCAGCCCATCGCCGCCACCTGCTGCTTTCCACATCCTTTTCCCCAGCCCCCCTGTACGATGAGCGCCGTGAGCTGTTCAGCGGCAAGAAGGCCGTCGCCGACAAGTTCGACCTGGAGGACGACGGCGAGCCGGGTGAGGCGCCGGCAGGGAGGGGGGCGCGGACAGGGACGGGGACAGGGGACAAGGACAGACGGCAGGGGACAGGCGGAGTGACGGCATCCGTGCGACAATGCCACGCCTGGTCCCTATTGCGCAAGCTGCCAAGCTGCCACCCCAGACTGACCAGTGACCGCCTGCACTGCGCCACCCCAGACGGCCCTATCCCCGACTTCTGGCTGAACGCGCTGGCCAACCACAACAAGATCGGCCCCTTCATCACGGAGCGCGACAGCGAGGTGCTCAAGTACCTCGAGGTGAGGTCGGGCCGGCTCTTGGGGCGTGCGAGCGAGGCAGGAGGGTGGTGCAGGAAGCTCGGTAACGTTCACAGGAGCAGCTTTCCACCCGGCGCCGGCTCACTCTCAGTACCCTCTGCACCCACTAATGCGCACAGGACATTCGCAGCGAGGTGCTCGTGGGCGAGGAGCGCGGCTTCAAGCTCACCTTCCACTTCAAGGCCGACAACCCCCACTTCACCAACACGGTGCGGCCTGGTGGGGGCGCGCGGTGCCTACTCTTGCAAACTGCCATGACTAAAGAGCACTGCAGGGGGCCCTGCAGGATCCGGCCTTGTTGTCGGGTGGTCTCGCACGCGGCGGTCCTAACCGTCCAGTCCCGACACCGTTGGCTTCCACCCCCTCCTACCGACTCGCCCTGGTGCATTCGCTGCACGCCTGCCCCCAGGTGCTTGAGAAGGTGTACGTGCTGGAGCCCGAGGATGACGTGGTACCCAAGGCCTTCACCGGCACCGTCATCAACTGGAAGGAGGGGCGTGACGTGACGGTGGAGGAGCAGAAGCGCCGTGTCAAGGCGCCCAAGGTGGGGGAGTGGGCCAATCGCCTCCAACTCCACGTTCATCAAGGGGGGGGGGCACGCATGGGGTGATAGCGTGCGGAGTCGCATGCTTTGCACGTAGGACTGTTGAGGGAGGGAAACGCCTGAAAGTTAGTGGTGCTCCTTCGCGTACTGCGGCGCAGTGGCACCGGTATTGTGGGCGTAATGGCACACCCACGCGGCACACCTCTGCCGTCCTTGCCGCGTCCCTCGTAGGGCGACAAGTCCAAGCCGGCTTTTGTGGTTGAGAAGGTGCCCTGCGACTCCCTCTTTACTGTCTTTGATCCGCCCAAGGTAAGGCGCCTTGGTGACGGTCGGGACCACGGGACCAAGGCTCGCCAGCACAATGCTTCAACCATTGGCTTGCCCCTAATGTGTGCCAGCTGCTTCGGCACACGTTCCTCGCGCCTGCACGCTATCTACTGTCAACATAGACTCGCGTCCACCGCTATACGCCGCACCTCGCCCCTGCCCTGCCACCTCGCTGCAGGTGCCCACGGAGGCCGACGCAGCCAACATGAGCGAGGAGGAGCTGGAGGAGGTGGAGGACGCGCTGTCCAACGACTTCGAGATCGGGTTCGCCATCAAGGACCAGGTACGCAGGGGGGGGGGCGCAGGGGACTGGGCGTTGTGTCAAGGGTGGCCGGCCGCGGCACGTGGCAGGGCCGCGCGGCAGTTGGGGAACAAGGTGTCGTGGCTGACTGGAACGTCCCTAGCATTTCTAACAGTGTATCAGGCACCTCACCTGCTCTTCACGTGCCGCCGCCGGTGCTCGCCCGCTTCGCGTGCACAGGTCATCCCCCGCGCCGTGGAGTGGTTCACCGGGGAGATCGCACCGCTGTCCCCCGAGGACTACGACGACGAGTATGAGGAGGGCGAGTACTAGAGTGATATGAGGGCAGCTTGGGGGCAGCACAGTGAAGACTGGTGGAGACTGCGGGGAGGGGCTCGTTAGGAGGGCCACACAGCAGCCCTAATAGGGCCAGGGGAGCTGTCCGGTCGGGTATATGGGAGCGGCTGTGTGCGTGATGCGAGATGCGGTGGTTGCATCACGCTGTGGATGCGCAGCATGCGTGTAACTGGTGCGCCAGGCGCCTGGTGTGCCGTAGCGGCGGCGGTGGCGGCGGCTGCAAGTGATGGGCGGGCAACGACGTCATGCAGTGACGTGCATGAAAGAATGCGTGCGGACGTGTGAGGGTTACGGGCTTACGAGTACCGTCGTGGGCTGCATACGAAAGTTGGATCGCGCTGGATCGCGTGGAAGCAAGGGCTTTGACATTGACGCACTAAGGAACGAGCGGGCGGTCGATTAGTTGTCGCCAGGAGTGCCCCTGTCGCTGACCACGCAATGCCAGGATCGTGTTGATGTGACTTGGGGTGGCTGTAAGGATGACAAGTGTCGGTCCACAAGGGTGAGCACGAGGTTGTGTATACCAGTCCCAGGGGGGGGGGGGGGTCGGGAGGTTTCGGGTCATGGGGTCTGGAGATTTAGTTGGTCCCCCCCACCCTGCCAGTTCAGCCTAATGATGGAAACGATGGTGGAGAGCAGCGTGAGCGGACCGCCTTTGCTGACGGGTGACGGATGATGGGCGCAGCGCCGGGTTGCTCGTCCGTGTCCACGGCTCCATGCAGCCTGACTCATGAGGCAGGGCTGGTAAAAGGCGATAAGAGTACCAGTACACGTTGTGCGAATCTGTGCGCGCCGTCGGCGCTGGCGACATCGATTAGTGTGTGGCAGCCTGGGGAGGGGGGGGGGAATGGGCAGGGAATGGCCGAGGGAAGCGGTTCGGCGAGGTTCACCCCTGCTTGCCAACCCACGCTCAACGTTGGGGCCGAACGCGGTCGGAGGTGGCCGACGCCGGGGTCCCGCAGACCAGCTCAACAAGCTCAGTAACAAGCTCGGGGGGAACTGGTTGGTTGTAGGGTATTGTGGCTGTTGTCCTAGCATCAGTGGTCGGCAAGGCGCCACGCAGGGGAACCCCTGGCGTGGCGCCAGGGGTTCTCCGCTGTAACAACTTGACGAAGCATCCGTCCACCGAAACGAACGCCGCCGACTGCAGTCAGGGTTGTGTGTGTTTTGGCACGCGTGTGTGGGCGACTGGGCATGTCCGGCCACCCAGCCCACTGTCTCAATATATGCCCTGAGTCGGGTCACATCGAGGACAAACTAGCAATTAAGGGCAACATTTCGAACGATTCACATCTGATCAGCGATGCAATTAGCAAGGCGGTCACTAAGCAGTACAAGGGCAGGTTCTACCTCCCCAAACTGCCGGTCACTGGCAGCGACCACCCACAGTCGCGCGTGCCGTGCCTCCACCTGGGCGGCTACTCAGACCTCCGCCTGCGGCTGCTCACAGCCAAGCAAGCGATGCGCGAGTCAGGCTCAGACATCAGGCTTGATGACTACTTGACAAACGCAGGCAGGGCGGAGCGCGGCAGACTGCAGGCCACACACGACAGCCTACATCAGGAGGGCATGCGCCCCGAATGGAGGCTGGGCGCTGAGCTGTGGTGGCGACCCGACCGTGACCAGCCGGCTAAGCCATACAGCGGCTACGCGGGCGACTCGGACATGGAGGTAGACACGGGGGCGGCACAGGCCGCGGGAAGTCCGGGAGGAGCAACTAATGGGGGCGCTGGTCAGGGCCGCCAGGCCCAGGCAGCACCGCCGCCGCCCCCTCCGCCGCCACGGCCCCCGCAGTCGGCCTACGGACACACACAGGCGGCTTACGGGCACCAGCAGTCGGCCTACGGGCCCCCCGCGCCCCCGCAGTCGGCTTACGGGCCCCCGCAGTCAGCCTACGGGCACCAGCAGTCGGTCTACGGGCCCCCCGGGGCCCCGCAGTCGGCCTACGGGCACCAGCAGTCGGTCTACGGACCCCAGCAGACGGCCTACGGGCCGCCCTATGCACCGCCGCCGCCCCAGCAGCAGCCGCAGCAGCAGCAGCAGCAGCAGCAGCAGCAGCAGCAGCAGCAGCAGCAGCAGCAGCAGCAGCAGCAGCAGCAGCAGCAGCAGCAGGGGATGACAGTGCAGACACCGCCGCCACCACCGCCGCCGCAGCAGCACATGGGTCACGGGCTCATGCCGCAGTTCCACGGGGGCTTCCCCGGGCACATGCCCATGTACGCACATGTGCAGCCCCAGCAGCCGTACATGCAACAGCCCGCCCCGCACGCGCAAGGATTCCCATTCGGACAGCCTACGGCGCAGACGCAGGTGACCTGGGCACACGTCGCCGCGGCATCGCCGCAGCAACAGTCCCAGGGATTCCCGCAGCCGAAGTTTACACCGGCGGCGGCACAGCCTGTAGGGGAAAAGCGGGCGGTTCGCCTCACGCCGCAAAGCGCAGAGCTGTCGCGGCGGGGCAAGCCCAGCAAGGCGAGCGAAGCCACCACAGCACCGGAGGTCCTCGCGGCTAGCTGGCCAGCGCTACCCACACACGGGGAGCCGCTGCGCGCACGAGACCCCAGGCAGCGCCAGGTAATGGCCAGCGGTAAGGTGGTGGAGGCGGGCGGTGCCACGGCCCCAAGCCGCAGCGCCGCGCCCGCGGGCAGCAGCGCCGCGCCAGCGGGCAGCAGCGTCACGCCCGCGGGCAGCAGCGTCGCGCCCGCGGGCAGCAGCGTCGCGCCCGCGGGCAGCAGCGTCATGCCCGCGGGCAGCAGCGCCGCGCCCGCGGGCAGCAGCGTCGCGCCCGTGGGCAGCAGCGCCGCGCCAGCGGGCAGCAGCGCCGCGCCAGCAGGCAGCAACCCCCACGCTGCTACGGAGGACGTGGTGATGGAGTCGCCGGCTCGCACAGCCGCCGATGCGCGCGGCCACACTACTGTTCTCTGTGACCAGTACGGCAACCGCGTCGATGAGGAGGGCTTCACGCCGTGTAAGGCCAAAGGCGGACGCGGGCGCGAGGGAGCAGGAGGGCATCAGGCCGGCGGAAACGGAGGACGAGGTGGGGGGCGCAGTGGCCGCGGGGGTGGGAGTGCTGGCGGCAGAAGCCACTTGCCAAGCCGCGGAGGTCACAGCGGCGGCGGCCACAACCAGCAGCACAATGCGTACGACGCCTTGGGGACCACAGGCGAGACTGATTCATAGGGAGGCGGGGGCCGGGGTGGCATCAGCATTTTCGCATGGAATGCCCATGGGCTGGTCACCGCTGGGGCATGCAAGCTGCACGACCGCGGGATAGGCACTGTTGCACGTTCACACGACATTATCATTATTTCGGAAGCGCACCTCACGAACTGGGTACCGGACCAATCAATCGAGCTAGACGGTTACACAGTTGTCCGTGCACATAGGTCCCAGGAGGCCACGCGGTCAGATTTTGGAGGCGTTGCTGTGTATGTACGGGAGTGCCTAGCGGGCGGCGTTTCGCATGTCAAGACGGACGTCCATCTCACGGGGTGCGAAATTGTGTGGATGCGTATCAAATCGAATGAAGGTTGCAGTGTGTTGTTAGCTTGTTGTTACCTAGCGCCAGAAACCTCGCGGGTTTACAGGGAGGGCGGAAAGACGCGGACAGCACGGGAAGCCACGGCCGAGTCTGTATTCAGCAGACTACAACAGTCGATCCTCGAGCTACGGCAAAGCGGAGAAGAAGTGCTAATTATTGGTGATCTGAACGCACGCATCTCAACAAGCATCATTGACGTACCGGATCTAGCACAGCTCGAGGCGCTGGAGGACGTAGCACTAGGGGGTGGTTCCACGTCAGATAAGGTCCCACGACCATTAATTTGGATGAGACTGGAGGAACGCGGGGTAACGGGTGAGATGTTGGCGGCTTTGAAAAAAGCGTACGAGAGAGTGATGATGGTAGTGAAGGCCGGGGGTAAGCACAGTGCCCCCTTCGCAACCACGCAAGGGGTCAAGCAGGGCTGCCCGCTTAGCACAGAGCTTTTCGGCCTCTTTATAGAAACCTTAGCAGAGTACATTGATTCGGAAGATACGGACGAAGCCACAGGTGCACCTGAGATGAATGGCAAAAAGGTGTCACTGCTGATGTACGCGGATGATGTTTCCCTGCTGGCCACCACCCCTGAGCGGATGCGCCACTTGCTATCATTAGTAGACACGTTCTGCCTAGCTTTTGGCATGAAGGCAAACGTTACCAAGTGTGAGAGGCTGGTTTTTGCAGCCAACGAAGTAACGGCCAGCACTGTGTACAGCGGATGCCAGGGTTTAAAGCTAGCAGGGCAGCCCATCCCTGCGGTGGACAAGGCGCGCTATCTTGGACTAGTGTACGGTCCGGGTAGGGCCTTCGTCAGCTGCAGGGAGACACTCTGCGAGTCAGCAAGGAGAGCCATGTGCGGGCTTAACACTAGATTGAACCGTTTACGCATTTTCGCACCAGATATTCGCATGAGGTGTTTCGACGTGCAAATCCGATCCATCCTTACCTACGGATGTGAAGTATGGGGCCCCGACGTGCTAGTAGAGATGCTAGACGGAGGACCGCCACCCAGGAGGAATGACAGGAACAACCTAGCACAGGGCGCATTTGAGGCATGTTTGCGTGACGAGGCCGTAAAGCTGCAGGTCCAATACATGCGACAGACAGTGGGAGCAGCCAAACCGTCACACCGTCTCCTGTTTGCGGAGCTGGCCCAACTGCCGCTGCACTTTTTCATAGCCAAACAATGTTTGGGTTTTTACAATAGGATTTCCGCGCAAAACAGAAGTCTGGCTTTTGATGCACTAGTCGACGAGGCACGGGAGGCATGGGCGAATCCAATGGGAGACGGGTGGTGCGCGCGGCTGTTCCGTTTTGTGGCGGCACAGGGTGTCGACGCGTGGCATTGGCCAGGCACACACGAGTCCAGAGAGGAGTGGAGGGCAAGCACGGTCCTACCCGATGGACCTATCTTATCTACCTTCAGGGGCCATTTGACGAGGGCGTGGGAGCACGAGAGGCTGGTAGCGGACCCGCACGCATTCCCTTCAGACGGCAAGCAACCCGGCATACACATGTGCAAACACAAGCATTGGATGGGGCTAAGCGCACTAGGGTCCGCGCCGCCGACCCTGCACGAACACAGTAGAGCATTCATACCGGTTGCACAGCATAAGCTTTTGATGAGATTCCGTTTATGTTGCTGGCCAATCACCGCGAACCGTGCCTGGGAGAGGCCTAGGGAGGAGAGGACGTGCCCACTGTGTACGGCCAATGAGGTGGAGGATGAGCACCACGTCCTGATGCAATGTGCTGCCTACACCGAGTTACGAGCGTGCAGTGGCCTAGACTTTAGCCTAAACATGCGCGAAGTGATGCTGAAATCTGAGCCTGTCAAGTTAGCTGCATTACTCAGCTCCATCTGGGAGCATAGAAGTAGGGAAGTCCCCCTTGCAAGGGGAGAACAATAAATAGGACAATCATGCACTGGCGTTATAAGGGTCACCCCGGCCCGGGCCTCCGGTTTACACGCAGCAGGAAGGCACGCAAGAACGTGCGCACCGCTCTGTAACCACACACACGCAAAAGATATGCCCTGTACTGCAGACTACGCGGGGCTCCCAGTGAGAGCATCCGAGGATGCCCAAATAAACTGTTTCGGGGAGTACCTAGGGCGCATGTGCCGTTCGCAAGGACTAGTACTTTTGAACGGAAGGGCGCCGGGAGATGCAGCAGGTCACATTACTTTCCCAAAGGGCGACGCAGGTGGCAGCATGATTGATCTCTGTGTGGCGTCACCGACCCTATTCCCGAAGGTGGTGGCTTTGAAAGTGGGCGAGATTCTAAAGTGGAGGCACGGCGGATTGAAGGAAGCGAGTGATCATCGGCCGGTCACGTTGACACTGGGCTTGGAGGTCGAAGGGCAGGAAGCCACAGCGAGCTGCACACGCCCCGCAAAGAAGCGCACAGAGTTTGACGTACAGAAGAGCACTTGTTCAGTGGCTTGTTCAAGGCGGACGGTTCGCCAGTTGTGGGGAAAATCGAACAGATTAAGGTGGCACTTTGCGCGGAGGAGGGTGGCATCAGCACCACCGAAGCGGTCGAAGCCTTAGGCACATGTTTGTACGATGCATTAGAAAAGGCTTTCGGTCCCACACGACCGGCCAACCTACGGGAGCAGGAGACTCCATGGTGGAACGAAGAGTGTGCTGCGGCGCGTACGGTGTTTGTGCAAGCAAAGCTAGCGCTGGGTTGTCCAGTGGTACGAGAAGGAGAGGTGTGGCAAAACTTCCGCGCAGCCAGGGCATCCTATGACCGGGCGAAGCGAAGGGCCAGGGCCGCGCACGACACCCAGGAGATGAGGGAGAAGGTGGCACGCTGCCGCGCAGACGCCCGACTGCTGTGGAGGATGATTGAGGGACGGACTAAGGAGCAGTGCCCAGTCACGGCCGATGGGTTTCGGGATCATTTTGCGACCCTACTAAACGACGGCGCAGGCGGGGGATGCCCAGCAGCCGCCCACTGCATTTTGGGTTCGGGTGGGAGGATGTCCGAAGATCTTTTTGCGGCTGACCGTACGTGTCTGCACGAGATGTTGAATAGCGAGATTACCCTTGATGAGGTAACACGCGCACTAGCAAGGCTGCCCAACGGCAAGGCAGCTGGCTTAGAGAAGGTACCGTCTGAGTGCTACAAGTACGCGGTAAAACCGGGCGACCCCACCACTGAACCGCCGACACCGGCACTCAATAGAGTTGCACCGCTGGTGCACGTGTTGTTTAATAAAATCTGGAGCGAAGGGGCTTATCCTGAGCAATTTACTACAACTGTTTTGACACCAATTTACAAGCGGAAAGGTGACGTGCAGGCGCCTGGTAATTACCGGGGCATTGCAGTAGGGGGCGCCCTCGCAAAGTGCTATGCATCGATCCTTCTAGAGAGGCTGGCGAATGCCGGGGAGGAGTTTGAGTGGAGGCACACGGCTCAGGCCGGATTCAGGAGGAAGTACGGCACAACGCACCATCTTTTTGTCCTAAGGCATCTCATCAACAAGCACACGCGTGCTGGCGCCACCACCCCCCTCATTGTCGTACAAATTGATTTTGAAAAGGCTTTCGACAAGGTCCCACGACCATTAATTTGGATGAGACTGGAGGAACGCGGGGTAACGGGTGAGATGTTGGCGGCTTTGAAAAAAGCGTACGAGAGAGTGATGATGGTAGTGAAGGCCGGGGGTAAGCACAGTGCCCCCTTCGCAACCACGCAAGGGGTCAAGCAGGGCTGCCCGCTTAGCACAGAGCTTTTCGGCCTCTTTATAGAAACCTTAGCAGAGTACATTGATTCGGAAGATACGGACGAAGCCACAGGTGCACCTGAGATGAATGGCAAAAAGGTGTCACTGCTGATGTACGCGGATGATGTTTCCCTGCTGGCCACCACCCCTGAGCGGATGCGCCACTTGCTATCATTAGTAGACACGTTCTGCCTAGCTTTTGGCATGAAGGCAAACGTTACCAAGTGTGAGAGGCTGGTTTTTGCAGCCAACGAAGTAACGGCCAGCACTGTGTGCAGCGGATGCCAGGGTTTAAAGCTAGCAGGGCAGCCCATCCCTGCGGTGGACAAGGCGCGCTATCTTGGACTAGTGTACGGTCCGGGTAGGGCCTTCGTCAGCTGCAGGGAGACACTCTGCGAGTCAGCAAGGAGAGAAAAAATAGATAAACCTTCATCCTGGGACAGCTCCGACTAACTCCCAACTAACCCTGTACGGTGCTCCCAACCCCCTCAGCCGTACAGGAGGTCGTTGGGCTTGTCGGGCAGCTGTACGAGTGGGAGTTGGAAGTTGCGTGGGAAGCCGGCAGGGAAGCTGCTAGTGGGGGATGCCGTACAGGAGTCGTTGGCGCTCGTCGGGCAGGTGTACGAGTGGGAGCTGGTAGCTGCGCGGGAGGCCGGCTGGGAAGCTGTGGGCTCAGGGGGACACACAGGAGGTGCGCTGGCGGTTGGCACGGGATGCGACTGGGAGCTGAGAGTTGCGCGGGAAGCCGCTAGGGGAGCTGCGGCGGAACTTGTGTAAGACTCAGAAGCGATGCATGGGGCCCCCTCCTCCCATGGACTCCTCATTGCTGCGGGTGTGGGAAGAATGCACGGCACGGGCGCGAGCGGGGCGGCGCCAGCCGAACCGCGAAGCGCCCGTCGGAGGGTCGTTCCACCAGGCGTGTCCCCCACGCGCGACCCCTTGGCCCTCTGGCCCTCTGGCCCCCAACGCATTCATTCGTCTGTCCTCACCACTCTCCCGCGTGTGCTCTCGCCGAGCTACCCTGCCGTTCGCTTTCACCCAAGACCGCTCTACGACTGGTCTCTGCGACTGGTGCGGGTGTGCGACCTCCAGGCCTGGGCCGCTGACCCGCTTGGGCGGTCGGGCTACGGGTTCGGCATGAGATGGGCGCTCTCTGGGCGCTGTGGGTTGTGAGGAGAAGCTAGCGATCCGAAGCAAAGTCCCGTGTGTGTGTGAAACCGTCCCGTGCGTGGCAGTGTGGAGGACGTGAGTAGTGAGTGAAAAAGGGAAAATGGTAAGCGACTCAGGTGACGTCGAATTCCCGCACCCCAGGAAACTGCAACCCGTGTGAATGTGAAATGGCGCAGAGTAGTGAGCTGAATGTCAAAAACGCCAGTGCGCGGGCTGGCTCCCATAGAAAGACCCGGACGTTACTGTGATTTGGAGCTATGAGCGGGTCCCCAGCGACGGGCGATGGGTGGGCTGGGGAGGGCCAAACTGCCGAGGATTCGGGTGGGCTGGGGACGTCAGTATCTCCCCAGAAACTAATGAGAACTGACAATCACGCGATAGAAGGCCCCCGCACCCTAAAAATGTCCGCGAGAATGTGGGCGAGGACCTGGAATGACCCCCGCGCCCAGTTCCCCGACTCGGGCGCCATCTGGCATTCTGGCCCGCCTCCCAACGCGTCACGGATGAGCGTAGGCAGCGCGAGTCCAGTAATGCAATTGCAGAGTGCAGCAAGTGGCCGGGCGCGTCAATGCAACAGGCAAGCAGGGGACAAAACAAGGCGAAGCAAGAAGAGGGCGCCCGAATGTACGACGTGGTGGGCGAGTTCGCAAATGGGTTCGACACAACACAACCGGAGGCGAGGAGGCGCCGCGGAAGGGAAGCGGATCCGATAGAGATACTTTCGGTGAGCTGAGCTGACGCTGCACGCGCCCTAAGAGAGTCGGCTAGAGTTTTCGACAGTTTGCTGCGCGGAGGGAACCAGAGAATGAATGAGGCCGAGACAAGTTGTGGAAAAGCAGAGCCTGTGTGTGAAGTAGCGGGGCAGCGCCGGTGAGGGGCGAAAAAGGCAGTAGCTGGCAAGGCGGGCTGGCAGGCTGACGCTGGCGATCTGCAGGTGGGCTTGGGCGCTGTGGGCTTGGCTCTGGGCGCTCTGCCTGGCGCTCTGGGCATCGGCTGGTTGCGGCTGGCAGAGAGGTGATGAGGGGACACCAGTCGTGCAGGTTGCCGCGACTGGCCGCGAAGCCCATGCAACAATTTGCACGGCCCACAGACAGATTTCCCATGCGCGAACCCGTGGCCTCGGCGCATGTATGACCCTGCGATGTTCCCGCCATTCCGGTCACACCACTCTGACATGCGCCACAACAGTTGTGGTAAAAGACTGCTACCGGGTATCATCCTACACGGTCCAGCGAGCGTAGGTCCCCGTGTGGCCACTAAGTCCCAGTGTCCCGCTCCGCACCAGGTGTGATCAATACGCTGGTGCTGTGGGGTCGACAATGACGGTACGTTGGCCCCAACCTGTTCCCTCCAAGCTGGAGGTGAGCACAACAGCGGCCTTGAACTGCGCGGTCCCGACCCCCCTTGAGAGCGAAGAATGCGAGCCGAGGATTCCCCTTACATAGAATCTAGCACACGTTCCGCGCCGCCGGCTTGTTGCCCACACCTCCTCCCGGCTCGCCCGTCATGGTGAGCTGCACCCACGTTGTGGTCTCCTTCACGTTTTCCGTCCAAATCTTGGCATACTTGTTGCTGCTGCTCGTGTCAGGCCGATGGTTGGGCTAAGTAGTCCGGGACAGGGCCCATGCAGACCGTCATCCCCCATGGACAACCGCAACTACCGACTGAACAGACGAACGGGCAGGAGAGCTACCCTACCTCACACATAGCACACGGCACGTTGCCCTAGGGGCCCCAGGCGGTTGCGGCATGCCACACACACCATGTCACACGAGAACTCAGTCCAGCAACACACCACGCGGCAATTATCCATCTTGTTTGCTTTTCACGCTGTTTGTGGGGGCGGGAGTTGGGGCAGGGACCACCCTCTCACTATGTGCCCGCACTCCGCAGTAGTGCGCATATCCTGCTTCACAAGTAAGGGCCGCCTGCTCCACACCGGTAAGCAACTCATACATGCAGCAATTCTGTTATGGACTGACACAGACCATATATTAGACCGCTTCATGCTGCACAGGTCCTTGCCAGCAGCGAGTTGTACCAACGCGCGCTAATGTACACAGCCTCGCACACAGGTTTGATAGTACAGCGGTCCATGATGCCAGCACCACAGCAGATCCGGATTCCGTATTTGTCTAATACTGCTACATCAACAACTACGGTTTTGATGCTAGGTCCTTCATGTAACCAATGCAATCTAACACTGACAATAGCGGTGGTTGTCCCCAACAGGTTGAGCCTCACATCTCACCTGAAGACTGAGGCCAAAGGTCCGCCGACATGCCTCATCTCCTGGACATAGCCGGGGCCGGTTTGTACAGGCGGCACCCGCCAGGTGTTGCTAACTACTGGCCCACGCACAGCACAACAGAACAGCGGCACGCTACAGCAGTCTCTTCCAGCCTGCCGCTGCCTAATACACGCTCCGTACGCCTGCAGACCCCTAACCAAACAACGGCAAGCTCATCAGCCTGCGCGCCGTCGCCACTTTTTGGGCGGCCCCGTGCTCACGCGATGGCGCTTCTCGCCGGGGGCTCAGCCCAAACATTAACACGCACGCATGGGCACCATCTAGCTCCAATCCACAGGAGACGGGGTTCGAAAAGGTGGGACACGCACAGCAGGGCCGCCTGGGGCACAGCAGGGCCGCCGGGCGCTCAATGCATTCCAGGTGCCAGCAGCAGTGCATTCATTCACAGCACGCGGCGCATGGCACCGCGAGAGGCCACAGCGCCACGCGTCAGCTGCTGCTTCGTGCACGCCCACACCCTGATGGCGTTGCCGGTGCGTCGGTACAGCTTCACGCCTTTCGCGCGGCAGGACTCGCGCAGGATGTCGAACTTCTCCGGCTCCACGTTTTCCGCCATGAACACGGGCACCGCCCTCTGCATCACGACCAAGCGTTGCAAGGGAATTCACATTCGGTCAGATGTCGACCTTTCGCGCGCGCAAGGACGCAAGCCTTAAGAGTGCAGCTTGCCACCGTGGTTGGGACTTATTTGCGTTACAGCAGGAAGTGGCCACGCACGCACCTTGCCCTGGAAAGACGCGTAGGACGTGCTGGCATACTCGGGCAGCACGCTCTTGCGCTCGATAGTGCTCGCCTTGTCGGCGATCTCCTTGACCATGCTGCAGACACACATACACGCACACACCGGAGCATATGCGATGGGTTTTTTTACCGTACCCGGAACCATAACACACACGCACGCACGCACACGCACGCTGCACGCATGCAAGCAGTCATATAAGCTGCTACAGCAGAACAACCAGTCACCGTGGAACTACATAAGTTGCAACATCAACCACACAAAACCGGTGATGCAACTGCATGCAAAGCTCTGTCGCTTGCCGCCCACGCACATACCTGGGTCCCGTGAAGGTGGACTTGTGCGACCTGACGAACGCGGTGTTCTTGCCCAGAATGACGCAGTCTACCTCCATCTCGTCGCGGCCTCCACTGCTATCCTTCAGGATGCGCAGGTGCGGCTGGGATGTAGAGGTGGGGTCCTCCTTCTTCACGTCCCGCTCCACCGCCTGCAGGAATCATGTGGACAACCTGGTGACTTAGTTTGCTGAGCCCGCAAGGCTATCGTGACTGCTGCGAATACAGCAGTATCAAATCATGGTCATGATGCCAAGTGCTGACGTGAAAAGTACCTGGGTCATCTCATTCTCCTGCGCCTTGGGAATGCTGCTCGTGTACCGGCGCATGCTGATGGTGGAGGAGCCGTCCATATCGAGAAGGTAGGTCTGCATGGAAGGTAAGTACGCGCTGCTCGATGTAAGGTATGGAACATAATGCTGATGCACCCGCCTCACTGCACGGTCCCAATGCGTGACAACTAACTCCATAACGCCCAAAACATGCGGCAGGCACATCTAGGCAAGGCGCGTGGCTGTGCAGTGGAGGCAGTTGAAACTCCTACTGCATATGCAGGCATAACTTTCACACGTCTCACCTCGCCATCCTCCAGCTTGTCGAAGTCTTTGATGGCCTGCGGCGCACTGCCTCCAACGTCCTCCAACTTGATCAGGCCTGCCGCGTTTAGCCGCTTGACGTAATCCTGTACGTACACAGCGCACACACCTAGAAACACTTAGCAAACGAGGAGGAGACAGGAACTGCATGCACAAGAGCATTGGTATGAGCAACTGCTACCTGCTAGTCCACAGGTAGGTCAGCACAATAAGGGATAAACAGCAGGCTGTCAGCAAGGGGCCACAGGATTCCTGACCCCTACCTCCCTTGAGCTTGGGATTGGAATGAAGTATGCCTCCCCGGGGCTCCAAGCTGGGATGCCAACGTAGGCCGTGCCAACGTGGGACGCTCAAGAGCACCCAACCCACCCTCTTTCATTCCCTGCTGCCGCACCCTGAGGTCCTTCTGGTCCGTAAAGTCCATGGTTCGCTGCAGCGGCGGTTCGTCCAGCAGCTTGTCGACGATCACCACCACGACGCGCTTGGGCCCTGTCACACACATAGTTTGCGTACTTGACTGTTAGCAACTGTTCTCGGTGTTTCTGGAGTCGGGGTGTTTCCGGAGTCGGCGGCGCCCCCCCGCCTACGAAGTCCAAAGAAGCGCAGGAAGGGCTGTCGCATCGTGCATGCCTTCCGGTCCACTTCCACCGCCGCCCATCCATTGTATGCCAATGGCATCGTGGCTCGTATCACAGAAGATACGTGCTCACACTGTATATGTCGCGCAAAGCTGCAGTGCGTGCCTCGAGCGGACCTTAGGGACTCTGGCTCACAGCCCCACCCAGTCCAGCCCCAACTCTCCGCACACACGCCCCTGCCCCTGCCCACCCTTTGGTTTAGGCGAGGCTAGTATTTACAACTTACAGCCCACGCACTCTAATAATTGTACGGGAATGGCCCGGCTGTTGCGCGCCCTGCTCAACTGTGGCTACGACCGTGCCTGGCTGGAAGCTGTAAGTACCGTGGACTCCTGGCTTTCCCTGAACTATCCTACCGCGACGACCGCATTGCCCTCGCCGCCACCCGCAAGGCCTACGATGCTGCCGGCGTGTCCAGTGACCGCGCGCCGCCAGCCCCGGACATGCCCCGCTGCCGCCGCCCCCACAGTACGCACCCGGCACCTTGCCCAAGCTCACGTGCCCTCCTCATCCAGGAAGGGGGAGCAGTCATGCCATTCCGCCTCGTTAATCGCGCGCTCAGAGGAGAGGGCCCATGTAGCGGAAGTAGTTGGCACGGAATAGCTAGGAGTCTCCGAGGCAGGAGATGCGAAGCCTGGCTGCTCGCCGGGCGCGCGCGACGGCGATGGCGTCGCGCGCGCGCTGTCCCGCTTCCCTTTCTTGCCGCTACTTTCTGGCATACTCCTGATCAGTTAAAAACTAAATCAGAATAGCCGTGAGTCGCGCGAGCGCCGTCGGCATTCAGCGAGCTCGGCCCCTAAGCTCGCTGCGGCGCTGCGCCTCGCGTTAGTATTGTGAGTATTGTGTGTATTGTGTGTGTGTGAGGGTGGGTGTGTTGTGTGGGGGCGGGGGGGGGGGCGCTGGGAAACCCCCAGCAACGGGGACGGGCGAAACGGGGTGTGGAATGCCTGGGTTGGAGTTTGTGTAGGGATCGCGCGATGGGTACTCCTTCCCCGTCAGGCTGTGGGTTCCGGGGATCCTCTGTGGCTGGAACTTTCCTGGGGGTAGGGGCGACTGGCTGCCGTGCATTATCATCTGTGTGAGTGCGCCGTACGGGGTCGGCCCGACGCCCTGCTGTGCCAAGGGTTGCGCAGCTGTAATGCACGCAGCCGTCTACCACCCTGCCAGACCCGTTCCGCCGCCCCTGCCCTTCATATCGACGCGGCCACGTGTAGCCGCGTGCATATCCAACTAGTTTCGGTGACGCCGTGCAGTGGGGAGCGGGGGGGCCAGCTAACGGTGTTCCCCACACACGCACATGCGCCCATGCAGCCGGGGTTTGGGGTCCGCGCCATCGCATCTGGGGTGGGGTTTTCCGCGGGCACGCCCCTAACTAATCACACGCCCCCATATAAATGGCACCGCTCCTATACTCATACCAACCCAATCGCGTGCCCCACCCGACCCTACAGATCATGGAAATGCTCATCAGTAGCTGCAGGCAGCACGCTTGCTGGTGCGCTAAGGGAGAACCGTGTGACGCTAAGTTGAAGATGGAATGCCGCACGCAAACAATACCCCAATAAGCTTTGCGGATTCCCATTGGTCAGACGATCAGTTGCGCGCCACTATAAGGGCACGTTTAGCTGTACATCGCCATAGTTGCCACCCAAGGGTGCCACGCTCTTCGTGCAGCCCAACGGGTACGTACGCCAAAGCCGCTGGATGCTAGAGCTTACGGTTTGTTCAGGCCAAGCTCGAACTCACCGGCTCCTGCCGCGCTCCCCACGCCCAGGCCAGCCGTCGCGCCTGCATCACATGAAAGCAACCGAAACGCAGATGCAAATGAAGTGCAAATGTGAACAAAAGGCACGCGCAGGTTGGAATGGCGGTGCACGTGCCGGATGCATTAAATCCCCTGGTCTGCATCCGCTGTCACCTGTGACCTGGCAACACATTCCTTCGACCGAACCCGACGCAAACCATCGTTGAAGCTTGTCCCGCACCCCTCTATGATGCCGCTCCGCGTCCGGGGCCTTGCCCCAGACCCAAGCGGACCCCTCGCGATCTCTATGCCCACTATGCGCTACCATAAGGATTATAAGGATTTTAGGTCAGAACTTAGACAACGCAAGGTTTGAAGCTGCAATGAGGAACGTTTTGTGTAAAGGAGACGGACCTGGATGGTGGCCCCGCCTCCCGCTGAATGGCACTGTTCTGATACCCCGAGCGCGCCACGCCGCACCCCGCAGCCCCCAACAACTACCTATGTGCCAATGCCCACCCTACAGCCTCTTGCATTGCTCAGCGCTGTTCACGACAGCTCAAACACTTCCGTACAACACCGCCGCAGTTGCACTAGGGCCGGAGTCTTAGCTCAGGTCAAGTCTGGGCTAGCAAAACCAACTCACCAGTTCCAGCCGCGCTCCCGACGCCCAGGCCAGCCGCCGAGGCTGCAAGACGTGGGAGCGGTCGGGGGACACGTGGAGACAAAGGTGTAAATGCAACGTGCGTAAACGCGAAGCACGTTTGCGTTACGCTTCCCAGATCCGGCATAACGAAGCGCGCAAAAGCGAGTCCAATACGCGATATTTACCAACTGTGCCATGAAGACCGGGTGAGCGTCTTATGGTAGCTGACCGCCCTGCCCGATCACCCACTAACCTTCCTGGCGAAGGATCTCCTTGATTGCCTCGGCAGCCACGTCTGGTACGCCCGAGACAAGCAGCGAGGCGTCTTCCTGAGATTTCCGCAGAAGCAACACGCGCGCCTTGCCTTTCTCCACCGCTGACAAGCCAGGAAGGCCATCAAGCGTCGTAATCCAGTCAGCCATCGTCGAGGGTCTCAGACCAAGAGGTTCGCAAACTTTGCAGCTAAGGTCCAAGGTCCGGCTACTGTTTTAGAGAGCTATGGTTGAAAGCAATGAAATTGTTTGTAGCTAAGATGGACTACAAGATTCAGTCCGGCGCCGGCTATCCTAGAAGCTACGTTGGGGCGCCGGTTTGGGCGGGATGGGGCCGCGACAGCGGCCCAATGCGCCCAGACCGGCGACACAACGTAGCTCCTCTAGCCCAAAGCGGCCCATGCGATATAAACGCACATAGATGTATTCGTCGGTGCTTGCCGCGCGCGAAATGGCCGAGCGGCGACGAAGATCGAGAGCGAGCAAGTTTTGGGCTGCATGTGGTTGCGCGAAGGGGCCCCATGCAAGCGCTAGGACGCGCGCCACCAGCAGCATTTGTACAGGACATACACGTATGTGGAAAAACGACTGGGAACGCGGCGGAGGGGCGCGAAGAACGCCCGGGACTCGGGGCTCAAGGCGCGCAGACTTGTGTGTGTGTGGTTACAGAGCGGTGCGCACGTTCTTGCGTGCCTTCCTGCTGCGTGTAAACCGGAGGCCCGGGCCGGGGTGACCCTTATAACGCCAGTGCATGATTGTCCTATTTATTGTTCTCCCCTTGCAAGGGGGACTTCCCTACTTCTATGCTCCCAGATGGAGCTGAGTAATGCAGCTAACTTGACAGGCTCAGATTTCAGCATCACTTCGCGCATGTTTAGGCTAAAGTCTAGGCCACTGCACGCTCGTAACTCGGTGTAGGCAGCACATTGCATCAGGACGTGGTGCTCATCCTCCACCTCATTGGCCGTACACAGTGGGCACGTCCTCTCCTCCCTAGGCCTCTCCCAGGCACGGTTCGCGGTGATTGGCCAGCAACATAAACGGAATCTCATCAAAAGCTTATGCTGTGCAACCGGTATGAATGCTCTACTGTGTTCGTGCAGGGTCGGCGGCGCGGACCCTAGTGCGCTTAGCCCCATCCAATGCTTGTGTTTGCACATGTGTATGCCGGGTTGCTTGCCGTCTGAAGGGAATGCGTGCGGGTCCGCTACCAGCCTCTCGTGCTCCCACGCCCTCGTCAAATGGCCCCTGAAGGTAGATAAGATAGGTCCATCGGGTAGGACCGTGCTTGCCCTCCACTCCTCTCTGGACTCGTGTGTGCCTGGCCAATGCCACGCGTCGACACCCTGTGCCGCCACAAAACGGAACAGCCGCGCGCACCACCCGTCTCCCATTGGATTCGCCCATGCCTCCCGTGCCTCGTCGACTAGTGCATCAAAAGCCAGACTTCTGTTTTGCGCGGAAATCCTATTGTAAAAACCCAAACATTGTTTGGCTATGAAAAAGTGCAGCGGCAGTTGGGCCAGCTCCGCAAACAGGAGACGGTGTGACGGTTTGGCTGCTCCCACTGTCTGTCGCATGTATTGGACCTGCAGCTTTACGGCCTCGTCACGCAAACATGCCTCAAATGCGCCCTGTGCTAGGTTGTTCCTGTCATTCCTCCTGGGTGGCGGTCCTCCGTCTAGCATCTCTACTAGCACGTCGGGGCCCCATACCTTACATCCGTAGGTAAGGATGGATCGGATTTGCACGTCGAAACACCTCATGCGAATATCTGGTGCGAAAATGCGTAAACGGTTCAATCTAGTGTTAAGCCCGCACATGGCTCTCCTTGCTGACTCGCAGAGTGTCTCCCTGCAGCTGACGAAGGCCCTACCCGGACCGTACACTAGTCCAAGATAGCGCGCCTTGTCCACCGCAGGGATGGGCTGCCCTGCTAGCTTTAAACCCTGGCATCCGCTGTACACAGTGCTGGCCGTTACTTCGTTGGCTGCAAAAACCAGCCTCTCACACTTGGTAACGTTTGCCTTCATGCCAAAAGCTAGGCAGAACGTGTCTACTAATGATAGCAAGTGGCGCATCCGCTCAGGGGTGGTGGCCAGCAGGGAAACATCATCCGCGTACATCAGCAGTGACACCTTTTTGCCATTCATCTCAGGTGCACCTGTGGCTTCGTCCGTATCTTCCGAATCAATGTACTCTGCTAAGGTTTCTATAAAGAGGCCGAAAAGCTCTGTGCTAAGCGGGCAGCCCTGCTTGACCCCTTGCGTGGTTGCGAAGGGGGCACTGTGCTTACCCCCGGCCTTCACTACCATCATCACTCTCTCGTACGCTTTTTTCAAAGCCGCCAACATCTCACCCGTTACCCCGCGTTCCTCCAGTCTCATCCAAATTAATGGTCGTGGGACCTTGTCGAAAGCCTTTTCAAAATCAATTTGTACGACAATGAGGGGGGTGGTGGCGCCAGCACGCGTGTGCTTGTTGATGAGATGCCTTAGGACAAAAAGATGGTGCGTTGTGCCGTACTTCCTCCTGAATCCGGCCTGAGCCGTGTGCCTCCACTCAAACTCCTCCCCGGCATTCGCCAGCCTCTCTAGAAGGATCGATGCATAGCACTTTGCGAGGGCGCCCCCTACTGCAATGCCCCGGTAATTACCAGGCGCCTGCACGTCACCTTTCCGCTTGTAAATTGGTGTCAAAACAGTTGTAGTAAATTGCTCAGGATAAGCCCCTTCGCTCCAGATTTTATTAAACAACACGTGCACCAGCGGTGCAACTCTATTGAGTGCCGGTGTCGGCGGTTCAGTGGTGGGGTCGCCCGGTTTTACCGCGTACTTGTAGCACTCAGACGGTACCTTCTCTAAGCCAGCTGCCTTGCCGTTGGGCAGCCTTGCTAGTGCGCGTGTTACCTCATCAAGGGTAATCTCGCTATTCAACATCTCGTGCAGACACGTACGGTCAGCCGCAAAAAGATCTTCGGACATCCTCCCACCCGAACCCAAAATGCAGTGGGCGGCTGCTGGGCATCCCCCGCCTGCGCCGTCGTTTAGTAGGGTCGCAAAATGATCCCGAAACCCATCGGCCGTGACTGGGCACTGCTCCTTAGTCCGTCCCTCAATCATCCTCCACAGCAGTTGGGCGTCTGCGCGGCAGCGTGCCACCTTCTCCCTCATCTCCTGGGTGTCGTGCGCGGCCCTGGCCCTTCGCTTCGCCCGGTCATAGGATGCCCTGGCTGCGCGGAAGTTTTGCCACACCTCTCCTTCTCGTACCACTGGACAACCCTTCTCGTACCACTGGACAACCCTTGACCGCGCTCGCGTGACAGCCATTGCGTCGCACACGGAAAGTATAACTGCTAACGTTAAGAAATAAAAACAGAAGGGCGCGGCCTCAACCCGCCCTACCGGAAACCCGGACCTGCCCACGTTTGTTGCGAACACAGCCCCAATCCCTTCTGTTAAAGTATGAACACACCCTTGCATTACAGATTTCTTCCCAGGTGCTTGCTGCCCCTGCGCCACCGCGGTAATCCTGCGCATTCGCTCCCCGCACGAGAACGCCACACGCTTGCGGTGAGTCCACACAGCAAAAGCGCATGCCCCATTGTGCTCGAAATTGCATTGGCCTCGAAGGGAAAGGGGGGAATGCACTGCTCACGCACAACACAAGGGCCGACTCGTGATCGGGGCCACGCAGTCGCTGGGGCCGCGCTGTCGCTGGGGCACGCCGCGCGGACTTAGCAAATTTGCATTGTGTGTTGCATGGGTCCTTCGCTCCCATTCCATCGGTGTTGCGCTGAACCAGAAGGCACAGGGGATGGGGAAGCGCCTTGCGGTCCGCACCCGTCATTTGTCCTTTGCCATCGTGGCCCCAAACCTGGCACCATCCCACCAATCCTGGCACAATCCTGGCACCATCCCACATTCCCACCCTCCCCTGATCCCACCGCCCACGCGCATCCCCTTGGTGCGATGGTCTTCATAGCTTCTTTGAAGAGTATTAATGGTATTTGTTTCAATAGCATTCATGCGCGAGTGGTTGCATGCCGGGGCCCTCGTTCGCACGACGACCGGTGCAAGCAGGGTGCAAGCAAGGTGTCTGCGAGGTGACTGCGAGCTTCAATAATGAATTCAGGCTATCAAGCTAGAGTTAATTAAGGAGAAGACCGCGCCACATCGCGACCCAGAACTCGGGACCCAAATACTTGCGGAGTGGCTCTTCGCGCTCTACCTTCAGTGCGTTGAATTCATCGCTGTAGCTTATGCTAAATTAAATTAAATCCGAGGGAAAATACTGAAGTTTGCGAGTTGCATGGGATCGGGGACTGACGCCGGAACAGTCCGTGTCGCCCAGCGGGAGGTGTCGCATCCTAGTTGGTACACGCATGCTAGTCCACCTCTAATTATTTCTGTGGTCTTCGACAGCATATTGTATGAATGATTTGCTCTAAATGGCGTGAGCGGAGTACTGGTTGGGCCTAGGTGCCCTCGCGCTCGTGCACAAGCGAGCGTGCCCACTGCATACGCCGCTTCTCCTAGACGGCAAATTGCTGGAATTATGGGGGGACGGGTGCAAAGGTCATGGAATGGGGGAATTCGCGACTATGGGAATTTGCGCGAATTCGGCAATTTGCGCGCTAATTTGTTGGTCACTCGGAAGATGTTGCATCAACGGCTACTTGTTGCACACAACTTTCACTACTCGTAGCAGTGCTCAGGCCGCTACAAGGCCAGAATTCGGTCAGCAACACCACCAAGTCTCGCACAAGGCGCTCTCCGCACACGGGTTTTGATTGTATCAATAACGTATCTCATCAAATGAGTACGGCAGTTGGATTTAGGGGCGAAAGCCCCCGTTGTGCGACAGTGCACAAATTGGGTCGGCGGTCGTTTGCTCCGGCTTTGCTTTTGCCGCACCTATTTATGGATGCGACATTACATAGACAGGACAGTCACGAGGACCATGCTCAGGCCCGAAGAGAAACCGCCATCCCCTATTTATGAATGCTACATTACAAGAAGGGACAGTCCGACAAGCGAGTGCGCTCCGCACACACGCCGCGAGGGACCATCTTCCTATTTATGAATGCGACATTACAAGAAGGGACAGTCCGACAAGCGAGTGCGCTCCGCACACACGCCGCGAGGGACCATCTTCCTAGTTATGAATGCGACATTACAAGAAGGGACAGTCCGACAAGCGAGGGTGCGCCGCACCCACGCCGCGAGGGACCATCTCCGGCCCAAGGGAAACCGCCCACCCCTGGCTGACTGCCGACCTTCCCAACCGTGCATTAGGGCCGCATACAGCGTGACCACAGTACCGGGACCGAGAGTCGAAGCGAGGCAGGGCCTGCCAAAGCCTCACAGCCCGCTATTTATGGATGCGACATTACATAGACGGGACATTACATAGACGGGACAGTCACGAGGACCATGCTCAGGCTATTTATGAATGCGACATTACAAGAAGGGACAGTCCGACAAGCGAGGGCGCGCCGCACCCACGCCGCGAGGGACCATCTCCGGCCCAAGGGAAACCGCCCACCCCTGGCTGACTGCCGACCTTCCCAACCGTGCATTAGGGCCGCATACAGCGTGTCCACAGTACCGGGACTGAGAGTCAAAGCGAGGCAGGGCCTGCCAAAGCCTCACAGCCCGCAATACTGCCTAACCGGGGGCCAGGGGTGCGAACGCGCAGGACGCATGGAAGGCCACAAGGGTCGACCGACAGCACCGCACAACGCAGCACCCACTCAGTCAAAACACACACAAAAGAACACAGGCCGGGCCCCCCCCCACACTCAGGGCGAGGGAGGCGGGGAGATCACATCCGCCGGCAACATCAGACGCAGCCTATCACCCAACCCACGCGCAACGAATGGGTGGAACGCAGGCTATTTATGAATGCTACATTACAAGAAGGGACAGTCCGACAAGCAGCTATTTATGGATGCGGGGTTACAATTGAAGGGACAGCCCGACAAGCGTAGGCACACCAAGTGCCCACACCGCGAGGGACCATCGAGGCCCAGGAAGAAAACACCCTCCCCCTGGTGTTGCTGCCAACCTTCATAGTGCTACGCACAGCAAGTCGAAGCTAAGCCGACGCCCGCCAAAGCCCTGCTGTCACGCAACACCGTCTACATCTCGTTTAGGTCTTTTGGTGGCAGCACCAACGCTCAACAGGGCACGGCAGGCCAGTGGTCGGCCGACAGCCCCGTCAACCGAAAGCACCACACAGATATTTCACGTCCGAGGACGGTAAAGCAAAACATGTCTGCGGAGTCCGTACTGAAACACCCCTGCAGGGGTCCATGCCGAAACACCAACGAACCACCAGCACACCGCGACACCCTGCCGCCAACCCCCAGACCGCCACCCCCCCTACCAACAAGCACCCCCACACAGGAGGCAGGCCCACAGACGGCAGGCGCGGCGACCAACAGTATCACGCAACGTAAGAAGTCTTCGTCTGCTGGCACAACCAACCATCGTCTGCAGATAGTAGTGCAAAGCGAACGCACGGGAAGCGCGCGTGCAGGACTGCTCGAAGAGGCCCGCACAGGGACCTCACAGGGCTCTGACAACCGCCACCCTGTGGCTACGGGAAACTCCAGCCGCCGGGGGCCGCACAACAGGCCCAACTCCACGTGAATAAGAAGCAGCGGGCGGGGCAGGCGATGGTCCAGGCGCCACGGGGGAAGGCGCCGCGGAGCACATCGATCATCGAAGCTTGCGCCGGGCTGCGAGCGGCCACCAGGGCCATCCGCAACCTGCACACACAAAGCCACAGAGAAACTCCAGGGCACAAGGAGCGGAGCCGTCCGCACAGACGCGGGCAGCCGCCTCAAAATGCGCGAGCCGAAATCAGGGAGCTCAGCACCCGAGGTCTTGGCGCAGGCGCCGATCAAACCAAGTCGAAGCCGGTCCTAACCATTTCCAAAGAACCCACAAAGGGCTGCAAATATTTCAGAAAGTTAAGCTGGGGACTTTTGTCCACCGACGGTGAGCAATAGCCCCATAGGAACCCCTAAGGGAACCTATTGGCTGAGGTAGTAACTGCTGGGGCGTTTATGCTGCAAGACGAAGTTTCGCCGACCCCGGGTCGTTTTATGGGTACCTTTTGCAGAATTCAGCCAATGAATACTCTATAACAAGTAAAGGGGTGAAAACTTCGATCGGGGTAATGAAAGCCGGCAATTGAGCATTGAGCATTCGGTGCTGAGGTCGCCTTCGGTGGCAAAAACCTATATACGGTATATACGTTTGTATGCAATAGTTTAACATCATACAGTCCGGAAGCATGGCCGGCGAGTTCACAGCGTTGCTGTTAGCCGACGACGAGGCGGCAAGCCCAGGAGGCATAGAGCAGGCTTTAGCGCTTCCAGAGATGGTTGATACCACAACAGCGCATGCAGCCGGGGAGGCCGCGGGAGGCAGATGCGGAATTGCAGATTTGCTTCGGGCTGCGGGGGCGATAGCGCCAGGCTTTGGCGCGATCGGAGAAGAGGCTGTGGGTGGTGGCACAGATGTGTTGCGGGAGCGCACGGAGGGGGCAGGGCCGGGCCCGGGAACAGAAGCCGAAATGGCGGCTGCGGGTCTTCGGCGGGGCCGGGGCCGCGATCGCCTTCCTCGCAACATGGCGAACTACTGGCGCAAGAAGGGAAACCACGAGCTGGCAGAGATAAAACAGCGGGAATGGGAGGAGCGCGTTCGGGCTCTGGGGGTCGCTCCCCCCGACCGGGCTGGCCGGCTGCGCCGAGGGCCTGATGGCGACGGGGGGGGCCGCGGTTGCAAGGGCCGAGGTGCCCGCTGTGCACCCGGCTGGAGGTGCCGCTGCTGAGGGAGCAGGCACGGTGGGTTTCGAGATGGCTCCAGCCACTGGGGCATATGGGGGCGGGGCAGAGGAGGGGCTGGAGGACGAGGTTGAGGCAGGGGCTGGTGCTGGTGCGGTGCCTGTCAGGCGGGGCAGGCGGCCGCGCCAGGTGCTCGAAGACGACGATACAGACGAGCAGGACAGGCCCAGGGCACGGGTGGTCACAGCGGGTGCGGGGGCGGGCGCGGCAGGTGGTGGGGAGGGGGCGGGAGGTGATGGGGTGGGTGGGGGGGCAGGGGGGCAAGACCCCTGGCAGGGTGATGTTGACACCCCTCCCCCCAGCTTCTTTGGGGGGCCGTTGAGCACAGTGGCGCAGCGCGCACGGGAACGCGCACAAGCAGGTGCTGGGGGGCGGGGTGGTGGGCGAGGTGGCGGACGGGGGGGCCGTGGCCGCGGAGCGAGGGGCGACCCCTTGGACGAGGGGGTGGTGCAGCGACTTGAGCTGAGCGTGACTGTGAGCTGTCCGGGGGGCGACCTGCCGGTGTCCGCGTTCGAGCGCGTCGCTCGAGTGTTCAAGTTTTATCCGCAGACACATCGTTGTGCTGTGGCATACGAGCGCGGGACTAGCCACAGTGTACAGTTTTCACCCCCGGCGAGGAACACGGCCACCTGCAAGCGGTAATTGACGTGGACGGAACGTCGGCGGCT
Source organism: Chlamydomonas incerta (assembly GCA_016834605.1). Taxonomy (NCBI): domain Eukaryota; kingdom Viridiplantae; phylum Chlorophyta; class Chlorophyceae; order Chlamydomonadales; family Chlamydomonadaceae; genus Chlamydomonas; species Chlamydomonas incerta. Next base: position 66,723 of record JAEHOC010000051.1, on the reverse strand, counting down.
GCGGCGCACTCGTGGATCAAGCGCATTCTGGTTGGTGTGCGAGGGATCAGTGTTCGCGTGGTGACGTTGAAGCAGGCGGATATGCACACATTCCGGGGGATGCTCGGGTATGTTTGCAAGGACGCCGGCGAGGCGCATTTCCGCCTGGTCGTTTCGGGCGTGACGTCGGCGGACCTGCTGGAAGGCATGCACCTGTACCAGATCTACGGGGAGAGCTCCCTGAAGAAGCGCAAGGAGCTCGGGCATACTAACTGGATGGAGCGCGCCTTCCACTGGGTCATTTCGCGGTTCGGCGGTTTCGAGGACGTGCGCTTCAGCGTCGCGGCCACCCTGACCGCCATGGTTCGCAGCGGACGCTATTATCCCTCCGCAGCGTGGTCGCTATGCCGGTGGGGCGGGGCGGCCACGATCGACCGCAAGAAGGCCGAGAAAATTTGGCGCATGGTCGCGGCACCCGCAGAGACGCAGCAGGAGGACATCACCACTGTATTCTTTTCCAAACCAGACTACAACGACCGCTACTTCGACGACTCGGCGGGCTGGGAGGACGACCCGCAAGACTTATGCTTGCTCGCACAGGTGAGTTTCTGTATCACGCTGCCTCCGGTAAATTGCACTACATAGCGATAAATAATGGTAATACCATTGTGATGGAAGCGCATCGGTTGTAGCATCATGGGGTATTTTGGCACGGCGTGTTCACAGTCTCCCTTCCCGCTCCCCTGCCCTTCTCGCCGCCCTGCCAAAACCTTGCAATGCAGGAGCGCAATCCGCTGCAGCGCCTGATGCCCTACCTGCCGGAGGACGCGATTGACGCGAATGAGATGATGGCTGCACGGGTTCAAGACGGCAACGGACGCCTGCAGAACTCTCTTTTTGGTGACCTTGGAGTCACACAGGCTGAACTGGACGAGGCCATTGCCGCCCAGGAAGACCTGCCAGGTGAGCGTAAACGCCGCGTCTCTGCTGCGTCCCTGGTCACGTGGTCAGAACCCTAAAGCGCTCTAGTGCGCACTACCAGAGTACCAGTATGTTCTAGCGCCCATCTCGCGGGCTCGAGTCCCATCGCTTCAACGCCCGAGAAGGCCGCTTAAGCCCGGCGCACTGTCCTATTGCCGAGGAAACTGGCAACGTGGTTCCTGCCTACAGCCCTTTACTAGAGGTGGAACTATCAGCCAGGTTGTTTTGATTGCAAACGCCCTGCTTCTGCGTGTTGCCCCCTCTGCAGGTGCCGCCGCTGCCCCGCTCTCGCCCGCCCGAGACGTTGAGTACATTCCTGTGCGCTAAGATGGCTCACAACAATCACCCCGGCATGAACGGCCTGCCGGTCAACGAGCCGCGCCTGATGGCCGCTGATGGCCGGCTGCCCGACGGCTTCAGCGCTGTGTCGGTGTGCCCTATGTGCGACAGCCCTATGTGCACGCCGCTCAAGGCCATCCCTGCGTCGATGGCGGTGTTCCGCGCCGGCACGTGCTACACGTGCATCGGCAAGGCCTCGCGCGCGACGATCACCTACAACAGCCGGCTGAGCTACCTCGTGCGCTGCAAGGTCTGCCGCGAGCCCATCAAGTGCTTCCCGCGCGAGGTGAAGTCGGTGATTGATGCGGAGTGCATGTGCAAGGCCTGCCGCGCGGTTGTTGTGGGCATTCGGGAGCGCAAGTCGGCGGAGCAGGGCGGGGCGGCGGGTCCTAGCGGCTCCGGTGGTGTGGCTGCTGCTAACTGCTGCACTCCCAGCAAGAAGCGCGTGCTGGAGTTCGAGCGCGGCAATGTGCGCCTGCCCGGCAGCGCCGCCGGCCCGGCGCCCAAGCGCGCCGCCGCCATGCCCTCCATCGTCCTGGTGACTTCCAGTGACGAGGAGTGGGACATGGCGGCGGCCGACATTGCCGCCAAGTATGACGGCAAGCTGGACCGCGAGCTGGGCGAGATTGCCGAGGCCGAGGCCGACGCCAAGGCGGACGCCAAGGACTCCGAGGCCGCGGAGGCGCAGGGCAGCGAGTAAATGCGAGAATAGGATGCTGGGCGGCGCTAGTGGTGGCATGTTGCGTGCGGTTCAGGAGAAGTCATGTAATTTTCGCAGATCTGCTTTGTCGCGTCTCCCTCCTTGTCCCTTGGCTTGGTTACGGGCACTGTTTAGGCAGCGGGATACACAGCTATGCAGCTATCTCTAAACTGCAGGGTGTTCGAAGGTCGGGCCGGGCGGGATTGCTGAATGCTGAATACTCATTGGGGCCAGTCGACGGGAGCCAGAAAAGGTCATAAAACAAGAAAGGCGACATGGAAGTCGCGCGGGAATCCAAAAAGCTAAAAAGCGAAAGTGCCAACGTGGCACTCGGCCCGAACCACACCTGGATGCGCTGTCGCTATTTTCTGTACATTTATAACATGCATACTTATACATTTCCATCATTTGGTAGTCCATCGTGTGCACGCGGTCTGCTCGCGGTTCTCGGTGTCACCCCCTGGTCGCCCTCCCACTGGGCACCCCCTTCACCTCAACACACAGTCCCCGGGCCAGATCAGCAACACCATAAGCCTGTTTGGGGTGGTCTGCAGTCTGGGCTAATCCTTACTGTTTTCCCGGTGGCGCATTGTGTTCGGTCGTGTGATGGCCTTCGGGCCTTGCCGCCCGCGCCTCCTGTCGCATGACACGTCTTCGGACCGGTGAGAGGTGTTGCTTCTGTATGATCGGGCTGGCGGCGGACCTCTGGCCTGTTCGTGCCTTGTTTTGCGGGGGTACTCACACCTTACGTGTGGCGCTCCGGTGCCCAGACTGGTGACGCTGCTGTACACTATGGCTTTGGTGCACTAAGGTGTTGCTTCGACATATGGTGCGTAGCGTTACAGATGCGCCTTGTGTGCAGACAGTGCTGTTGAAGGTTTGCAGCAACACCAGGGGAGGTGGATTCGAGTTGGCCCCTGGCAGCAATGATGGTCCCTCGTACTTGTACGCTCGGACTGTCCCTTCTTGTAACTCAGCAATCATAAGCCAGATATTTCTCGTTCCAGAGTAAAGCGCAGACTATGCTGTTCACATATCGCTGCATGTTTTCTGCGCGCGCGCCTTTGGCGAAACCTCAACTTGTGCCGCTTTCCAGATTAATATCGAGGGGGTCCGGGGGCGCAGCCCCCGGGAAAAATTTCGAGAAACACCTACCGCTACGCCTTGCCGCTTGGCCGCCAGGCCGCGATGAGGCATGGTGGCTGAGAAGCGCGGCAATACAGGCACCACATCCCATTACATTGCATTGACTGGCGTTTACCTGACCTCGCATGCGCATGACTGTCAGCCTGAGGTCCCAGCCCACGTATGTTCAGAAGTGGAGGTGTCTGAGTACGTCGTCCAGCAGCGTCACCGCTGCTGCCACGAACGAACATGAATGCCCACACCGTGTCGTTCCCCCCAGGCAATCATGTCCCATCCGTATGTCCAGCACATCGGCGTCCGAATGAGTCGGCCGGGAGGTTCCTGTGTGTATTGCGCATGCATGACACCCGCCAGCTCTCGAACGTTTTGACTTTGCTTCATCAGTGGAACCTGGCCGCTATTTGCGTATTGGAGAAGCTCCAGACAGCTGATTGCCGATGCCCGCAAACTGATTCCATATGCACGTTTAGAACAGCACGCATGACATATGCTACTGAGTCAAATAAGCAGTTTCCGACTTGGAAAGCATACGCAGATGTGCGCTGCGACTTGAGCAACGCGTCCAGCGCCTCCATTCGGCTCATTTCAAGTGGGCGTTAAATGATACAGCCTAAATATTGAATAGACCAGCTGCCGGGACCAGCACTCTGTCAGGTGATCGACCTGCCATCGCGAAGATAAGGCCAATCCGAGTCTGCTCCGAGAAACGCACGGTTACGCCGTTGTCTTAAAAGATATTTTCTAAGAGTATACCCCTAAAGCCACGGTGAGGCCTCAGCTACCTCCCCTGCCGAGCACACTTTGCGTAACTCCTCAAAACTGGTGAAACCGAGGGGCCCCCCCTGGCACCGATCGGGGTGACTGCAAGGGCTTCCGCCCCTCCCCCTTCGGGGGAAGGGGCAAGCCAACTAGCTATACGTTTGCATCATTTTTCCTGCTGGGTTTGGGCCACTTTTGCCCCTCGTCGCCCAAGAATGCGAGCGTGGAAGCCCAGAGCGTGCACACGGAAAGCACAGGGGTACGGCAACGTGTTGCTTCCTACCAAATGCGCCCCGGCCGCGCTAGGGCAAAGATATGCATACGTACGTAGGGTAGGCAAGCGGAGGCTGCATCAAATGCTGGAAGTGAGGGGAAAGGGGAGGGGCAGAAACGGGGTGGAAAGGGGGGGGCACGGCCTCGAACGGATGCGGGGTGCATTGATTGAGCCCGCCGCGACAAGCAATCTGCTGAATAATTGTTTCCGTTAATTATGCAGTAGAAATGCAGTCAACTGGGGGCCCCCGCGGTCCTAGCGATCCAAGTTTCGGGCGCGCAAGTTTCCGCGACCCCATTTCAGCCTAATAACTGCCCTAGACTGGGCATTTGCCGGTGCTCGCTTGTATGCAGGCGCTGCCCATTTTCTCCTTCGGCGCGCAGGGCGCACACAGCCATCTAATCCGTTTGGAGGAGCCCAGCGGTTGGCCCAGCATGCCCCAGGCACATGGCATCCGTGCCTTCCTCTCGCGGCTATTGGAGATGCCAAAGCACTGCGGGGGTACATGGGCTGGTGGTGAATGCCAGTAAGTGCTTGCGGTCTGTGAACGGCTAGGCTAGGTAGGCAAGATGGTAGGTGTGCGACCGTTGGGCTGTGCGGCGGTGCCGCGGTGGAGATTATCCACTCCGGAGATTATCCACTCCTTAAAAACCGCCTCGACTGGCTTTCGGCATGGGGTGGGTTGCCGCGGCCTTTGCAACTGGATAGTGGGCCAACAGGGTACTGGCCCGCCAAGCATGCAGGGCGGCCGGGCGCACAGTGGCTGTCCTGTCCTGTCCTGTCCTGTCCTGTCCTGTCCTGTCCTGTCCTGTCCTGTCCTGTCCTGTCCTGTCCTGTCCTGTCCTGTCCTGTCCTGTCCTGTCCTGTCCTGTCCTGTCCTGTCCTGTCCTGTCCTGTCCTGTCCTGTCCTGTCCTGTCCTGTCCTGTCCTGTCCTGTCCTGTCCTGTCCTGTCCTGTCCTGTCCTGTCCTGTCCTGTCCTGTCCTGTCCTGTCCTGTCCTGTCCTGTCCTGTCCTGTCCTGTCCTGTCCTGTCCTGTCCTGTCCTGTCCTGTCCTGTCCTGTCCTGTCCTGTCCTGTCCTGTCCTGTCCTGTCCTGTCCTGTCCTGTCCTGTCCTGTCCTGTCCTGTCCTGTCCTGTCCTGTCCTGTCCTGTCCTGTCCTGTCCTGTCCTGTCCTGTCCTGTCCTGTCCTGTCCTGTCCTGTCCTGTCCTGTCCTGTCCTGTCCTGTCCTGTCCTGTCCTGTCCTGTCCTGTCCTGTCCTGTCCTGTCCTGTCCTGTCCTGTCCTGTCCTGTCCTGTCCTGTCCTGTCCTGTCCTGTCCTGTCCTGTCCTGTCCTGTCCTGTCCCTGTCCTGTCCTGTCCTGTCCTGTCCTGTCCTGTCCTGTCCTGTCCTGTCCTGTCCTGTCCTGTCCTGTCCTGTCCTGTCCTGTCCTGTCCTGTCCTGTCCTGTCCTGTCCTGTCCTGTCCTGTCCCTGTCCTGTCCTGTCCTGTCCTGTCCTGTCCTGTCCTGTCCTGTCCTGTCCTGTCCTGTCCTGTCCTGTCCTGTCCTGTCCTGTCCTGTCCTGTCCTGTCCTGTCCTGTCCTGTCCTGTCCTGTCCTGTCCTGTCCTGTCCTGTCCTGTCCTGTCCTGTCCTGTCCCTGTCTTCCTGTCCTGTCCTGTCCTGTCCTGTCCTGTCCTGTCAAATGCGGTGAGTTGGAACGACCACTGGAAACGGAGACCCGCAGCAGGCCAGGCTGCACGCCTAGAAGTCCTTCTGACATTTGCCGATGATGCACTCCCAACTCCCCAGGTTGCACCCCAAATCCCCGCTTTGGATAACCGTTTGGGTCACCCCGCTTTCAGTCACCACGTGTTCAGTCACCACGTGTTCAGTCACCTCCCAACTCCCCAGGTTGCGCCCGAAGCGACGGTTAAACCAGCCCGGTACTGCTGCTCTTGTTGACTTGCCCCCGGCTCGTGACTGAGACCTGACTGCGACCTGACTGGGACCTGACCTCGACCTGACTGGGACCTGACTTACAATATGTGAGCGATGAAAGCCCAAAGCCAGCTGAAGGGCGATAACGGCGATAAAAGCAAGCCCATCCAGGGGGGAACAGTGACTGAACAGTGACTGAACTGGGGCCGGTCAGGTTTTCCTGGGGCCGGTCAGGTTTCTCTGGGGCCGGTCAGGTTTTCCTGGGGCCGGTCAGGTTTTTCTGGGGCCGGTCAGGTTTTCCTGGGGAGTGACTGAGCAGTGACTGAGTTGGGGAGTCGGGGAGTTGGGAGGTGACTGAACAGTGACTGAACACGTGGGACACAGGACAAAGCGGGGAGTTGGGGCGCAACCTGGGGAGTTGGGAGGTGACAGGGCGGCCGGGCGCACAGGCCTGTCTCACAATGATAGGAAGGCTTGCCCTTGCCCCTTCGGGTGGAGCCCTTGCGGTCGCATCGGGGCCTTCTCGGTTACCAGCCGCCAGAGCTCTTCAGAGCCCTCCAGAGCCCTTCAAAGCCCTTCAGAGCCCTCCAGAGCCCTTCAGAGCCCTCCAGAGCCCTTCAGAGCCCTCCAGAGGCCTGTGCAGATCCCTCCAGAGACTGAGCGGCTCTGAAACAGCCCGTGTCAGGAATGCCAGACCACCCAGAAAGTAGCACCCAGAAAGAAGGGGGTTCAAGAAAAAGCACGCTTTCCCCGCTTACATGTGCAGGTACCAGCTGGTACCAGCTGTGCAGCGCGCGTGGCTTGCTGTTTATGCAGGGTCGCCAGGTTGAACTACCAAGGGGCCCCGGCCTGCACATCATAGCCAATGCCAGTAAGAGTATGTTTTCAGTTTTGACCCAGCTCTACCCAGCTACTCGCTGAGGGCTACATAGACACGTGCATGCGGGATAGCGCACCTCCTGCTCAAGGTGTTTGACCAGTACAACAGCACGCAGCACTCAGCAGACCAAGGAGACACCTCCAGGGCTTGCATCTTCCGGGGTTAGGCCACCTGGGCCACCGCCGCTGGCGAGAAGAGCTTTGCCACGTTCTCACCCATGGCACCCAGGGCCCAAAAAATGCTACTTTTTTTAGCGTGGTGGGGGGGGCTCCGCCCTCTGATGAGGCATTCGCAGGTGTGGAATTCATGCTGTCGCTGCACAAGGTTCAGCATGCTAAGGACACGTGCGTGGTGAGTGGGTTCAAGCCTGGTGACCGCGTACGATTGTTGGAGGGCACGGGGCTGTTCGACAAGGAGATGGCCACCTATTCACAGGACATTTTTACACCGTGACTCGGCAGAAGGGCTATAGGTTCGCCGTGGAGGGCAAGCGACGCCTGCATAGCCCGTCGGAAATGCGGTTGGTTCGTGAAGTGACTACAGGGTAGCAGGCGGGGTGAAGCGCCAGGCAGAGGCAGCACCCTGCAGCACAGGAGCAGCGCCAGGTGCGGCGTGTTGCGCGTGATCTTGCCACAACTCAGCAGCAGGCTACACGCGCTATTGAAGCTCAAGAGGCACCACCAGCTGCGCCTGCAAACAAGCCTGCGGGCAAGCGTGGCCATGGCAAGAAGCCTGCGGGCAAGCGGGCAAGCGCGAGCAGGTGCGTGGCGAAACGCACTTCGAGGTGTCGCGCTTCGAGGAGAGCAAATACGTGAAGGGAAAACTGCATTTTCTGGTGAGGTTTAAAGGATTTCCGAAGGCAGAATGGCTGCCAGCCGCGCAGCTGCAAGAGGACCTGAGCCCTGACGCATATCGCGCGCATCGGAAGGCGCTCAAGGTGCTGAAATAACACAATTAAGCTTCCAAACAGAAACACAATAATTGGCTGCGTGGAACCAACGTGGGGGTTTCGTTTCCCTGACTTTCCTCCGACTTTCCTCTGACTTTCCTCCGACTTTCCCTCGACTTTTCCCCGTGCCCCTCTGAGCCTTACACCAGCGCGGCACGCGCCTTCCCAGCCGGCCCCGTGCACAACTAGCCCTTCCCAGCCGCGCCGCGCACCAACAGCCAGCCCCGCGCACTCAACTCCAGCGTCAGTCGCAGCTTCCCAGCCGGCTGCCCTCGCAACTCCCCGCTCCCACTCGTGCAGCTACCCAACTCGCGTCAGCTACTGTGCTCGTCACCCCAGGCAGGTAGCTTCCCAACCGTCAGCGCGCCCAACTGTCAGCTCCGCGTCGTGCAGCTACCCAACTACCGCCCAGACTCCTGTACGGCTGAGGGGGGTGGGGGTGCCGTACACGAGTTAGTTGGGCGTTAGTTGGAGCTGTCCCAGGATGAAGGTTTATCTATTTTTTGGAGAGCCATGTGTGGGCTTAACACTAGATTGAACCGTTTACGCATTTTCGCACCAGTTTCGACGTGCAAATCCGATCCATCCTTGCCTACGGATGTGAGGTATGGGGTCCCGACGTGCTAGTAGAGATGCTAGACGGAGGACCGCCACCCAGGAGGAATGACAGGAACAACCTAGCACAGGGCGCATTTGAGGCATGTTTGCGTGACGAGGCCGTAAAGCTGCAGGTCCAATACATGCGACAGACAGTGGGAGCAGCCAAACCGTCACACCGTCTCCTGTTTGCGGAGCTGGCCCAACTGCCGCTGCACTTTTTCATAGCCAAACAATGTTTGGGTTTTTACAATAGGATTTCCGCGCAAAACAGAAGTCTGGCTTTTGATGCACTAGTCGACGAGGCACGGGAGGCATGGGCGAATCCAATGGGAGACGGGTGGTGCGCGCGGCTGTTCCGTTTTGTGGCGGCACAGGGTGTCGACGCGTGGCATTGGCCAGGCACACACGAGTCCAGAGAGGAGTGGAGGGCAAGCACGGTCCTACCCGATGGACCTATCTTATCTACCTTCAGGGGCCATTTGACGAGGGCGTGGGAGCACGAGAGGCTGGTAGCGGACCCGCACGCATTCCCTTCAGACGGCAAGCAACCCGGCATACACATGTGCAAACACAAGCATTGGATGGGGCTAAGCGCACTAGGGTCCGCGCCGCCGACCCTGCACGAACACAGTAGAGCATTCATACCGGTTGCACAGCATAAGCTTTTGATGAGATTCCGTTTATGTTGCTGGCCAATCACCGCGAACCGTGCCTGGGAGAGGCCTAGGGAGGAGAGGACGTGCCCACTGTGTACGGCCAATGAGGTGGAGGATGAGCACCACGTCCTAATGCAATGTGCTGCCTACACCGAGTTACGAGCGTGCAGTGGCCTAGACTTTAGCCTAAACATGCGCGAAGTGATGCTGAAATCTAAGCCTGTCAAGTTAGCTGCATTACTCAGCTCCATCTGGGAGCATAGAAGTAGGGAAGTCCCCCTTGCAAGGGGAGAACAATAAATAGGACAATCATGCACTGGCGTTATAAGGGTCACCCCGGCCCGGGCCTCCGGTTTACACGCAGCAGGAAGGCACGCAAGAACGTGCGCACCACTCTGTAACCACACACACACATCGGGCCACATCGGGAACATGTGTTACGCCCATCTGCTAGCCACCGCGAATGTGGTGGTAGGAACAGGCCAAGGGAAGGAGACGCCAAAGCCAGTAGTGACAGATGAATTCCCAGACCCAGGAGAACCCCCACGCGACAAGCAGAGGCAGTAACAGGGCCGCAACGCGTTTACGGTACTGTACCCACTAGAGTGCGCGCGAATGCTGGTACCAGGACAGGCCCCGAGTCCGCTGCACTAGAGTAGAGTTCGGGCCAGCATTGGACCGTGGACTGTCGTCACAGTCCCCTGAAGTACCGTAGGTGGTTGTTCCCGTGTCCTACTATAGCGCTCTCGGAGTTGCTAGCTGGCCAACGCTAGTCTTGCCTGCCGGTGAACACGCCCGGCTTCCTCGAAGTCCACAGACCACAGGTGATCAGTCTGCTCGCTCGGAGTCACAGAGACATTAACAATGGTCTGTACAGCCAATATGGGAGTATCAGCGGACAGCGCCGCTTCCGGGCGCCTCTGTCCGCCACGTGCGCCAGCGTGCGCCTCCTCGGAGTACTGTATCACTCTTGCCGGCGTCTTTCTCGTGGCTAAATGCAGCAAGTGTTTGCACTCATTCCTTACCGGCACAACACATGGCCTTAGCCGCCAGAGTCAGGTCACGCTCACGCACACAGACCCTAAGCAAAACACGTGCCTGCGCTGGCGGACTGCACTGCCGGCATCTTGACTCGACACATGCGGCCCGCATCAGAGCTGCACCAGGAGCAGGAGGAGGAGCAGGAGGGGGAGAAGGAGGAGCAGGAGCAGCACGAGGAGTTTGGACGCGGGCTGCGCAAGAAGAGGAAACCTGTTCGGTGCGAGGAGGAGGAGGGCCATTTGTAAGGTGAACGGGGGCGTGGGGGGCGTGGCAAGGCGCGTGGCGTGGCGCAAACCCAAAGTAGTGAACCTTCACTCGCTAGGCGACCAGAGACCTGGAAGACGAACACATTGCCCAAGATTTAAAGGCAGCAAAGAAATTTCACTTGTAAATAGGCGGCAGGGAAAATTCGGGCGGGCCTTTCCCTGTCATCATGCGCGACTCCTTCGAGGGACCCAAATTCCAAAACTTGGTCCTCTATAGCTACAACCAAGGCTTCTCGCACTCGTATCAATCCTACTTACAAGAAATTTAAGGGATTGCAGGCTAGTAACACCACGGCATTCAGACTCTTGCATTCTGAGACTCGACGCGTTGTGGTCGCCCCTGTGATAATACCAGGTCAATAGCTATGATGACAGACAGACCTCCAACAAAGGGGCTTGCTGTATTGGGGGGCGCTCCGCCAACACGCGGGGCCGGCTCTGGCGGACCAGCGACCGCCGGGCGCGCAGCGACTTTAGGCACGGCTAACAAACGCGCACAGACAAGTGGCACGTTGGTGAGTAGTATTGGGCTTTGAGGGTGTCCCCGCGCCTGTGACACAGCGCACGGGACACAGCGCACGGGTAGCGGCTCAGAAACGTTCTCTGCCGGTGCCCCCTTCGCAGAGAACTGCCGGCGGCACAGCTCTCCTAGACCCCCTAGCACAGCAGCTCATCCTCAAGCTACGCGTCAAGTTCGGGGTGAGCACGCCATGGCCTGGGGGACGGGAAGCGAGCAGCGCCGGGCACACAATCACCGCTGCTACCGTGTCGTGCACAGGATGCAGCTGCGTCGCTGGCGGGCCAAGAAGCCATCACACGGGAAGTGATGCAGTACGTCAGCATCATGAGCAGTCGGCCAGCCAAAACAAAGGTGTGTCATCAGCCGTCGCAGCACTTGGGCTTGACTGGATATGCCGGGCTGCCAAACGCAGGGCTGGCCCACCTTCTGTGCAAATGTCTGATGACACCAGCCGTGCACACCCATCCTTGTATGACTGACTGCGCATGTCATTGCGGCAAACAGGACACTGACCTCGCTCTGCTGGAGGAGCGCATTCGCATCCGGCTGGTGAGTACATGCCGATGCGGGTGGTGCTGGGGTGCGCCAACACGGGACAGGAAGGCAAACATGGGCGACCCATTTCAAGAGGACCGAGATGCCTCGCCCTGACCTGCTGCCCCTGTCCCGGTTGCAGGTTGGCGGCACGCCCGGCAAGTCCAGCCTGGTGGAGGCCAAACGCGGCGAGGCGGGCGACGAGTGGCTGGCCATGTTCGAGTACGAGCAGGTGAGGGCGGGGGGGGGGGACGGGGGGGGAGGGGGGGGAGGGAAAGGTGGGAGGGGGGGGGGGACTGGTTCAGTGAGGACGCTTGGCGAACACGTCTTCTTTTTCAAACTTACGGATGAAGCTGGCTCCGCAAGCGAATACTGGCCAGGACTGACGTCTTGACACTGCGCCCATATCCAGGCGCTTGGAGTGGCTAAGAGTAGGTTGGATGCGGAGGCGCGGGCGGCCAAGCAGGCGGCGCTCCGGGAGACGCTCAAAGAGCAGGTGTGATGGTGGGGAAGGCGGGGGTGCCCGCTGATCTGAAAGGGCGCTGAAGGCACTCTGAGCCCTTGATGTGGAATTGCCGTGCACTGGCAACCTAGATCGCAGCCGATGAATGAAGCTGCTGCCTGCGTGTGACGTGTCTGCAACTGGCTGAGCACACGCCATGCCCGCCATGGCAACCTGCCGCAGATGGCAGACCGTGATCGCCAGGCGGAAGAGGAGCGCCGGAGAGGTGCGGGGTCACGGGAATGAAGCGTCTGACGGATCACGCCTCCCACTTGTTGGGTCGATGAGCAGGGCGGGCTGGGACATGCACGTGTGCGAGTGCAAGCCAGTATGCTTACTTGCGGCTGCGCCGTGTGTCCACCTTCCTGACACTTGCAGAGGAGGAATACTGGAAGCAGGAGCAGGAGGCGATCCGCAAGGGGGAGGAGGAGGCGGAGGCCAAACGCAAACTGCAGCAGGAAATCATGGTAAGCACGGAACTGGCCACTGGCCCACAGATAGCCGATGTACGCTTGCTGTCAGGTGCCTCTCAGTGTGATTGCATCCGTACTCCCAACCACACAAACCGTGGCATGCAGGCCAAATTGTTGCACTCCCTGTCATTGTTGCACTCCCTGTCGTGTGGTGCTGCTGCGCAGATCCGGCTCAAGCACGACCGCCTTCAGCAGGTGGGGGGATGCTCCGGCGTGCGCTCTGCGTATAGCACTCCCATGGCACGTACGGTAGTCGTGCGCTGCAATGACCCGCACATGACCCGATGCGTGCGTGCTGCTGATGTCCACGCGTGCAGATGGATGACCGCATCCAGCGGCGGGACGCGGCGCTGGCGCGGAAGCGGGCGGAGGAGTCGGTTGACGCGTCGCGGACCGCCTACGAGACGGCTGAGGAGCTACGGCTGGAAGAGGAGCAGCGTACAGCCGCGAAAATTGTGAGTGGAATCGCATCGGAGTTGTGTCTATGTGGTGTATGGTGTGGGCGCCAGCGGCTTGCGCGCGTACGACGACTTGCTGACCGTGGCCACAATAGGCCACTAGGCACTGCGGGCAACACCCCGTTCGACGGTCTGACCTGGCGCGCAACCGTATGGGATCATCTTTCAAGGGTCATTCTTACCCACGCTATGTTACCCGCCGTTATGTCTCGCTGTCCAGGCGCTCCGCGAGTTCCTGTTGCAAAATGAGTCTAACAAAGCCATAAGGGAGGAGGCAAAGAAGCGGCAGTGGGCGGAGGATGCCCAGTTTCAGAAACAGTGGGAGGAGAAGCTCAACAAGCAGGAGGCGGACCGCCGTGAGCAGTGAGTGCAGCCAAACGATGGCTGGGGAATGGGGATGCGAGGCCGATTTAAGGCAGCGCATGTACCGTATTGATTGTTCGAAATTTGGCTGTCAACCAGCCGCGTTTCGCCACCAACCGCGTGTCGCCTCTCGCACTGCGCCCCCTCCCCATCGCCCTGTTAGGCTTGATAAGGTTAAGCGGCAGCAAGCCAAGCTGCAGGCCATGGCGGACGCACAGGGAGAGAACCGGCGGCGGTGGCTGGAGACGCCCCTGGTCAACAAGTACTACAAGGAGCGGGAGGACGCGCGGGCTGCGGAGGAGGTGGGTGCGGGTGTGTGAATAACGCGTGTGGATGCCGCGGCCGGAAATGGGCCAGCAGGGCTTTGGCACACAGGTGTCACACAATGAGTCCCCCGTGGAGTCCCCTTTCACCAACCTGTACCCAAGTCAACTATCCCGTTTCGTATACCATGTCCCTGCTCTGTGTGATGGGTGGATCGCGCAGGAGCGACGTGTGGCCCATCAGAAGGACGTGGCTAGGAAGATCACAGTGGACCTTGAGCAGCAGCTGCGGGAGCGGGAGGAGTCAAAGGCGCGGCTCAAGAAGGAGGAGGAGGTGAGCGCCGCGAAAAAGGAGGTCGGAGAACGTCACAGGGCGGCAGTGGTGTCGGGTTAAGGGCCTGAGCACAGTGGGTTTAGGAAGCACATCCTGCTCATGGTAGGGCGGAACTACCGTATGTATGCAACGGACGCAACACGAGAGCTGCACCCGACCACCCCTCCCTTATACAGTTTGGTTGGCGTGGGGTGATTGGGGAATTAGAAAGGACTAGCTCCCCATCCTTGAACCCCCCGGTATATCTGTGTCGACCGTGCGATGCCGCCGCGCTGCATCGCATGCACTGTCTTTTTGGTTTTTCCTTGCCCTTCAACGCAATCTCCCCCCCCCCCAGGCCTACGCGGCTAGTGTGGCTGCCAAGGTGGCTGCGGCCGAGGAGGCGGAGCGGGCACGCAAGGCCGCCATCGCCGCCAAGAAGGCCGCGTTTAAGGAGTCTATAGAGCAGCAGATGCAGGCCAAGGCGATGCGGAAACAGGCGGAGCGGCAGCCTATGACGGAGGTGGAGCGCCAGATCAACCGCAAGACGTTGGAAGACGTGGGCACCTGGCACTCCACTGGCCGGATACCGCTGCCACAGCTACGCAACTCCACCGCGGCAAGCAGCCTCAGCAAGTGAACGCGTGTGGCTGACAGTCAGCGATACATACTGTAACGTAGATGGCATAGACCCTGTGCCCAATTTAGACAATGCGTCCAGGTGTGTTGTTGTTGTTGTTGTTGTGAGGGCCGCAGAGAGAACTGATGTGGAACAATAAAGCGTGGCACGAGTCTTGTTTGATACTACACGACGGCAACGGTTGGCCATGTGGCATTGTGGCTGGGGCTGGACAAGGGCAGGTGACTCGCAGGCTGTTGCGTAAGTCCGCTGTCTGCTGACTACTGAACTCGAGGCGCTGAAATATGCGTATGCGTGATGTTACAGCAGCTTTTTTCCCCACGCGGGCTGCGGTGGACAGCTGGGGTGGACAGCTGGGGTGGACAGCTGGGGTGGGCCCAGCGGCGGCGGGAAACATGTGCGGTGCAGAGTGGGCGGGAAAGGCCACGTGGAGGAGGAAAGCGCGGCGCCGCCAAAGAAGCGGCGCAGGCGCGCAGGTTGAGACTGGCCGGTGTCTGGTTACTGTGGTTAGCCGTCTTGGCTGGCGAGCATAGCACAGTTGCGGCAGTCGGCCGCAGCGGCTAGGGGGAGTGTTGCGGCTACAGGACGTCGTGCTGCTGTGTTTGTGCCTCAGTAGCTGGATGCGGCTGGAACACATGGCTGGTTGTGCCTGTACAGACCGACCCCGGCTATGTCCAGGAGATGAGGCGGTTTCGACACACCTTCGGCCTCAGACGGGAAACGTGACGTGGGCTCAGCCCACTTTTCCAGCCGCGCTGGAAAGACACCTCTTCTTGTCCCTGGAGGGGTCTCGCGCGCAAAGCTCCGACGTAGTCGAGGCGACAACATAGTTGACGGAAGTGGGTTGAGTTGCATCATCCAGCACGGTCCCGGTAGTCTATTAGGTCCCCGTGTGGCCACCGTGTTCCTCAATTCCCGTTTCGCACCATTTGGCCAACACCGGCACTAGCGGGGACGACCATTGACGGCTGAGATTGTTGAAGCCGCGCTGCTGCTGTTCTTGCTAGGAGACAGGGTTACGGCAGACTTTCGAGCGGAAGGTAGCAAGTCATCCGCTGGTGGTTTGACAGGAGAAGGACAAGGCGAAGCGGCGCTCATGGTATTGGGTGTGAGTTGACACAGTCTGATAGTCAGTCTGTTAGCTTGCGCTAGCGGCAACTCAACCGGCGAGCCCGTGGGGCTTTACCCTGGCTGGGAGCCCATGCAGACTGCCCATGCAGGCCCGCAAACCCGCACGCGAACCAACGAACGCAAGTAACACATGAACGCCCAAGAGGCACACAGCACGGCCAAACCACTCAGTCCACGCATGGCACGCAAAGCAAGTGCACCCCCGGGGTCCAGGAGGTTGCAGGAAACCACACACGACATCCTACGCGCGGCTCACAAGCCTACAATGCCTGTGTCGTCATACGCACACTGCGTTATTTGCGCCTGATGACTGCGCATTAGCAAACTTAGCCATCCAGCGCGCTTCAGTCGGTACAGTAAACGCGCTGCTGGGCCTGTTACTGCCTCGCGTGGGGGTCTCCTGGGTCTGGGAATTCATCTGTCACTACTGGGCTTTGGCGTCTCCTTCCCTTGGCCTTTTCCTACCATCACGCACCTGATGACCCTTGCGCAACAATAGTTCAAACAAACCGTACGTAAGGGCTGACTCTCGTGGCGTGAAGTTACACGCTAGCATATCGCCTGCAACCCACGCGACCCGGGCCCTGGCTAACATGAGATTCCACGCCCGCCATGAAATCGCTCCGCAAACCGCTCCTCGCTCATGGCCAGCACTGTCGCAAGCGACAAAAGCCACGACCGCTCCTCAGGCCAGGGCCGACCGCGTCCGCGTTTGGGCCTGGGAGTGGTGGGCGCGGGCTCGCCCCCGATCCCAAGCTCATCCAGCTCCAGCTCTGCCTCTGCTTTTGCACTTGCCTTGGAGGCTGCAGCTGCGGCATGCACAAGCACGCAGCCCAAGCGCTGCAGCTTGGACCCGGAAGCAGCCAGGCAGCGTGCGACTGCAGCTGCAGGGCCGGAAAACAGCTGCTGTCGCCACATCAGTCGCTGCGCATGCACCGCTGCCGCAGCGGGCCCAGCCGCTCCGTCCATGGCCGCCACGCTCGCAACAGGGGCTTCATCAGAGGCCAGGACGGCCGCAGCCAGCTCCTGCCAGCGGGATGCCAGTGCATTCGGACTCAGGCCTAAGAGGCCAGGTTGCGCCACCAGCAGTTCTACGGCACGACGGCGGCTAAACCGGAGGTGCGATGTGGGTGTGACTGCAGCCGTACAGATGTTGAGGCCAGGACCCTGGTTCTGCTCCAGTGCCAGCTCCATCTGCAGCCCGGCAATCGCTTCAGAGGTGTTGCTGATGGCCGCCGCCAAGGCCTCCACCCGGGCAGCCACTGCCGCGGGCGTCAGTGACAGGGCGGGCGGGTACCGCCGTGCCAAGTCAGCCACCACGTCTAGCTCCGCGTCAGAGCCCGGCCCTGAGGCATACGTTGCTGGGTGCTGGTTTGGTGGTGGCGGTGCCAGCTCCGCCGCGAGTGCCTCCAGCCGCCCCCGCAGGGACTGTCCCCGCAGCTCCAGCAGCGATGGCCACACCAGTGCCAGGGCCCGAGCGGCCGACCTGAAGAAACAGCGTCACACCGTGCGCCAGGTCAGTGGCTGCACGACGTGTATCAGGTGCGCACTAAATAAGACGGCGCGGTCATCACGTGGCCAGTAGCGCCAACAACAAACCCGATATCACATATGTGCGCTTGCCCCGCATGCATGAAACCACCCGTCAGCCCTGCCCAACCTACCTGTCCAGTCGCAGCACATCCGCCAGTGCCGCTAGGTTAGATCCCAGCCCGCCCACATCCCGTGTCAGCAGGGTGGGCTGCTTGGCCACGGCCGCAGCCACACGTGCCAACGCAGGCCGCTGCTCAGGGCTGGGCTCGGAGGGGACCAGCAGCTGCACAAGCCCCTGCAGCCGAGCTAGCACCTCGCCAGGCGCCCAGCCGCGGCTAGACACCACCGATGAGCCGGCCACACGAGAAGCCAGACTGTTCTCGGTAGGTATGCGAGGAGTATTAGCAGTGGGGGTTAAAGACTTAGCATGGGTACGCGTAGGACACCTGGAGCGACAAGGATAAAAACTGCCAGACAAGGAGCAGCTACCCAGGCCAGTAGTGCACATGTCAAAATGAGCACCCTTAAGCCGACGCATGGGGAGAATTCGACATGATGCGGCCGCAATTAATCACCTGGCGGGAACTCCTTGCGCCTGAAGCAGCTGCTCCAGGGAGCGCGGCTGGTGGCCCACCTGCAGCCCTACCGCCTGCCACAGCTGGGAGATGCCGCTGAAGCGGGGCGGCGGCTTGGTCTGGGGCTGAGATACAGGCGTCCACGGAGGATTAACCCCGCGTACGCTGCTGCTGGAGTTGCTGGTCGAAGGACTAGATTTGCCGCTGCTGCCGCTGCGGCTGCTGCTGCGCTCCTGCCTCCATACCTCCGCCTCCTCATCCGCCTCCTCGAGGAAGCGCATCAATCCCGGCTCACCCGCGCCAGTAACCCCGCGACGGCTGCCTCCCGATAGCAGCCTGTTGCGGAATGCACTCAATTGCTGGGCTGCCACCGTGTTGAGGATATCGGAGCCACCTAGGCTGATTCCGGCTGTTGGACCGGCGTGCTGCTTGAGTTGATTGGACACAGCCGAGCTGCCTGCATCTGGTTCCGCGCTTGCCGGGAAAGGATCAGCCTCTGACAAAAGCTTGGCGCGGAGGCGTTCCTGCGCGTGCAACGGTTGCGTCCGAGCATCGCGATAGGTGAGCAATCCAGCGTGGCTATCCGCATGCAATAACGAAATCCATGTGCTTGCAATGTACCTTAAGTTCTGTAATTCGCTGCCGCCGGTTCTCCAGCGCCTGCACCACAGGCTTTGCTGCTGCAGTTGCATCGACAGCGGCCGCTGCGTTTGGCGGCCGGGTGTCGCCGCTGTCCGTAATAGGTGAATCAGCGCCATGTGGGGTTTGAGCTGCGCTGCTGCCCGGACGCGTCTGGGGCACCACAGCAAGCTGTGCCTGCTCGGACGGAAGTCCCGCGATGCCTGCCTGCTCACGCCCCTGCACGCTCCTCCGCCTCATCTGCAGCTGCAGCTCCTTCTTGCGGATTAGGCGGTACACGTGGTTCATGGGCGCCCGCTCACCCACCAGCAGGTCTGCCAGCGCCTCACTCACACGCCCCGTTCCGCCCGGCCGCCCGACAGCAGCCAGCTGTGCGTGTGGCGGCGGCTGGGCCGAAGCCATGGGGCTGAGTTCAATGACACTGGCAGGCTGCGGCAGCTCCGCCTGAACACATGGGATGCCAATGGGACCGGCGGCTGGGGGCGCAATGGGGTCCAGTGAGGCCGCCATGGGGTCCAGCTGCACGCCGAGGTCCGCACCGGCCGGCCCCAGCCAGCTGCCGCGGCGACCGGCAGTGCCCGGGTCCAGGGCTGCGGCGCCTGGCGGCCTGACACCAGCGCCTCCGGGGTCAAGTGGCAGCATGAGGTCGAAGAACGCGCCCGGGTTGGAGCCCCACTGCGACGTCGGTTTGCGTGCCGGCGGAAGCACAGCAAGCACAGCCAGTGCCGGGTGCCCTGACAGGGCCCCCGGAACTGTTGCTCCCGGCCCAGTTGTCAGGGCCGCGTCCGCCAGCGCCGTTCGACTGGCGCGCTTGCGAATGATCTGCTTCTTGCGGATCAGCCTGCGCTCGGAAGGCATGAGCGAAACCGGACTTGGGATAGGTTATCACTCCCAAATAGGTTATTCAGCGTAAACATGCCACGGACCCCAGATACCGGTGTGCTCGACTAACAGCCACACCCACCGGTACACGGGGTTGAACATGGCTCTGCCTCCGACGGCGTCCTGCGGCCCGATCTCCAACCAACTGTCCATGTCGCCGACGGCGTCAAGGTGGCCCCCAGACCCAGCCAGCAAGCCGTTCCTATCCGCCCCGTGCTCCCGGGCCGCGGCAGGCACGGCCTCCGCTGCGAGTGTGCCCCTCAGCCTCAGCCGCCTCTGCAGCTGCTTCTTGCGAATGAGGCGCAGCACCGGGTTCAGGGCACTGCCCGCCCGGCTGACGTCCGCATCATCAACCACGTCACTGCCTCCGTCACCAGTGTGCCAGCTGTCGCTGCTCCTGCTGCGCGCGGCGCCGCGATTTGGATCGCTGATGTCGTCCAGCTCCACCAGCACGTCGCCAGCTGCGCCGCCGGCCCCGCCGCGAGTGGGCAGGCCGGGGTCCAAAGTTGCATCCAAGTCACGTGGGCCGACCGGCACCGGTGGGATTGGCGCCGCAGCGGGCATGAGACCGCCAAGCAGCACATCCTCGAAATCGTGTGAGGCCCAGGGATCTGCCACCGGGCCGGCCACACCACTACCGCTGCTCCTGCCGCCACTGGACGCAGCAGCGGCATTCCCGCGCGCGCTGACTGGCGGCTGCCTGACTGGCCGGCGCTGCTGCTGTAACTCCAGCTTGCGGATCATCCTGCAGTTCGGCATGCCGTTAGCTGCAGGATTGTGGCCACCTGGCCTGGCGCCAACTCCCCCCCCCCGGCAGGCAGCGCCGCACTCACAATCACAGGGAAGCAGACAGCACACACGCACGCACGCACGCACGCACGCACGCACGCACGCACGCACGCACGCACGCACGCACGCACGCACGCACGCACGCACCTGTACACTGGGTTCATGCGGGACAGGTCGGACATAAGCGCCTCCCGCAGCAGCCCACTGCTGCCGCTGCCGGTGCCACCACCACTGCCGATGACGCCGTCGCTGATTAAGACGTTGGCAACGTCCTCGCCGCTGCCACGGGTGGCTCCACTGCCGGTGCCGGCCGCGTCCGCTACTGGAGCACCCGCCGCAAACGTCACACGTATGGGCCCATCATCAACACCGGTGCCTTGGCCCTTGCCCGTGTCATACGCTGCGGCGCCGCTCCCAGCACTTGCATGCGGCGGGTCGCCGAGGCGGCGGCGCATCTGCATGTTGATCTGGCGGATTCGAACCACACGGTCCACTGCAGGGTGACCAGTGGCCGGCCAGGCGGCAGCATCGGCAGCTGCAGGGCTGGCAGTACAAGCTGCAGGCCCGCCCTTTGCCGTCCCGGGCTCCTGCCGATACGGGCGCTGGCCCCGTTCCTGGCTGTGGGTGTCTCCGTGCAGTCGCCGTCGACTTGCTCCAGCCCTTGTGGCCCCGGCCTCACTGACACCGCCGCTGCCGCCACCATGGCTCCGGGCGCCCGCGTGTGATCGGGTGTCCTTGATGTTGCCATGTCGACTGAAGTTGAGGCCACCCACAGACCCGGTAAGGTCGCCGTCTGGTGCCGCAGTGCCACCTGACTGATGCTGACCCTGCGCTTCCGCCTGCTGCTGTTGCTGTTGCGGCTCCCCGCTCATCATGTGACGGAAGTAGTAGTGGCTCTGTAGCTCTTTTTTGCGGATGAGTCTGCGCATGTGAGTGGAAACGCGGGGCTGAAATCAACCCGACAGACTTGAAGCCTAAACGTCTTCGCACATACCGTATGAGCCGACGCTGCCAAACAGCCTGCGCTGCCCGCATCACACCTCGCCCCGCTGCACAACCCTCCATATCAACGCCGCGCCCCTGCCGCCCATGCCTACCTGTACACTGCGTTCATCTTGGGCTGGTCGCCCACCAGCCCCCAACCAGACATGACGCTGCTCAGGGGAGGCTGCGGAGGAGGCGCACCCGGATGCGGGGGTGGCGGCTGAGGCGGCGGCGGCTGCGGGGGAGCTGCCGTATTTGCGCACCCAAGTGGCGGTGTGGATTCGGCATAAGTGCTGGCGTCCATCTGGTATCCTACGCCAACACCTGCTTCTGTCGCCGCGCGATGACGGGGTGGGCGAGATGTGGCCTTCCGTCTTGTGCGGGGCCGGTCGTCAGGCTCAGGACCCGGCACCGACACAGCGCTGCCCACCGAGTCAGGCGGCGGAACCTGGCGCTCACCCCTGGGGCTGCTGTCGCCCCTGTGCACATCTGTGGCCGTTAATCCCTGCCGCTTCTGCTCGCCTAACTCGCCGTGCGGTTCTGCCTGTTGCTGGCTCCCTGAGCGCCGGCCGCGCGGAATGGGGTGCGGGCTGGCGCTGTCCGCACTCCCTGCCCCCCGCACTTCCGCCGCCGCAGCAGCGCGTCCGATGAACCGCCGCGTCCATGACTTCGGCGCGGTCGCCCATCCAGGGATTTGCACAGGGCTGTGCAGTGCAGATGCTTTACATGGAACGCTGGTTTGCGAAACGCGGGTCTGCATCCCTGTCCCCGAGTCTTCCTATCCGGCCTAATTGGCTTTGGCAAATCGGTGCATGTACATAAGAAGCAAATTATCATCGGCAAGCGCAAGGTGGTGGCGTCGTTGCGGCGTTGTTCTTAAAAGTTCTGAACCGAGTTCTTGATTCTCCACTACTAAAACCTATTGTTTGGACAAACGATGAACCAACCAAGTACTTACATAGCCAGCATAATTGCCGCGACCCCATGCTGGCCAGACCCCGCCACACGCACGGGCGTCAGGTCCGTTGACATGACCTGCCCAAGCAGCGTGGACTCCTAGCCGCGCTTGTCCAAGAAGTCATCTGAGGCCTGCCCAGCAAACCGCAGCACCACCCTGACAAGCCTGGCCCCCTTGTGCAGCATCCACAGCATGCCATCGCCACGCTCCTGGAATGCAGATGTGGCCAAATTAACCCCGTGTCACAGATCTGGTGATCCCCCCCCGAATCGTACGGTACCCTGCGTCTCTTTCAGCCTCGTCCGCCGCCTAGGCCGCAATGCCGGTTTTGAGGGTTTCCAGATAATAGTCCGACCGTGGTGCGTAGCCGCCCTCCAGCGACTGCAGCAGACCCCCGCCCGGCAGAGCCTCGTGCACGCCGCCGTCCTGCTGCCCCCGCTGCCGCAGCAGCGCCAGCCGCACCTGCCGTCCACGGGCCTGCCGGGCGGCGGCGCTGCCCACTGGTGACCCGGCGCCCTCGCCCGCCGCCGCCGCCTCTGCAAAGCCCGTCAGCAGCTCCAGCGGCTCCACCGCCCCGCCTGGGCCCAGCAGCCGCTCACGGAGTAGTTCGCCTGCCCCTGGGTCTAGCGGTGCCTCCGCCAGACCACTGGCCCGCCACAGCTGAGCTGACAGACACCTGAAACCCGAAGCGTATTGTGCACGAGCTTACTAGTAGCCAAGTGGAAAAGCTCAAGGCGTGGCACATGACGGCATCGCGTGAACATGCATGCAAAACCCCGACAAAATCACGCGCTTTGCACGACGCGGAAGCCATGTGAGGAAAGAAGGAATCCGCTCCTTACACCCGACTCCCGCCACCTCCCGACCGTTGCATACGGCAATGGGTTGGCTAAAATAGCTTGCGCTCGTTACGACAATGCCCCCACCTGGCGTATACGTATCCGTAGTAGGAGCCGCCGTATATGGTGAGGTGCCCCACGCGCAGCTCAGGGGAGGTGCCGGGCACGTAAGGCACACTGCTTGCCACCTCGACAGCCTGACGAGGAAGATGGCCCGGGGATGAGGCGGGGAGTGCAGAACGGGCTTAGGAGCATGCACGTGGTTCTGGACAGCAGGCCACGCAAAGCGAGGAGAGGCGTTTGTCCTCGCCTACAGCGCACGCACTCAACAAGGGCGGCGCGTCCAGGGACTAGGAGCCACGTGCCCATGGGTCTGACAGCCATACACCTTGCGCCACACATCACTGCTGGTCCATGAAGAAGCTGAACCTGAGCCGGCGGCAGCTGCAGGTGAGGGCGGGGTCTCCCCAAACAGCCACTGGTCTGTCAGTGAAAGCACCAGCTGCTGCTGCAGCTCCAGCGCAGCGGTGGCGGCCCGGCCCGTGATCAGCTCCCTGGTTGAAAAGAGCGGGTGCAGGAACAGGAAGGGGCGTCCTTTATAACTGGATGTGCTGCAGGCACACCACGCCAAAGCTGGTGGATCGTGAGATGGAAGTGATGTGCTGGGGCAGGGCCACGTTATCCAGCATACATACATTTTGCAGGGTGTTGCATACGGTGATATGAGTGGCCTGTGGGTGCCTACTTGAGGTTGTGTGGCCCACTCACTTGAGCATTGCAGGGGGGAGCGGCTCACCCCCGCCGCCAACCGCCGCCGCCGCCCCTGCTGCACTGGAGTTACTGTTCGACCTGTCCCTGGCCAGCAGCCCCATTGTGAGCGGGTGGGTGGCCCAGTACTCGAACAAGTGGGAGGGCACCTCCACGAGGTCCTGAGCGCACCTGGGGGCAACGAGGGATGGAGGGGGACAGGGAGCAGGGATGGCATGGAGGCAGCACACTGGGAGGGGACCGAGTGCACAAAAGCCCCTCCGAGTGAAGGAGCCGCTGCTCCTGACCGCCTCACCTCGTCCCCCACAAATGCTGATACTTGGTGCGGCTCAACAGGTTATGCACGCAGTGGCCCAGCTCGTGCAGCAGCACTCGCAGCTCCCGGTAGGTCAGCGCGGGCACACCGGTGGCGGGGCAGCGGCCAGTGGCCGAAGCCAGCAGAGCCATCACTGGCAGCTGCCGTGGCCCCCCCGCGCCAGCACCGGCACCTCCCTGTCTCCGGGCGTTGGCGGCCAGCGCGGCCTCCACGTCGCTGCCGGGCAGCTGGCGACCGCAGGTGATGGGGAACGTCACGGCGCTTGGGTACTTGCCGGGACTGTAGTGGGAGGGGGAGTGGCGGGCTTGTCGTCAGGTGTTGGGTGGTGTCGAATGGGCACAGGGCCATCGTTGGCAGCTGTGCAGCAGCCATGTCGAGGTGCGGCTTTGTGCAATTGCATATACCACATAATACTCCCTTTTCCTTATGCTCCGTTTCTGGCACGCATTGGTCCCACTTCCTCCTCTGCGCCCCTGCCCCTCCGCCCTCACCGCTCGCCCAGGTCCAGGTACACAGTGCCCAGCGGGCCCAGGTCGGGGTGATGCGCCTCTGCCCGCAGCACGCCCGGCGCCCAGCCCTCCCCTGGCGCCGCGGGCCCCAGCGCCAGCTCGATGCGGAACACGGCCCGTAGCAGCGTGCGCATGCCCGCCAGGACTGAGGGCAGGGCGGTGTAGCGCAGCAGGGCGCCGGGCGGCGACGTCACCAGCGCCTGACGCGCGCGGGAGGCGTAGTACTCCACATCCCAGGCCGCCAGCGAGATGGGACCAGCAGTGGAGCTGGCAACGCCGCGGCCGTCAAATGCCTTGAGCTGAGTCAGGGCCTGCGGCCGCGTGTGCCGCAACGCAGTGGTCAGAATGCAGTGGTGCGGCTGTGTGTAGCACACGTGTGTAGCACACGTGCAAGAAGGCTGGGGCGTCATGTAAGTCCTTGTTTATGAACACGCGAAGGGTACCAGACATGCGTGTGGACTTCATATGGCAGAGTTTCCTCGTGCTGTTTTTCACGTGGTTCCAGGGGTGCGTGGTTCCTTGCACTCGCATAGTTCTACTATCACTGCGATCACATGCCGCTTGGACTCTCCTGATAAGCGTCAACATTGATCCCGATTAGCCTGCAGCAGATCACTAGTTGACAGGTAGACTGGGGTGAGGCGCAGCGAAAACGGCGTGCAAGCCAGCGGGTATGGGTGATCGATGCATTTCCTAGACCCCCTTGGGACTAACTTGGTTGGGTACGCGGATATATAACCCCAATTGTAATTTGTGGGAAAGTCGCCGCCCGTCCAGTTATGTTGGTTTAGCTTGGACTGGTACTCACAACCCCCTCCCCCCACCTGCAGCTCTTGCACCGCCAGCGGCCGCACGTCCGCCGCCAGCCGGCTGAGGAAGCCCACCACTGCCGCGGGCGTGCCGGCCAGGCTGTTGCCCCGCGTGCGCAGTGCAGCGTAGCTGGGGTAGCCCTGGGCCCAGTGAAACGGCGGAGCGCGTGTGTCGGCAGGCGTGATAGAACCGGACAGGTGTGATGCAGAAAGGTAAACAAGGCCGAATGCAGCACCATGCCAGGATTGCACTATGGATACTTCCAATGGCAGCGCTTCCCTCCATGCAAGCCACTGCGGCAGTCACTCTTGCCGGCACGTTGCCATACACCCAGACCACTGCCAAGGCCACCGACACCGGGGCAAGACGTAGCTCCTCAAACATGCCCCCTCCTTTTTGACCTCGCAACACTGGGTCAGGTACTCAGGTTGCCCCCGTCCAGGCCTTTGTACTCATCCCCCTGCCCCTCCTGCTCGCACCCACCTGCAGCTGCGCCATCTCCGTCCGCACCGCCACCATGCGGTCAAGCAGCTCCCGGTTGCAGACTGGGCTGCGGCCCGCAGCAGCATACACCTGAGGGCGCCGCCAACGGAGGGCAGTGGCAGGCAGAGAGGGAAACAGGTTGCGTGCACAGCGAGTGCAGGGCGGCTAACAGCTGGACGGGTCTCGCCAAGAAGTTCCAGGTCTTTGTCACGCTCTCGACTTCCGAACGTGTTATCGAGGTACGACAAATATCTGGCCATCGGGGTGCTGGCCAGCCTGCAGCTCTCCTCCCCCCGACAAGTTCCCGGCCCCCAGCACCCCACATCTCACCGCCTTGCGCACACTCTCATGTGGCTCTCCCGCCATGACGCCCGCCACACTTGAGGGGTCTAGAGGCACCCAGCGGCCCAGGCCTATGGGAGCCCTCCCCACTTTCCGCGAGTCCGTCTGGATAAGGAAGGCAACATGCACGCACACATTGCAAGTCAGCTAATGCTCTGGCTTGTTTAGAACACACACACATGTTCCATGGCGGGTTTGGTTTCCGTGTGTTGTCAACACATGTTCCATGCTCTCTAACACAAGTGTTCCCTTATGATCTTTGAACGGATTGTCGGATTGGCCAAGAACGGGCACTCAGCAATGACTCGAAGTCTCCCGCCACTTCCCTTTCCCACGTAGTCACGCACACCGCATTCATCGTGGCTGGCGACTTCTCGCAAATTGTTGTCATTATGCAAGTCTACACACAAAACCCTGACCCCCTCCCCATCCCACCAGCGCTGCATTGAAGGCCGCGGCGAAATGCCCATTGGCTGCCGCCAGCTCAGCCACCCGTGCGCGCTGGGCAGCAGGCAGGTGAATGCCGGCCTGCATGGGGTCAGGTAGGTAAGGCGGCTCTGAGAAGGAAGCCAGGGCAGTCAATCCCGTCCTGACGAGCTACGTACCGGTCTTGCCAGCCCCCCCCGTTTGACTGAGCTTGGGCTGGTAACTCCCCCCAATTTGGGAATGGAAACTTGGAACTACCCGCCCTATAGCATTGGCCAGTCCCCTGTCTAGTTAGGTTGTTTTGCTTGGGCTGGTATTCATCCCCCCCTCACATGAACGGCTACCCCCCGGTCGACTCGCTTCGGTTTCTGGAATGAACTACCCCCGCCCCCCCCCCCCCCCGCCCAGTATTGCACCAAGCCGTTCGCGTGGACGGCGACACCCCAGTCCCCCGCCGCCCCCAGGCGGGCACACAGCCCACTAAGCACCAGCCTACTGCAACGCGCCCACCTGCTCCATGTCCTGCTTGAGGCGCTGCGCCACTAGGACGCTCTCCCGACACCAGCCACCCATCTGCCAGGGCCGCAACTGCATGGGAGCAGGTAATCACGGGTGTGGAGAAAGACGCACGGTAGCTGGCCGTGTTGGTGCGGTGGGACGTGGCTCGTGCGGTACTTCGTCATTGGCTATTCACCAAGACACCACTTCGACTGCAAATTCACGCACGACCATGCATCATACTACGCGACCCATTCCCGCTCCCCACCTCGGGTGCTGTGCGGTTGCTGAGCGCCCTTACGCCCGCCTCAAACGCCGCCAGCGCCTCCGACAGCCGCTGGTACATGCCCGTGTGCGCGTTGATCCGGGAGATGTAGGCTGCAAGTAGTGACGTCAGGGCCTTAACGCAGTATACTAGGGCTGCCTCAAGGAGTCCAGACAGGCACGCTGAGCAAGGCTGCGTCATTCGGACTTGCACGCCGCCCGTCTCACCGCCAAGCTTGACGCACACCTTCTCCGCTGCGTGGCGCCATTCGGGATCCACGTGCACATTGCGGCAGCACTCAGCGGCGTCGTACGCCCTGCACAGCTGCAAGGTATCGAGGTGGGGGGTAGCCGTACATGTGAACGGTAGTCGGATAACACTTGAAATGCCGATGCCAGGGGGTGGGAGATAGGGGCTGCAAAGCGGGACAGGGCGGTCCATTTCAAGGTGATGCGTTCACACTCCAATGCTTTGCACACGTGAGCGCTACGACCCCCCACGGCCCACCACGGTAAACCAACCGCTTGCCCAGCTGTCCGGTCACCTGGCCTGCCTCGGCTGCCCTCGGCCTCCCCCCCCCCACACACACCTCGTCCGACATGTCATCCATCAGCTCCACCACGCGCACGCCGTCCGACGGCGTGCATTTGAGGATTTCAGCCAGCAGATCGTCACAGCTGGCGCCAGGCGTCGAGCGTGTGTGTGTGTGGGGGGGGGGAGATGGGGTGTGGGGGGGGGGGCACGTCGGGGCCCGGACGAAGCGTCAATACATCAGCGTTCGACAACAAGGTACCATCAATCAGTGAGGAACCCACCGGTGCTGATGCACACTGGCTCAACCCATAGGTGACTGTTGTATTTGAGATCTACAACACATATCAAGGAATCCAGGCGCACCGACCAGACTGGCGCGACGCCCTCACCGGGCTTCCGTCGCCGCCGCTACACGTTGCCAGTCCGACGGCTGCTGCAGCTCTGCCCTCCCAAACAGCCCTGTCCCCTGGCCGCCGCTGCATCTGAATTCACTTCCTGACCCATGACCAATGTTTCCTCCTCGCAGGAAGGACACCCAGTCGGCTAGCTGGCGGATGGCGCCGCGGCCGCTGGCGGGGGTGACTGCCACTGCCTTGCCGCCGGCGTTCGCCCGCCACGCACAGCCCTGGCTGAGGACACCAGCCAGGACACGGCGGCATTGTGGCCGCCCCGATAACCACATCCAAGGGCTGGACAACTATAAAACTAAACTTGCGATCATCGGGGCACCTGTCGAGCAGACTTTCTCTGACTCCGGTTTCTACCTAAATCTGCTTGACAGACTCAAAATACATTTATGTCAGATTGATGCGGTCATTTGCCACACCGCAGTGCGATTGAAAGAATGAGACTGTCAGCTCTTAAATCGCTAAGCGCTAGGTTCCACACAGCATGTTTTGGAAAACATGCTGTGTGGAGCTTCGGCATCTGAGCATGCACAATCATCCGCGTGTATTGCAGGCACGGTGTTTTGGCGGCTGCGTGATCACCCGAGCCCCTGTGAGAAGGACGGTCCTTCGTGCTGTCGACGACGCAAAGCTATTACAGTGAACTGGAGTGGAACATGCACATTGCTCCTGCTCTTGTGCACGCCACCTTTACGTACGCCGTCAAGTCTTGCCGCCGTCAAGTCTCACGCAACTTATCCGCGGCAGGCACAGTGCCCGTATCTTCCATCTACGCTGTAGAAATTTGCCCCAAATCCGCCGAAGGCGGAGAAAAAATTTTGGGGTTTGGGGGGCGTGGGGGGCCGCGCATCTACGTAGCGTAGACGTTTTGGGCGGATTTGGCGGTACTTTAGACAGGGAGCGTAGATGGTTTGGGGGTTTGGGGGGCGTGCCCCTAGGAAAATTTTTCCGAGCGTAGATGCCGCGGGAGGGGTCATCTACGCTGTGTAGACGCCGGGGGCCAAAAGCCATCTACATGATACGGGCACTGGGCAGGCACACTCCATGCATCTGTCTGTCTGGTGCTGTAGCCTGGCCGGGCCCCGGAGCGCGAGGACCCGTGTCAGCCAACTGCGGCAGCCAGCCAGCGCGCATCGGTACAGTAACCGCGTCACACAGCCACAACTCCTGATTTTGTTGTCGCGCAACAGCTTGCTGGGTACGGGAAGTCACCACTAAGGCATGCCAACTCTCGTCCCTTGTCATGGTCCTACCACCACTCAGGACAAAAACTCCCCCCGGAGCTGATGTGTACTGCGCTCTCCTCAGCACGAAAACCCTGGTCTCCCAAGGTTATTACCTCATGCGAGTATGCCAAGCCCCCCCAAACAACACCCCGTGGATAATGCTCGTGGATAATGCTCGCTCCACGCCTACCTCCTGCACCGGCACCGCCCCAGCGCAGGACGGCGGTTAATAGCAGGATGCGACGCAATGAGGATGCAATGGGACCCGGTCCACGCCTACCTCCGATCCCTGTCACGCCCGCGGTCCCAACCTCCACCGCCCCAGTCCCGGTCTCGTCCACCCCTGCCGCCGTAACCGCGGTCATCGGGAGCGCCACGGCCCCCTCGGTCTCCGTATCCGCCACCGTAGCCGCCTCCACGCGGCTCGTCAGGCCCGCCGCGACCCCGCCCTCCTCCACGCCCTCCTCCACGGCTGCCACCCCACCGACCGCCGGGGGGGCCCTCCGGCGCCTCACCCCAGCCGCCGCGTGACGGTGGCGGCCCTCTGCTGCCCCCTGGCGGTGGTGGGCCACCATGGTAGGAGTCGTAATGGTCATGCAGCCCGCCCGGCGGTGGGGCCCCACGGTAAGGAGGCGGGTAGTGGCGGTCATCTGGCGGCGGCCCGTCGCGCCCGCCAGGAGTGGGGTAACCACTACCGCCGCCGACGCGGCTGGGCGGCGGCGGACGATGTGCATATGACGGCGGCGGGCCACCGGGGTCTGAACCCTCCCGGTAATACCCCGCGTGGGGGTGGTGCGGTGGAGGGCCGCTGCCATAGTACGAGTCCGGTGGGGCATGTGGGGGGTAGGCCCCTCCGCCGCCCCCACCGTGGTGTAATGGTGCGCCACGCGGGTCGCTGTACGGCCCTGGAGGGGGTCCGTTGGGCCCTCCACGGGGGTCGTATGAGCCTGGCGGCGGGCCGTAGGGACCGTCCTGGGGCGGCGCCTCGTGGTGCGGCCCAGACGGCGGCGGGTAATAGCCTGGTGGCGGCCCACCCGCGGCATGGTCAGGGCCCCCGAATGGCGACGGCACGTCCATGCCCAGGCCTGCAGGGGCCTGGGCAGGAGCCATTCCAGGCATAGGCCCCGCCGCTGGCATGCCCATCGGCGCCGGGCTTGGAACTGGGGCGACCGGCGGAGCCTGGCCCTGTGGCACGGCCACGATGGCCAGGGTGCCGTCCGGGTTTTGCATCACCATTGTCACGAGCTGTTGCTGCTGCTGCTGCTGAAGGGGAGCTGCAACCATAGGTGGTGGTGCAGCGTGAGCCCCTGCCGCTTCCCCGCCACCAGGAATGCCTAGAGCCGCCGCCAGGTCGCTGAGGGCGCCGAGGTCAATAGGCACTGAGCCGCCAGCCACCGCACCGTCGCCAGCGCCGGAACCCAGCGGCGGCAAGTTGTCAGCAGCCGCGGGGCCTCCCGGTCCCATCGGTGCTGACCCAGCCGTCCCGGCAGCATGCTGCAACCGAGGGTCCGCAGCAGCTGGCGCCCCGCCCATTGCGCTCGGGATGACATGCGGCATGACACCGGGCGAGGGAACAACTCCGCCTCCCCCCAGCGGCAGCTGCGCAAGCGCCGCCATGTCCAGGTGTGGTGGCATGGCGGGGTGGTGGTGGTGGTGGTGAGTGTCATGGTGGCCATGATGGCTGTGCTGGTGCCCGTGGTGTGAAAGCGGCTGCGGCGGCGCTCCGCCTGCCAGGTTGGCGATGACGTGCGGCGGCGGCTCCCAGGACTTCGGATGCACCATGGCGAGCAGCAGCTGGTCGTCAGCAATGTCCTCGGGCAGCAGAGCCAGCTGAGGGGCCGACACAGGATCGGTTGAGAATCCATGATAGCAGACACGGAGAAAGCAACTGAATATCCTTCGACCTCAACGTGGCCCGTGAGGATGGTTAGCATGCAACCCGCGTACCTGGTGGGGTGCGCATACCATGCGCGCTGTCTTGATCAGGCGTGACGCTAGCGACCCCCGGGTGACCAGGTATGCTTCCAGGCCGCCCTGAGGCGTGGCCAGGCCTGTGCGGCTGCGATGTGCTGCCACGAACTCGGCCATGCCGCCGCCCATGGCCGCTGCAGCCGCCGCCTGCTCACTTACACCCGCCGCCGCCGCCGCTTCCGGTGACGCTGGACGCACAAGGGCCAGGGTGATAGTGCGGCTGCGGCTGCGCCGTAGCTCCTCGAAGAACTGCTCCACGCGCGACAGCTTCACCTGTTGCAAGGCGTTAGGCAGCACGTAGTGACGAAGCGAGCAGGAAGGCGGTCTGCTGGCTTGTGCCGCAGAGCCACATTATGTCCACAGCGCCGACCAACGGCAAAGCTGGGCTACCGACACCAGATTCAGACACCGAGTTCCCGTCACTCAGTTTTCACTGTCCCGCCCGCACCTGGCCCTTCACCACCAGCTCCCAGGCTGGATCTGCACACCGTAGCATATGCGCCAGCCGCCCGCTGCCGCCCAGGTAGGACACCTCCACTGCCACAAGCTGATCGCTGGTCGCGCCAGGGACACGCAGCACGCCCGTCCACATCTACAGCAGAAGTGAAATAGAAATAGATGGCTAAGCATTAAGGGAAGACGCAGGTCGGATGACGCAGATACAGAGGCGCCTACGTGTGGCCAGGGCGGGATACTACGGTACCATCCATAGCCTTACCATGTCACCCACGACGTCAAGTGGCGCATCTATCGGCGCTCCGTCCCCAGGCAGCTGCCGCTGAATGACGGGTGCTAGGTCCGAGACTGCCGTGGCCGGCGACGGGGTGGGCGAAGGCAGGGACGTCTGTCGCTCCGGAAGGAATCCGCCAGGGCCTCCACCGCCAGCCCCAGCAGCTGGCGCTGCACGCAGCGATGCCACTGATGGGGCCGAGCCTGAACAGCGGACACAGCGACGGCATGCACTTGAAAATGACCGATACGGAGCCCCTGATACCCTTTACCCGTTCAGGAGATGCCTGCAGACCTCACCTGCTGTTCTGCTGCCGGGCGGCTGCACGGGCACGGGCGCTGCAGCTGGGTCAAACGGCTCGTACACGGGCAGGTCGTCGGCGCCAGCCTCAGCCGCTTCGCCAACGTCGTGCTGCGCCTCGGGGTCGTAGGGTGCATCACCATCAAAGCCGAGGTCAGGGTCATAAGGTGCGTCGCCAGCCTGAACCAGCACACAGGGGCAACATGTTAGGGTACGTACGCGAGCCTGAAATCCCAGCTAGCATTGGCTTCAACGGTGGAATCGCATCCACAGCTTTAGCGCTTACGTCATCCGCCCGGGGCGGCGTCTCGTCGCCTGCCACAGGTGCAGCTGGAAGGGCCGCACGCAGCACAGTGCGCTTCGCTGGCGACGGCCCCGTAACAGCCTGCGCTGTGGCGTCTGATGCAACTGCAGCACCGCCTGACCCGGCTGTTGGGCCTGGCGGCAGGCTTGAGGTGATAGAGGTGCGGCGCACCAAGTCCGGTGAAGGCAGCCCAGCATCTACACCGCCTGCGCTGATGCTGATACTGGCGTTGGCTGAGTCAAGACGCGGCAAGCCCGACGATATTCGCCTCTGCACACCAGGCTCGCCCGCTGCCGTTGCTGGGGCAGCCAGCGCGGCGCCGCCATCCGACCCGAGCCTGGTCAGGCTGATGCCTGCGTCGCCGCCTCCCGCCGCTGCGTCGTCCTGTGCCTGATCCACGCGGCGCTCCGGCGAGGCAGTGGGCTTGGCTACCGGTACCTCATCATCTTTGGCCCGCAGCCGGCTCTGAGCCAGAGCGGCAGCAGCAGCGGTGGAATACTTCGCGGCAGTTTCTGCAGTTGCAGAGATGAAGAGGCAACGCTGCGAGTTCGGCTTTACAAGTCCGTGCAAATCCTTTCCTTTATCTGCATCCCCCCCGACCATGCCGATGCAACCAGCGACCCACCCGCCCATCATCTTTCCGTACCTGCGTCCAGGAACACCGCCTTGGCTGCCTCCTCCTCACGCTTCTTGCGCCACTCGCTCAGCTCCTTGCGAGCCAGCTCTGCCGGTCCCAGCGTTACCAGTGTGGCGGGTACCAGCTCGCGGCGCAGTACCCGCGCACGCAGTTCCGGGTTCGCGTTGTCCTTGAGATTGAAAGCCAATGAGCGGAACTTGGCTTTGTAGTCCTTGGACACCGAGCTTTCTACGAGTATACAGGTGGAACACCGAAGTTACGCAGTGCAACCAAAAGCACCGGACACAGTACATAATTGTAGCCCAACCCCGCTTTCCTCGCCTGCATTCGGCGCACGGCACATTCAGCCACCCACCGTGCAGTCTGAACAGCTCAAGCTCAACCTCGGCCGCCACCTCTGTTGGCACCGGTAGCGCTTCAGTGTAGCCCTCAGCCTGCAGGCCAAATGCAGGAGTTGCACTGATGTGTCTCGTGGACAGGGGTGAGAGCAGCTTATGTCAGTCCATCTTTCATGTCAGGGCGGCCAGAGCGCCATAGTGTACCCAAGCATGTGGCGGGTCGCCGCTCGCCACCCTCGCATGGCGCGTGACTAAACAAGCCTGCCGCTCACCTTCAGCTCATCCATGGCTCGCTGCAGCGCCTGCCCCAGCTGCTCACGCACTTTCGCCCGCACCTCCTCATCCGCTGACACGCTAGACGCCGATGGCTGTACACGCGGTAAGATGGTTGGCAGGACGTCAGCCAGGTGTTTTAACCACTGACAACTGCAGGTGAGGTAAGCAGGCAGCCACATGAACAGGCTTTGGCACAGGCAGGTGCACTCACCAGGCTGCTCTGCTGCTTGAGGGCACCGCGTGCACTGCCTGGGCCCGTGACACCTGGAGTGGGAATCATCAGCATGGGCGGCTGGCTGCCAGGCGTTGGGATCATACCCGGTGGATGGCTGCCCGGCCCGCCGGAGATGTTGTGCATGAGGGCATTGATGAGGTTGTTCTTGAAGGCCTCCGCCTCTGCCATGTCTGCATCGCCACCAGCCACACCGCTTCCTGCAAGCCAAAAATGGGTGGCTTGTCATCAGTTACTGTCCTCCCTGGTCACCATCGTGGGTCACCATATGCAACCAGCATACACATCTGCCATCTTCACACGCAACGTGCCTACCACACCTACCATCGTTTACTGGATTGTCAAGAGGATGCTGATACCAAAGCCCCCCTACTTCGTGGCAGGCATGAGACGTGTGATGTGCAAGCTGGCTAGCTGTTTACGCGAGATCTGGGCTAGACGCAACGCTATTGTCATGACCACCACTTCGACAACACAATGTGTGCTGAACTTGGGCATGGGAGCAGACCCGAGAGATCAGGAGCCTGCGCAGCTCGTTTAGAATTGTAAAAGCACACTTCCGAAACCCAGCAACATCTGCAACGCCCATCCGTGCTCACCGTCACCCCCGGGCGTTGGTTTCTTGGCGGAGCCTGCGTGACAGGGATGTTTGCATGCATATGGCCTCAGGACACTAGAAATACATGTGCACTGAGCGGTAGCGATAGGTGCGTGATTACCTGTGGGCACTACGGATCTATATGCGGTCAACCCGCGGAAGCACCAAGCAATGGCATGGTATGCCATAGGAGAGGATGCATGCTTATGGGGCAGTCTACTGGCTGCAAACGGCGTTGCGGTTCTGGACAGGACCTAGTCAACTCTACTGCACTCACCAGGGCGGTCCAGCATGCTGTCCCGTAGGCGCTTGCCGCGTTGCACCTGCAATGGCATCATTGGAACTTTGACCGCGCAAAAGGCAAGCAGGATAGGCTCTGCAGGTCAGGGTGCTAAGACAAGATCCCTCAGCTGGCAATACCGGTATCGCGTATCCGGCACAACTGGGTACTGGGCCGGTCTTCCACCAGGTGGTCCGCTTACCTGCTTGTGCTGATCCCGCAATATGCGGGGTTCCCCATCTTCACTCTCCTGCTCCCCATCGGACCCCGGCTCCGAGCTCTTATCCTCATCATCGTCCTCGTAGACTGCAGTAAGACGCTCCGACACGTTGACAGGGATCTCATCCCGCTTCAGCTTGGCGTACAGTGAACGGCCTTCGACTGTGCAGGGAGAACGTCAGGCATGTCCGTGCGGGTGTATCCAGCATGCAACAATACAAATATGTATCATACTGCCGTTGAACCCTGACACCGTTGTGACATGACAAAGAAGGTCCGTAAGGGACCATCTCTGGCCCAGGGAAAGCGGCATCCCGGCTGCCACAGCGTGCGGCCCCCAAACTTACTGACAGCGATCTGCTGCGACTCGATCACTTCGTTCAAGTCTACGTCCTCGTACTCATCCGTGTCCGGATAGTGCAGGTACGCCGTGGGCTCGGGCTGTTGCGTGGAGACCTGCGTGAGCAACCGCGTGCGTGAGAACGCAGAAGCGGGACGGACAGGGTAGGTGCTTACCTCCTCCACCGTCGCCCGGTACCATTGTTGGTCTTCGGGCCAGTACACGTGCACCTGTGTTGGTTGTGCCAAGGAACCGGGTCTCAGTGTCCCGTCTTCCGTCGAGGTCAACAATCGTGAACGTTCAATCTTGGCGGTCGCACCTCTTGGCCAACCAGGTCTTTGCGGATATCCTTGTGCTTTAGTAGGCGATACACCTGCCGTAGAGGCCGGTCCCGCGACCGAGTCCCCGCCAGCGAAAGAGAGTCATAGTACTCTGCGCAGATGCA
This sequence comes from Chlamydomonas incerta, assembly GCA_016834605.1. Classification (NCBI taxonomy): domain Eukaryota; kingdom Viridiplantae; phylum Chlorophyta; class Chlorophyceae; order Chlamydomonadales; family Chlamydomonadaceae; genus Chlamydomonas; species Chlamydomonas incerta. Next base: position 30,586 of record JAEHOC010000051.1, on the reverse strand, counting down.
GCGTGGTTCGGGCTGGGCTTCAGTGGCACTGAACGCGACTTCATCCAAACATGATTTTCGGCTGCGAGGTGCTGCCTCGGGACCCTTGGGAGCTGCCGGCTCATGAGCGCGAAAATCTAGCATCTGTTCGGCCTGCGGCGAAGGGCCCTCACCATCCGACTCTGCATATTTTGCAGGCGGCCGGCCTGCCGTGGACCGCCTTTCGCGCTGGGCCATGCTGGCAGAACTACTTCGTGGGCGCTGGCGCCATCCCGACCCTCTGACAGCAAAGGGCCCCCTCCCGATTTGTTAAAGCCCTTTTCGTTACAAATGGGCCTGCCAATGCGGGTCGTGCGCCGATTACAACAAGGGACGAGCCGGACAGCCGAAGGTCTCTCAGAATCGCAGCCCGCTCCCAGTAGTTGACGTTTCCCACTTATCACCGCAACAATATTGGTATGTATCAGGTGTTTGCCTGAATGCGTTCAGCTTGGGGCCAGCGAGTGCAGGTAAATATTAAATTGCATCTGCCCCATCGCGCTGCCGGCGGAGAACTCTGTTCAGCATTTAGACTTGCGCCAAAAGCCAGACAGGCAATGCAATAAGGAATTTTCACTTGTGGCTTGAGTTGGGCTAGACCTGCTTACCGCAGAGTAAATCAGTCTTGCATGTTCACGGCTCTGCGGCAAAAGGCCTCCTCGTAATCTCCCTCAAGCGATGGACAGGTCTATGCTTGGGACCCTCACGTCACAGGGCATGTCGGGCGCTTCGCAACGGCGTATGCTCGGCAAGCCCGCCGGCCTGCGTCAGCGCGGGGCCAGTGTGGTGCGCAGGACTATCGCTGGGGATCGGCCCCAGGTGGCGACACCCCCCGCCATGGCGGGACCGACTGTATGTGTGCCAGAGGATTTCGTGCTGGCTCCTGGAGAGCTCAGCCAGGTTGACCGCGCCGGCAAGAACCTGCCGGACGACGTGTTCCGTTGCTTCGGGTGCACGCTGCCCGCGTGCCAGGTGAGGCCATGCGAGTCTTGCCACTTGCGCTTCACTCGGGGGATGTGTTGGGGGCATGCAGTTACAAGTGGGTCACTGTCAGACCCGCTTACTTCTTATGAGCCAGGAACATTTGCAGTTATCACTGCATGCACCTATCACACATGTGGGCCGCCTAGCCACAGGCAGTCAATCATACAGCTGGCAAAGCAACTGCTGCAGCTCGCTAAGCAACTGCTGGGCGTAGAGATGAGTTGAAATGCTCCGCCTCGTTGTTACGTAGGGCGCTGGCGGCTGCGCCAGCAACCTGTGGCGCAACCAGCAGGATGGCTACCTCCGTGCGATCCTCACAGCTCGCGTCTATGATGTCGCGGTGAGTGTGAAGCGGATGGCGTGAAGGATGTCTCTCCAAGCCCTGCAAGTCCCGCGTGCAGAGAGTTATCGGGGCGTGTTGCCATGCACCCGGATGGGGCGGTCATGTCTTGAGATGGGCGGTTGCAGTGATTCACCTGTATGCCACAAGCACACGGGTGCGCGCGGTGCAGATTGAAGGCACATAATGCATGTTCGCTTGATAAGGATCGTTGCTTAGTTGGAATGGATAGGTTACCATTTCCAGGACACCGCCCTCATGCGTGCATGTAGATCCAAACTCCACTTGAGGAAGCACGGAAGCTGAGCGAGGCAGTTGGAAGCACCATTCTCCTCAAGCGCGAGGACCTGCAGCCTGTGTTCTCGTTCAAGCTCCGCGGTGAGTGAAGGTGTTTGCCGCGCTTTTCGGATGCTGGGCCCCGTGCGACCCAACTGGTGTTAACCTTTCCGTTCCACGGTTCCAGATCCATCCCAGTGTGCGCCAAACAACCAGTCAAACATCCGCACAGCCACTTGTTTGAAACACACATGTTGTGCTTGATGATGCAGGTGCGTACAACAAGATGGCGAAGCTGCCTGCTGAGGCGCGGGCACGCGGCGTCATCACCAGCTCAGCAGGCAACCACGCGCAGGGCGTGGCGTTAGCAGCTTCACGCATGGTAATGGCAGTTACTGATGTTGAGTGTTACGAGCTTGCCGCCAGGTCAGAGGCCATGTCTGGTGACTTGTTGCGGGCTCCGTCACATGGCCGTTGTTGCTGCGGTCCCTATCTGTCGCTGGCTGCAGGGCTGCGCGGCCATCATTTGCATGCCCGTCAACACGCCTGAGATTAAGGTGGCCAATGTGCGCAAGCTGGGCGGCCAGGTGGTGCTGGTGGGTGAGAGCTACCAGGAGGCGCAGGCGGCTGCCGTGGCACGGGCGGTCAAGGAGGGCCTCACCTTCATTCCGCCATACGACGACCCCTACACCATCGCCGGCCAGGGCACCATTGGGGATGAGATCATGCGCCAGGTGAGTGGTAGAGTGGCATCGCAGCAAATCTGGAAGTTAACAGGGACTGAAAGACCAGATGCCTTTAATCTATTGCAGATACGATACCACCAGTGCCGCTCTCTTCCTCAACTCACATTGTCTTGTGCGCTTTGCGCTGCAGGTTTCTGACCCAGAAAAGCTGGACGCTATCTTTGTGCCGGTGGGCGGTGGTGGCCTGATCGCAGGCATTGCCGCCTATACCAAGGCACTCAAACCCGACATCAAGGTGGGGTGTTGTTGGTAGAACGTTATGTTTTGCATCTGGGACTGGGACTGCCATGTGTGCTGTCTCACACGTTGTGAAGCATGGGCTTTGGGTGGAAAAGCAGCAAGCGCAGTGTGCGGGCAGTCACACCATTGTACCAGTTCATGAGCTGTTCTCTAAACAGGTGACGGTCAGAAACTTGTTCACGCTCTCGGTGCTACCCGACGGCCAACAGATTATCGGTGTTGAGCCCACTGGCGCCAATGCCATGGCCATAAGCCTGGCACGTGGGGAGCGCGTGGCCCTGTCCAGAGTGGATGCCTTCGCGGATGGCGTGGCAGTCAAGCAGGTACCGTATGCGGCTCCATAAACCCGTAGCGTGTTGGTGGTGTGGAAGCATGAATACCGTAGCCCTGCTTACAGTACCACTAGTTGATCAACATTCCATGATGCGACGGCCTTCGATATCAGATGCCTCATATCATACGCCTCCCGCCCCAGGTTGGGCAAGAGACGTTCCGCCTGTGCCGCGAGCTGGTGGACGGCATCGTGCTCGTGGACAACAGCGCAGTGAGTGCCGCCATCAAGGACGTCTTCAACGAGACACGCTCCATCTTGGAGCCGGCTGGCGCACTGGCAGTGGCGGGTGCCAAGGCCTGGCTGAAGCGCAACGCCATGAAGGGTGCGTTGGAACAGTGATCAGGTCATGTGCAGCATTACTCTTCACTTGACTTGAATTCGCATCTGTACAACACAAAACACCGTCCATTGCACCATTGAGTGACACCTTGATTGCTGTGTCCTCCTCGTCACAGGTGCGACTGTGGTGGCGGTGACCAGTGGCGCCAACATGAATTTTGAGCGGTTGCGGTTGGTGGCTGAGCTGGCCAACGTGGGAGGCCGCACGGAAGCTATGCTCACCACTACCATCCCAGAGCGCCCTGGTGCCTTCAAGTAAGGTTATGCACAGGACCCTGACCACGCGGTCGCATCAGGATGATGGGCACCGTTTCCATTCTATGGACCTGAGTTGTATACCCTCGACCTGCATATGCGTCCCAGCTGTGCTCGACCATGACCACCGCTCTCTGACAGGGAGTTCATCTCTATCGCTCTGTCCTCGGATGCGGACCTGTCGGTGACGGAGTTCAAGTACCGCTACTCAGCGGGCAGCACTGCACAGGTGCTGTGGGGCGTGGGCATCCGCAACCCGGAGCAGCTGACTGCCCTGATCGACCGCCTCAATGCGGCGGGCATGGTGTCACACGATATCAGCGGCCTGGAGGTGGCGCAGGTAGGTGACAACGCAACACGCTATACCGTACATGTCTCACAGGCGGCATAGAGATGTGTATGTCACCTGCACCTTTCACTGCGGAGCTGTACAAGTCTAACGAGCTGCCATGGGCTTGCATATAGGTTCACCTACGCCACCTGGCCGGCGGCCGTGCACGGTCCTACACCGGCCGCATTGAGGACGAGAAGATCTACCAGGTGGGGGGATGCTTGTACTGCCACTTCGCTTGATCTTATCCAGGCAGGGCCTTAGGAAGATAAAAAGGTAGATGTGTGCGTCTGTTGCACAGGGGGTGCTGGCATTGAGTGACCCACGATACACCGGCTGCCATCCCTATTATTCGCGCAGGTCACCTTCCCTGAGAGGCCAGGCGCTCTGCGCCGCTTCCTGGACGTCATCTCACCTGCCTGGAACGTGACACTCTTCCACTACCGCAACTCAGGCAACCGGGAATCCAGCGTGCTGCTGGGTGTGCAGGTGTGTGACGCAAAGCACCAGTGTCAAACCATGCTCAGCAACAATGCGGCCGAATGTGCAGCTCTTGCAGCTCTTGGAGTGGTACCCACGTGACGTTGTTTGTTGCTGGCCTGCATATGCGCACAGGTGCCCAAGTATGATGAGGCGCGCTTTGCCACTGCCATTGCCTCGCTCCGTGGAGATGGCGAGGGCTTTGCGTTCAATGAGCTGCAGGGCGCGGTGCGGGAGGTGTTCGACCAGTTCATCCAGTAATGGTAGCAATTTCTCAGCCGGGTTGCTGGTCAAATTTGGGGTGCAAATGTGATAGATAGGCGATTTGTAAGCGTGATTTGTACTCGTGCTTTTCTAGCACATTAAAATGCGTGGGCACTCGGCGTTGGAACTGCGGAAATCTGTGGAGGGGCGAGGGAGATCGAGCACAGAAGGGGTGGGGGTGGGGGAAGGCGGAATGGGCTTCGCGCACTATGTACCACGTACTAGGCAAGCCTGTGGTCAAGTGCATGGGGTGTGGGCCACTTTGCCTGAAGGCCCTCGCTGTGTGCGCCCCTCTGGCTCCGTTGCCACTGGTGGCCTCGGGGCCACGTTGCCCTTGCCAGGGTGCGGTGCGGGAGGTGTTCGACCAGTTCATCCAGTAGTGGTAGCAACATGGTGCAAATGGTCTCAGGGGAAATGGGGCCCTCGGAACTGTGTACATGTTAGGTAATATACCCTTTTAGACTTAAAACGCAGGCGGTATGTGATGATCCGCCTTCATTCAAACACTTGCAAGCTCTGGGTGTCTGACACTGGCGGCAGCAGCCCCTGCTTCACTGTGGCCCCGGTGGCTGCGGCACCACTGGCCCTGGGCCCAGCAGTGGCGGCGTGCATGTGTGCACGGAAGGGGGCAGGCAAGGCCATGTGGAGGAGGTGAGCGCGGTGTTGCTCAAGAAGCAGTGCCAGCGTGCAGGTTTGTGAACGACCAGTGTCTGGTTAGCGGTCTTGGCTGGTGACTGCGGCAAGCATAGCACAGTAGCGATGGCTGGAGGATGCTGTTTGGCTGTCGTGGGGCTGCTGTGCTAATATGCATGTGCTTGATAGCTGGGTAACCGACCCTGGCTATGTCCTGGATGTGAGGTAGACACTGGCGGCCGTTGATGGATGATGACAATTCTTGAAAATGACAATGCGTGAATGCAAATGCAAGACGCCATCGAGTGTACCCAGGGGTGTTCCGCCCAGGAACAACCCTCACGCCCCAACCCCCTGAATCGCTGCGCTCATCAGTAAATATCTTGAAATTTGCTGCTATTAAGGGCGCAGGAAGACAAGAAGAGGTGTCTTTCCAGCGCGGCTGGAAAAGTGGGCTGAGCCCACGTCACGTCTCCCGTCTGAGGCCGAAGGTGTGTCGAAGCCGCCTCATCTCCCGGACATAGCCGGGGTCGGTCTGTACAGGCACAACCAGCCATGTGTTCCAGCCGCATCCAGCTACTGAGGCACAAACACAGCAGCACGACGTCATGTAGCCGCAACACTCCCGCTAGCCGCTGCGGCTGACTGCTGCAACTGTGCTATGCTCGCCAGCCAAGACGGCTAACCAGACACCGGCCAGTCTCAACCTGCACGCCTGCGCCGCTTCTTGGGCGGCGCCGCGCTTTCCTCCTCCACGTGGCCTTTCCCGCCCACTCTGCACCGCACATGCTCGCCGCCGCCACCGCCGCTGCCGGGCCCAGGGCCACTGCCGCCGCCGCCGGGCCCAGCACCGCTGCCGCCGGGCCCAGGGCCACTGCCGCCGCCGCCGGGCCCAGCACCGCCACCGCAGGGCCCAGGGCCACCGCCGTCACCAGCGGGCCCACTGCCGCCGCCGCCGGGCCCAGGGCCAGCGTCACCGCCGCCGCCAGGGCGCAGTGCCGCAGGCCGTTTGTTGCCCAGCAGCATCTCCATGAGCGCGTGGCGCATGTTGGTTGCAGAGATGGCGTCGCGTCCCTGCAGTGCAACATTTGTGGAATGCAATAAGTTAGCACAGTCGCGGTAGCGTGGACCAGGCAGAGGCAGTGAGCATGTGCCCCAGTCATGACCCAGCCATCCAGTCTGAACCTAGCGCACGAGTTGAGGCTTACCCACACAGTCCCGCAGTGTTGGCACACTTGGACGTCGCGGGCACGCGAGCCACCAAACGGAATCACAACTTGCAGGCAGCGCTGCCCGTTGCCGAGTAGGCGCCGTCCGCACTTCGCGCACACCTGCAGCACATTAGGGGCCTTCACACATATATGCGAAGCCTGCTTCTGCCCCAAAACCTGCAACACAGTAGCCGCAGCTGCTGTGCTTGCTCCCGCCCCATAATGGCCCCTGCCAATTCCTGATGGAGAACAGGCTTGCCTGGCTGGTGTAGTACTCGTCCACGTAGACCACCAGGTGCGTGTAGACCACCAGGAAGAAAAAAGGTTAGTGCCGAGGCGGTTACTTGTTACGGTACCCTTTAAGATGAGACGCCAGCGCGCGCCCCACACGGCTCTGCAGCCGGCGCAGTATTATCGTGTGGCCAGGCCATGTGTAGGAATGGATCTTGGTGATTTGCACTGCTGGTCATCAACGTTTGGCAACATCAGTGCAAGAGTACTCAGTTGAGTACTGCCATACCGGTACTTAGTTCGCTAACTTGGCATGGGCCATAATTGGTGCCTGATGCAGCAGGCATGGTAGCCACAGTAAAGGGGGGGGGGGTACAAACTATAGTTCCAGACCCCATGACCGAAAACCTCCCGACCCCCCCCCCCCCCCCCCGGACCGACCGACCCACCGACCTGGACCGTACTCGCACCCGCTCCTTCCAATTTGCCACCTGGACTTGTGTGCGCTGTGCCTTTCACATATCGGCATTGAGGTCGCTGTCCTGGTTGCCAGACAAGCCGTGGGTTGGTCAAGTAACTGGTGGCTAGCAGTGGAATGGGGAGAGGAATGCCAGCTCCTTCTGCCAACCCATGGTGACCCAGGCCCCTCCCCGCACACACCACATCCTTGCCTCGTCATGTAAGGTCAGCCTGCGGTCTAGTGCTATTTGACTCCTCGCCGCTCAGTTCGCCACCTTTTTCAGGTTGTCTAATTCTTCAGGGGGCCAGGCGGCTGCATGTTGCCTGCCTGCCTTGCTAGCTTACTGCACGCTGCTGTGCATGTCTCCTTTGCCATTTTCCGGCCCGTCCACCCAAAGCACCTGTCTCCTATTGTTGGCTGTACGGGACTAGCTGTGGATAGCAGTCAAAAGTGCATAGGTGTGCCAGGTCAACACTTCTGGCGCGCCGAGGATGCTAAGCGTGAGTGTGTGTTGGGATCAGGTCAATTGCCAATTGCCTGACGGGGTACTGGCATTCAGAGGCAGTATGACTCTACCAGGGCAGCATGACAGTATCCATGAAGAACTTTCATGGCGGTTTGGGTTCCCTTCCGTAACACACACACCGTTGTTTGCTGGTTGTCCCGAGTCCTCGATCACGAGACTCGATCAGTCAACCGTGGAAACCGTAGTTACACTGCTTTCAAAGAGCTTAGCGGTCTGCGTCCCAAAATTGGGGGGCCCAACGGGTTGGCCCACATCCAGAAATGGATGTCGCGGATGGACGACCTCGTGTTTTCCCTGTGGCTGGCCAGCAGCGGCAGGCTCATAACGCATGGCGAGGATATCGCCCGCGTTCGGCGGCAGCTGCGCGGCCTGCGCCACGAACACAACGCCCGCGCCAGCGCGGCGCGTACCCACAGCTCGCGGCTGGACCAGCTGTCGGACACCGTTCGGCAGCTGCAGCAGCAGCTGGAATCATTCGCGGCCGCAACTGTGGCCGTGCTCGAGGTGGAGACTGGCGGTGGAGCGGCGGCCAGGCTGGTGCAGGGCCCCAGCGCACCCCCCAGCATCCACTCATCTGCAGCAGCGGCGGCAGGCCGTCCGGCGTCGCCGCCGGGCGTGCCAACCGCCGCTGACTGCCCCTGCGCCGCGGCGGACCCTGCGGCAGGAGCGGCCACACGGCCGCACCAGCTGCACCCGCCCGCGTGCGCGCATCCGCTGCCACTGCCTAGCGCGGTGGCGGCCAACAAACTTCTGTTCCGCGGCGTGAGCAGCGAGCAGGCGGCGGAAATGGCGCGCGGCGACTTCACTGCTCTGGGCCTGGGAGAGGGTCCGGTCGGCATGTATGAGCGTCGCTGGCGCGCTAGTGGCACGGGTCGTGTCTGGAATGTGGAGGTGGTGGTGACCAGGGATCAGCGGGCAGCTCTCATCCGGGCTGCTGCGCGGATAAAACACACCGCAGGCGTGACGGTGGCGCCTTTCCTAACGCCGGAGGGGCGCACAGCTAGGCGCGCGAGGCAAGCCCAGTTCGACAGCCTTGTGGAACGGGGGCTGCAGCCGTACTGGCGGGGAACGGATATTGTGACTGAGGAGGGGGACCGGCGCCGCGTGCACACAATGCAGTAATGCATACGGCGGATCACTGAGAGCGGCGCGCGCTGTGTAGGGTTTCGAGGCTAGTGGAGGCTAGGGTTGGCGTGACGGCGACGCTAGGACATTGACGGCATGGCAATCAGACCTCTTCTCATTTTGTGGCTGCCCATAGGCGTATTCTGCCCTGTGAGGGAAGGACTTCGGTAGTTTGTGCCCCAGTGTGCTTGCTGTGCAGTTGCCTTGACTACGTGTGCCTGACTTGGTTTGGTGCATGACCTATTGCTAGTCGAACAAACAATGCATAGCGACAGTGCCGGCTCACAGAAGTCGATGAGGGTATGCCAACAGGGCAGAAACGGCGGGTTACTCCGCAACTTCGCGCATATGCTTGGGAGACACGCACTACCAGACTATGCGAACACTACTGTGCTGGAGCCTGGCTCCAGCGCTGGTTAGTTGTTCAGGACACTCGATCACGAGGTTCTATCAAGCAACTGTAAACCGTAGTTACACACACACACACACACACACACACACACACACACACACACACACACACACACACACACACACACACACACACACACACACACACACACACACACACACACACACACACACACACACACACACACACACACACACACACACACACACACACACACACACACACACACACACACACACACACACACACACACACACACACACACACACACACACAGACACACACACACACACACACACACACACACACACACACACACACACACACACACACACACACACACACACACACACACACACACACACACACACACACACACACCGACATTTCCGACATTTCCGACATTTAACATTTCCGCCTCCCGACGGTGAGCCATTCGGCCATCGGACTTTGCCAACAGTCTAATAATCGCTAGTAGACTGTAGGAACATGGGCCGACCGGCGGCAGCGAGCGATGCGGGCAAAAAGGCGAAACCCTCGAAGCCGGCGACAGCTCGTGTCGATATCACTGAATCCAGTGTATCAGCAGCTAGCGGCATCGCAGACGTATACGTGGATGGCCTCGTGCCACTCACGGTCAACTTCCAGTTCACCACCAATTCAAATGTCACCCAAGTGAAGCAGCTCGTTGGGCCTACTGGCATGTGCGGCGGGGCGCTACTAGACACGCTAGACTCGCTCGTTCAACCGGGCGAGGCCCGGGCCCAGCTCTCGATGCCGGCGGTGTACAGCCGCCCTGGCCCCGACAAGCGGCACGTGGCCATGGTCAAGGTCCACCTCCCGCGCAGCGCCCTCGAGCGGCTCCCATCCAGCCCCGCCCTGGACAACGGCCGACTTCACCTGGGCCCCCTGCCACTGGGCCCCGGCGGCTCGACCGTGGAAGTGGTGGCGCAGCTGGAGCAGGGCGCTGCTGCGACGCTGCAGCCAGTCGTGTACCTGGCCACCGGCGTGCCGCCGTGGGTGCGCGAAGCGGCCCTGCAGGGCTGGCTGGCCGTCGCCCTGGGCCTGAGTGACAACCCCAGCCGCGTGCTGTCAGCGGTGCGGGAGGGTCGCTCAACCCAGGTGCGCCTAATCCTGGCGGCCAAGGCGCCCCCGCCGCCCCCGGCGGTGGCCTTCTCGTGCAAGGACCGGGGCCTGCAGGACGCGATGCTGTATTTCACCCGCACCCAGACGCAATGCCGGCACGTGCTGACGGTGCTACACGCACCGGCATGCGAGCCGGCGCCTGCCTCTGGTGGCGCTGGAGGGCCCCAGCCGCCGCAGCCGCCGCAGCCGCCGCAGCCGCCGCAGCCACCGCAGCAGCCACCGCAGCAGCCGCTGCAGCAGCCACAGCAACCGCAGCAGCCGCAGCAGCCGCAGCAGCCGCAGCAGCCGCAGCAGCCGCAGGCACCGCCGCAGTCGCAGCAATCACAGCAGTCGCAGACCGTGGGCTCGGGGGCGCCCTCCCAGCCGACCGCAGACACGGTGGGGTCGGTGTGGCCATCACAGCAGGGGCAGGAGGCGGAGGCTGACTCTGCTGGCACCTCTGGCGGGCCGCAGCCGGCGCCTGCGCCCACCAGCGGCCAACCTGGGGCCAACAGCGGCCCGCCCGCCATGCCATCCCCGGCTCGGGATTCGCAGCCCCTGGCTGGCCCTGTGGCCTCCAGCACGCCGGCGCCCAAGGCGGGCTCTGGTGCCCCAACCAGCCCCGCGACTGGCCGGAGCCCCTCCAGCGGCCACCGGGCACTGCAACCGGCCAAGCCTGCCTGGAACAGCTCGCCAGCTGCCTCTCAACTGGGTGGCCTCGCGAACGCCCGCGAGCTCAAGGGCCGCCTGGGGGCCGCACCCGGGAACAGGCCTGGAGCGGCAGGCACCAGGGGCCGGACCGCGAGCGCGTCTGGGAGCCAACCCAGCAGGGCCCGCTCGTGCCACCGGGGCAGAGCCCAGACCGGCACGCGCGAAGACCAGCTGATCACAGGCTTGAAGGATGGCTCCATCCAGCCAGACCACCCGGACCACGCCGCGGCGGTGCTGGCGAAGCAGCAGCAGCAGCAGAAGCGGCGGCTGCAGACGGAGGCCGCGCGCCTAGCCAGCCTGGCCACCAGGCGCGCGCGGAACACTGCAGTTCTGGATGAGGCGGCGCCCCCGACAGCACGGGGAGCGCCGTCTTCGCAGTAATGCCCCCAGCACCTGCTGCGGGCGGGCAGCCAGCCGCGGCTGGCACCCAGCCAGACGTGGCCGCCCGCCAGCGGCGTGCGCACCGACCCTTGCGGATTGGGACGCACAACATGGGGGGACTGCGCCTGGAACAGGGGTCTCGGGCGGAGAAGAGGCTCCAAGCAGCAGTGCGGCAGTGGGGGTCGGCGGGACTGGACGTTGTGTGTGTGCAGGAGACGCACCACACAGGTGAGGATGACCATACCGCGCTGCAAGTCGCGCTTAATGCAGCAGCCGAGTACTGCCACATCCCAGGGTGGCAGGTTGCAGCACACTCGTGGTCCCACTCAGCGCACACCGCCGGCGTGGTGACCCTAGTCCGCAGCGACCTGTGCAGGGCAGCGGCACCAGCGGCAATACCAACACCGGAGGGAGTGCCGCCGGGGCGCAGTGCGGCCTGCATGCTGCGATGGGGCGGGCATGTGCTGCGCATCTGCAACCTGTATCTGCCCACGGCTAGCAGCGACAACGCGGCAGCGGTCCGTGCAGAGCTGCTGAGCCTGAGCCTGGCGCCAGCGGTCGCCGCAGCCGAGGCTGCTGGCGACACGCTGGTGGTTGCCGGCGACTTCAACTTTGTGGAACAGCCGGCCCTAGACGCCACCAGCGCGCGCCCAGCCGATGCTGGCATCACTCAGCAGTTTCGTCAGGTAGCTGGTGGCCTAGTGGACAGCTACCGACACTGCCACCCCACCAAGCAGGCATTCACGTTCTGCTACAAGGCCCCGCAGCCAGGGCGCTCCCGCCTGGACCGCATCTACGTCAGCCCTGCTGCAGCTGACTACACGGTCTCAGCCACCATCTCGCGCCTCGCCCCTAGCGACCACCAGTACGCCTGCATGGACCTGGTCGCCAAAACGGTGGCGAAGTCAGGGCGCGGCCTCCGCCGCGTCCGGCTGCACTTTCTCAAGCACCGCGACCTGAAGCAGCAAATGCGGGAGTGGATCACGAGCGAGTGCGAAGCAGCGCCGCAGCAGCCCGGCGACCCGCCAGAATCCATCCTGGCTTGGTGGCCGAGCTTCCAGCGGCGATGGACCACCCTGTGTCAGGCCTTGAACCGCGAGGCCAGGGCCCGGCGCCTCACCCCGGGCGGTGCAGTGCACCCGCGGCCGCGGCATTGACTACCGCCACAGACAGCTACGCGCCTGCGCCCGCCTTGTCACCATCCGTGATCTGGTGCGCGCCTGGGACCTGCGGCCTGCCGACGGCGATGCAGTTGACTGGCCAGAATGGGTACGCATTAACCTGGCTCCGACGGACCGCCGCCAGCGACGCCGAGGGCCCACGCTGAGGGCTCTGGCGAGCCTGCTGCAAGACGTCCCACAGGCCTGGCTGGATGCAGCGAGAGCCCACGCTACACAGCCGGCCCCGTCTACTCGCGAGGTGATCCGCACCATCATCATGCCGCGCATGGGATGGCGCTTGCCCGGCATGGAGTCGATCACTGTGCCCCTTGAAAAGCTGTCAGTCCGCATGGCCACGGCTATGCAGCTGGACAGCATCTCAACACGGCGCGCCGGCCTCCATGAGGACTATGAGCGCGCAGCGCAGGGCCTGCCGCTCCGCACCGAGGTGCGACGCGAGGACCTGCCAGAGGCGGCCGTGAATTCGCTCGGCAACATCAGGGGCACCCTGGAGCGCGTGTGGCAGAAGGTGCGCTGGGAGCGGCGCCACTTCGAGACTCTGTGGCGGCTGGCCATCGACGCCGTGCCGCTGCCAGGCAACTCACACATGCCTACGGCCCGGCGCGAGCGCTGCGGGTGTGGACAGTGTGGCCTCGGCGGCGCCGCCGCGGCTGGCCCCGCCGTGGCCACCCCCCAGCCACCGCCACGACAGCATCATTTCTGGGACTGTGCGGTGGCGAAGGCTGTGGTGGCGCAGATCAACGCCAACAGCCCGGAGGCACCGCCCATCAGCCAGGCCCAGCTCTGGCTGGTGCAGGCACCGCCGGGCTACCAGCAATGCGTGTGGGACGTGGTAGCCCTGGCGGCGCTGTCTGCCATCGAGCACGGCCGAGTGCGGCTGCGTGGGATGACACGCGATGCAGCGGCCCAAGGAGACGCGGCGGCGGCAACAGCAGCAGTGAACGTGGAGGCGGTGGCGGCGGCGGCGGAAGCTGTAGGGGTGGATCCCGACCCTGATGAGGTCCCACCCACGCAGCTGACGCCACCGCCGCCGGGAGTCACCCCAGTCCAGCTTGTGTGTGCTCGCGCGGTCGCGGACTTCTGGTCGCGGCTGATGCAGTTCGCACAGCTGGGCGTGCCCCGCAAGGGCTGGGATGACGTGGACGCCACCCACCCCATGCTCGCGGTGGTGGGCGGTGAACTGCTGTGCGCGCTGTCGCAAGCTGTGGAGCTGGAGTTCGAGATGGAGGCCTGAGAGGGAACAGCCCTAACTAGAAGCGCAGGAGCGCTTGGTAGAGCCGCCAATGAGTTGGCGTATGAGAAGGCCCAGCGGGCAGGGTTCGGGAAAGTAGGCAGGCACGGGTACTGGGGCCAGGGTGAGGGGGGCTGTGGGGTCTGAGGGTGTCAGCGGGTTGGGTGCTGGAGCACCTCGGGCCTCTCGGCCTGGACCGGCCTAGTGGCCAAGACGCGTTTGTGGCTGCCCGTAGGCATAGTCTGCCCTGGCGTCGAGTGCTGGTTAGGTTGAGGTCTTGGTCGCGTTAGGCTGCGAGGGTCGCAGGACTCAGCCCCGCAGCCTATGGGTGTCTTGTTGAGCGCGTGTGTGCGTGCGTGTGCGTGCGTGTGCGTGTGCGTGCGTGCGCGTGCGTGTGCGTGTGCGTGCGGTGGTGGGTGTTAGTTGGTGTGCTCTGGTGTGCCTTGCCGCTGCCTAGAGGTGGTTAGCCCGCTGGGCCCTGCGGCGTTTTGGTCAGGAGTAACCCAGCTGAGGTTACTGGTGTGGCCCGGGGTTGGTGCGTTCTCTCCGGTGGACTCCAGAGCAGGATGCGCTCTGGGCAGGAGAGGCGCGTGGTAGCAGCAACGAGAGCCTGGAGCGCCCGTTGTTTGCTGGTTGTCCCGAGTACTCGATCACGAGACTCGATCAGTCAACCGTGGAAACCGTAGTTACACACACACACACAGAAGTCGATGAGGGTATGCCAACAGGGCAGAAACGGCGGGTTACTCCGCAACTTCGCGCATATGCTTGGGAGACACGCACTACCAGACTATGCGAACACTGTTGCGGTTAGGTCATAGCTGGTGGTGGCAGTGACCTAGGATAAGCTGGTCAAAGACTGGTCATGGGCAATGGTCGGGTCACAGGCAGAGTCGCTCAGATCAACATAGGGCACAGTCAGTCGTGTCCAGGGACCTCTCGCATAGTGCTCTCCAATCGTGTGACTTAGTCTGGGCCGGGCTTGCACTCGGCCCTATACGCTCCCAGTCCTCATCCCACTAGACACGCAAGGGAAGGGGCAGACCGCTCCCCGCTAAGGTAACGACCCCTTGTCAACACTCCCCCGCGGGCTGCACTTCCTATGCAGCAAGCTACCACAACGACAGCAGCATTCTAGCATCGACAGCTTACTAGCCACTGAAGCGACCGGCAAACGTTCAACAACAACCCAGGGCAAAACCGCCAACAGTAACGTAAACAACCAATCGCACCTAGCAAGTAACATCCTCGCCTGCTAGCCCCTGTCACGGCAACACTACCGTCGTCGCATGGCTTCACCAACATTCCAACCTTCTCTCAACAAGCGCATACTTCCCGCCAGCTGCCACCAGTCAAGTCATAAATACCAAGCCTGCAAGTCACGTCTCCAAGACAGTGTCATCGCTTGAAGCCTCCTTTGGCACGCACACTACGCAAACCGTACTCGTGTCGCCTTGCACGCATACACGCGTCGCTGTCCAAGCTGAACTTTCGCCTCCAGGTAGCTACTCGTGGAGCGAATCTCTGCTGTCCGTCGCAGATAAAACTGTGATCACTGAAACTTCTCTGGCGCCCTCACCGCACTCTCAAACTCTGTAACGGCAAACCCGCACGTCTCATGCGTAATGCCCGCAAGTTGCCAAGTCCTGTTATGCTGCGCACACGTCTGCGCGCACGTAACCAAGTTTTCTTCCACAGTCATGCGAGTGCAAGATGCATATGCGCCCACTGCAAAGCAAAACACACAAGCCCCAATACGCTTCCGCTGCTTCTAACTTCTTCCCTCATCAACCCTGGAACCCCGTATGCGCTTACACGAGCCCCATCTGCGCCCGGAACGGCACGAACTTGGCCGGCGGCAGCGGCTTGGTCAGCATGTCCGCCACCATCTCGCAAGTCGGCACGTACCGCACCTCCAGCTCCCCCAGCGCCACGCGCTCGCGCACAAAGTGGTAGAGCACGTCGATGTGCTTAGACTGCTGCGAGTGCATGGGGTTGCGGACCAGCGCCTGCGCGCCCTGGTTGTCCCCCAGCAGGATTGTCGCCCTGCTGCCCAGCACACCGAAGTCCGACATCAGCTTGCGCAGCCACAACGCCTCGCGCGCCGCGAACGCGGCCGCCATGTACTCTGCCTCCACCGTTGAGCCCGCCACCGTCGGCTGCAGCTTGGACTGCCAGCTGATCACCGTCTTGCCCAGCCAGTAGGCGTAGCCGGTGCAGGACCGCCGCGTGTCCGGGTCACCCGCGTAATCCGCGTCCGCGTAGCCCAGCAGCACGAACTCCGCCATCTCGCTCACCCCCGACAGCGCAAGGCCGCCACCACCGCCGTACACGAGACCCATGCCGGCCGTGCCGCGCAGGTAGCGCAGCACCCGCTTGGCCGCGATCATGTGAAGGTCGGTGGGCGTCGCCATGTGCCGCGCGAGGCAGCTCACGGCCAGCGCGATGTCCGGCCGCGTGCAGTTGGCCAGGTACATGAGGCTGCCGACGAGTGCGCGGTAGAGGCCAGCTTCGTCCTCCGTCAGCAGCTGCTGCTGCACGGTGGCGTTGGTCGCACGGTGCAGGTGCAGCCCCTCCGCCATGGGCGTGGCCGTCGGCGCCGACAGGTCCATGCCGTACCGCTCCAGCAGCTCGCGCGTGTACTGCGACTGCTGTAGCAGGATGGTCTTGGCCGCACGGTCCCGCACGATGTCCATGCCTAGGTAGAAGCGCGCGTCGCCGAGATCCTTGATGGCGAACTGCGACTGGAACGACTTCTTGAAGGTGGCGAGCGTCGACACGTTCTCGCCCGCCAGTAGCAGGTCATCCACGTGCACCAGGATGAACACAGCGCCGGCCGCCGTGCGCAGGATGAACAGCCCAGGGTCGGCGTCGGACTCCACGAACCCGCACGACTCCAGCACGGACTTGAGCTTGGCGTACCAGGCCCGCGGCGCCTGCCGCAGTCCGTACAGCGCCTTGCGCAGCCGCAGCTTGAGCCGCGGCCCGCCCACCTCGAAGCCCGGCGGCTGGTCGATGTAGATCACGGCACCTCCGTCCTCCAGCTCGCCGTACAGGAAGGCGGTGTTGACGTCGAGCTGCTGCAGCTCTAGGTCCAGCTCCGCCGTGATGGCCAGCAGCGCCCGCAGCGTCGCCAGCCTGCCGGTGGGCGCCCACACCTCGAACACGTCCCGGCCCTGCACCTGCTGATAGCCCTTGACCACAAGCCGCGCCTTGTGCAGTGTTGGCTTGCCGGTGTTGTCGCGCTTGATCTTGAACACCCAGCGCACGCCAAGGGCCTTGCAGCCCCGCGGCAGCTCCTCCGGCTCGAAAACGCTGAGCGCCTGCAGCTGGGCCATCTCCTTCTCCATCGCCTCCATCCACCACTTGAGGTCCTTGCGCGTTAGGATCATCTCGTAGGTGGGCTCGTCACCGCCCGGCCACGAAGGGTCAATGTCAGGCAGCGCGCTGGCGATGACCGCCACTTGCGCCTGCACCGCCACGGTGACGTAGCTGCCGAGCTTGTTGGTGGTGAGGCGCGCCGGTTCCTGCCTAACACGGCCTGAGCGGCGGGGCCCTGCTGGCTGCCCGCCCGCTGCGACGCTGCCGTCGCTGCCGCCTTGGTCCAGCAGGTCGGCAGCGGCACTTGCCGCTGCCTCGGCTGCGCCCACGCCCACGCCCGCTGCAGCCCCGCCATCTCCCTCCGCAGCTCCGGGCTGCGTGATGCTGGTCTGCTGTTCAGTGCTGTTACTAGCAGTGTTGTTACTATCCTCCGCCGCCGCAGCTTGCTGTTGCGCGGCGGCTCCGCCTGAGCCTGGCTGCTGCGGCTCCCCCGGCTCCTGCGCCTCCCCCGGCGCCTGTGCGCCCTCGGCGCCAGCGCCAACCGGAGGCGGCAGCACCGCCGGCGGACCTGCTACACCCGCCGCCGCCGCCGGCGTGCTGTCGTCGTCCGAGTCTGAGTCAGAGTCCGGGAATGGCGCCGCCGCCGCCGGCGCGTTCCGCGCCGGCGACTCGTCAAACGTGACGTGCCGGGTCTCCAGCAGCGTGCCCTTGTCCAGCAAGACGCGGTAGTTGCCCTCCTGAGTCCATCCGACCAACCGCCCGCGCTGCGCCACCGGCCCAAACTTGTGCTCCCGCGCGTGCTCCGGCGTCTGCGCGTACGCGATGCTGCCGAACACGCGCAGGTTGCTCACCCGTGGCCGCACGCCGAAGAACAGCCCGTACGGCGTGAGGGGCCGCCCCCGCACCGGCGCGCGCACGCGCAGGTAGCACGCCGCCGCTATCGCTAGCGGCCAGTGCGCCGCCGGATCCATGCCGCAGTCCACCAGCAGCGCGCGCCCAATCTTCTGCAGCGTCTGATTGAGTCGCTCCGCCGCGCCGTTCTGCTGCGGTGTGTACGGCGCAGAGACGGTGTGCAGGATACCGCGCTGCTCGCAGTACGACGCCATGTCCTGGTTCAAGAACTCGCCGCCGCGGTCGCTGCGCAGCTGCTTGAGCGGCAGCTCCAGCTGCGTCGCCATGGCTGTCAGCACGCCGATCACGGCCACAGGCACCGCCGCCTTCTCGCGCAGGAACCGGACAATGGAGTACTTGCTGTAGTCGTCTAGCAGCACGACAATAAAGCGGCTGCCGTCGCGCGCCGGCGGAACAGGTCCGCACACGTCCATGTGCACGAGTTCCAGCAGCCGCTGCGTCTGCACAGCGCGCGGCCGCCGGTGGAAGGGCTGGCGGTTCTGCTTAGCCAGCTCACACACTTCGCACACGCCGTGATTCTCCGCCCACAGCGCGATCTGTTGCCTGGTTACCTCCAGGCCAGTCACCATGGAGGGCAGAAGCTGCATGCGTCCAGGCCCGATGTGCCCGAAGCGGCGGTGGATGGCGTCCACCGCCGCCACGACCGCGCGCTCCGACGCTGTCAGGCCTGCCAGCACGTACAGCTCTTCCCGCCTGGCTGCGTTCGCACCCGCCGCCCCACCACCCACCGTGCCCGTAGCCAGTGGGGTCGACGGGTCGCCCCGTCACAGCTGCGGCTGCGCCGCCTCTGCCTGGTCCGGCCGACTGGTCGTGGCCTCCACCAGGTACACGCCGCCGCCCGCCGTTGGCAGGCCCTCCAGCAGCACTTCGCCCAGCGGCCCACGGCGCGTGACAGCGCGTCCCCCGGCGAAGGTGGTGCTGAGGCCCGCGTTGTCCAGCTGGTGAATCGAAATGACGCGCACGGCAACTGTCGGCATCAGCAGCACGTTGGAGATGGTGAGCGTCTTCTCCGTACCCGCGACGTTGTGGCTCAGCAGCATGTCGCCCTCCAGCTCCGCCGCCTGGGGCGCACCAGCGCCGAACTGCACGTAGAGGGGCTCCGGCAGGCGCCGAACGACGTACAGGTCAGACGCGTGGGGCGTCAGGCTGCGGAAAGCGCCCGAGTCCATGATGAACACCGCCTTGGCGCGCATGGCCGACAGCTGCAGGTGCAGCTGCGGGTGCATGGCAAGCGCCGCGCCCACCATGTGCACCTCCCGCATCACGCCGTCCACCATCATCATCACCGGCGGCGGCGGCTGCTGCTGCTGCTGCGGTGCCGCCGCCGCCACCATCTGCTGTGGCTGCTGGTACGCCGGCCGCGGCTGCTGGTAGCACAGCTGCTGATAGGCCTGCTGCGGCAGCGGTGGGAGCAGCAGCTGCTGTGCCGGCTGCATGGGCTGCTGCGCCATCGCCACCAGCTGCTGTGCCGGCTGCTGCTGGTACCCCAGGTACGGCTGAATTGCCGCCATCACCGGCTGCGCCGCCACCTCGCGCGGCTGGCGCGCGGTGGGCCGATTGTTGGGTGGCGGCACGACACCTCCCCTCTCCAGGGTGCGGCGGTTCTCGAGGGTGCTGGGGCAGTCAGCCGAGTAGTGGCCGAACCAGTGGCAGTTGTCGCACTGCACGTTGGGGCGCGTGCCAACCGTTATCTGCATGGCGTTGCTGTTGCCATTGCCGCGGCCTCGGCCCCTGCCACCGCGCCCAGCACCGCCTCCTACGCCGCGGCCACCTTGCCAGCCACCGCCACCACCGCGGCCGCCATGCCAGCCTCCACCGCCACCATCACCGGCTGCGCCGCCGCCGCCGGAGGGCACGCCCGCCGGCGCTGCGGCTTGCGCTGCAGCCAGCACCACCGGCGCTGCAGCCTGGAGGGGCCTGTTGCGTTTGCGCTCGGCCTCCTCGTTCATGAGCACGACACGCATCGCAGCGATGGATGCCGGCGGGTTCATAAGCAAGTAGGACTGAATGGATGCGAAGTCGCTGCGCAGGCCGGCACGGAGGCTGCAGACGACGTCTGCCACGTCCAAACGGTGCTGCGCGCCGAGCCTGTGCTGCAGCTGCAGGGCACGCGCAATATACTTCTGCACCGACTCATTGGCCCCCTGCCGCAAGCTCATCAGCTGCGACTTAAGCATGTTCCGATGTTCCGCCGTGTCAGGCTCGCACAGGTTGCGGACAACGGTGAGCGCCTCATTGGCCGTGTCCAGACCTCTAATGAACTCCTTGTAGTCTGGCCCAGTGCGCAGGTAGAATATGGAGAGAAGCTCACGGTCCTTAGACGCCTCCTCGTCGTTGTTTGGCTGCGGTCCGTTCTCCAGGACGTCCAGCGAGTCCTTGCTGAATGCGTACGCCAACACGCCATCATAAAAATCTAGGTAGTTAAGTGGCTTCTCTAGGACTACGATATCGGAGACCTTCATCCTAAAAAAACGTGATGACCAGCTCTACTCGTATCGAGATGCTACGCCTCCGCACGAGGCGGGGCTCATAACCTGTTGCGGTTAGGTCATAGCTGGTGGTGGCAGTGACCTAGGATAAGCTGGTCAAAGACTGGTCATGGGCAATGGTCGGGTCACAGGCAGAGTCGCTCAGATCAACATAGGGCACAGTCAGTCGTGTCCAGGGACCTCTCGCATAGTGCTCTCCAATCGTGTGACTTAGTCTGGGCCGGGCTTGCACTCGGCCCTATACGCTCCCAGTCCTCATCCCACTAGACACGCAACGGAAGGGGCAGACCGCTCCCCGCTAAGGTAACGACCCCTTGTCAACAAACACTACTGTGCTGGAGCCTGGCTCCAGCGCTGGTTAGTTGTTCAGGACACTCGATCACGAGGTTCTATCAAGCAACTGTAAACCATAGTTACACACACACACACACACACACACCACACACACACACACACACACACACACACACACACACACACACACACACACACACACACACACACACACACACACACACACACACACACACACACACACACACACACAATCTCACCATGCCATGGCCGCTCATACTTGGGGGAGGTTCTCCTCGCCAGCGGCTCATACCCCATGACAGCCATAACCGCCTTTGTTGAGCAAGCGCGGGACGACACAAAATCACAGCAACTTAACAAGGGCCACAAATCAGGGTTGGGACTTGGAGAGCCAGGGCTAGGCTGGGAGGGCTGCTTGCCACGACAGAGCCTGGGTGCAATGGCTCCATAGCTGCAGGAGCGGGTCGGTCTCGTGAGCTTAACCAGTGGTCTGAACCGTAACCCATGATGCACGGACTGGCGTTGTGTCCAGGCCGGAGCCGGCACGCAGCTGGGGACACACAGCAAAAGCGCACGCAAGGTCAACACGTCATCTGCACGACCTCAACCACTTCAACCCTCCGCGCACACAACGCTCACTCTAACTGTACGTTTGCCCTCACCATGTATCAGAAGCCTTACGGCCCCTCGGCGAGCTCGCGAGACGAGATGATTGACTGTGACTCGAGGCCCCAAGCTAACCCCGTGCTAACCCTGAACCTAACAATACAACGAGGTGTTTACATCATGCGTGACGTGGTGGAACTAAGTAAAATCGAGGTCTGAAGATGTATCGACAAGAGAAGAATCGTGAGCAAAGCCCCAGCAACAGTCCGGGGCATGCGATGTCTGGCTTCCAGTTTAGTAAGATAGCAACGCATGTTGATTGGGTAGTCTGAAGAGCAGTTGGAGCGCCTGCGCGTGCAATGAAGCCATCGCGACTCCTGACCGGCTTGCACCAAACGCATGCATTTCTAGCCCTCTTCGGAGATCACATGTGCTATCTTGCTAATTTATATCTATATATTCAATTCCTAGAGCCAAAGGTTGCGCATGGGCTCCAATCGAGCCACTTCGTTTGCCCTCACCGGCGCGCTATAATTCTTAGTGCAATGGATAGCTTATAGTCGATTATCAAAGGATAAGCATACTAGTTTTGCGCAAAGCGTGAGTCACCCAGCCCGCCTGCAGCCGCCCCTCCCGCTTGCTCAGTTCACTTCTTTGATGTGCCTCGATGCCCTGGCGCTGCGGCAGGCCTGCGTTGGCAAGTAGCAGTCCGTGGCAGCACTTGCATGTGTGCGTGTGCTCGGACCCCCCTAACTAAGCCCAATTTGCGGCCCTGAGGCCTGCCGGTCTCCACAAATCGTGCCACTGCTCTCATATGCTTATTATGATGTCCATTTGAAGCATGCACAGTTTGGTGGCCATTCTTCGGGACTAGCTGGGTCAAAATCCCGACCCTCACCCTGCCGGTCTAAGGGGAGGAGGGGGGGGAGCCGGCCCAAACCGGCCCTGGGCCAACTTGCCCAGCCCGCCTGCAGCCGCCCCTCCCGCTTGCTCAGTTCACTTCTTTGATGTGCCTCGATGCCCTGGCGCTGCGGCAGGCCTGCGTTGGCAAGTAGCAGTCCGTGGCAGCACTTGCATGTGTGCGTGTGCTCGGACCCCCCTAACTAAGCCCAATTTGCGGCCCTGAGGCCTGCCGGTCTCCACAAATCGTGCCACTGCTCTCATATGCTTATTATGATGTCCATTTGAAGCATGCACAGTTTGGTGGCCATTCTTCGGGACTAGCTGGGTCAAATCCCGACCCTCACCCTGCCGGTCTAAGGGGAGGAGGGGGGGGAGCCGGCCCAAACCGGCCCTGGGCCAACTTGCCCAGCCCGCCTGCAGCCGCCCCTCCCGCTTGCTCAGTTCACTTCTTTGATGTGCCTCGATGCCCTGGCGCTGCGGCAGGCCTGCGTTGGCAAGTAGCAGTCCGTGGCAGCACTTGCATGTGTGCGTGTGCTCGGACCCCCCTAACTAAGCCCAATTTGCGGCCCTGAGGCCTGCCGGTCTCCACAAATCGTGCCACTGCTCTCATATGCTTATTATGATGTCCATTTGAAGCATGCACAGTTTGGTGGCCATTCTTCGGGACTAGCTGGGTCAAAATCCCGACCCTCACCCTGCCGGTCTAAGGGGAGGAGGGGGGGGAGCCGGCCCAAACCGGCCCTGGGCCAACTTGCCCAGCCCGCCTGCAGCCGCCCCTCCCGCTTGCTCAGTTCACTTCTTTGATGTGCCTCGATGCCCTGGCGCTGCGGCAGGCCTGCGTTGGCAAGTAGCAGTCCGTGGCAGCACTTGCATGTGTGCGTGTGCTCGGACCCCCCTAACTAAGCCCAATTTGCGGCCCTGAGGCCTGCCGGTCTCCACAAATCGTGCCACTGCTCTCATATGCTTATTATGATGTCCATTTGAAGCATGCACAGTTTGGTGGCCATTCTTCGGGACTAGCTGGGTCAAAATCCCGACCCTCACCCTGCCGGTCTAAGGGGAGGAGGGGGGGGAGCCGGCCCAAACCGGCCCTGGGCCAACTTGCCCAGCCCGCCTGCAGCCGCCCCTCCCGCTTGCTCAGTTCACTTCTTTGATGTGCCTCGATGCCCTGGCGCTGCGGCAGGCCTGCGTTGGCAAGTAGCAGTCCGTGGCAGCACTTGCATGTGTGCGTGTGCTCGGACCCCCCTAACTAAGCCCAATTTGCGGCCCTGAGGCCTGCCGGTCTCCACAAATCGTGCCACTGCTCTCATATGCTTATTATGATGTCCATTTGAAGCATGCACAGTTTGGTGGCCATTCTTCGGGACTAGCTGGGTCAAAATCCCGACCCTCACCCTGCCGGTCTAAGGGGAGGAGGGGGGGGAGCCGGCCCAAACCGGCCCTGGGCCAACTTGCCCAGCCCGCCTGCAGCCGCCCCTCCCGCTTGCTCAGTTCACTTCTTTGATGTTGCCTCGATGCCCTGGCGCTGCGGCAGGCCTGCGTTGGCAAGTAGCAGTCCGTGGCAGCACTTGCATGTGTGCGTGTGCTCGGACCCCCCCCTAACTAAGCCCAATTTGCGGCCCTGAGGCCTGCCGGTCTCCACAAATCGTGCCACTGCTCTCATATGCTTATTATGATGTCCATTTGAAGCATGCACAGTTTGGTGGCCATTCTTCGGGACTAGCTGGGTCAAAATCCCGACCCTCACCCTGCCGGTCTAAGGGGAGGAGGGGGGGAGCCGGCCCAAACCGGCCCTGGGCCAACTTGCCCAGCCCGCCTGCAGCCGCCCCTCCCGCTTGCTCAGTTCACTTCTTTGATGTGCCTCGATGCCTGGCGCTGCGGCAGGCCTGCGTTGGCAAGTAGCAGTCCGTGGCAGCACTTGCATGTGTGCGTGTGCTCGGACCCCCCTAACTAAGCCCAATTTGCGGCCCTGAGGCCTGCCGGTCTCCACAAATCGTGCCACTGCTCTCATATGCTTATTATGATGTCCATTTGAAGCATGCACAGTTTGGTGGCCATTCTTCGGGACTAGCTGGGTCAAAATCCCGACCCTCACCCTGCCGGTCTAAGGGGAGGAGGGGGGGGAGCCGGCCCAAACCGGCCCTGGGCCAACTTGCCCAGCCCGCCTGCAGCCGCCCCTCCCGCTGCTCAGTTCACTTCTTTGATGTGCCTCGATGCCCTGGCGCTGCGGCAGGCCTGCGTTGGCAAGTAGCAGTCCGTGGCAGCACTTGCATGTGTGCGTGTGCTCGGACCCCCCCTAACTAAGCCCAATTTGCGGCCCTGAGGCCTGCCGGTCTCCACAAATCGTGCCACTGCTCTCATATGCTTATTATGATGTCCATTTGAAGCATGCACAGTTTGGTGGCCATTCTTCGGGACTAGCCTGGGTCAAAATCCCGACCCTCACCCTGCCGGTCTAAGGGGAGGAGGGGGGGGAGCCGGCCCAAACCGGCCCTGGGCCAACTTGCCCAGCCCGCCTGCAGCCGCCCCTCCCGCTTGCTCAGTTCACTTCTTTGATGTGCCTCGATGCCCTGGCGCTGCGGCAGGCCTGCGTTGGCAAGTAGCAGTCCGTGGCAGCACTTGCATGTGTGCGTGTGCTCGGACCCCCCCTAACTAAGCCCAATTTGCGGCCCTGAGGCCTGCCGGTCTCCACAAATCGTGGCCACTGCTTCTCATATGCTTATTATGATGTCCATTTGAAGCATGCACAGTTTGGTGGCCATTCTTCGGGACTAGCTGGGTCAAAATCCCGACCCTCACCCTGCCGGTCTAAGGGGAGGAGGGGGGGGAGCAGGCCCAAACCGGCCCTGGGCCAACTTGCCCAGCCCGCCTGCAGCCGCCCCTCCCGCTTGCTCAGTTCACTTCTTTGATGTGCCTCGATGCCCTGGCGCTGCGGCAGGCCTGCGTTGGCAAGTAGCAGTCCGTGGCAGCACTTGCATGTGTGCGTGTGCTCGGACCCCCCTAACTAAGCCCAATTTGCGGCCCTGAGGCCTGCCGGTCTCCACAAATCGTGCCACTGCTCTCATATGCTTATTATGATGTCCATTTGAAGCATGCCACAGTTTGGTGGCCATTCTTCGGGACTAGCTGGGTCAAAATCCCGACCCTCACCCTGCCGGTCTAAGGTGAGGAGGGGGGGGAGCCGGCCCAAACCGGCCCTGGGCCAACTTGCCCAGCCCGCCTGCAGCCGCCCCTCCCGCTTGCTCAGTTCACTTCTTTGATGTGCCTCGATGCCCTGGCGCTGCGGCAGGCCTGCGTTGGCAAGTAGCAGTCCGTGGCAGCACTTGCATGTGTGCGTGTGCTCGGACCCCCCTAACTAAGCCCAATTTGCGGCCCTGAGGCTGCCGGTCTCCACAAATCGTGCCACTGCTCTCATATGCTTATTATGATGTCCATTTGAAGCATGCACAGTTTGGTGGCCATTCTTCGGGGACTAGCTGGGTCAAAATCCCGACCCTCACCCTGCCGGTCTAAGGGGAGGAGGGGGGGGAGCCGGCCCAAACCGGCCCTGGGCCAACTTGCCCAGCCCGCCTGCAGCCGCCCCTCCCGCTTGCTCAGTTCACTTCTTTGATGTGCCTCGATGCCCTGGCGCTGCGGCAGGCCTGCGTTGGCAAGTAGCAGTCCGTGGCAGCACTTGCATGTGTGCGTGTGCTCGGACCCCCCTAACTAAGCCCAATTTGCGGCCCTGAGGCCTGCCGGTCTCCCACAAATCGTGCCACTGCTCTCATATGCTTATTATGATGTCCATTTGAAGCATGCACAGTTTGGTGGCCATTCTTCGGGACTAGCTGGGTCAAAATCCCGACCCTCACCCTGCCGGTCTAAGGGGAGGAGGGGGGGGAGCCGGCCCAAACCGGCCCTGGGCCAACTTGCCCAGCCCGCCTGCAGCCGCCCCTCCCGCTTGCTCAGTTCACTTCTTGATGTGCCTCGATGCCCTGGCGCTGCGGCAGGCCTGCGTTGGCAAGTAGCAGTCCCGTGGCAGCACTTGCATGTGTGCGTGTGCTCGGACCCCCCTAACTAAGCCCAATTTGCGGCCCTGAGGCCTGCCGGTCTCCACAAATCGTGCCACTGCTCTCATATGCTTATTATGATGTCCATTTGAAGCATGCACAGTTTGGTGGCCATTCTTCGGGACTAGCTGGGTCAAAATCCCGACCCTCACCCTGCCGGTCTAAGGGGAGGAGGGGGGGGAGCCGGCCCAAACCGGCCCTGGGCCAACTTGCCCAGCCCGCCTGCAGCCGCCCCTCCCGCTTGCTCAGTTCACTTCTTTGATGTGCCTCGATGCCCTGGCGCTGCGGCAGGCCTGCGTTGGCAAGTAGCAGCCGTGGCAGCACTTGCATGTGTGCGTGTGCTCGGACCCCCCTAACTAAGCCCAATTTGCGGCCCTGAGGCCTGCCGGTCTCCACAAATCGTGCCACTGCTCTCATATGCTTATTATGATGTCCATTTTGAAGCATGCACAGTTTGGTGGCCATTCTTCGGGACTAGCTGGGTCAAAATCCCGACCCTCCACCCTGCCGGTCTAAGGGGAGGAGGGGGGGAGCAGGCCCAAACCGGCCCTGGGCCAACTTGCCCAGCCCGCCTGCAGCCGCCCCCTCCCGCTTGCTCAGTTCACTTCTTTGATGTGCCTCGATGCCCTGGCGCTGCGGCAGGCCTGCGTTGGCAAGTAGCAGTCCGTGGCAGCACTTGCATGTGTGCGTGTGCTCGGACCCCCCTAACTAAGCCCAATTTGCGGCCCTGAGGCCTGCCGGTCTCCACAAATCGTGCCACTGCTCTCATATGCTTTATTATGATGTCCATTTGAAGCATGCACAGTTTGGTGGCCATTATCTTCGGACTAGCTGGGTCAAAATCCCGACCCTCACCCTGCCGGTCTAAGGGGAGGAGGGGGGGGAGCCGGCCCAAACCGGCCCTGGGCCAACTTGCCCAGCCCGCCTGCAGCCGCCCCTCCCGCTTGCTCAGTTCACTTCTTTGATGTGCCTCGATGCCCTGGCGCTGCGGCAGGCCTGCGTTGGCAAGTAGCAGTCCGTGGCCAGCACTTGCATGTGTGCGTGTGCTCGGACCCCCCTAACTAAGCCCAATTTGCGGCCCTGAGGCCTGCCGGTCTCCACAAATCGTGCCACTGCTCTCATATGCTTATTATGATGTCCATTGAAGCATGCACAGTTTGGTGGCCATTCTTCGGGACTAGCTGGGTCAAAATCCCGACCCTCACCCTGCCGGTCTAAGGGGAGGAGGGGGGGGAGCCGGCCCAAACCGGCCCCTGGGCCCAACTTGCCCAGCCCGCCTGCAGCCGCCCCTCCCGCTTGCTCAGTTCACTTCTTTGATGTGCCTCGATGCCCTGGCGCTGCGGCAGGCCTGCGTTGGCAAGTAGCAGTCCGTGGCAGCACTTGCATGTGTGCGTGTGCTCGGACCCCCCTAACTAAGCCCCAATTTGCGGCCCTGAGGCCTGCCGGTCTCCACAAATCGTGCCACTGCTCTCATATGCTTATTATGATGTCCATTTGAAGCATGCACAGTTTGGTGGCCATTCTTCGGGACTAGCTGGGTCAAAATCCCGACCCTCACCCTGCCGGTCTAAGGGGAGGAGGGGGGGAGCCGGCCCCAAACCGGCCCTGGGCCCAACTTGCCCAGCCCGCCTGCAGCCGCCCCTCCCGCTTGCTCAGTTCACTTCTTTGATGTGCCTCGATGCCCTGGCGCTGCGGCAGGCCTGCGTTGGCAAGTAGCAGTCCGTGGCAGCACTTGCATGTGTGCGTGTGCTCGGACCCCCCTAACTAAGCCCAATTTGCGGCCCTGAGGCCTGCCGGTCTCCACAAATCGTGCCACTGCTCTCATATGCTTATTATGATGTCCATTTGAAGCATGCACAGTTTGGTGGCCATTCTTCGGGACTAGCTGGGTCAAAATCCCCGACCCTCACCCTGCCGGTCTAAGGGGAGGAGGGGGGGGAGCCGGCCCAAACCGGCCCTGGGCCAACTTGCCCAGCCCCGCCTGCAGCCGCCCCTCCCGCTTGCTCAGTTCACTTCTTTGATGTGCCTCGATGCCCTGGCGCTGCGGCAGGCCTGCGTTGGCAAGTAGCAGTCCGTGGCAGCACTTGCATGTGTGCGTGTGCTCGGACCCCCCTAACTAAGCCCAATTTGCGGCCCTGAGGCCTGCCGGTCTCCACAAATCGTGCCACTGCTCTCATATGCTTATTATGATTGTCCATTTGAAGCATGCACAGTTTGGTGGCCATTCTTCGGGACTAGCTGGGTCAAAATCCCGACCCTCACCCTGCCGGGTCTAAGGGGAGGAGGGGGGGGAGCCGGCCCAAACCGGCCCTGGGCCAACTTGCCCAGCCCGCCTGCAGCCGCCCCTCCCGCTTGCTCAGTTCACTTCTTTGATGTGGCCTCGATGCCCTGGCGCTGCGGCAGGGCCTGCGTTGGCAAGTAGCAGTCCGTGGCAGCACTTGCATGTGTGCGTGTGCTCGGACCCCCCTAACTAAGCCCAATTTGCGGCCCTGAGGCCTGCCGGTCTCCACAAATCGTGCCACTGCTCTTCATATGCTTATTATGATGTCCATTTGAAGCATGCACAGTTTGGTGGCCATTCTTCGGGGACTAGCTGGGTCAAAATCCCGACCCTCACCCCTGCCGGTCTAAGGGGAGGAGGGGGGGGAGCCGGCCCCAAACCGGCCCTGGGCCAACTTGCCCAGCCCGCCTGCAGCCGCCCCTCCCGCTTGCTCAGTTCACTTCTTGATGTGCCTCGATGCCCTGGCGCTGCGGCAGGCATGCGTTGGCAAGTAGCAGTCGTGGCAGCACTTGCATGTGTGCGTGTGCTAGGACCCCCCCTAACTAAGCCCAATTTGCGGCCCCTGAGGCCTGCGGTCTCCACAAATCGTGCCACTGCTCTCATATGCTATGATTATGATGGTCCATTTTGAAGCATGCACAGTTTGGTGGCCATTCTTCGGGACTAAGCTGGGTCAAAATCCCGACCCTCACCCTGCCGGTCTAAGGGGAGGAGGGGGGGGAGCCGGCCCAAACCGGCCCTGGGCCAACTTGCCCAGCCCGCCTGCAGCCGCCCCTCCCGCTTGCTCAGTTCACTTCTTTGATGTGCATCGATGCCCTGGCGCATGCGGCAGGCCTGCGTTGGCAAGTAGCAGTCCGTGGGCAGCACTTGCATGTGTGCGTGTGCTCGGACCCCCCCTAACTAAGCCAATTTGCGGCCCCTGAGGCCTGCCGGTCTCCACAATCGTGCCACTGCTCTCATATGCTTATTATGATGTCCATTTTGAAGCAATGCAAGTTTGGTGGCCATTCTTCGGGGACTAGCTGGGTCAAAATCCCCGACCCTCACCCTGCCGCGTCTAAGGGGAGGAGGGGGGGAGCCGGCCCAAAACCGGCCCTGGGCCAACTTGCCCAGCCCGCCTGCAAGCCGCCCCTCCCGCTTGCTTCAGTTCACTTCTTTGATGTGCCTCGATGCCCTGGCGCTTGCGGCAGGGCCTGCGTTGGCAAGTAGCAGTCCGTGGCAGCACTTGCATGTGTGCGTGTGCTCGGACCCCCCTAACTAAGCCCAATTTGCGGCCCTGAGCCTGCCGGTCTCCACAAATCGTGCCACTGCTCTCATATGCTTATTATGATGTCCATTTGAAGCATGCACAGTTTGGTGGCCATTCTTCGGGACTAGCTGGGTCAAAATCCCGACCCTCACCCTGCCGGTCTAAGGGGAGGAGGGGGGGAGCCGGCCAAACCGGCCCTGGGCCAACTTGCCCAGCCCGCCTGCAGCCGCCCCTCCCGCTTGCTCAGTTCACTTCTTTGATGTGCCTCGATGCCCTGGCGCTGCGGCAGGCCTGCGTTGGCAAGTAGCAGTCCGTGGCAGCACTTGCATGTGTGCGTGTGCTCGGACCCCCCTAACTAAGCCCAATTTGCGGCCCTGAGGCCTGCCGGTCTCCACAAATCGTGCCACTGCTCTCATATGCTTATTATGATGTCCATTTGAAGCATGCACAGTTTGGTGGCCATTCTTCGGGACTAGCTGGGTCAAAATCCCGACCCTCACCCTGCGGTCTAAGGGGAGGAGGGGGGGAGCCGGCCCAAACCGGCCCTGGGCCAACTTGCCCAGCCCGCCTGCAGCCGCCCCTCCCGCTTGCCTCAGTTCACTTCTTTGATGTGCCTCGATGCCCTGG